>LR812542.1:12471027-12613527 GCA_903798195.1 Danio kyathit
CTCGCTTCTCTTACGTATATACCAGTGTTTGACAAAGTACTTTTCCATTCCTCATCCCCTATTGCATTCTGGATGTCCTTTTCCCAAATTGTCTTTAAGTGTATGCACTCATTGCTGAGCACGTGGTTGGTCATCCTGTAGAAAACAGAGGCCTTTATCTTAGTTTGTTTTTATATTTTTAATGAAAAGAGTTTTTAAGGATTATGAATAAATGAACATTACGACATGCATTTTTAATGTAATAAATATAGGGATATGAGTGTACACAATTAAATATACATTCATTTTTGTTGGATGCAACTGCATTAAAAGGTAATGCATACCCTGTATATGTATACACTCACCAGCCACTTTATTAGGTACACCTTACTAGTACCAGGTTGGACCCTCTTTTGCCTTCAGAACTGCCTTAATCCTTTGTGGCTTAGATTCAACAAGGTACTGGAAATATTCCTCAGAGATTTTGGTCCATATTGACATGATAGCATCCCGCAGTTACTGCAGATTTGTCGGCTGCACATCCATGATGCAAATCTCCCATTCCACCACATCCCAAAGGTGCTCTATTGGATTGAAATTTGGTGACTGTGGAGGCCATTTGAGCACAGTGATGATTAGCGCTTTATGACAAAAATATATATACATACAGTTGAAGTCAGAATTATTAACCCCCCTTTGAATTATTATAATTTTTTTTATATTTCCCAAATGATGTTTAACAGAGCAAGGATATTTTCACAGTATGTCTGATAATATTTTTTCTTCTGGAGAAAGTCTTATTTGTATTATTTTGGCTAGAATAAAAGCAGTTTTAATTTTTTTCAAAACTATTTTAAGGTCAAAATTATTAGCCCCTTTAAGCTATATTTTTTTCCGATAGTCTACAGAACAAACCATGGTTATACAATAACTTTATAGCCTTTAAATATCACTTTAAGCTGTATAGAAGTGTCTTGAAAAATATCTAGTAAAATATTATTTTGCTGTCATCATGGCAAAGATAAAATAAATCAGTTATTAGAGATGAGTTATTAAAACTATTATGTTTAGAAATGTGTTGAGAAAATCTTCTCTACGTTAAACAGAAATTGGAAAAAAAAATTAACAGGGGGCCAATGTTTGTGACTTCAACTGTTTATGTATATATATATAAAATATTTGTCAAAAGTTTGGGGTTAGTGTGATTTTTAAATGTTTTAAAATAAGCCTCTCCTGCTCACCAAGGCTACATTTATTTCATCAACAATACAGTACAAGTTATAAAGTTGTGAAATGTTATTGCACTATAAAATAACTGTTCAAAAGTAGTTTATGATTTAATTTAATCATTTATTCCAGTGATTTTAAAGATGATTTTTCAGCTTCATTACTCCAGTCTTCAGTCACATGATCCTTCAGAAATCACTCTAATATAAATGATTATTGTTATTATTAATAATATTATTATTATTAATGGTATTGGTAATAAAAGCAGAGTACTGACTGGAGTAATAATAATCCAATTTAAAACTATATACAATAAGTAATAAATATATATTTAATAAATAAATATTTAACAACTTTTGACTGGCAAAATACTTTTATATAAACATTATGTAAATTGTACTGTATGTTTATTGTAATAAAAAAAAATAGGTGATATAAGAGTAGACAATTACAAACTCAGTATTACTTGCTACACTAAAAAGTCTGTATTTCTGATAATTAGCAGTTAAATATAAAAAAAATATACATTTATATATAAAATATCTAAAATTAGCTTATATAACCAATAGGATAACAATCCATCTTTCATTTTTTATATAAGCCGTAATAGTGTAGACAGCTACTGATTGACCTGCATAATCAGATTACACAATGATTTACATTCATTAAAATAAAACGTTGATAATATTCTCAGTGTGGAATGTGTAGGCAGCAGGCTAGTATTATTGCATTCCAAACGTGGCCTGTGTCTGTTTCCCTGCTTTCAGCTGCCACATTAACAAAATCAATAACCCAGCAATTTGAGCACAATTGGTTGATTATTGACAAGATTTACAATTGTGTTAAATGTGACCTGTCTGTCATGTGGCCTGGGCTTTAAACATTAAAGCCAATCGGTTGTCTTCCATGGGTTTTAACTTCGATTGATTCTGTGGTCCAACAATACATCAGCAGTACTTAAAATAAAAAAAAGTGTGTTATGTGCCCTAAGCAAAATTATGAATCAAATCATACGTTCCGTGCCAATACGGCTAAATGTGTTTCAAAGAGGTCACCGCATCAGACGTAATGATTTGTATTTACAGTGGCTTCAGTCTCAGTCGTATTTCAGATTCGAATGGAAAAGATCAATACGCCACTAAACATGTCTTTTCATTTGGATTGGCTTAATCGATAGATAATGCTGATAATATCATGTAGTCTATTCTGTTATAACTCAATACGTTTATGGCCTGCTTGGCTTCATTATGGCACAAAAGCGAGTGGGACTCTTACTGTGCGCTTTGTGATTCAAAGTGGATTAACTGCATGATAGTGAATGAGATGATAAATAGACGGGAACTCACAAAGCAGACACACACACACGTACAGGGTTGTTTAAAATCAGGTTTGGGGGGGCTGTCGATTGTGAATAGCCTGAAGAGCATCTCTCGCCGTCAGTCTGAAGTTATGACATAATGCATTTCCTTTGAAAGTGTTAAAGCCCCTCTTTTATGGAAGGAAAAATTGATTCATAAATGTCTGCGGGGGCGAATGCCAACCCCTAACCGTGCACTACACAATGACTGTTTAATTCAGCCGTGTCGATTTAGTGTTGCCATCTGCGAACGATTCGACATTAAACGAGATGACAACAAAAACATTGGCCTGGGTAATTTTGCCAGACGCTGTCCTTGGCGGAGGGAGGGACGCTCGGCATTGAAATGTAACATAGATGAGATCAATTAATGCTAGTTTTGCGCCTGAAAGAACCATCATGGTGGGGCTTTTAAGTCTCAGTTGTACATATTTACCACTAAACAGGGCTCGAAATTAACTTTTTTTACTTGGTAGCACCGGTGCTCCCAACTTCAAAAATTTAGGAGCACCAGAAAAAATTTAGGAGCACCCACCAAAAATGAATGAGCACCACTGCAAATTGTATATTAAGGGATTTATTGTATTTGAAAACAACATCAATCAGGACTAACAAAAACCAGAAACAACTATCTAACTAATGCTGTGAAGACTTATTGATATCTGTGCAGTAATTCCAAAATGAATGTCTATTAATTATAAAATATTAATGATGACGATGATGACAATACTAACAATGAATTACATTTGTCATTATCATGCTGCCCTGAATGTGCTTGAATGCGAGTTATGTACTGTAAAAGGTCTTGCTGTTACTTTATGAAAAATAAATTTATGGTTTGCATCAAACAAAAATGAAGCATTGCAGTAAGGAATATTTATTTTGCACTATTGTCTTTATATGCATGTCGATTTAATAAATAATATTTCTGCTACAAAACTAATGTAAGATTATAATAAATCATTCAATCCAATGCTGAAAGCAGCAAAGCAGTCATCAGTAAATAGAAAAATAAAATACACCTCAAGAAAGAATGGACAAAAGAAAGTAAGAAAAGTCTCACTTCTACCACTCTTTAAAAGTTTTGGTTTCGGTTTGTGTCATTTTAAATGCTCGGTCTCGTTATGCGCTGTTTTTCATTTTTCTGTGTTTGTGGAAAAAAGCAGGCGTCAGCCGACCCAATATATGAGCAGACAGAACAGAATTCTCGTGATGACCACCGGCGCAATACCGTTCTTTGTTATGAGCCGCAGATTCAGTTTAAACTTAGTAAAGGCGAGCTTCTTTGGCGATGATGTGTACAGTGTTAGATTTTACATTTAGCGGACATTTGCGCTGAACACGCAGTGAATGCAACGCATCGAGATTCGGGCACCTTCTCCGAAAACACTCGATTGATCTCGGGTGGCGCTTATAAGCTCCCTGTTATCTGACAGTGGAAAGCCTTAAGTGATTGACAGCTGATATGAAGCAATATAGCGGCAGGGAAGTCCGATTCAGCACGTTTTTAGAAAAAAAATCGAAACAAGTCGCACTGCAACCATTATATGCAGTCGCACAAATTCTCCCAAATATATTATGAGGTCGCATAGATTAAATTTCGGGCGCATATTCGACCAAAATGGTCGCAATTTTGAGCCCTGCTAAAGTATTGAGCAGTTAGTTTATTTCTGTTTGTATACGTAGCATGTGTACTTAATAACGTTCATTATTATGGCTTATTGTAAAAAAAAAAAAAAAAAAAAACTGACGTTGTTTTTTTTTCATGCAATATATATATTGTGATATGAATAGAGTTTGACATGTGTGCATGAATAGAACTCTTTTGGAAGGAATTCATAATTTTAGACTTATTTGGAGTATTCTGAATAGACTGATATTGAATAATCAAATGTTAATAAAAATACATAATTGTATTCATCATATACAATTGGATTTCATACAATTAAACTTAATTGAAGCTACAAACTTGTAGCTCTAACCATATCATGCCTTAATGCTAAAAACAAGAATATCCGTGGAATGTTCAAACCCGTTGAATGTTCGTCCATACACTGATGATTTCTGGATTTGTTTTTCAGAAAACAGTGAAACACCAAAGGTGCTATAATATATTTGGTGTTTTATTAGGCCCGATCCCAATTCTACTCCTTAGCCCTTCCCCTTACCCCTACCCCTCGTTTGGTGCAGTCACGTGAAGGGGTAGAGGTGTCCAAATTCTCTTCAGCTTGAAGGTGTAGGGCAGGGCTATTCAATTGGTGGCCCGCAGGCCGAACCCGGCCTCCGAGGCAATTTGTTCCGGCCCTCCAAATAGCGTGACCAAGTGACCAAAATTTAGTTCAGTAGAAAAACGGTCGCTATAGTTATGAAAGACGTTACGTACAGCACGAGCTGCAGTTGAAGGTTGCGCAGAGAGTGAGTCACGTGACAAGCGAGTGGCGCGAGCAGCCGAAAACATTTGGATATGTTTGTAGAAAAGGCCTTTTGTACAATGCACTGATATCTTTAATAGGGATGCAATGATTAGCCGATTTCACTATTAACCCCGATTTTATTTATTAAAGGCTTCTCAACGCCGCATTTCTGTTGCACATAAAAAAAAGCTGCTGCAACTAAACAAACAAACGCACATTGGATTAACTATAGCAGCAAGCCGTTGACATAATGCGTCTTTTCCGCATGCAAGTACATTATTTCCAATGGAGACATGCGCATATTGGAAGCGGTGCGCGCACAGCTCGCAAGCGGACTGACGCACTTGCGCCCTGCAGGCACGGCACACAGTAAAAATTATCTCACGCTGTATTGGTGAGAGTTGTGCGTGGCTTTTAGTGCAAATGTAAACAAAAGATATGTTAGATGAATTATTAAAAATTATTAAAATGATTATGTATGAATGAACGCAGACAATAACAACAGTTCATTTAAATACTTAGCTAATATATAGCTTAAATTAACATTAGACAAATATTATTTTTATTTATTCTTACTTTTATTTATTTATTCATTGTTCTGTCATTTATTTTCATTGTAAAATGATCACTCATGTTTAAATCAAAAACTTTATCATTTATTTTTAAGTCCAAAGAGAGAAATGGACTATTGTTTGTTTTTTATTAATATTTTTGTGCTGTATTTGGTTACTGAGCAGCAATAAACAACACTTTAAAATATAAGCAGTTTTCTTATTTTCTAAACTACGTAGTAGTGTTTTAAATTTAATAAATGCATAATAATGGTGATAACTGTGTAACCATGATTATTCTTCAGACTATTATCGTACAACCACAATCTATAATCATTGCATCCCTAACTGTTACGCAGTTTAAAACATCACATATGAATGTGTCTGAATGTAGAAGAAGCCTACTTAAGCAATACACTGATTTTGTGCCTCGAAATACATTTGGATATGCTTGTAAAAAAAGCCACATTGTACAATGCAGTGATGTTGTGTAGTTTCAAAATACAATACATTAACGTTTTAATGTAGAAAAAGTCAACGTGGGTGTCTTAAGGAGCACAAATACAGGATATGGGCTCTTGCTGTTTGGGCCCCTCGTTTGGGATGCTTTTCATGAACTTGCTCCCATGACAAACTTAATTGAATAGCCCTGGTGTAGGGCTAAGAGGAAGGGCTAGATACCCCTCGAAACTGAGATTTCTCAAGACCACACTAAACCAAGGGGTAAGAAAACTTCCAAGAATACACCATCTATACAGTACAACGACAGCATGGCTGCACACGGAAGCAAGGAGATGCCCAAATTAGTATTTTTTGTCATTATTATGAATTTTTACAACAAACAAGCATATGTTTCAATGCATTCATAACAGCGTTTGTGTTTTATCATCATGCTTAAAAACCCCCCTGCTAAAATAAAAAATAAAAAACGTTAAATTTCGCTATCTATAATTCATAATAATAACTCTTGTATAGTAGTCCCACAACATTCTGTCACTCGATGACCCTCGAATACCCTGTCAGAAAAGTCTAGTGGCTGAGAATGAGGTTTTTACACTGTCTGGTATAATGTTAATGTTGTTTTTGTGTGTTCACATACAGATGTTACTTCTTCAATTTGGTCCCTTTGCCGCCGTTCATACCGCTGCGGCGGCTGTATTTCGTGCGCCAGAAGCTTTTGACCGCTGGGTGGCGCTTTAACCACAGATTTTCAGTTTTGCCTTTTCACAATACTAGATAAACGGTTCTGTATGTGTATCTTATGTGATGTGATGTGTTCAATTAAAAATATAATTTTATTTTAGTTTTCTTAGTAATAAACATGCTTTTACACTACACTGTTTTAGAAAAGATACATGGTGAGATGTATAGCGCTAGCCTGCAAAAAGCAAATATAAGAATTAGTTCTTTAGCCTTTATAGTGCCATATTAAATTGCGTTGGGGTGAAAACAATGTTTCGATTTCTTTGACCATAATGGCGATGTTATTACCTCAAATCTTAAACATGTGCACATATAAAAACCGCGGCACAGCACACACTACAAAATATTATTAAGATTATTGTGCCGGTGGAGCACTTCACCTTGTTATATAACTTATCAGTAGGCTAATTATTATTTATAACAGGCTTACAAATATTTGACCAATTGCCTTTACATGTAAAACACTCTCATGCACTCAGAACTAGTGGCAGTTATGAATTAAATAAACGGGCATACGCACGCAAGTGAGCCGCATATTATCGTCTGTTCATTTTCTCTGTTCATTTCTCTTTCACACGCATGCTGAGAAAGAAAAAAAATCTGCTTGTTTAACAAAATCCCACTGAAATGGAATTAAAGTTGTTGTTTGCAGGTATTTTAGGATTATTTAAATTATATTAAAGTCATTATTGGTAGCTTTTTAATTTTATTTAAGCTTGCTGTTTCCATTTTTGTATGACATATGCAAATTTAAATAAACCAATATATAAATAAATGAATAAGTGAATGAATGAATGAATGATTTAATGAATGAATAAACATATTCATATTCCATACTCTATTCATATTCTAATTGTGTGCATTTGAAGAAGAAAAGTTGGTTCAGTTTTAAAGAGATAATTCACCCAAATCTAAAAATTCTGTCATCACTTATTCACCCCTCACTTGTAACAAACCTGTTTGAGTTTATTTCATCTTTCATCTTCATAAAAGAAATGAAGAAGATATTTTGAAGAAATCTTGAAACCGGTAACCGTTAACTTCCATCATAATTGTTCTTGCTACAATGGGAGTCAGTGGTTACTGGTCAAAATATCTTCTTTTGTGTTCAACACACAAAGGTTTGGAACCATTTGAGGGTGTGTAAATAATGAGTATATTTTCATTTTTGGGGGAACTGGGACTTTAGGGCACTCCTAATCACCCTTTATAAAATATGACAGCCTTGGAAACAGTATACAGTACACTACCTGACAAAAGTATTGTCGTCAATCCCAGTTGTAAGAGCAACAAATAATAACTTGACTTCTAGTTGATCATTTGGAAAAGTAGCAGAAGGTAGATTTTTCTGATGAATCATCCCAGTCATCACAAATACTGCAGAAGAATTATTGGAACCCGCATGGACCCCCAAGATTCTCACAGAAATCAGTCAAGTGTGGTGAAGGAAAAATCATGGTTTGGGGTTACATTCAGTATGGGAATGTTCGATAAATCTGCAGAGTGGATGGCAACATCAACAGCCTGAGGTATCAAGTGCTGCCGATTACATTACAAACCACAGGAGAGGGCAAATTCTTCAGCAGGATAGCGCTCCTCCTTATATTTTAGCCTCCACATCAAAGTTCCGGAAAGCAAAGAAGATCAAGGTGCTCCAGGATTGGCCAACCCAGTCACCAGACATGAACTGTATTGAGCATGTCTGGGGTAAGATGAAGAAGGAGACATTAAAGATGATTACTAAGAATCTTGATGAACTCTGGGAGTCCTGCAAGAACGCTTTCTTTGCCATTCCCGATGATTTTATTAATAAGTTACTGGAGTCATTGCAGAGATGTATGGATGCAGTCGTTCAAGCTCTTGGGAGTCATACACAATATTCATTCTTTTCCCACTGCATCATGACTTTATATTCTGTACTGTACATTATTTCTGTTAAGTGACACAACTTTTGTCTTAGCAAAGTCAGACCTTACTGTTCTAATTAAATAATTAAAAATCAAGGAATGATCATATCTTATTTTGATAAAATAAGTGAATCCTGAGGCCTTCAACTTTCATATAAACCACTTCTGATACCAAATGACCAACTAGAGGTCAAGTTATTATTTGTTGTTCCTAAAACTTGGATAGGCGACAAGACTTTTGTCCCGTAGCGTACACAGACACACATACTGTACATAACATATCAAAACTCCATACACAAGTCTTTGTCTCACCTCAGTGTTGAGGAAGTTTTTATAAGAAATAAAAAAGCAGTTAAACTTTGACCTTATGGCGGCTGCGCCACTTTATCAGAGCTGGCAGTAGGTGAGGTTTTCTCCCTCTTGCTATCACTCTAGGTCTCTGTTGTGTTT
The DNA here is from genome assembly GCA_903798195.1 of Danio kyathit. Lineage (NCBI taxonomy): Eukaryota > Metazoa > Chordata > Actinopteri > Cypriniformes > Danionidae > Danio > Danio kyathit. The sequence continues at coordinate 12,480,116 of LR812542.1, forward strand.
AACCTACTGTAGATTGGGCCACACTGAGGAGATTACAAATGAGACACTGTCTGTCCAGCGCAGACAAACACGGCCTGTTAGCGGCCGCCTTACGGGAGAGTTGGCGAATGTTTCAAAATACGCTCAATTATCAATAACTCTATAAATTAGTGAGCGAGGCTGAGTATCCATAATGGACCCTGGCGGTTTGATAAGTGGTTTCTTTGGGATGCAGAGTGCTGTAAGTCTGTCAACCTTGAGAAGCGAGTGTACGTATTCTTTTAGACTCGCTGTCTGTGAGTTTATCGAAACACCCTCAGGCCTTTAAACCCGAGCAATAACTAGTACTAGCAGTTCGGCTGCTAGTACATGCCGTTTAGTTTGGTTGAGGGAAGGGATGCATCCTAGGAAAAATTCCTCCTCGCCTTTAAAGGAACCGCATTATTTTAAAACAAGTCCCCTAGAGTTAAACAGTTTTTGAATCCATTCAGCAGATCTTTGTCCTGCAGAACCACTTTTAGCTTAACCTAGCATAGATTATTGAATCGGATTAGACCATTAGCATCTCACTCAAAAATAACCAAAGAGTTTTGATCATTTTGCTATTTAAAACTTGACTCTTCTATAGTCACATCATGTACTAAGACAAACTGAAACTGAAAGTTGCTATTGTAGGTCAATATGACTAAGAACTATATTTTAATTCCGGCGTAATAATCAAGAAACTTTGCTGCCAAAACATAGCTGCTGCAGGCGCAATGATATTATGCAGAAAAAGTCTCCAGCACCAAGCCCTATATATGCACCAGTTATAATCTGTAATATTAAGTTCCTTGATTATTACACCAGAATGAGAATATAGCTCCTAGTAGGGCTGCACGATTCTGGCTGAAATGAGAATCACGTTTTTTTTTTTTGCTTAAAATCAAGATCACGATTTTCTCACAATTCTGCAGATGTAAGATAAAGGTTAATATGAGTAGGCTATTATTGTTATTTTTCAAACATGGTAAAACAACAACAATAATATTAGGCCTACAGTTGAAGTCAAAATTTATTAGCCCCCATTTGATTTTTTTTCTTTTTTTAAATATATTTCCCGAATGATGTTTAACAGAGCAAGGACATTTTCACAGTATGCCTGATATTTTTTCCTCTGGAGAAAGTTTTTGTTTTATTTCGGCTAGAATAAAAGCAGTTTTTCATTTTTTTAAAAACATTTTAATTATTAAAACTATTAGCCCCTTTAAGCTATTTGTTTTCAATAGTCTACAGAACAAACCATCATTATACAATAACTTAATTAATTAATAATTAAAATTAACCTAATAAGCCTAATTGCCCTAACCTGCCTAGTTAACCTAATTAACCTTGTTAAGCCTTTAAATGTCACTTTAAGCTGTATAGAAGTGTCTTGAAAAATATCTAGTCAAATATTATTTTCTGTCATCATAGCAAAGATCAAATAAATCAGTTATTAGAAATGAGTTATTAAAACTATTATGTTTAGAAATGTGTTGAAAAAATCTTCTCTCCGTTAAACAGAAATTGGGGAAAAAAATAAACAGGGGGGCTAATAAATCTGACTTCAACTGTATGTATAGGTCTACTTTAAAATGCAAACAATTTTGTATAGACTTAGAATTGTGGACTTCATTAGACTTTAAATATGTCCTGGTTGTTAATTCACAGTAAAGTGATGACATCAGAATTAGGGCTGTGCGATTAATCGAAATCGATTTGTATTATTTAATTTCCCCTGCCCAAATGAGTGACTGCTGTGTGATAGGCTGCGTCCGAAACCGCATACTTCCAGACTATACAGTACGCTTAAATCAGTATGCGAGCCGAGTAGTATGTCCGAATTCTTATAATTCGAAAATCAGTATGCGAGAAGTACCCGGATGACTTACTACTTCCGGCGAGAATCTGAAGTGCGCATCCCATGGACGCTGCGCTATCCCATGATGCCCCGCGAGAGAATTTATGAATGGACGTGAAGCGACGCAACTGACGCAGGTAGGTCACGTGACCATGACAAAATGGCGGATGTAGTACGTCCGAATTCCATTCATACTGCTCACATTCATACTGTATAGAACGTACTTTTCTAACGGCCGAGTAGTACGTTTAAATTCAAATGCAGTACCTACTGAATAGTAGGCGGTTTCGGACGCAGCCATAGTCTTACTAGCCAATTGACGCCCCATTCACACGGGGCGTCAGCTTCAACGCTTCCCATTCACTTTGAATGGGTGACGTCAGGAGTTGCCGAACTGCATTGTGGATCCGTCAGCGCCGATTCAGAGGCGTTGCTCGCTGCAGAAGTTGGGACTTGCTCTACTTTTCAAGCGCCGATGGAAGCGTCAGCCAATCAGATCGCTGTATGCAAGTACACCAGCTCAGATAGTGGCCTATTGCTGACTAATTTCATTGGCTGACGCTGCTATGACGATGGCGTCAGCCCCAACTTCAGACACGCCCTCTGTCAAGCGTTGACGCTGAAGCCCCGTGTGAATGGGGTGTGAGTGGGCACAATTGAGTGATGATTGTCTTGCTAAAAAGTCAATTCAAAGCATTGCCAGTGACACTCAATCTAGTAGCAAGCAACAGCAAAGTACAATTTCAGAGTTGTTACAGACATGTTAGTTTGTGTTCTGTGTTTTTATAATTATTATTTTTTTGTTTTTATAATAAGCTACACTTGCTCCCTAATTTGAGTTTAACTTGTTTACAGAAAGGTAAGGTCATTTTATTTGTGTTTACTGTGTGCTCTATAGAAAAATGAGTGTTTCAATTCTGAATATTTAAAGTAAGTTAATATCTTTTCAGTTCCTTTAATTAACACTCACTGCATTTTAGCAGTAAGAAGCTACGATACAGATTATTGAAAAAACCCATTGACTTTGGGACGAGGGAACCAGAACTGCTAAAATGCTAACTCGCTTCCAGGTTTTTGCATACAAATTGACGTCATAGTTCCCCCACTCTACTGGGTCGAATCGAGATTGCAATCTTTTTTCGATTAATTATGCAGCCCTAGCCATATCGGCCTACAAAATAGCAACTTTTCATTTTTTATTAGCCTTAGTGCACAATGTAACTACGCAAACATCAAGCTTTAAATAGGAAAATAATCAAAACTCTTTTTAAAATATTTTTTGAGAAAGATGCTAATGGTCTAATCCGATTCAATGATCTATGCTAAGCTAAGCTAAAAGTGCTCTCACCAGACCCATAGATTAGCTAAATGTATTAAAAACTGAACAGTTTTTCTCTGCTAGAGTTGTAAAATGAACCTATTTTCAAAAAAAGTGGAGTGTTCCTTTAAGGAGATGTAAGATATCCTTGGCACTTGAAGGGTAATCCACTTAAGCACAGGGTGTTTTAATAAACGGGTCATAAGAACAATAGGATTGGGTAATGGGAGTGAATCGCTGTTGATAATCCCCAAACGCCAAGGCACTCCTCTTTTGGCTTTTTAATTTTGTTGCAAGGAGGGGGAAAAAACCCATCGAAAGCCCCTTGAGATGACGTTTATTCATTATTGATCCCCCTTTTTCGCCTCCTCATTCAACTAAAATGTGTTAACTTTACTATTATTTGCAAAGGGATCAAGCGCTCCCCACTCAACCAAAGAAAGACGGTGGTTCAATAGGCCACGCTTTGCTGCTTTACTTATAGACGTGATATATTATTCACAACTCGCCAAGTTACACCAAAAGCATCAATGCGCAACGGAAGCATTATTTATATATGATATTGTCATATGCTCTGTCAATGCGATGCTCCTCATCAATTATGCAGCGGAGCGACTCCTTTGATTAGACGTGGAATCGGCTTTGTTTTTCATTTTTGATATTGAGCTCGTGAACATATGATAATGGAGCCTGACAAAGGAGATTTTCTTCTGATGTTTGTCATTTGCCAAACTTTGAGACGAACGCGTCAGCGCTGCATCATTAGCGCTGTCGCTCATCTGGAAGATCAAATACGGGGACAAAAGATCGCTGTGATAATATGTGGTCGTCCCACAATTACAAAAAAACACTTGTAATAATGCATGACATTGTTTGTGTCATATTTTAACTTTATTAATCTGTGATTTGATGCTCATTATGGAGATCAGATAATGCAGTACCTTCAAATTCAAGCACTGTTTTGTTTAAATATATGATGTATTGAGCTTTTTTATTCGGTAAGAACTCATTCTGCTGATCAAAAAGAAGACAGAAAAAACATTTCTAACAATGGATTAAAATACAGTTTGGATTAAAATCCATGTTCATCCTAAACAAATACTGTATGTTATCAGAGTTATTTTTAAGAGGAAGCATGTGACACTGAAGAATAAAGTAATGAAATAATGAACTAATTATAAATACAGTGGGGAAAATAAGTATTGATGTTTTTTCCTGGGAATAATATTTTTAAAGGAGCGTTGACATGGAATTGAACCAGATTTTGGTAAAAAAACAAACAATACAAACATAAAAATAAAACAAAACAAAAAAATCTGAAGAATTTATGATGTGTAATACCAATAGAATGACACATGGAGAAAGTACTAAACTACTGAAGCGTATTCATAAAAAAGGCTTTTTTAGTGATGGCAGCTTAAAAATGCCTCTTAAAGATGGAGAATGAAGTCACATGCATTGCTCAGGTGTGATTTTTTTTTAACAGACTTCAACAGAGTGTAAAAATATTGATGGTTCTGTGTGTCTCGTCTCTCAAATCTGATCTTCATTTTGTATTTTCAATTGGATTCAAATTAGGTGATTGGCTGGGCCATTCCACAGCTTGATTTTCTTTCTCTGAAAGCATTTGAGAGTTTCCTTGGCTGTATTTTGGATCATTGTCTTGCTGAAATGTGCACTCTGGTTTCAACTTCATCATCCTAATGAATGTAGATGTTGGACTAGCTGATAAACATTTACAAAGAGGAAGGCAGAGGGTTGCTCTTTCAGCTGCTGTCTGGGCTTTCACTGCCTTTCTACACCTTCCTTTTTTTATGTGTTCAATAATTTTTCCCTGCATCATTTTATTTTATTGGGCATAATTATTTTTTTCTTTGCATATATGGATTTCTTTGGTTGTTACCAACATCTGGGAAAATTTTCAAGTCAACGGCACCTTTAGAAATATGTTTTCTGAGAAAAATGGTGACGTGTTCAATACTTATTTTCCCTGCTGTATTATAGCATAAATGAGTACTTTGAAAATGAGTATTTTATTCATTTCTCAGTTAATGCTGACCAAATATTTTGATGCATCAGACATAACTGTTTTATTTAACAGAATAAGAGTATGAATAAAGTAAGAGTGTGGTCACATAGCATCTTTAGGAATAAAACAAATGTGTGTATAGAAGTTTGTTTGTTCGTTCGTTCAATCAATGCAACACATTGATTCAATGACTCTTTCAAACTTTGTATTTTTTATTTTGAAGTTTATTAAAGTGATTTAAGCCATAACTAATGTACTTCATTCTTAATGTTCAAACACAAGCAACACGATCCATCACAAGTACACAGTTACAGTCTTAGAAACATTTTAATCTACATACAAAATTATACAAACAACTGAAATACTCATTCGCTTGCTCGTTCGCTCATTCGCTCATTCACTCGTTTGTTTGTTTGTTCGTTCGTAACAGACTTCAACAGAGTGTAAAAGTATTGATGGTTCTGTGTGTCTCGTCTCTCAAATCTGATCTTCATTTTGTATTTTCAATTGGATTCAAGTCAGGTGATTGGCTGGGCCATTCTGCAGCTTGATTTTCTTTCTCTGAAAGCATTTGAGAGTTTCCTTGGCTGTATTTTGGATCATTGTCTTGCTGAAATGTGCACTCTGGTTTCAACTTCATCATCCTGATGAATATAGATGTTGGACTAGCTGATAATAATTTACAATGAGGAAGGGCAGAGGGTTGCTCTTTCAGCTGCTGTCTGGGCTTTTACTGCCTTTCTCACCTTCCTTTCTTCATGTGTTCAATACTTTTCCCCTGCATCATTTTATTTTTTTGGGCATAAGTTAATTTGTAAACTAATTAGTTCAGTTTTCTTTGCATATATGGATTTCTTTGGTTGTTACCAACATCTGGGAAAATTTTCAAGTCAACGGCACCTTTAGAAATATGTTTTCTGAGAAAAATGGTGACGTGTTCAATACTTATTTTCCCTGCTGTATTATAGCATAAATGAGTACTTTGGAAATGAGTATTTTATTCATTTCTCAGTTAATGCTGACCAAATATTTTGATGCATCAGACATAACTGTTTTATTTAACAGAATAAGAGTATGAATAAAGTAAGAGTGTGGTCACGTAACATCTTTAGGAATAAAACAAATGTGTGTATAGAAGTTTGTTCGTTTGTTCAATCAATGCAACACAATGATTCAATGATTCTTTCAAACTTTGTATTTTTTATTTTGAAGTTTATTAAAGTGATTTAAGCCATAACTAATGTACTTCATTCTTAATGTTCAAACACAAGCAACACGATCCATCACAAGTACCCCGTTACAGTCTTAGAAACATTTTAATCTACATACAAAATTATGCAAACAACTGAAATATTCCGTCGCTTGCTCGTTCACTCATTCGCACAGTCACTCGTTTGTTTGTTTGTTCGTTTGTTTGTTCGTAAAAGACTTCAACAGAGTGTAAAAATATTGATAGTTCTGTGTGTCTCGTCTCTCAAATCTGATCTTCATTTTGTATTTTCAATTGGATTCAAGTCAGGTGATTGCCTGGGCCATTCTGCAGCTTGATTTTCTTTCTCTGGAAGCATTTGAGAGTTTCCTTGGCTGTATTTTGGATCATTGTCTTGCTGAAATGTGCACTCTGGTTTCAACTTCATCCTCCTGATGAATGTAGATGTTGGACTAGCTGATAAAAATTTACAATGAGAAGGGCAGAGGGTTGCTCTTTCAGCTGCTTTCTGGGCTTTTACTGCCTTTCTCACCTTTCTTCATGTGTTCAATACTTTTCCCCTGAATCATTTTATTTTATAGGCATAAGTTAATTTGTAAACTAATTAGTTCAGTTTTCTTTGCATATATGGATTTCTTTGGTTGTTACCAACATCTGGGAAAATTTTCAAGTCAACGGCACCTTTAGAAATATGTTTTCTGAGAAAAATGGTGACGTGTTCAATACTTATTTTCCTCGCTGTATTATAGCATAAATGAGTACTTTGAAAATTAGTATTTTATTCATTTCTCAGTTAATATTTTGATGCATTAGACATAACTGTTTTATTTAACAGAATAAGAGTATGAATAAAGTAAGAGTGTGGTCACGTAACATCTTTAGGAATAAAACAAATGTGTATATAAAAGTTTGTTCGTTCGTTCAATCAATGCAACACAATGATTCAATGATTCTTTCAAACTTTGTATTTTTTATTTTGAAGTTTATTAAAGTGATTTAAGCCATAACTAATGTACTTCATTCTTAATGTTCAAACACAAGCAACACGATCCATCACAAGTACCCCGTTACAGTCTTAGAAACACTTTATTCTACATACAAAATTATGCAAACAACTGAAATATTCGTTCGCTAGCTCGTTCACTCATTCGCTCGTTTGTTTGTTTGTTTGTTCATTCCTTTGTTCGCTCGCTCGGTTGTTCGTTCATTCGTTTGTTCGTTCGTTCGCTCGCTCGCTCCTTCGCTTGTTCACTCGTTCATTCAACATTTAATTTTATTGTATATTTAAGTTTAATAAAGTGATTACAGCCACTACTTATGTATTTAATCCTTAATGTTTAAACACAAGAATCACAATCCATCACAAGAACAGCATTACATTCTTAGAAACACTCTAAACTACATGATTTCATTTCTGAGTTCTGACACATTCATTATTGACTTTACTTCTCTGGCTCAGTTTTCCCTCTCAGGCAAGATATATGTTTGCGCAGGCATTCAGAGGAAACCAGAACTAACTAATCATAAGCTCGTGGTGTTTAAAACACACATCAGAATGACTGAACGCTAAGCAAACATTGGTGGGTTTAAGTGTTCCTCAGGTGAGCGGTCGTCATCAGATGCGCTTCATAAGTGTGCAGGCTAGCTTGATTACAAACTCTTTTATTAGGTTTGATCAGTGTGTGTGTGTGAAAGATTAGGGCCAGAGAGACAGGTCTTTACCCTCCAGTGATCTCTGGAATAATGAGGATGTGTTACCATGGCGATTCACAGAGAAGCCTATGCCAGTGAAGAACCATTTCAAATCAGTTGTTTTGTTTTTTTCGGTGGTCATCACTGCCCTCCTGTTCCTGGTTATTAAATGTACAAGAACACTGTGGAAGTAGAAGTAACATGGACAGAGTCTCTACCTGTTATAAATGCAGTAATGACATGAGTTATCTCTCTTTTTACCACATGATTCAATTTATAAGTTGCACTTCTGGTTTGGGCAATAATGCATATACATGCATCTATATACAGTACAGTTGAAGGGGAAATTATTAGCCGATTCAAACGCTATTTTTTCGCTATTTTGAATTTTTTGTAAAACCTGTTTGAAAGAACTCGTCCTAGGCTGTTTGTCCGGTTTTCACCAAAATTGAGTCACACAATCTACAGACCATGCTGACCAAAAGTTATTAAATTCAAGTTGATTAGACTAACAGTTTTTGATTAACTTGCGAACAAATTTAACGTAAAGCTTGCAAAAATTGACTTAAGGTGTTATGTCCGTAACTCATTGGCGTATTTACCAAGCGGCAACCTCCCGCTCTCCCTCAGGAAGCCAATACGGAAATAACTGAAACTGCAATTCATCGAAATTCCGCTAGTCCTGGCTCCATAATAGAGCAAATTTCTATTGAGCCCACTGTTAGAATGGCCAACTTTACAGCAGAAAAAGAACGATTTTGGTTCATATAGCTACTATTACCCTTCGTGACAACTCTGAGGGGGGTGAATTTTTTTATAACTCATCCGTTTCCTTTATATTAGGTTATATTAAGTTTGCATAATTAAGGGCGTGGCCACTTGAGTGACAGCTAGGTCTCGCTGGTCGCCGTCACTTCACCTCAGCTGATTACGGCTGATTAGCCGCTGATCTCGGCATATTCATCGTATTTTTGTGTTGTTATATGTGGCTTTACACAGTCAGCTGCCTTTTGGAATTATTTCCTACAATTATCAGATGATATAGCATGCTGTGTGCACTTAATTGTGCTCACAAGCCATTCACGTGGCCTCCATTTCCCAGGTGAGTGAAATATATAATTATATACCATCTCTATGAGTGTATTTGTTTTATTTAAGATCATTTATCATTTATAATGTTCTTTAGAGCTGTAATGCACTCCAGAATCTGACAGATTATTAGCTGTAGGCTCTAGAACAGTCATCTGAAGCGTTGTCATACAGTGTTCTGCCTGGACTTCATAATTAGCCTTGCATTTACTAACACAGACTATATCTGATGTTTTTGGAAGTAATTCGCACTTTCCTCCTGTTAAAAAACGTCATAAGCACAATGCTTAGTGGCTCTATGTGTAATGCATTGAGCCACTAAGCATTGCGCTTATGACGTTGCTTATGAAACAGTGTTTTTAAAAGTCTAAACACTTTATTGATAAAGTGTACAACCAACCACATGTGGTCAGAACACAAACGAGTCGCAGGTGATGAAGTATTAAGCGTTTCTCCCTTAGGAAAGCCCGTCTAAGCAGGGCGTCTGTAGATCCGCTCACGCTCCGCCTCTTTGCCCTTGTATGGTATGGCAGGGGTTGGTGCGATGACGCGCGAACAAAATGGCGACGGTCGGCCACGCCTTCTAGTAGCTTCTTTTGGGTTCTTCATAAACCTATGGGTGACGTCACGGATACTACGACCATATCTTTTACAGTCTATGGTATTTACACACAACCATGGTCTGAAGTTAGCTACAGCGTTACGGCGCACTGCCCCCTAGTGGTCTGGAGATAAAATAAATGACTTTTTTTTTTTTTGCTTAGAACTTCTCAACCCTTTGTCCAAAATTCATAAAATTGATCTCTTTAAATCCAGCAATCTTATTGATCCTGTTGTTTTTTTTATGTTTACTTGGGTAACACATTTACTTGCTTTACAAGGTCAAATTGAAGTGGTTTTGTTGATTTGCTCGCTCCATTTATGCTTAGAAAGGAGCATTGACTTTCTCCAATAAGTTTGACATGAGAATTGTAAAGACAGCAGCTACTGTATCTTGCACTCGGTACATTTTATGAGTTTAAACACGAGTAATGGTTTCTTTTTCACACTTTTCAACTCTTTATCAGTGTATTTTTTTTGTGTGCAGGTCAGGGATACTAAGTTAAAACAAAAAGTATAAAAGCTATTGTGTTAGCTGGCGGGAAATGAAGGTGAAGTGAAATGATGTAAAAGATGAACAAAACAAAATAAAACACACACACAATATACTACTTTTATCAAAAGTTAACTTTATAATGTATTTATTTTGACTTTTACTACTTTGTAACAAAATAACTGCAATTTAAATACATTTAAATCATTTTAAAACAATTAAATACACAAAAAAAATAATAATCTAAAATCCCTGGCTAACTTTTCTTTTATTCATGAATAAATTCTAATTATATTACTTTGTAAAAAATATGTTCTGCCTAACATTTGTTTTAGTTCAATAAACTTAAATGTTCTAGTCATCTCAACAAACATCAATTAAACTGACTAAAAATATTCAGTTAAAATTTGCACATTATACTGTAACAAAAAAAAGCAAAAATAAAGCTAAAACCTCATAAGCTTTTAAATAAGTTAAAGTAACATAAAACAAATTTTGTCAGGACTTTTTGTCATTGTTTGCAGTGTAGAAATTATACAAATAAAAATAATCCAACAATATTTATACAGGCAAAAATAGTATCTCAATTAAACATAAACAATGCACTGGTCTTAATATCTTAATATCAAGTGTCTCATGTCAGTAAACTGTGAAAAATGTTGGGTTCCACAAAATCCCTTCAAATCCCTTCATTTTCCCCACACAATCAATAAGTTAACTCAATCATTTTCACAAATGTAAGTAAATTGAACATAAAACAATTAAGTTGTCCAAAAAACCCTTAAGAAATGTGTTGTTTTAACTCATTTTAAATATGTAATTTACGTTAGCATCCATAAAGTTATTTTTTGAGTGTACACTTAGTTCCACACAATCGATTTGTGCTGGGGCAACATGAAGGAATTAAGTCAGCTGGTTAGTTTTCACACATGATGTATATGCACAATTATAATATTGTATAGCTTCTTATTAAAAATATAAATTTAAAAGATAGATTTGTGAGTGGTGTACTTTATATATGCTGAGCACTGTATGTTGTTTACCCAGAGTGTTTACATCGTCATAATACGTCAAGTAATACAACAAGCATTTAGTTTGGGCTAGCTTTTGCAGCTGGACATTGCTTTACAATGCCCTTGATGGGTGAACATTAGCCAGTGGGGGAGTGTCTTTTGTCTCACTAGGTGTGAATTATTCATGACCATTGTCACTCCCGCATAAAGCTGAGATGACCCAAAACAGACTTTACGAAATGTAAATCATTGTAATGTTTTCTTTGAATGAGAGAACAAAATAATTTTTACATAATTCTGAAGTAAATATTCTAGCCTAAAAGACTGGTTACTTAAAAGTCTTGTTCAGGCACATTCAATGTGGTTGTTTGGACCTTATTTCAGCCACACTTTTTTTTCCAAAACTTACTAACCACGCATAATATTTTTTTTTCTAAAAAGCGCAAGCATGTACATCAATATTTCTCACATATTATTGTAGCATGGTTTGTGCTGAATACAAAAAATACATGTTGGCCAATACTATGCAATAAGTAGCTGAAATAAGCACAAATGTCAGGGCATGTCAAAACATCTTAGGGGCCCCAAAATCACCTCAAACCCCCGAGGGTTAAGTTTCAGCTCAATTTAAATAAGTAGTTTGAACCAATAGCAAACATCTTTTTTTTTTTGAGTGTACTGTGTGTGTAAGTTGACAGATCGAGCATGTAAAATGTGATGTGTGGTTTGAGCTGCTGAATTAAGAGAATGCTGTGATGCGTATGTAACAGTGCTGATGTGTTTAGCAGGAAACACACGGTGTACAGACTTATTTATTGGTAAATTGCTTTACCGCAGCAGCTACAGAGCACCCTACTGAGGGCTCACTGCCGTCACAGCATGAAAATGTCTTTGAGTGTTTGTGTATGTAGTTATGGGAAGGGAAAATGGAAGAATTTTCTGTAAAAGGATTTTATTCTTTAAGATTGGACAAATAAATGTTTTGCTCTCTCTTTCTGTCTCTCTCTCTTAAGGTGGTCGAGTCGGTTCAGTTCAGTCTGATGCCAGCAGCAGTCCCACAGAACACGGTCATATGGGCCAGTCTCACCCTACGTACCCTGTAGGACCACAGGTGAGAATACATAAGACTGTGACATTAGAGGTGCTGACATTGGTAAGGCGGATTTTAGGGGTGAACCGAAATTCTATTTCAGGATGAGAGTCATTTTATTTCACGGCAATGATATATTTTTTTACAATATAATCATTTAATGGCGGTTCATTCCGCTGTGGCGACCCCGCAAGGGACAAAGCCGACAAGAAAATGAATGAATGATAATCATTTAATAGGCTGTTATTCCAAAAAAATCTATAACAAAAAGTATAATAAAAACTTAAAGAGTACCTATTATGCAAATATCACCTTTATAAGTGGTTTGAACACAGTCTGTGAATATATCCAGCTTCTAATGGTGAAAATGTATTAATTTTATTTATTATAATCACACTTCATAAAGTCTGCAGAAACAGTTTGATTGGCATTCTCCAATTGTACGTGTCATCAGAGGAGGAAAGCCCCACCCATTAGTGACGATCTTTCTCTCATTTTAGGACATTTTTGAATCTGCCATGTTTTTGAATCATTAACACTTGTTTTTCAATCTGCCACTATGCTGACACATAGGCATTTATAGCTCCGCCCTATTTTGAAAAGAACACAATCTCATTTGAATTTAAAGCGAAAGTCACCAAAATGGCACAATTTATGATCAAAGCCATGTGAAGGAGTTATAAAACATTATTTATAGGGTATTATGATCTGAAACTTCACATACTCACCCTAGGGACATCAGAGACTTTTTACATCTTGTAAAAAGGGGCATAATAGGTTCCCTTTAAAGACTTCATAAATGAAAAGGACATATTTTTTATTTTATTTGGAATATGCTAGGGATGCACAATATTTTTTTTTTGTTTGCCGATATCTTTTCTGTTTGTGTTTTTTTTTTTAAAGTGTTCATGCATAGGTTAATTTACAGTCAGTTTTGAGAATTTTACTCCCAATAAGTGTTCGCTTCTCACAATAAATTAAAAACAGACTTGTGAATTATGATCTCAACAGATCTTTTTATGATCCCAATAACCTTTTTCTTTAATTTTTATTAGTGTAAAACAACAGCCCCTCACTCTAATCCAATTTTGACATTACTTCATATGTTTTGTGTTACTTTACTTTCATTTTCGTAGTCTAAGGCTTACAGTACTATCATGTGAAGTGGTGGCAGGCATTAGAACCTGGGGGAACCTGTTAGACGGCAGAGGCTGTAACGCTACACAAGTGACTGTTTAGTTAACTAAGGGATGTTGTACACTGAGTTATTCTATGCTCACATTCAGAAAACAGCTCATTTAAATCACAGGTAAAAATTCACCTCAGATTACTGACATGATCATACTTTGAGCGCTCCTATCATTTTCATGAGCAGAATCTTTCTTAGGCACACACGTAACATGCTTTAAACATATGCTGGATACATTGGCGGTTCATTTCACTGTGGCGAACCCTTATAGATAAAGGGACTAAGCCAAAGGAATATGAATGAGTGGTGTAATAGCTTCTAAAGTTCTAAAAGTGGACCTTTATTTTGTCAGTGTCCGTGCTGACAATAGCTTCAGGGGCGCAAATTAAAGAGTAAAAGTCAGGGGCTGTGATATGAATGCAATATAAATATAGAACCATTTATACTCCTTTTATATTTATACTCGCATCTATATTTGCTCTAAAAGCAAATACATGACTGTCCTCTTTGTGTGACAGGTTTATTAACGTTTATTTTAAGAAACAAACAAGAGCATACTGTACCAAAATAAAAAAACTAAATTCAGTCATCAGAGCAAAGTGTACAGTGTCTATACATCCTGTGATTTTATAGATTATCAGCGCAATATATATTTTAAAATTATATTGATTACATGTCTCATATGTTTTGCTTTTCACAGAAGAAACAACGAAATCAAAATCATTGCAAAAAAAATGTTAACACCAGAGATGACTTTGATGATGGCGATGAAGTTTTGCCTCTAGAATAAAACGATCTTTATTGGATTTGCTTTCGTAATTATACAAATTATATATTTCACTGTAAAACAATAATTAAACATTGTCATATTAAAGACATGTTTTGCTAAATCCACCCAGAAATTGTTTACTTTACATCAACTTATATATACAGTATATATATATATATATATATATATATATATATATATATATATATATATATATATATATATATATATATATATATATATATATATATATATATATATATATATATATATATATATAAAGAGATTGAGGATGAGGTTCTCTTCATACACTTTACAGAAGCAACAGATATAACCCGTATTGATTTATGTGACATATTGATATAAAGACTTGACTGGGTGATTTTCTTTGATTTTCTTATCTTATTTCATTTTCTCCAATCAGCATTGTCCAAACCAACCGCGGTTTCCACCATTAGAAAACAAGCAGGAGAGTGTGGGGAAATAAATAAATATGTAAATAAATGAATAAATAAACAATTAAACAAATATGTAGGTAAATAAATAAATAAATATGTAGGTAAATGAATAAATAAATAAATAAATAAACATGTAGGTAAATAAATAAATATGTAGGTAAATGAATAAATATGTAGGTAAATAAATAAATAAATAAATAAAGAAATAAATATGTAGGCAAATAAATAAATAAATATGTAGGTAAATAAATAAATAAATAAATAAATAAATAAAATAATAATAAATAAAATAATAAATACATGGCGACGCAGTGGTGCAGTAGGTAGTGATGTTGCCTCACAGCAAGAAGCTGGTTCGAGCTCAGCTGGGTCCGTTGGTGTTTCTGTGTGGAGTTTGCATGTTCTCCCTGCGTTCGCGTGGGTTTCCTTCGGGTGCTCCGGTTTCCCCCACAGTCCAAAGACATGCAGTACAGGTGAATTGGGTAGGCTAAATTGTCCGTAGTGTATGAGTGTGAATAAGTGTGTGTGGATGTTTCCCAGAGATGGGTTGCGGCTGGAAGGGCATCCGCTGCGTAAAAACGTGCTGGATAAGTTGGCGGTTCATTCCGCTGTGGCAACCCCAGATTAATAAAGGAACTAAGCCGAAAAGAAAATGAATGAATGAATAATATATACATTAATAAATAAATACAATTAAAGATAGATAGATAGATAGATAGATGGATAGATGGATAGATGGATAGATAGATGGATAGATGGATAGATAGATGGATAGATGTATAGATAGATAGATAGATAGATAGATAGATAGATAGATAGATAGATAGATAGATAGATAGATAGATAGATAGATAGATAGATAGATAGATAGATAGATAGATAGATAGATAGATAGATAGATAGATAGATAGTCAGACTTTTAAGGAGAACTCCACACCCAAAGTGTCACCCCCATTCCTACCTACAAATATGAAAACAAATACACACACGCACATACTCAGAGCAAATCAACTGTGGTCTTTTTTAGGGACGAGCAGAACAAACAACCTCTTTCAAAAGATGGAGAATGATCATTGTCTCTTGCCATATCCAGCTCAACACGCTGCAGTGATGTCCAGGCTTCTTGTCTCCTCGATCCCCTGAGCTCTGCCTTAATAGATGAACCCTGTCAGGACAGTCCCACAGAAACAAACACTTTTCAGCCACACTGCTCTCTCTCCCTGTGCCATGGCCAATTCCCTTGTTTCTGGATCAATATGTTTTGATGGATTCTCACTCTAGAGACGGATATTGTGTGCGCTGCCATTACGGAACTGGATCAGTAAGAGGGCAGTTAGCCCTACATGGGTCCCACTGCTTTCCTGTTCCTCTGGCTTCATCCGCGCACACTGCTATCAGTCTGATTACCAGTAATCTTTCAGCGCTTTCTCCGCTGGGCCGCTCCCTCCGTTCTTCTTATTAGAAAGAGGGATGGGATGGGGGTGTTTGGGAAAAGAAAAGGGTAATTTAATCCCAAAAGCCAGATCAAGAAGGTGCAGTGTGTTGTTTATGGGCCTGGGGTTCTTGTGAGCTCCTGCATTCAGTATTGGTTCTGTTCAAATTAGTCTTTTTAATAACTTTTTATCTGGCCTCGGATGAGTCAAATTTGACCCATTACCATTCTTCATACACATTTGTCATCTTGTTGAGTAAAATTCTTCAAACCGTAATGACCTGCTCCACAAAACCCTCTTTTTGACTGATGTCATCAAGGCCTCCAATCACATTCATTCACAATCCAATTTAATCCCATGATCAGTACTGGACCAAGTTCTGCTCTGCATACACTGAATGCATATCCAGTTATGCTACAATCCTAATTCGGTATTTTACCTAAAATTTGCAATAAAGAACAATTGAAACTCACATGATTAACAAAATTTTCATGAGCCAAAATCACCTAAAGGTTTTGTTGTTTTGACATGTCATGTTACATTTTCATGGTTTTGTTTACAATGTGTTGCATTTATGTTTTAATATATAATTATAGTAATAATTTAGTTTTTTGAATTTTAACTATCGTGTCGTGTTCACATCCCACCCCATTACTTTAATGTTCCCGGTCAAAACCGGTCTGTTTTAACTAGAGATGTGAACCTACACTGGTCTCACAGTTTGGTTCGGTTACGATTATCATGCCATCGATTCGGTACAATTTGATATCTCGGTGCATCACAGTACATTGACGATGCTTTCCATACACAGTTTTATATTTTCTTCACAGCACAACAATTCTTGTATTAAAATGTATAGATATATTTATATACTATTTGTAAAACTATTTTGTCCTTCTGTTACCCATCACTCAATTTTGGGGATTTACACCTTCCTAACTTTAAATAGTAACTCCTGACTCCAGTAAGCTACAAACACAAACATTGGAAAGAAGACACTTTGAGCTTTACTGTGGTAAAATGCGCTCAACAGAAAGGGCTGGCTCTTACACGCTGGCGCTCTTCACAGATGAGTGACACTGGTAAATAGCGGCGGCGATCACAACTGATCCATGATAGACACGGTAGAGAAAACTCTGCACACACGTGCTCGTGTCTGTATCCAGAAGTATCGCTGTAACAGCCGTGAGGAGAGGAAAAGTCATGCCAGCAGGTCAAATGGGCCACAGTGAGAGAGAGAGAGAAATGGAGATTACTTTCATTCTCTTAATCGCAGTGAAATTGGGGCTTCTGCTGCAAGTGTCAGTGAAACACTGTCCAAAAAACACACACGCAGTGAAATTGTGCACAGTTTCTGAGTTTTTGAGCAGTTGGAGTGTTGTAAATACTCGCGCTCGTCTCCCCCGCCATAGTAAGCTACGGCGACATAGCGCATATGAGATAAATGACGTCAGTACATAATAAGCGGTTAGGATTATTACTGAACCGATACCAAATTGTCCGCATTTGCATCGCTGTGCACCGAAGAAACAATTAATTTTGACACCCCTAGTTTTAAATGCGCCTAAATTAGCACAAAAAAAAAAACATTTTTCACCACCAATTATATATTCAACATTCTTTAGCTGTGAGCACTGTCTCAAAGTAGTGTTTAACATGAATTTATAGAATTAGACACAAAATAACTGCAGTGAAAATACAAATAAACACTGAAAATGTTTTACAAAATGAACAATAGATGAAAGAAATCAAAATACTTACAAAATAATAGACAGCTCACTAAAATATCTATCACAGGGTATGTCCAAAGAAATTGACATTTTAATCCATCTGAATGATTTATCAACCAGCAAAGCACAAACAAAATGGTTCCTTTCCTGTGTACTGAAGCTCAAATTTTCATTCAGTCCTTTAATTGGACTATATTAGTGTACTAATATAGGGGATAGTGACAGAGGGCATAGATGGTGAGCATGGACAAAGAACTAGCACTAGTTAAACTTTGGTAATTTTTGAGCAAGATGATAACGGTAAAGATGAAAATGGTACAATTAGCTACTTACCTGACAAAACGTAAAAATAGTTACGTTTCTTTGTGAGATCAGGCTGGAGGATTGGCACATAAGCGCTGTAAAGAGATGTGCACCTGCAAAAGACATTGTTCAGTCGGAAATTGTGAGTGAGTGAGTGAGTGAGTGAGTGAGTGAGTGAGTGTGTGGGGATGTTTTCTGTCTGATGTATGAATACAGTCTGAATACCCATTCATTTCCTATGTCGGTCACTTTTGATCGGGAACACCACAGGTGTAACAAGGTTAATTAAAACACTCAAAATTCAATGAAAGAGGTGATCATCACTTTTATATGTTCAAGTGCACAGTGTGGAGGATATCATAAGGCCTTGAGGCAATCAGATGTAAAACACAATATTTATGAGTGTTTTAAGTTGTAAATCAGTCAGATTTGACCCGAACACGACAGGAAGGTTAAGAATGACCAAAATGAAAACTCAAGGCTGAAACCAAAATCTGGATGCACTTGGCTGAAAACCGAAACAAAAACTGCTTTGTAATAACTATTTCTTATTCATTCATTGATTTTCCTTTGGCTTAGTCCCTTATTAACCAGGGGTCGCCACAATGGAATGAACCGCCAACTATCCCGGCATACGTTTTACGCTGCAGATCCCCTTCCAGCCACAACTTATATCTGGGAAACACCACTCGCATTCACAAACACACTCTCATACACTATGGACAATTTAATTCATCCAATTGACTTATAGTGCATGTCTTTGGACTGTGGGATAAACCAGAAAATCTGGAGGAAACCCACGGGTAGGAGGAACACGGGGAGAACATGCAAACTCTACACACAGAAATGCCAACTGGTTCAGTCGGGACTCGAACCAACGACTTTCTTGCTGTGAGGCGACTGTGCTAACCACTGAGCCGTCATGCCACTCTTTCTTATCTTATTAAGTAATATACATGTAAACCATTTTGAGGGATGTAAACGAGAACAGTGGTCTCATTGTATTTCCTGTTTTACATTTTCAAGCTTCCTAGAATTGAAATAGAGCCACACATTGATAAAAATGTCATGATAGCTGTTTTAACATTAAGTTATGATTGAATTCCCTCTTGTTACAGTTATTAAATAGTTTGATAACAAAGAGGAAATGTCAATGGGCCAATGAAATGACCACATTGAAATGGTCTAAAAAGCAAGGCTGTAACTTTGGTTTGATAAGTCGGGGGACACAAAACGCAAAATTGGGGAAAATGTTTTCCATTTAAAACCTATTTCCTGCATTCACATAGACTTAGGGACTATATTGTCACAAAATAGTAAGACAAATAGGCTAATTAAACTCATTTAATTTGAAACTAACCTAATTATGTACAATTAAGAAAGAAATATATATCTTTATGAACTGTGTGTGCTGAATCCATTCATTCATTAATTTTCTTTTCGGCTTAGTTTCTTTATTAATATGGGGTCGCCACAGTGGAATGAACCGCCAACTTATCCAGCACATGTTTTACATGCCCTTCCAGCCACAACCCATCTCTGGGAAACATCCATACACACTCATTCACACTCATACACTACGGACAATTTAGCTTACCCAATTCAACTGTACCGCATGTCTTTGGACTGTGGGGAAAACCGGAGTACTCGGAGGAAACCCACGCGAACGCAGGGAGAACATGCAAACTCCACACAGAAACGCCAACCGACCCAGCTGAGGCTCGAACCAGCGACCTTCTTGCTGTGAGGTGACAGCACTACCTACTGCACCACTGCGTCGCCCTTGTGCTGAATCCCAATTTTGTAATGTCAATTTCAGACAGACATCAGCAAAATTAAATGATATGATCATTCATTCATTCATTTTCTTTTCAGTTTAGTCCCTTTATTAATCAAGGGTCACCACAGCGGAATGAACCGCCAACTTATCTAGCACATGTTCTATGCAGCAGATGCCCTTCCAGCTGCAACCCCACACAGGGAAACACCCATACACTCCCGCATTCACACACATACACTACGACCGATTTAGCTTATTCAATTCACCTATATTGCATGTCTTTGGACTGTGGGGGAAACCAGACCACCCAGAGGAAACCCACGCCAACACGAGGAGAAAATGCCAACTCCACACAGAAATGCCAAATGACCCAGCCGTGGCTCAAACCAGCGACCTTCTTGCAGTGAGGTGACAGCGCTATCCACTGCACCACCGTGTTGCCCTGATTGTTGATTCAATCATTTTCTTAGTCCCTTTATTAATGCAGGGTCCCCACAGCGGAATGAACTGCCAACTTATCCAGCACATGTAACATGTAACATGCTAGATGTAACATGCAAACTCCACACAGAAACAACAACTGACTCAGCTGAGGCTTGAACCAGCGACCTTCTTGCTGTGAGGCGACAGCACTACCTACTGCGCCACCGCGCCACCCTCGCCCTGATTGTTCTTTTATTAATTGTAAAATACAAATATTTACATTTCTGCTGCTAATTTTCAGTTCTAAACATTAGATGAACATCAACAGGTGTAGACATATTCTGTGTGACCGAAAATAGTATTATTCAGAACTAATATACTGAATCAGCCAACTCACATCTTCTTTTTTTCATCCATATTGACGTTAAAGTCATCTCCTGTTGCTTCTTGGGAGTTTCATCGCTGATTAAAACGGTTGTTTCAGCTGCAGTTACCTACTCATTAGAACTTTGACCAAGTTATTTTGAGAGCATGCACGTAAAGTTGTTAGATGCGGATGCGCGCATTGACACACAGACTCACTCTGTCCATCCGCATGTAAAAAAAATCATAATTGGGGGATTGAAACAGGATTTTGAAAAGTGGATGGACATGTTCGCCCTGTCCCCAGTGGAAATTATGCCTGTGATTCTGTAAGATTCTGTAAGACTTTTTCAATTTAACGTCACTTATACTGATAAAAAACTAACTATATATACTGGGAAAAAAAAACAAACCAACAAAAAAATGCACACACACAAGCAAATAAAATAAGGCATCGTTTTACCAGCATTGCCATGACAGCACAGTAGCACCTTTGTAAGCAGCAGGAACAAATGTAGAGAAATGTACGGTTGGCGTGTTATTTAAGTGGACTAAGCTTTTTTGGTGAGCATGTGCGGTTCATGCAAAGCTAAGTATAGCTGAACATAAGCGGAATATCCACAGAGCAGAATACTGAGCTATTTTGAACTTTGACCACAGCGAACATGCAAGCTAGTTGATGGTGTGCTCCGCTGCTCTTCTGCTTTAGACATCGTAGCATAGCCTTTTTTCAGCTTTTTTCCTGCTCTTTTTTTAAAGGTCATTTTTTCGACTGATGTTTTTGTCTTTTAGCTGAAAACACCATTTCCTGTCCATGATTTTCAGCGGCGGAAAATTTGGTGCATCCCTATTGAATAACTCAGAACCATGTGACTCTGTCACCTTCACTGTCACTATTTACCGATTTCTTAAGTCAATTAACGATTTTATTAGTATTTCTTTCCATTTATTTATAGTTTTAAGTTTGAGATTTTGGATTTGAGATGTGCTCCAACTACTTTTGATGTGGAAAAATGTAACAGATCAACCTTTTTTTGACATTTTAGTAGTTTAAAATGATATTGGTTGGATTTGTTTTGGAATGAACCGCCAACTGCGGATGCCCTTCCAGGCGCAACCCAACACTAGGAAACACCCATACACTCTTGCATTCACACACTACAGCCAATTTAGCTTATTCAATTACTGCATGTCTTTGGACTTGTGGGGGAAACCAGAGCACCTTCTTGCTGTGAGGCGATTGTGCTACCCACTGCGCCAACGTGCACCCACATTTAACATAATTGAAACACATGTTCAAAGGCACTATCCTTAAAAATAAACCACATGTTTACAATCTAAACAACTATATTCTCACCTAAAAAGACTAGAACACTAGAACAGTGCTGCTACTAAGAAATAGGGAGAACTGTATATAAGGTGATATCAATTGGCTCGTTTCCACTGAGTGGTACGGTACGGTATGGCCACTGTCAAAAGGCGTACCGAACCGTACCGTACCCCTTTTTCGGCACCCTTTCGAAAGGGTACCAAACACGAGAAAGGGTACCAAAAGGCGAAGCTAGACACGCAGCTGAACGCTATTGGTTTACAGAGATACGTCATTCGCTCACGCAACAAGCCAGAATGAAAACAAAGAAGACACCATGATTTAATACACAGCCGAGAGATTACACCGTAATAATATATGCATATAATAACGAGCCCTGGTCAACCCGGGCTCAAACGAATCTTGTCGTTGTCTTGATGAACAGCCACAAAGCCAAAAAGAAGAGCAGATTTTACCCTGTGCCCTGTAGTGTTTTACGAGCCAGTCTGAAGCGTGAGCGGTTTCGCTTTCTTGCTTGCACTCGCCGCGCGTCTATATTTGAAATAACAAACTTCTTGAGCTGATGATAATAACGTGCGCTTGATTATTGATGTGTTTTCGAAACCTGATCCTGTCAGAAACTGACAAACACGAGAGTGACGCGAAAAAACAAAAGGAGAAGCTGGAAAAAAAAAGCACATTATTTTTTCAGCAGACGTGAACAAACTGCCATGTTTAACTATTATTATCACCTTTTTTAGACTATTATGAACTCGGAATGATGGAATTACTTTCTAACGAGAGGCTACACATGCTGCTGAAGATTAAAGACACATTTAATCAAGAGAGGTTTGCACTGACTGTGGGCTATATTTCATGTTGTTTTGAACCTTAATAAGGACTAAATGTATGCTGTGTGTAGTTTTTCTGTAAGTGGTAACATATCGGAGACTGTAAGGGTCTGTATGTGTTCATATATGTTGCATTTATTTATTTATTTTATATAATTACAGACGCTACAGTAGGCTATTTCGCACTGTCATTGATCTGCAGTTATCATCAACTCATGTTCATAGAAAACTTAGTAATAAACTTTTATTTAAAAGTATTTATGTGTATAAAGCATCTGTTTTGTGAGAAGTGCTTCTCATATGATATGTGAGTGACTCATACAGCTTTACTTTAGACATTTTCTTGAGTGAAAATGACGTTGACTGCAACTTTCTGGTGACACCTTGGCAACCAAAAGAGTACCATTGGTACCCTTTTAGCAGTGGAAACGCAAGCCTGATAAAGGTGACCCGTACCGACCAGTACCGTACCGTACTGTACCAGTCAGTGGAAACGAGCCTTTATTCTGCTCACAAATCAACCATCAAACATTAGAAGAAATATTTTCAAGCGTAAAAGCATTCACTAACAAAAACCAAAATAAAACATATCCCTATTATGTATATATCAATATTATGTAACTTACTGTACATGTATAAATAAATAAATAAAATAAATAAAAAATGCGGAGCTGCGGCAATATAATGAATAAAATAATGAATAAAAAGAGTGAGGCTATGGTCAAATAAATAAATAAATAAATAAAAGACTGCTGAGAGTGCAAGCTAGGGACACCGGCCCTCGTGCCTAAAAAACGGACCGGCCCACTGGGAATTCTCCCGGTCCTCCCGATTAGCCAAACTAGGGCTTTTCTCCAAAATAAATAAATAAAAAAAAAACAGCCGCTGGAGGCAGGGTGAATCGAGCGCTCTTGTACACAAATACTATCCATGCACCGAAACACGCATGACAACTACTGTAAGTCAATGGAAAAGTGGTTGTTCCTTGCGCCACCTGGTGGCTATTGCGTAAAGCACAGAAATTTTTTTTTTTTTTTTATGAAAAGGCGGCCTTTACAACCGCAGTATAGCGCGTGACTGCGGGTGACAAATTGCAGTACTGCGCTTGCAGAAACGCGCGTTCTCAGTAGCCATATCTGTATGTTGCCTTAATCATAAACAATCATTTAAATGAAAATTGAGTAATGCTATTTAATGATTTTAAAATGACTGTACAATTGAAAATGTAAGGGAAGCACTTTTTCGAAAAAAAGTGTATAGTAGCAAAATAAATGCAAAAAAAGATAACAACTTATATATGATTCAGAGCGCACGTGCACAAAAAACTAAATCTTCCTCAACAATATTGCAAAATGGTAGGTTATTTATCACTATTATGCCACTGTATCTTTGAAGAGTGTATCTCGTGTATGTAAATGGACATTTAGGAGCAGCGAGGTGGTAGCGTGACTTAAACATCCCAAGGGTATTTTGAGTGAAGAGTTGTTCAGCCATTTTAAAGTGTGTTTTGATCCTGGGGGATCCCATTTCACAGACACGCTGGGGTTCAGATCAGTTTGTCAGCTGCCTTGTCGCTTAGAGTGAGGGCTGATGGGAAAACGGTGTGAGCCATTAGTGGATCTAACAAGAAAAAAGAATAAGAGAAGAACCGCTTTTCATGCTGAGTCAAAGAGTATGAGTCCCTTCCTTGCTTCCTGCCTCAGACATTTTGCTGGTCACAACACAATAGATTTATTCCTCGGAAAAATTCCATAAAAAATACAGTGAGGTTCCTTGTGCGGATGTTATTGTAAATGCATCAGTCAGTTGTTTTCGCAGGTCTATGAAAATGTTCCTAAATGTACTTTGGGGTGACAAATCAAACTTAAATATCGATATATGAATCTGATAAAATAATAAATAAAAGAAGCTATTGTGAATGTCTGACAATCAGTGGTGTAGTTGGGGCTATACGCACGTATACTCCATATGCCTATTTTTTCCACGAGCTGTTTGGGTATTACGATTTCCGAGGATCAGTAATTGCGTATACCCTTGGTATAATCACTTGTTCAGCTTATTAAACTTAATCCCTAATTTACGTGTATTTGCGTCCCCTTTAACTGTATACCAAATGTTGTTTTAAAGGGCACCTATTTTACCCCTTTTTTAGGATGTAATATTAATATTATGGTTCTTCTGAGTGTGCCAGTTTAGGTTCAGTTCAAAACACAATTCAGATTTTTTTATTATAATGTGTTAAAAAGTGTCATTTTGGGGGCGTGTACACAGTTCGCTGTTTTAGGGGCGTGTTGCTTCACATGAAAATTAGTTTCGACTTCCCGCCCAACTTAACAAGGGGGGGGAGCCAAGAGCTCCCCTCTTTGTGTATGGCAACAGACAGGCAGACAGAGAGAAGCAACATGAGTGAGAGGACCAGCATTCAGCTGTACATGTACGACTCAGACACAGACCAAGCAGAGACTACAAAATCATTGGTGCCTTTGTATAGTTTTACAGCCAACTGTGTGCTAGTTTAAAGCTCCGAGCTTGTACACCGAGACTAATAACCAAGCACACTGAATTAACTTTGACTGAAGGGCATCACACACCGGATGCACCGCGACGCGGCGCGCACATGACAGTTGAAAGTATCGCACACTTGCGGCGCCGGTGTGTGTCCCCTGATAGAAACTTATGTTTAGAATTCAGAAATGTATGCCGCTGCGTGGCGCGATGCTGCGTGTCGCCGAGCGGCGCTTCTGGTGTACAACCTGCTTGAGGCTATAACTAAAGGGCGTCATACACCGGATGCGCCGCTCAGAGCAACGACACGGCACACCAGACGCGCACATTCGCATGTTATTTAAAGGTGCTGTATGTAAGTTTTTGACTCTTCTAAAGCATAAAAAATACAATAATATGTGTGCAGATATTTAAGAAACATCCCAAGTGAACATACTTGTTTAACTGACAAACAATGCTGAAGTCAGATATTCTGCTTTGAAAATGTTTTTTTCCGTGCCGGAACGATGTCTTTGTTTAGGTAATTTTCACATGCACATGCCAGTTTAACCAATTATAATTCAGCACTCCGGGTTGCCTTGTTGGAAAACAGCATATTTCATTCATTCGTTCATTCATTCATTCAGAAAGACTCTGAAAGCATGCGTCCATGAGCGAAATGCTACAGTGTAGTGGAAAGTATTAGATGTCAAAATGAGACAGATTCAGTTCCACATGACGTTAATTAGCAAATGACATAAAAATTAGGAACGTGAGCAGATTACATCGCTTGTCCTAACAACACGCTGTGACGAGATTGTTATGAGTGATGAGCCATTTGGCTGTTTGCACCACAAAACACGGCAGAAATTTAAATACAGCGTTTCAGAAGCACAGAATATGCACTCACTCACAAAACGGTAAGGTTTAGAATCTATTTAATACATGTTAACCCTCTTTAACATCATTAAAGGTGAAGTGAACTTTCTGCTTTCAGTATATGGTAATACACGTCATGTAAAATGCATTCAAACTCGCATTGTTAGCATTTAGCACTGAATAAAGCACACGAGGCTTACCTGAGGTGATCTGTCATAGGTTTCTGTTGTTCAGCTGTGAGAAATAGAAGCCGCTTCTAATAAAACAATTCGAGGTGTTGGTTAGAACCAAAACTCCTTTTAATATGGAGAATATTCCCTCAATCGCGTGTCGTTGCTTTTATTTAGAACACAGTTTAAAATCCCTCAAACTGGCAACCCGGCGTACCTTTATTATGATTCAGGACTGCAATACCTAGTTCAACCACTGGGTGTCAAACTTACATACTGCACCTTTAAAATTAAACTATTCAGATAACGCTCTGTGGCGCGGCAGAAATAAGAACAGTGTCCTAAGCAGGGCCAGCGCGTCCATAGAGGTGACCTAGGCGGCAGAATAGTGAGCGAAGCCCCGGTCCTCACTTTTATCCAATTGGTCCACCATTTTTATGTTGTTAAATTGAAAAAAAAGGACTTAGTGTGTTTATATCACCCCCAATATGACGGTCTATACACTATACCTACACGTATGTCTCTCCAAACAGCTTAAAAAGTAGATTTTTACCATAGGTGCCCTTTAAATTGCATCTAAATTTGTTGCAATTGGTCCTTTTTTAACTTGTGCCATTCCCCACCCCCTGATGACCGCAGCAGCTGTGAGAAAATTTCATAATAGTTTTTCGAAGATGACGAAAAGATGAATAATGTCTCCTTGAAACGTTCAGGTAAAAATATAAAACAGCCTGGACGTCGCTTTAGCCCCCCTATATTTCTATTCAGCCCCCCTAAAACTTTTGCGATTAGCTCGTGAGCTGTACACTACTAAATGATTGCCTCAGTCTCTTTTAAACTTCATTTGAAAACAGTGGCAGACTTCCACTTCTCAGTTTTCAACTTGTTTTTCATTTAATTAGCAAACCACAGCTGTGCAGATCACAAGGTGCGTGATTATCAATAGATTGTTATAATATCTGCATATGCAGTTCTTTGCTATAGAAACACTTTTATCACTTGTACCCAAATGTCGTGGAGGAGCAATCGGGTTTCTCCATCTACTTTCCTCGGCGTTCACCTCATCATCACAGCTGTTTTCTTCAGCGAAAATGTAACTCTTAACAGACATTTCGCTATGTTTATTTTAAAATGAACTATGATTATAAAACACATTACAGTGCATGTGGCATTAACTATAAAATACATTCATGCACTGGATTGAACACACTGACAGAACCACTCATTGAATGTACTCATTTTAACTGCATATCAGAGTGAAACATCATGTGTTGTATCGTATAAAAAAATATTTCCTATTATGACTTACAGTTGCAATCAGAATTATTCAACCCCCTTTGAATTTTTTTTTCTTTTTTAAATATTTTCCAAAAGATGTTTAACAGAACAAGGAAATTTTCACAGTATGTCTGATAATATTTTTTCTTCTGGAGAAAGTCTTATTTGTTTTATTTCGGCTAGAATAAAAGCAGTTTTTCATTTTTTAAACACCATTTTAAGGTCAAAATTATTAGCCCACTTTAAGCTATTTTTTTTCAATAGTCTACAGAACAAACCATCATTATACAATAACTTGCCTAATTACCCTAACCTGCCTAGTTAACCTAATTAACCTAGTTAAGCCTTTAAATGTCACTTTAAGCTGAATAGAAGTGTCTTGAAAAATATCTAGTAAAATAATATTTACTGTCATCATGGCAAAGATAAAATAAATCAGTTATTAGAGATGAGTTATTAAAACTATTATGTTAAGAAATGTGTTGAAAAGATTTCTCTCCGTTAAACAGAAATTGGGGAAAAAAATAAACAGGGGGGCTAATAAATCAGGGGGTTGAATTCTGGGGGTTCTGATTGCAACTGTATGTTATGATAGCGAAAATATGTAAATTAACCTGCACGTTTTTTATGTTTATAATTATGCCGCTTTGAATTAAAAAAATTGCCGTTTTATTTATATAATACATGAAAGAGTGGGCTAGTATTTGAGTTTTTGAAGAAGTGTGCTTTGCTTTTGTTTTCCTGATTTTTTTTAAATTTATTTTATCTTAAATTTACAGTTTGTTAACAACATACAATATTTGATATAGCTGTCTTGAAACGTGATTTGTTGTACAGTATATATATATATATATATATATATATATATATATATATATATATATATATATATATATATATAATCGGGCTCATTTTAGGCTCAAGTCCCTTCAGAGTTAAACAGTTGGGTTTACCACAGCTTAATATATTCAGCCAATCTCCGGGTCTGCTGTGGGGCACTATTAGCCAAGCATAAATCATTGAATAGGATTATACTATTAGCATCTCACTTTAAAATAAACAAATTTGTTTAAAAAATGTCCTTTTAAAATAAATAGTTCACCCCCCCAAAAAACCTAAATTGTCATCATTTACTCAACCTTTACTTGTTCCAAACCGGTTTGTCTTTTTTTATTTTGTTAAACACAAAAGAAAATATTTTGAAGAAAGCTGTAACCATTGACTTCCATTTGTTTTTTCTTCTGTGGAAGTCAATAGTTACAGGTAACTAGTGTTAAATAAATATATATATTGCTAATGAATCAAAGAAACATTGACTTTCGTCATTTCTTTGCCTACTTTAAAATTTGGGCCATGTGAGTTATAGTGCACCACCTTTTTTTTAGGACTACACCACTGCTGACAATATTGTAAAAAGAAAATAGATTTATATTTTTGAGTATAATAATAAGATTTACATGACTTTATATGGGCTGGTGCAATGAGTGCTAGTTACATTTTCATCAAATAAAGAGCCAAATAAATCATAGTATATGTTTAGAATAACACCAAAGTAATAAATTTTGAATACAAAATAATAAAAGAAGAATATACTTTTTTACCAAAACCTTAAGGCTGCCAAAATGAACATATTCAGATTGCACATATAACAATATTCAGGTTAACTTGCAGCATACCAAATGGTCAGTTTTTCTTAAGCTTTCTGTTACTCATCTTGTTTTAGTCATCTTCAGACTGATGGAGGCTCTTCAGTTCTGTTGTTCAGGTCAAGTGGCCTTTAAATAATTTCCTCAGTACAATGACTGAAGTTCTCAAAGGCCCATTAAACGTTGATTTGAACCAAACCCAATGCTATGGACCAATTTTATCATGTTTTAAAGAATTCAAATAATGCCACATTAAAATGGCTGCATTATTAAAAAGTACAATTAAGGTCTTGTTGAAAAATAAATCATTTATAGATTGGAGCACCATCAAAACCATTAAAATATTTTTTCTTTTGTGTGCTCTGTATAAAGACTATAAATGTAACATATTGGGTCAGTATGATTCAGCAAGGATGAATGAAATTAATTAAAATACTGCAGTTTATAGTGGTACAAAAATATTTTTGATTCAAATAAATCTTTCAGTTTATCAAATAATTTTGACTGAAATTTTAACTGTAATTAAAATTCAAGCAATAGATTTTTAATAACATGCAACACTGATAATAATTGTTAATAATAAGACAATTTAGGAAAGCAACAAGATCAGCTAATTAAAATTATCACCGGCAAAAAATAAATAAATAAAAACATCTTTGTAATATGTAATAATACATCACATTCTCAATATACCGGCTTTAATATTTTTTATTTATTTATTTTTTGTTAAACAAATCCAGCTTTGGTGAACATACACTACACCTCTTTCAAAAAAACATTTGAAAGAATTAAGTTACAAAGCCCAAACTTTTGTATAATATACACTATGTTCACCAACTTTACCTGTCGTTAATATAAGTAACATTTGCACCGAAGATGATCACTGATCACTGTTCCTATCATGAATCAGCTCTGGCTCATTATTTTGAAACGTAAAATGCGTTGCTCCAGGTACGTTTCAATGCACGTTTTAGATAACAAAAATCTCCAGAGGGCGCTACCTACATTTTTGAAGATATGAAATACATTACCCAGGGTTTGTTTAAGATAAACTTCTTTGTATCTGGGGGGGTGGGGGTGGGGGGTGTCTTTTATAAAAATCACCTAGACCAGTGAACCACTGACATAAGTCCTTTGCTAAACCCAACCTATAGTATTTTTAAAAGCAAATATAAACAAAAATTGCACAGAGTTTTACCTTGATTTTACATTTCTTTTATGTCTTTTGTGAAGCCGTGCTTCACCAGACTCAAACCTGAGTGCTCAGCATTACAAGTACAACTGGCCACGGCTAAGTAGTTGATCATATGGAGATAGATTGGTTAGGCAATCATATTTGATTACAAATTTTAGAATTTTAGATTTTTATATTTGTTTATTTGCTATAAATGCTCATGTTGTTCTGTGCATGTACTTATATATCTGACTGTATTAAAGGAAAAAAATTGTATTACAAATAGTATATAAATATATTTATACATTTTAATACAAGAATTGCTGTGCTGTGAAGAAAATATAAAATGTTTATGGAAAGCATAGTCAATGCATCGGGATGCACCGAGATATCGAATTGAACTGAATCGATGGCATGATAATCGTAACTGAACCAAACCGTGAGACCAGTGTAGGTTCACACCTCTATCTATCTTCCACAAAAATATTAAAACGTTTAGAGCATAACGCGATGTCCGCAGAACTGTGTTTCAGGTCAGTTCCGCTTGTCGCCATGGTAATGTTAGGTGATACACAAACATACACACTCGAATGAATGTTATGAAAACTAAAGTTTGTATACAGTTTAACTTTCATTATTTGGTAGGATTACATTAATATTAGAAATAAACCAGACCAAAGTTTGGACTCGGGTATGGTTCAGAGGACATCATTCACACTAGCTAAACGTACCATACTTTGATGTCAAATGAACCCGGGTGAAGACCAAAAGTGCTAGTGTGAAAGCCCCCGTATTCTAAACTGAAGTAAATCAGTTTTAATTTAACTAGAACAACCATTCTACATTAATCTTCCTTTCTGAATTACTGGAATGTATTTGAAATAGCATGACTTTAACTCTATTGTGTTCATCTTTGCTGCTTCGTTGTGAAAAGCAAAATAAAAATAAAGATGAATTGAATGTATTTAAATGAGCCTGTGTTATCATAAATTTGTAGCTTCCTTTTATTTGCTCTTTATATGATGACAATGTTAAATTATCACTCTTGTCCACGTTACCATGTAATTAGTAATACTAAACAAAAATAAAAATATAGCTCTTTTACATTATGATGTTCTAAAGCTGACTTAAAGCTCTCTAGAATACATAAACATATAGTTTTCTGAACCGATAAAAAGACATCAAGCGTCTTGTGGGCACAGAGTCAAACCAGGCAGTGGCATTCACTTTGAGACTGAGATAAGATGCTGGCAGACAATCTTTGATTTTGTGCTTCAAATAACCGACACACACTTAAAACAGCAAGAATAAGCATATGTCACACAGCTCTGTCAGATGAGTCTTTGTTGTCATTCTTTGAGTGGTTAATTGATTTTTTTTTGTGTGTGTGCATTCTTTTTATGTCAGTGTTTAGAGGGAACGAAATGACAAGTGACATTTCTCAGTATGTTCTATATGAAGGGTTTTCGTCTGTTTGACAAATGCCTTTTGTTTGAAGAATAAGAATATTAAACAGCGTTGTTTTATGCTGATTACCGTTTGATTCAAGATGTTTGTTCTAAATGAAATGAGTAAAGCCTTGTCTTATCACACAGAAATCAAACGCATCAGTGAACCGCTTTCAGTCTGAACATTTTCTCCAGAATCCTCCATCCTGAAAATGCTTATTATTTAATGTTTGAATAATTGCACCTCATATCTTTCATAGCAATTCTGTTTCATGCTATTCCATTCCCTTTTTATCAGCATTCATAAATTAGGAAAAGTGCAGCAAGCCAGAAATTATGAGACCAGAAATGTTTTTGGTCTTCTTCTTAACATTCAAAGTCACCATGTACGCCCTATTTTCCATACACTTAAAGTGTTTGAGAGCTGTTGGCAGTACAAAAAACGCATTGAGGAAACAATTCATGAACAATATAATGTACGGGAACTTGAATGAAAAAGCCCTCAGCGATAAAGCTGACTGAACAAGATCAAGCCAAAAAAAGCAGCTATAAATGCTAATGGGGGAAGATTATAATGTAGCTTGTGTGTGTAACGGAGAGAGAGTGAGAAATTGCTGACTTGTAAGGAGGAGGAGCAGGCTGCGAGATGGTTGTGAGTTGTTTCATAGACAGGATTTTTTATATAAAGGTGTAAAATAGTTTGCTGAAAAAGAAAAATGCGCTGCTCTCTTGCAGGAAAAGCATTTGATTTATCAAATTCAGCAGTGAGTCATGAACATACCAACATGTGTTATTACCAGTGTTGTGCTAGTTACTGAAAAATAGTAACTAGTTACAGTTACTACACTGTTAAAAAAAAATCCGTTAAATTTACGGAAAAATACCGGCAGCTAGGGATGGCTGACGTGAAACTGACGTGTCGAGATCCCGAAGCGCAAGTGTTTCGAAACACTGCACCGAAGCATGATCCGAAACACCCAGGTCATGTGACTAAAGTGTTTCGAAACACCTGGTCACGTGACTAAAACGATTCAAAGCATCGATCAGTTCAGAAGCGTTTCGAGACCTGGCGAATGTGCATTTGACTGACAGGGTCAGAAAAAAACATCTGTCTCATATGGCCTAGTGGACCGTACGTGTGCACGTTTTTATTGTGCTTCAAATGATTTTTGGGTTCGAATCCCGACTTGTACAAATACACCGAATTCATGATTTTTATGTATTTTAATAATGTTACTGTTTTATGGTGTAGTCTAGATAGGATACAGCTGCGGATACGCCATCAATTTAGCATCATTTTTGTAACACTGTAAAACAATTTCTTGTTCTTTTCTTCAGTGATTGTGTTTGTTAACAGCAGGTGTTCATCAGTGTCTGGTCATTCACTCTGTCTAGTGGACTAAACTAATTGACTACTTTTGGGACTAATGAGGGTGTGTGGTGAGATTTCAGACACTCTGATTAGTTTCTCGAAAACAAAGGTTAGATCTGTTACAGCTATTTTCCGTATTTGGTACAGAAATGAGCTGTTAATCATTTAACAGGTTTTCACTGTATATTGTACAAACTTTTACTGTTAAAATCACGGACATTTTTTACAGTGTAGTTACTTCATTCAAAAAGTAACTCAATTACTTTATTGATTACTTACACTAAAAAGTAATGCTGTTACATATATTTTGACTGTTAAGTCATTTTTGAGATACTTTTCCAAACATTATTAATGCTCCCATTGATGCCCTTATAACGTCACTTCAGTGCTGCATGGAGAATACACTGTTGATCAGCTTCAGAGTTTAAATTAATTTGCATTCTCACAACTAAAACCCAAAACAAACTTAAACAAAAAGTCATTTTTAAACACTAATTTATTTCAATCATGACCAGCGGCACAAAAATAAAAATACCACCAGGTGATAAACCAGCTGAATAATATATCCAGAAACAAAAAAGCAAAATCTAAAGTCACTTCAGAGTCATGAAAGTTTGTATTTAACCCTTAAACATGTTCCTTCACAGCTTGAGTAGGAAAATAGCGACAATATACAACAAACACAAAACCTTTATGAAATAAATTAATGAAAGTAATCTGAATTATCATTCAAAATCAATTTGGTGAAACTCAGCACCAAAAAAACTGCTATTATAGACAACCATACATTTTATGCATATAATAATAATAATAATAATAATAATAATAATAATAATAATAATAATAATAATAATAATAATGATTAATATTATTATTATTATTATTGTTATTATTATTATTATTATTATTATTATTATTAATTTTATTTGTAATGCGCTTTTATTAGACTCAGTGCGCTACAAGGCAAAATACTAACAAACAACATATTTTAATAAATGAATAAAATAATTCTAGGCTAGAAGACTGTGTATTTGCTCTTCTGTTACTTGAATCAAGTCTTTTTGTGTCATTTAATATACGTAGAACAAGCCTTTTCCCCCATTTGCTCTCTTTTTACTTCAAATTCATCAGTGCAACTTTGTTCTTGAAGTAAACTTTTACCCTTTAACGCTGAGTTTGATTAATCAATGGGAATATATGACGGCATGGTGCTCTTGAATCAAAACAATAGATCCCAATGAAGCTATTCACACCAGTCATGATTCATCACTACATGACAACACACTTTTTTTTTTTTCATCCATTGTTGATTTTTTTCCCCCTCTGTTGCCCAGCAATCCAATTAGTTTTGTATGGAAGAGAAAATAGATGTTCTTGTTGGTGTGTCACCTTATTCGGTGTTTACTTCATATTTAATTATACTGAATATAATTGATATTAATCTCCTATTGAAATAGCCATCTGAAGAGATTGTAACTGCATATCTGATCATACCTTCTGCAGATATGTGTATTCCGATCATAACGTTTTGTACATTTCATTCAACATCCTTACATAAACACTTAATAGAAATGATTCTACAGATGAAGGCAAATATGGTTACAACAATAACAATAATTGTAATAAAGGAATGTTTCTGTGAGAAATGTTCAGCGAGTAGCATTCAGTCTTATTATAAAACACTAAAAATTAATTAATCAAAATCCAGATTTTAGATTGAAAATTATTTTCTTCACCCTAACATGTGATCAGATTAAAAAAAAAAAAAAAATGAAAAAAAAAAAAAGACAGGATTTTCGTTTTTGGGTGAATTAACCTATTATAGGTGATTAGTGTCACAAATACGCAGGAGACTCAAATGCAAGTGAATGAAAGTGAAAAAATTAACAACTGGCATAGATCTCACCAGATATCGAGGGTTAGGGTAGAGCAATGATGCATCTCTCAAGGAAATCGACAACGCTTAACAGCGGTAATAGTTTTTCACTGAGACAGATCCAGGGAGATCTCTCATAGAATTCCACAACGCCAAACAGCGGTCACAGTTCTTCAGTGCAGCAATGCAAAGTGAATATCCAGTGAGTGTCGACAACGCTAAACAGCGGTAACAGTACTTCGGAGAAATCAAGCAGTGCTGACAATTCCAAAAGCATGAGCTGATCATGCGTCTGCCCAGCTGACGACATGAAAACACAGACAGCCACGCGGTGAAAGATACCCAAACAAACACACTTACAAACACATACATACGCACACACACACAAGAGGAACAGACAGATCCCCAACCGTGACAATTAGTTCACCCCAAAATGGAAATGTTTTCATCGTTTACTCGGATGTCATTCCCTCACTGTAAATGCTAGCGCTCCCGGGTTTTTTCTGCCACCTCCCTGCGCGCCATCCTGAATGTTTACAAACATGGTAATTGCTCTATAGGATTTTCCAGCCTGATCTCATGAGGAAACGTAAATATTTTACGTTTTGTCAGTTTAGTGGCTAATTCGTACGAATTCATACGAGTTCAGTCGTACGAAAATGTATGATTTTAAAAAGGAGACGTGGCATCTAACCCCACCCCTAACCCCAACCACCATTGGGTGATGAGAAAATCATACTAAATTGTACGAATTAGATCGTACGAATTCATACGAATTAGCCACTAAATCAAAAAGTTACGAATTGCCATGAGATTGCGTTGGATTTTCACCACCTTATGCGACAGGATATTTCATACACACACAACTGCTTGACACTATTCTTTGCACCTACCTAGTCAGAGAAGGACCCCAGACACCTGCATCGCGAAACGCGGAGGTTTTTGTCCCATACGGTGTGCGGTATCAAATTCCATTAAAACAACGCTCTTCCAGCAGTTCAGACTCGCATCCAATATCTCGCTTGTCATGGCCAGCATGCATGAAATGTTCCTGAATGAAAGTGAAAGTGCCAAACTGCAGTTAAAGGCGACACATTAAAAATGAAACACCCGAAATCACATGAAGTAAACACCTTAATCATATTATTGTTTTATTAAGATTAAGGCAAATCATTTGATTAGTGATGTCCATGTAAACATAGTCAATGAGAGATATACTGAAGCATGTTGGAAACCAGCAGCTATAGTAGGAACAAAAATACTATGGAAGTCAAAGGCTGCTGCTTTCCAACTCTCTTTAGTCTACTTCAGTACAGAAGGAAGAAACTCAAGCAAGTTTAAAACAAGTAGAGGGAGAGTAAATAATGACAAAATGTTACTTTTTGGGCAAACTATCCTTTTAATAGAGGTGCTTTATTGTATTTCATGCTTGAGGAGAGATAATTTTACAGATAAAAATGAAATGGAAATAAAAAAAATCTCTAAAAATAGTAAATAATAATACATTTATAAATTACGATAATTAGTTCATTCATTAATTCATTCATGTATTCATTCATTTCCTTCAGCTTAGTCCCTTTATTCATCAGGGGTCGCCACAGCGGAATGAACCGCCAACTTATCCAGCATATGTTTTACACAGCGGATGCCCTTCCAGCTGCAACCCAGTACTGGGAAACATCCATACCCACTCATTCACACACATACACTACGGCCAATTAATTTATCCAATTCACCTACAGCACATGTCTTTGGACTGTGGGGGAAATCGGAGCACCCGGAGGAAACCCACACCAACACGGGGAGAACGTGCAAACTCCACACAGAAACGCCAACTGTTGCCTTTTTTGGAGGCATTCTACAGTGCATATAAACCGTCCTGCTAACGTTCTGGTTTGTTCTCTTTTTCAGTCTCTACTGGTTGCTCAGCAGCTGGCATCAGCAGTTAGTGGAGTGATGTCTGGTGGAGCTCCGGGTTTAAACCAGCCCATTCTGATTCCTTTTAACGCTGGTGGGCATCTGGGTGGGCAGCAGGGCCTGGTCCTCTCTCTGCCCACTGCTGCCAACATACAGGGCTTGGTCGCAGCCGCTGCTGCTGGTGGCATCATGGCACTCCCTCTACAGAATCTGCAAGGTAAGAGTCTATACTTATCCCCCCTAAATGTATTTATTAAATAGAATATGTTAATAGTTCTCTAAAGCAATGTTATTATAAGGATGATACTTAAATCATATTAGTAAAAACAACGTTATTAAACAGTACTTAAGTTTTATTGGGATGGATCATCAGTGGTGTTTAATAGAAGATCTTTTCTGCCCTCTGGTATGAGCTGAGTGAAATGTTCTTTGGTTGGGTAGGCCTATCAAGGGTGTAGATTTGCTTTTGATATTGGTAAGGGCGTACATCCCTAGAGCGCATGTATTGAACAGCACAAATTCTGTTTCGTGCTTTTAAAAACATTCAAACACTTAATAATACAAATAACAATTAATGAAGCACGTCCTATGCTGCAAAAGTCAATTCACATGATTTTTAGTGTAATCTGGCTTTGAGGAGGTATGAAGGTACAGATATTTAGAGAGGTATGTGACGCAATTTAACCGTTTTATCCCTATTATCTACAGTATATAGCCCCCCTTTTTCTTTTTAAAATATTTCCCAAATGATGTTTAACAGAGCAAGGACGTTTTGACAGTATGTCTGATAATATTTTTTCTTCTGGAGAAAGTCTTATTTGTTTCATTTGGGCTAGAATAAAAGCAGTTTTAATTTTTTCAGGTCAAAATTATTAGCCCCTTTAAGTTACATTTTTTTTTGATAGTTTTTTGTTTAAGCATCTATTATTATTATTATTATTATTATTATTATTATTCATTCATTCATTCATTCATTTTCCTTCAGTTTAGTCCCTTATTTATAGAGATCACCACAGTGGAATGAACCACCAACTATTACAGCATACGTTTTACGCAACGGATGCCCTTCCAGCTGCAACCCAGCATTGGGAAACATTATTATTATTATTATTATTATTATTATTATTATTATTATTCATTCATTCATTTTCTTTTTGGCTTAGTCCCTTTATTAATCAGGGTTTGCCACAGCGGAATGAACCGCCAACTTATCCAGTTTTACGCAGCGGATGCCCTTCCTGCTGCAACCCAGTACTGGAAACATTATTATTATTATTATTATTATTATTATTATTATTGTTCATTCATTTATTTTTTCTCCGGTTTAGTCCCTTTATTCATCAGGGGTCGCCACAGTGGAATAAACCGCCAACTTATCCAGTATATGTATTACACAGATTCCCTTTCAGCTGCAACCCAGTACTAGAAAACATTCATACACTCTCACATGCACACACATACAATACGGACAATTTAGTTTATTCAATTCACCTATACCGCATGTCTTTGGACTGTGGGGGAAACCGGAGCACCTGGAGGAAACCCACGTGAACACGGGGAGAACATGCAAACTCCACAGAGAAATGTCAATTATTATTATTATTATTATTATTATTATTATTATTATTATTAATATTGGTATTAATATTATTATTATTATTATTATTATTATTATTCATACATTTATTTTTTCTCCGGTTTAGTCCCTTTATTCATCAGGGGTCGCCACAGTGGAATGAACCACCAACTTATCCAGTATATGTTTTACACAGATGCCCTTTCAGCTGCAACCCAGTACCAGAAAACATCTATACACTCTCACATGCACACACATACAATACGGACAATTTAGTTTATTCAATTCCCCTGTACCGCATGTCTTTGAACTGTGGGGTAAACCGGAGCACCTGGAGGAAACCCACGTGAACACAGGGAGAACATGCAAACTCCACAGAGAAATGTCAATTATTATTATTATTATTATTATTATTGGTATTAATATTATTATTATTATTATTATTATTATTATTATTATTATTATTATTATTATTATTATTATTATTCATACATTTATTTTTTCTCCGGTTTAGTCCCTTTATTCATCAGGGGTCGCCACAGTGGAATGAACCACCAACTTATCCAGTATATGTTTTACACAGATGCCCTTTCAGCTGCATCCAGTACCAGAAAACATCTATACACTCTCACATGCACACACATACAATACGGACAATTTAGTTTATTCAATTCCCCTATACCGCATGTCTTTGAACTGTGGGGTAAACCGGAGCACCTGGAGGAAACCCACGTGAACACAGGGAGAACATGCAAACTCCACAGAGAAATGTCAATTATTATTATTATTGTTATTACTATTATTGTTATTATTATTATTATTATTATTATTATTATTATTATTATTATTATTATTATTATTGTCATTTTACTTTATTTTTAATATTTCACTTAGTTTACATTGTGTTTAAATAGTTTTTCCATCGTTTCAGATTTGCAATCCACTCTACGTGACCTTTTGAAAAGAAATAAATAAATCTATCTGACGAAACAGGACGTGTGCAGTTTTGTCGCTGAGAAAGCATAAAAAGTAAATGTCCAGCTTAAATCCTAGAGGTTTAAGACAGACAATTAATGGAGCATTAAAATACACTCCAACGCAGAAGCACTTTCTAGGGTCCATTTAAGAAAGTCCTTGGAAATGTGAGGCAGGCCCCAAAGGCACATTATCGTGACTGGGGGAATTCGGGGGAATTTTTAGATATTTATTTAGCCCATGTGAGTGTTTATTAAAAGCCTAGATGCGCTTTGATGCATGTTGTTATTTATGCATGTTTGTGTCCATTAGAGACATCTTCTCCATCTCACTATTTTAGCCATCCGTCCGTCTCTTCGGGACAACCTGTTTCCCGCCGTGCATTATTTTAATCTTCGGCTGCTTTCTCCTCCTCCCAAAAAGGAAAACGTGCTATTTTACATGCACTCAAATTTATAACCTATCATTTTTTAGTCAGGCATTAGAGAAGGCACCTCATCTAAGATTTATGACTGACGGTTTCCCCCTTCCACCCCTCAGTCTAATGGTATAAAAGAGACAATGTTTTAAACATTAAAATGAAAACCATTTACAACTATGATCAAAAGAGAACATTCGTGCATTAAAGTTTAAAAGGCGAGGAGAAGTATGGACGTGCGGACGGAAAGAGGAGGGGAAGAGATAGAGGTAAAGAGGAGAAGACACAAGCATGCAAGTGAATACTCCTACTGAAAGAAGAAAGAGCCTTAAAGTGCTTTTGCGCTTCGTTGCAAAACGCTGACCTGTAATGAATGTGAACTACTTTCTCCGCCTATATCGCTCTGATCCTCATGTCCTCGCTCGCTTTCGGAGCACTTTCTGCAGGTAAATCTTAAACGTCGGCTGTTTGGATGAGGTGATGGGACCACTTTTTTGAGTCCCAAAAACATCATAAACTGTTGCAGACCAAAGCATACACATGATTTACCCTGGAATTTCACTTCATGGTGACTCTTATTGACTCTTAGCCAGAGTTTGATTGACAGGTGATCCGGCCAATTATTACACCAATAATCTGTCTGTCACTGTCCACCATATTGTCCTACAATCCAAACAGTCCAATTAACCTTCTTCGTACCTCGCTTAAATGATCTAAGATGATTTTGCATCATCATTTTACATGATTTAGCTTTTAATCTTGATAACTGATCTCTGGCTAATTTGGTTCTTTAAACAAGTTTACTAATCATATTAAAATATCTGAATAAACTGATCTGAGATCTCTGCGTGTGTTGTGAAGGACAGATATGTATATATATATATATATATATATATATATATATATATATATATATATCTATCTATATATATATATATATATATATATATATATATATATATATATATATATATATATATATATATATATATATATATATATATATATATATATATATCCTCGAAATCCTGATCACCAATGCAGCGATTGGCTGACGACACAGAAGCTTAATGACATCATCTGATTAATATTCAATTATCCATGTGAGCGAAATTGCACAATTTGTAGCTAACAAATTGTTAGATATGATATGCAATAACTTTCCACCTTTGTTGTGGGCTGCAGATTTTATACTTTCATGTGTCAAGAGTAGATCGAGAGCAGAGCGGATTTTCTTTTTTTTATAGTAGCCTAGGCCTATTCAAGTTTCGGCGTAAGGAATAACTGGCTGTTTAAATTAATTTTGCATCAAAAATATATTTTGATATTGGTAAAGGTGTCTCCAAAATTTTGTGAAGCATTAAATCACCATCATATTAGCTGTCAACACATGATGATGTGCATGTGCAAATATCTATTATGATACACAAATTGCTGGTACCTTAAAATAATACACATGTGTATCTAAAAAAGCACCTTGTACTTTTTTTCAGAGTGCAGATTGCATTATATATATATATATACACACACACACACACACACACACACACACACACACACACACACACACACACACACACACACACACACACACACATATATATATATATATATATTGATTCCAGCAGCGAGGGGCGTAGTCTTACAATAATGTTCAACACTCACATGCTTTGATTCCCATCATCAAACAACGACCCAAGTGCCACCGCCAACATCAGTGGCAGGAAAAATGCCGGGGGTAGACCAGTTACATACTTTGCCACACGGCAACTTGGCATTCTATAGAATGTCTTGGCAATGTATAAAGTAGCAATCATTTCATACTTTGACGTCCGAGTTTAGGCATTCTATACATTTCCTAGGTATTCTATAAATTGCCGGATTTCACACATTGCACGTGCACAACATATACACATGCAATGCTGTAGCATTTACTGTACATGTGCACTGTAAATGAACAATTATAGTTGTGCTGTAGTTTTACAGCACAATTGTAATTAGTAATTTACAGTGTGCTTGAAAGTTTTACAGTATTACTGGCAAATGTGGTTATAAAATATACATTTTACAGCCATTTTTACAGTGTGTATAATAATGCGATTAATCACAATTTAAACATTTTGTCATTGCCTAGCATTACATATATCCAGTGATAAACTATGCTAAAAAATATGTTTGCTGTTTGTTTAAACAACTTATATAAAATGAGCTGAAGCAACACAATTATTGAGTTTTTTTAGGGGACAATTGAATTGTTTTATGTTCAATCCACTTAAATTTATATATTGAAAAAACTAATGTTAACTTAATTCCTTCATGTTGTCCAAACACAAATCGATTGTGTGGAACCCAGCATTTTTTACAGTGTATTGTGACCCGACTATGCTGCCAGGCTTCTTAGTTTTAGAATCAGAAGGGGATTCTCTAAGGGTGTAGTGTCACGGATGCCATGTGACATTAAATGATTTGACTGTGTCTGCTCTCCCCACAGCCACAGTCGCACAGTCCCACAATCCTCCCAATCCTATCCTATCATCCCCACATTGATGGAGAGCTGCTGGCACAGCACTTCTGCTAGACAGTCTTAGTTGAGTGGTGTGCTCAGCCCCGCTGGCCTGATTAATCACAACCTGCAGAGATCTCCACCTCAAGCACCAAAGAGACACATAGATCAGTGTACACGTGTAGTATGTTCTAATTAACTCCAGATAAAACACTCGGCTCTGTTAAGGGAAGGTGAAGCAGACAAACCGCTTTCATAAGGTTTAATAGGAATGCTGGGCTAATGAGGAGGAAATGCCATCCAATAGCTTGTGTCAGGATTTGGGTTTAATCTCAGATGTCAGATTTTGTTTAAATTACATAAAATCTTGTGGATGCACTTCATTAACTAATAGGTTTTTTTGGATAATCTGTTGTTTATGTTCAGACTCATCATATTGTTAGAATTTGGACCCACGTCAGGGCAAGATACTAGTTATAAATTATTACGATGTTGCAGTTGCAAGGGTTAAAAAAGTTGTTTACTGATTTCTAATAGCTAATTTCTAAATAAAAACAACTAAATAAAAATGTTAATAAAGTAAATTACAGTAAATGTGACCTATAACGATTTTTTGCACATATGTGACATAGATTGGATCTAAAAAAACGCATACATTCGGATATTCAGAGATGGGTTTCAGGCCTCCTTCATATGCGGAAATAAATCAGATATGTGATAATGTGACTATCGTCTAAACAGGCAGATCGGATTTATTGAGGCATTCCGTTTTGTACATCATCAAACTTGCGACAATGTCGTACTTCTCCGCTGTTTAATGACATAGAAGGAAGAGCATGTTTGGAAATGCCGACGCGGTATACAACAACAACAACAACATGAGGAAACATGAACAAAGACTATAGAATACGCAAGACGTGTCACTCGTATCATTTTGAATGGAGAAAAGTGTAACGGTTAAGCCCCGCCTTCTAGTACAGGAGCCAATCATTGATTTATATTGTGAATAAAGCCCACCTTCTTGTACAGGAGCCAATCATCGATCGCTACAGACTGACGATACACCGGGGGGAGGGGCTTGG
This sequence comes from Danio kyathit, assembly GCA_903798195.1. Lineage (NCBI taxonomy): Eukaryota > Metazoa > Chordata > Actinopteri > Cypriniformes > Danionidae > Danio > Danio kyathit. The sequence goes on from LR812542.1 coordinate 12,523,917, forward strand.
ACCAGACATGAGTTTCTGCAGATTTTCTGTGATTTGGACGTTTAAAAAATGAAACTAAAGACATAGTTGTTGTTTCATTTTATTGATGATTCCTAATATGAAATTCAATCGTAAGCTTGGCAAGCAGTTTTGAAGAATTTGATGTTTCCCCATTCAAACAGAATGCTCGAGCATACTGCCCGAGAGGTGTTTCAAAGATGGCCATCCAGTGAAATGATTTGTCTTAAAGAGACTTTGACATAAAGGAGGAAAATGGTCAGTCGCCACAATTTGCTCCCGTCAGACCTGAGATCTCTCTCGTACCCACAAATTCCTCTGAATGGTGGAGGACACCATATATAAACCATAGGCGCAAGCTGCGATGACGGCCCTTTCCCTCCTCATCCGCCTTAAAATTATTTTAAAGTTGAGCGAACTTTAAATATTTTGCAGAGCTAAAAGCAAGACAATATCTTCCATCGTGGCTACTGTGGCGCAGATGCTAGAACCCGACTTTACGCATGCGTGACGTCGTAAATTGTATAGCAAGTGTAAACACATGAATCGGATATGGGTCACAATTAAAAGAACGTGTAAACGGGCAGGCAAAAAATCAGATATAGACAACAAATCGGAATTGGGCATCAGGACCTGACAGTGTAAACGGGGCCTTATTTTTACTTTATACTAGGGCTGAACGGCATTGGAAACATCTGACATTGCAATATTTTATTGTTCGGCGATATATATTGTGATATGAATACAGTTTCAGCAGATGGCTTCCCAGATAGCATACAAATGTGGGCCATTTTAGGCAGTTATGCGGCACTGGTGGTCTTCTTTTGGCCCAGACAAAATGAACGTGAGCCTGAAGTGGCCCACCTGTACAATGACAAAAGGGGGCCAAAGATTCCAATTCATATATTGGCCATTTAAGGCAAAGATTTGGCACTTATGGCGAAATGTAATCTGAATTTGAACCTAATGTGGTCCATGTAGAAAATGGTAAATTTGGGCCAAATAATGGAGGACAAATGTGGGCCACAGTTGACAAAAATGTCATTTAAGGGTAATCTGGGTCTTAACCCAAAGTTGCTTACATGTGTAGGTGCAAATGTGGCCCAGATATTATAAAACAAATGTGGGCCACTTTTGGCAAATATTTGGCACAGTAAGCTCTTGCTAATGTGGCTGTGAGCCTAAAATCGCCCAGAGAAGATATGGCAAATGTGGCCAAGTTATCCTAAAACAAATGTGGGTCACTTTTGGCAAATATTTCGCACAGTAAGCTCTGGCTAATGTGGCTGTGAGTTTAAAGTGGCCCAGATGTGATATGACAAATGTAGCCCACTTATCTCAAAACATATGTGGGCCACTTTTGGCAAATATTTGGCAAAGTAAGCTCTGGCTAATGTGGCTGTGAGTTTAAAGTGGCCCAGATGTGATATGACAAACGTAGCCCACTTATCTTAAACATATGTGGGCCACTTTTGGCAAATATTTGGCAAAGTAAGCTCTGGCTAATGTGGCTGTGAGCTTAAAGTGGCCCAGATGTGATATGACAAACGTAGCCCACTTATCTTAAAACATATGTGGGCCACTTTTGGCAAATATTTGGCACAGTAAGCTCTGGCTAATGTGGCTGTGAGCCTAACATGACCCAGAGAAAATATGGCAAATGTGGCCCAGTTATCTTAAAACATATGTGGGCCACTTTTGGCAAATATTTGGCACAGTAAGCTCTGGCTAATGTGGCTGTAAGCCTAACATGACCCAGAGAAAATATGGCAAATGTGGCCTAGTTATCTTAAAACATATGTGGGCCACTTATTGCAAATATTTGGCACAGTAAGCTCTGGCTAATGTGGCTGTGAGCCTAAACTGACCCAGAGAAAATATGGCAAATGTGGCCCAGTTGTCTTAAAACATTAGTGGGCCACTTTTGGCAAATATTTGGCACAGTAAGCTCTGGCTAATGTGGCTGTAAGCCTAACATGACCCAGAGAAAATATGGCAAATGTGGCCTAGTTATCGTAAAACATATGTGGGCCACTTTTGGCAAATATTTGGCACAGTAAGTTCTGGCAAATGTGGTTGTGAGCCTAAAGTGACCCAGAGAAAATATGGCAAATGTGGCCTAGTTATCCTAAAACATATGTGGGCCACTTATTGCAAATATTTGGCACAGTAAGCTCTGGCTAATGTGGCTGCGAGCCTAACATGACCCAGAGAAAATGTCAAATGTGGCCCAGTTATCTTAAAACATATGTGGGCTACTTTGGCAAATATTTGGCAAAGTAAGCTCTGGCTAATGTGGCTGTGAGCTTAAAGTGTCCCAGATGTGATATGACAAACGTAGCCCACTTATCTAAAAACATATGTGGGCCACTTTTGGCAAATATTTGGCACAGTAAGCTCTGGCTAATGTGGCTGTGAGCCTAAAGTGACCAAGAGAAAATATGGGAAATGTGGCCCAGTTATCTTAAAACATATGTGGGCCACTTTTGGCAAATAGTCGGCACAGTAAACTCTGGCTATGTGGGTTGGATGTAAGTGTCTAGTGTGGGCCATATCTGGGCCAAAATAAAAGCAAAATGTGGCCCAGAATAGAGTCAGTTCTGGTTCATTTGGTTGAATTCTGGCTGATATGTGGTATTGCTATGGCTTAATTGTGACCCAAATCTGGCAAACAGGAGTCTAACGCCCAAGTGCCATCATTCCATGAGGTATGTGGGCCGGATGTAAGTGTTTGGTGTGGGCCGGATTTGAGCCACATGAATTTTGCTATCTGGGTTGAATAGATCTATTTTGAATGACATCATTAATTAGATTTACTGGGATATTTTTGTAGCAGAGCGAATCAAACAAATTGCAAGCATAAATAAGGTTTTGATGGATATTAACAAAGATAAAAGTATAAGCAGTGCTTTATGGTTTTCTAGACAGCCAAACAGTAGTCAGATATTCAGGTACAGTAATTGAATAATCAAATGTAATGTAAATAATCCAATGTCTTCATTGCTGATAAACTACTGTATAATCCCGGCTCAACACTGCTGATACTGTATTGTGACTATTGCGAATACACATATTGCAATATCGATGCTGAAACAATATATTGTGCAGCCCCACTGTATACTATAAATTAGTCTTATTAATTTTTATTAAATGTTAATTAATTAAACTGTTTTTGATTCACTAAAAAGAACTAATTAGAGTCAATTGGAAGTCACTCAACAAACCTGACTCGCTTTTTAGTTTTATGCAGATCTAATTTGAAGTACTGTCTTCTTATATGCTATATTAGTCAGACAAACATACAGCCCTGTCCAGTGTCCACTTTTGGAATTTTAGCCAATGGATTGATACTTATAGTTGTCTCTGCATGTTAAAATAAGATAGTAGTAGATCTTACAGGGGAAACCAGTTACCAGTTACTCTCTCTCATGCTGTTTGAAACCTGTATGATTTATTTTATCATCTTATTGTGTTCTGCACAATGATGATGACAATATTTAGTAACACTTTATAAAAACTGCACATTATTAATAAACGATTAGGCATTTGCTAATAGTTCCTTAATTGTTAAGCATTAACTCTACATTAATAGACATTGGAAAGCAGTTTAGGCTACTTACTTATCTACAAATGCTTTGTTGCTCACATATAAGCACACATTTTATGCACATAATTATTATATTTTCATACTTATAATGTTTTATTGCTAAATTAAGCATTGCATTATTTACAAACCAGTTATTAAAGAACATTTAACCACTAGTTTAAGATAATCCAGAATGAGTTGTTGATTATTAAATGATTAATGACTATTAAAGTGAACATTTAGACCTCTTATGTTTCGGGCATATAGTAATAGTTACTTTGTATGTTAATAAATGCTTTATCAACCCAAATTCCTACAGTTTTGTGAGCACATCTAAAGTGAGCACCATTTAAATACCCTGTAAATAACAATGAAAGATTCTGTTCTACACAGAAAAAAGGAAATGAACAAAAGAGTGATTTCGAATTTCAATCTTTCAATTTTGTGTTTCAAGATACAAAAAACAAAATCAAATGACAAATACATTTACAACCTTCTCTAAAAATGGAATTATTGCACCCTTTAAATATGTAATTATGTCCATTATGTCCATGAGCTCATTATGGAATCATATCATTCACCTTTTCCAAATTAGCAGATGTCTGCTTTTGCTGTGAGTGTGTCCAACAGAAGGCTCAGTGGTGCGTGTTTGCAACCGAGCTGCTTCTCTGCACTGATGAATGAGCGTCACAGCGACGGGGCAGCTTCATGAAGTTCGGCACGCTCGTCTAAATAAAAGCCTGCGCTTGCGTTACTCCGCGCTCATTTTAAACCCTGGCGCCGCTGTAGCTTGTTATTTTGTCAGGAAGATTAATGTCTGGACATGTCAAGTAAAGAAAGTGAATTCCCTCTTGAACACTGTGTGTACCATTCCAGCCGTAACTTGAATAGAATAAAAATCAGCCTCATGTTTGTTTGTCCGTCAGACTGTAAACATGGTGTTAGGAATAGAATCGATGATAAATAATGTTAATGTTAGTTCATTTATTTACTAGCTTAAACTAAGAATGATCAATACTTGTAGAGCATTTATTAATTATAGTTCAACATATACTTAAAATCCAAGTTGTGCTTCATAATTCATAATGCACTGTGAGTCAAGAAGAATTAATAAAGTACAACTGGTTATTTATTTTAAGACATTTCTTGCTATTAACACCACTACAAAACAATACTTTTTGCCTTGTTTCTAGACCAAATATCTACAAATTCCTGAATCAAGACACTTTTTCTAGACAAGCAAAAATATGGTCTTGTTTCCAGAAATAATATGTGAAAATCAAATGATTTGCCGTTGTGATATTCTTTAAAATGACAGGCGGCAGTCAAAAGAAACCCACCGTAAGGTCAGATGGATAAACAGAGAAGTTTGTGGAACTACGTCATATTATTAATATTGTTCTAGATTTTTAAACTAATTATTTTCATAAATTATTTTAATGGTTATAGAGGTTTTTATAACCATTCAATATTTTTTAAATGGCTTGTGAAAATTGTGCCCAATCAATTAAAAGTACTGTAATTAGCTGTTTACTTAAAATGTTAGTAAAGTTAGGATTAGTTATTTGGTATGATAGTGGATGTAGAATAAGTCCATCCTTTAAGTTAATAACCCAATAGTTAATAGCAGCCAATTCGAATGTTATCACTCGATTGAATGGGCATTATCAGTGGTTATCAGCTGATAGATATGGATCTATCCAGGGGTGCGTTTCCCAAACAACGACGTAACTCGCGGCTGAACTATCATAGTGCGATGCATCGTTTGGCAAAAGAACGATGTAGTGACGAAACCTGTAGTTTCTCTGTCGCAGATCCATCGCTTGAACCACGTTAGTTATAACGTAAAACGCCCATAATGATGCTCTAAATGGGGTGGAGTAACTTCTTTAGGAGAACAACCCCATCATTTCTTTGTGCAAAATTATATTGTTTTACACAAACACGCATTTAAAATAAAATCCAATATTAGTTTTGGTAAAAACATGCACTCGTTTTCCATATTAATTAAAATATATGTAAGTGGCACATATAGGGCCAATGTTTGCTTTACTAATATTGAACATTGCGTTGAACATTACATATTCTATAGCTAACACTACTCTAATATCATATATAAATCATATAAATAAATAATGAGGCTATTTATTATAAATATATTTACTTAATAATAATATTAATAATATTAATGATGATGATGATTATTATTATTATTATTTAGGATATTGTTTATTTATTTTTAAAAAGATTACAATTTGACACATGCAAACCACAGCAGAAAGTTCTAACCAACAGACCCATGTCATATACAGTTATTATAGAATTAACGATATGTGTTAATGATGGATTCGGGAAACAGCAAATCAAAGAACTATGTTTGTAATGACGGAACTTGCGACCTTAGTTGGCTAACGATGGTTTTGGGAAACGCACCCCAGATATGGTACACTCAGAATGCTGTTATCATCCATTCACATGGTTAATCAGTTATAGATCATGTACGGTTGCCGCCGGAAGTTTACAAGAATTATTTATATTGTTTATTCAATTTCCTATTAATTGTATTTTAGTAACGTCTACCCCTACCCCAACCCTAAACCCAACCGTCACAGTAATGTAAAAACAGATCTGGATCTGGAGTCTTCTCTATTAGTATAGCTAATTAACCATTATAATTATTGATATTTTTTATTACATTTTCCATTAGTTGTATTTTAGTAACGTCTACCCCTACCCCAACCCTAAATCCAACCGTCACAGTAATCTAAAAACAGATCTGGATCTGGAGTCGGTAACACTTTATTTTGATGGTCCGTTTGAGTATTAGTAGACTGTCTGCTTAATATCTGTTGATACTGACATTTAACAGTCCTTCAACAGACATTTAACTGACTATAAAAAACTTTGCAAGTACATGTCAACTTACACTAACCCCAACCCTAACCCCAACCTAACAGTCTACTTATAATCTAATGAGAATTAATTGACATGTAGATGCAATGTAACTTATATTCAACAAACGGACCATCGAAATAAAGTGTGACCCTGGAGACTTCTCTATTAGTATAACTGATTAACCATGTGGATGGATGATAACATCCCTACTGGCCCATATCAGCAGATAACCACTGATAATGCCCATTCAATCGAGTGCTTAATAGCGGGAATTGAACTAAAGTTACAGAACAACTTTATTTACATCAACTAATGTCAACAAAGACGAACAAACACTGTAATAAGTGTATTGTTCATTGTTTCTTCAAGTTAGCGAACACTAACTAATGGACCATTATTTTAAAGTGCTACCCAATTAATCATTTATGTTTAGAAGTTTGTTTATATTAGAGAAAGATTGAATTGTAAATTATCATATAAATATATATGAGGTGGTGTAGAGCTTCAAAAAAAAAAAGAAAAAGAAAAGAAAGTCTGTTTGCTTGACACTGTGACATTTCTTCACGCCACAAATAACATCGTTTGATTTCATTTGACTTGATATGAGACTTAATGATATGATTTCGCTGCTTTGAAAATTACAAATCCCTCTGTTGTGCGTTCCTTCCGCATAACAAACCAAATGACAGAATGTGCTTCTCCTCACATCAAAGCCTCTTTCAATAAGCTTGCGGAACGAAAATAACATCTACGTGCTTGCTCATCAGCCTCAAAACAGGCCTCAGAACAGGCAAAAAACATAAGGGTAACTCTCAGATCATGAAATAACTGTCTTTTCATGACCTATGAAAAAGGCTTTTTGGAAACATCCTTGTAATACGCCGTATTTTCCCAAAAGAGATGTAAGGCAAATGAAAGATCAGTGCTACATTGTCAGCCTACTTTGAGTTAATGCAGAACAAATGTATACTCGGGATCTTTCATATTCATATTGTAAGCTGCCTGATCGGAGCACATCAGAACCTGCAGCGTAGCGTGGATAAGGGGGGGATTCTGGGAAGGAATGGTGTGTAAGAGTGCGTGTTTCCTTTGCAGGAAACATAAAACGGCACTCAGGGATGAGGAGTAATTGCCTGAGTCTCTCCGCGCTCGTAGGCTAATGAGGAACCATGTTGGCTCTAATCACAACACTGCTCTTCTGTCTCAATGAAAGAGCAGTTGCAGTCTCACAGGAATCTTTCTCTCTCCTGTCAGACCGGGGCATCGCTTTAGACTGAGTACTACTGACACACTCACACACACGGGGAACTTGAAGCTGCTAGCGCACTTAGATTAGCTAAAAGTAGCCAAAGTCAAAGAAACTTGAAGCCTTAAGGGTGATAAAGTTGCACACAGGTGGAAGACAATGGAAAGCTCATCATTTGCTCGCAACGTGTTTCTGACTAAGATGAAGTTGTACTCTTGTTGTGTTTAATATATATATATATATATATATAAAAATTCCAGAAGTTGAAGTTAATTTGAGAGACTTTTGTTTAAATGTCAAGTCAATACATGTTAAAGGAAAGTTGTCTTGCAGAAAATGAGACCTCCCGAGGGAATGTAGGTTTGCAACTCTTGGAAAATAATAACAAAACTGCTTTTCAAACTGGATAAGCAAAATAGAAATTATATAAAATATAATAATAAAATAAATTAAAATAAATTAAATTAAATTAAATTAAAATAAAATAAAATAAAATAAAATAAAATAAAATAAAATAAAATAAAATAAAATAAAATAAATTTAAACTGATGACTGATTCACTAACAAGAACACTCATTTAGGACTCAGACAAAAGCTTTGCTGCACCTTTTTGAGTCACTAAACAATACATGTTAAAGGAAAGTTGTCTTGCAGGAAATGAGACCTCCCGAGAGAATGTGGATTTGCAACTCAAAATAATAATAAAAACTGCTTTACAAACTGGATAAACAAAATAGAAATTATATAAATAAAATAAAATAAAATAATAATTCATTTATTCATTTTCTTTTCGGCTTAGTCCCTTTATTAATCTGGGGTCACCACAGCGGAATGAACCGCCAATTTATCCAGCACATGTTTTACGCAGCGGATACCCTTCCAGCTGCAGCCCATCACCGGGTAACATCCATACACACTTATTCATACACATAAACTACAGACAATTTAGCTTACCCAATTGACCTACACCATATGTTTTTGGACTGTGGGGGAAACCGGAGCACCCAGAGGAAGCCCACACGAACACAAAGAGAACGTGCAAACGTCACACAGAAATGCCAATTGACCCAGCCGAGGCTCGAACCAGCGACCTTCTTGCTGTGAGGCAATTAAGCTACCCACTATGCCACCATCATGCCCCTAAATTAAATTAAATTAAATAAAAAAATTAAATTAAATTAAATTAAATTAAATTAAATTAAATTAAATTAAATTAAATTAAATTAAATTAAATTAAATTAAATTAAATTAAATTGTTCATTCATTCATTCATTTTCTTTTCGGCTTAGTCTTTTCGGCTTAGACCTGTACCACATGTCTTTGGACTGTGGGAGAAACCGGAGCACCCGGAGGAAACCCACGCAAACGCAGGGAGAACATGCAAACTCCACACAGAAACGCCAACTGATTAAATTAAATTAAATTAAATTAAATTAAATTAAATAAAATAAAATAAAATTAAATTAAATTAAATTAAATTAAATTAAATTAAATTAAATTTAAATTAAATTAAATTAAATTAAATTAAATTAAATTAAATTAAATTAAATTAAATTAAACTGATGACTTACTCACTAACAAGAACACTCATTTGGAGCTCAGGCATTAGCTTTGCTGCACCTTTTTGAGTCACTAAACAGAACTAACTCACAGTTAAATACAAAAGAAGATATTTTGAAGAAAGCTGGAAACTTGTAAGCATTGACTTCCATAATATGTGCTTTTCCTATAGAAGTCAATGGTTTTTAGCTTTTCAGCTTTTTTTCAAAATACTTTAATTCGTGGGTGAATGATAATAGATCTTAAAGCTTTTAGTGAAAATGATGTCACTTAATAAATTTAAATTACAATAAAACTATTTAAACTTTTCTTGAAAGTGTTAAAATCCTAAAGGTCCATTTTTTACACCTAATATTTAGATGGATTTTCTGCAATTCAGAAAAAGGCTCTGAAAATTTGATGAGCTTTCTTTTTTCATTCTTCACTGTGCACTGAGAAAAAAAAACGATTCATTGGATTTACTACATTTTTTTAAGGTAAGTGGTTGCAAACAATTGATATGGGCCAAATTGAAACAAACAAATTACATTTAGTAATGTTCAGCTTAATTTGTTTGTCTGTTCATTTAGCAGTACTTATGTATTGCTGTAACAAAAGTGATGTACAGTGCGGCAAATTAAGAAGGAATAGGCTTGACAAAATATGGGGAAAATGCTGATAAGACATCTTCAAATGCATGTTTATGCCAAGTGTAAACCGCAAGGTGTCTTGATAGACCATTTCTGAGAGGTTTATCGAGAATGCATGTTAGTAACTTATGGAAACAGGAAGAAAAGATGTTATTTTAATACGTCAAATTTATGGCATCAGTTTCATAAATGTGCTGTTGTGAATGAGCTGTCCGTGGTCCTGAAGTGTTCATTCAGTGGTACAGTGTAGATATGAAATCAATGATATTTCATTATAAAAAGGTAAAGAGTAAAAGTAAAAGTGGTTTATGTATTACGAGTACAATGCCAAGAAGCCTATATTAATCATCTAGCTCTTTTATAAATCATATGTTGTATAATCTGTCTATTAAGATTTTAACATTATTACTTCTTTACAAAACTGGGGGCCCCCATGAATATTGCAACATACCTTTCGTACCACACATGCAAACATTAAAATCTATCACAATATAATCACAAGTATGGCTAATTAACTGTACATAGTTTGTGAACTTGTTTTTTTTTTATTTGGGAAATTTATTGTATTTAATCTTACATTACCAAGATAAAGCTTCCACTTAAAATATATTTACAAAAAAAAAATTATATATATTATATTATAGGTGGGCATAGATTATTATTTTTTTATCTAGATTAATCTTGAAATTAATCTAGATTAATCTAGATTAAAATGGCTCATTTGAATTCTGCCGAAGGCATTCTGAATATGTGTGCTGCACAAATAATAAGTCTTTAAGAACAGGTTTCTCAAGCCAGGTGGCGCATTAGATCAGGGGCTCATCTCCTGTTTCCAAAATGCATCACAAACTGCTTAAGAAACTGTTCTACTCCGATAATTCGTGATGAAAATTAATGAAGTACAATAAGATGTACTTGTGTTTACTAACTGTTTATTCAGTTAAACATAAATTTTGAACTGTAGGCCTACATAAGCTCCAAACAGCGATTTTATGCTTGCTTTTGATGTACGTACATACAGAAAATGCTGCTTCGCAAAGGCAAGTTCACAGAGCCCTGACAGTGTGTCAAGCATTGAGTATGTTGGGCAACAATACTTTAGTACGATTTTAATATGATTAAAACAATACTCTGATTAAGAGTCTACCATGTAAACAGTGATTTTTAATTACCTTAATGCGACTAAAGTCACAACTGAACTAAACAGAAATGGAATTAAGACGTGGAGTATACAGATATTAGTGGCATTATTAAAGAAAACACCACAATCAAACTATTACCGTCGTGTAGGACTTTTCGCCATTTTTTCCGACAAGATCCACACAGGCGGCCATCAGTAAAGCACCACAAACACACCCAAACGCACACACACATCGTGAAATGCGGAAGTTTTTAAGTTAAAGTGAAACTGCCGAACTGCAGTTAAAGTCAGGCATCCTGCTGATTTTTTGTCGGACGGCTCACCGGCCAGGTATACATCCGCACTAAAATATCAAGGTGAAAGTCATCATAGCTTGCGTAGAATAGACCCAGCTCCCAACCCAACTTTGAGAATAGATTAATGGCGATATTTTTTATTGCGCGATAAGAGTCTCGCGTTAGCACAGCATGTTAGCGCCAATAACGGCCCACCACTAATATATATATATATATATATATATATATATATATATATATATATATATATTTATATATATATATATATATATATATATATATATATATATATATATATATATATATATATATATATATATATATATATATATATATATATATATATATATATATATATATATATAAATATATAGCAGAGATGTCCAATCTAGGGCCCGTGACGCCCCATCTCATCTGAAAAGCGAATGATGGGGAGCATTGAGGAGAATCCTTTTAACAGAGATCATCATTTGAATTTAGCGTAACCTTTTTGTCTGTTTTATAGTTTTATAGCAAATTGAAATTAAGCGTTTTAAATAAATGTTGTAAATTAATCAGATTTTTTATCATGTAAATACTGTCTCTCGACGAATATGCACATTATACTTTCGAGGACAATGGACATAACATCGCAGGCAAATCAATGCAAAAGCTTGACTTGTGTTGCTATTTGGCATTGAACTCCATTGTGTAATAAATGGAATTTTTTTTGTTTTTACTGTAATAAGTTCCTTATATATATTATCGTTTAAATTATACTGCATCAGTTCATATAAAGCAATGTTTTTGTTTATTATTAGGAAAATAAGTTAGGAAATGGTAACTTTAATGTAATCCATTTTGCTATATTTACCTTCGGCCCACAGCCCTCAATCAAGTTTGGGTTTTGGCCCTTCATAAGAAAACATATGGGCACCCCTGATCTATAGAGAAAGACAGTGCTTTGAGTTGCAATGCTAAGGCCACATACCTGGAATTGCTTAAGGCCTCTAAATCACTTAAATAAAAGTTCAACCCTGTGTAAAAGAACAATGCAATGCTACATTTCACCAAGCGTGTTTTTAGTGAACAAAACTATGCAATAAACATTACTGATGTGAAAAGTTTTTAATATTTGAACATGTTTTAAGAGAGCAGAATTTTCAGCAGCCATTACTTCAGTCTTCAGATTCTCTCCATGATTCAGAAAATATACTAATATGCACAATTGCTACGAAAGAAACATTTATTATTATCATTTTAACACATTTGTTCTGCTTAATATTTATGTATAAAATCATGATGTTTTAAGGACCCTTTGATAAATAGTGAATAGTTCAAATAACCAAACGTTTAATGTAATAAGATAACTTAGAAATTAGGAATACAACCAACAATCCATCATACAAAGTTTCATAAACTGTTTAGGAAATAGTACAAACATGAACAGAGAATAGTTAAAGAATAAAATAAAATATTATTCTTGTTATTGTTCCGCCAGTGAAGAAAAGTGAATGAAAGTGGTATGAAGAGTGATTTTGTGATAATACAAGGCACTTGCAAACTTGTGAAGTGGACTAAAAATTGTTATATTAAATAAATAAAAATAAAGCAGATCAAAATAATGACAATAATTAATAAATAGAAGTGGTAACGCTTTATTTTGATAGTCTATTTTAGTATTGGTAGACTGTCTGCTTAATATCTGTTGATACTGCTGCTTCAACAGACATTTAAACTTTGCAAGTACATGTCAACTTACACTAACCCTAACCCCAACCTAACAGTCTACTTATAATTTAATAAGAATTAGTTGACATGTAGATGCAATGTAACAAACGGACCATCAAAATAAAGTGTGACCAAAGAAGCTTCTGTCCATATGATAAGATATGTCCATATGTCCAATGGAAACTCTATCAATAACAGCAATCCAAACTTTACAAAAGTCATTGTGGCCTAAAGACATGCTTTTAGACCTTCTGAATTGTTTCGCCCATTCATTTTTCCCAGGTTCTGCTGGTTGATGCATTTGCCGAATTTTCCTTGTCAATCTTGAGCCAATTGTAATAGTTTGTTTTGGTTCAATTTGAAATTTCCCCAACCCTTGCAGAGCCCAGGGGATCAGAGTGAGCGCTCCTACTTGGCCCCACCCTGATCCCGAATTGTCTTTCCCATTAATCATGCCTGTAAACACAACCAAAAAATCTATTCAAAATGATTCTATGTGATAATCAGCAGTCAATCAGCTTGTTTTAATCTCTAAACATCGACTTTAAATAGAAATTGACTTTTTTCTCTTTCTCTCAGTCTCTCGACCGGCATCTCTTGGTTTAACTTAAAGTACTGTATTCCCAGCATGCCTTCCACATTGTCCTTTAATGTTTTAGGTTGGAGGCACTTGTAAGAAGACTCATAGGGAGAGAGTCGTATTAAATAAATAAGAGTGATAAAATTGCCGGCGCCCTCATACATTTCAAAGCTAATGTGACTAGCAATGCACTAGCAGCACCTGCACACAGACTAGCGGAGGTAATTTGATTGATTTGTTGTGACAGCAGCCAAATAATTGAGAGTGAGAGGTGGTGTGAGTGTGTGTGTGTATGTGTGTGTTTTAGGGGGCTTACACCAAAGGTTTCTTCAAGACAATCCAGAAAGAGACAAAGATTCTCATGTGCCGCTCGCTTTGGATATAGTTGCATTTTCTTTTCTTTTCCTTTGAGTGTGATGCTGGGTGACTGCATATGACAGTGGCTTAACCACAAAAAAATAACACAAATCGCATTGTACACATACGCAAGCAGTGAGGTTGGACTACACGCATCTCAAACAGAAAGCACCTCACGTCATAAACGTTAAACATCATCACACAACAAATGCATTTTACCACATCATGCTTAAATGAAGCTTCAGCGTAAACTAGAAGTGTTAGCATGTCATAGTGTGTTTTTTGCAGTTTATTTTTCTTTTTTTTTTGCCGGAATACCTCATAAAAGTACATGGTAAGACATGATGTATTTTACAAGGTTAAATAGCAAAGGTTTAAACATGAGCTAAGCAAGACTTCAGATTATAAGCAGCATATAAAACTAAAAAATTAGTTACTTGTAATTATGTTACTTAATATATATTTTGCACTTTGTTTATCAAAAAGTGTTCTGTTTTTCAAGATAAGATGGATTATTTTGTCTAATTGAATTCTAGATTTCGATTTTCGCTTGTATGGTCGTTGTAAATTGTCAAAAATACCCCTAAGGATGCGAAAAATTGAAAAATCAAACCCGATCCAACTTTTTTTTTAAGATGGACAAAATTTTCTAAATGGGATTTACCCAACGTGAGTTTGTGTATTAAGAAATTGAGATTTTTTTTGTTTAATGTGCAAAAATTTTGGACTTAATGTATAATTTATGAAATAAACACTGTGCGTACATGTGTGTGCGCTGATAGAAAGTAAGTTAAGATAATAAGGCGTCTCATCCAGTGTGTTCTCCCCTTTTAAAGGCTTAGGGCTCTATTTTAATGATTTAGACGCAAAGTCTAAAGCTCATAGCGCAAAAGCATAAAGGGTATGTATGAATCCACTTTTGCTATTTTAAGAAGGGAAAAATATATTCTATACCTTGGCACATGGTTAAACAGGGTTGTGCTTATTCTCTTAATGAGTTATGGGTGTGTTTTGAGCATAACGTGCATTAAACCAATCAGAGTCTCATCTCCCATTCCCTTTAAGAGTCAGTTGCATCACGCATTTGCTATTTACGCGACGTGTAGTGGAAAAGCTGAACGTTTCACTTACGAGAAAACAGTTAAACAGACTATCTGCAGCACGAGGATAAAGAACGAGCCTCCTCTATTTAGCCTCTTTACTTTCTTTTTACATTACTTTTACTATTTACTTTACTCCTTTACTTTCGTGGATGAGGAAACGGTGTTGTATGCACTCCACTGAAGACATCCATTAGCCAACATATTTCATTTCCTTTGTTAAGCGCAAATATTTTTTCAAAACTATTTCTAAATTCAGTTCTAATTTCCAGCAAACAAATCAATGAACAATAATAACGAAGTGTGGTCAAAAAACGGAGTTATATCTAAACACACATCCTATTCTTATGCCCGATATGGTGATGTATACGTCTCTAAAACCCGACAGGTGGACAAATCTAAACTTGATTTCATTAAAACAAATATAAATATGCATATAATAAAAAAAATTACTACTACTACTACTAATAATATTATACAAATGCAAATTCTCATGAATAAAATGAAAAAAGCCCCCCGACATGATGACATGGAGGTAGTGGTTTGTATATTTATGTAGAAAATAATACTTTTGTAATATTTCATTTTTCCATATGTAAAGATATGTTTGTATTGCTGTACATCCTGTGTGTACTAAGCAATGTGTAAGTGTTTGAAGCCCACTAAGTACATAACTAACGTGCTCTGCGCTGGACTATTTCAGTTCCTCAAAATAACAACACGTCAACAATGTGCCTTAACACACCTCCTTTTTAGACCAGAACACCCATAAGTCCACAAAATGGCGCAAATGGATTTGCTATTTAAACAATGTGGTGCAAAACATGAAAATTACTGTTGCGCTGGTCTGAAAATAGCAACAAATTGCGCCAAACGCATCTTGTGCCTTATTGAGTTGGGTGTATAATAGGGCCCTTCATCTTTATTTTATCGAACTTACAAGTTGTCAGTATTTATATACTGTAGATTATATATGAATGTTTACATTTATTTATGTACATAATCTTAAGGCCTGTGCACACCAAGACGCTTTTTGCTCGCGTTTTCCGTCGACGTTTAGCGCATGTGACTAAATAAAGGGTGTCAATGTGATCGTGCACACCAATGCGCAAAACGGCAGGCGCAAAAGCGTCATGCTTAAAAAAAAAAACGCCTCATGCTCATTTTATTGTTTTGAAAACCGCGTCAGAAACTTCTCCACCAATCAGATTGCCACTTTTGTTCATGTGCACTGAGCTGCTGAAGTTACAGTAAACAGCACTTGGAGGCACTCAAGCGCAAAACTGTCAATGCGAGCGCACACTGAAGAAGATGCCCAGAGGCGATATGAACGTGGAGCTGCTTATTGCACTGGTGAACAACAATCATTTCTTCATCGCTAGAGCTGGAGCTGCTACTCGAACCATCCATAACAACAAGCGTGTCAACTTTGTCTTCTTCTTCTGTGTTACAAGCGGGTGTCAGAAGCTTAAAGTTGTTTAGCGCCATCTAACGTCAAGGAGTGATTTTGCATACTCTTCTGCTCCACGCCTGTGAAAATCGCTTGGGTTTGAATCCAGAAAAACGTCTTGAAAAACGCTGACCATAAACGCAAACGAAAAGTGTCCCGGTGTGTACGAGCCTTTACACTGATTCTTACACCGTTGTGCTTTAGTAGTTTAGTTACAGTCCTTAAAGTTTTTGTGTAATCAAAAATTTTTAATGTTTATCTTGCTAGCGCACATTGTTATTTTTAAAGTGAATAAATAATGCATTCAAGTTAATCTACTAAAAAATGTTTATCTTCGATCAAAGTCTGAGCATTAGCTTCCACATTTGGACTTGCGGTCCTTCTCTGTTGACATCTTACCAAGGAAGTAAGGAAGAGAAATGGAGGGGGGGTGTGAAAGAAGATTGGAAAAGACAAAAATAATGCTAATCGGATATGGCTTTGTCCATTTCAATCAAGGAGGCCATGCTGCTTCAGCCCTCTTGTAGTGAAAGCCAAAGAGACACATTTGCTCAGTATAAACCGAAACCCAGATATGCCGTCTTACCGTTAGTTTGCTGTTAGGCAATGATGCTCAAAAATAAAGCCCCGCCTCCTACTCAATATTCCATTTTAGTTGGAAGTACATCAACATACTGAAATAAAACTCGCTGCAACTTCTGATTCTTTACTTCTGGACTTCTGAAGTGGTACATTACAATTAGCCACAAATAAAAACAAATGATGTCACAGTAGTTGGCTTTTAATCAGTAGTTGCTAGAAAATAGTAGACCTGTTTGCATCAATCGCCTGTGTGAAAAAAAACATTAAGGGCATGGAGTGTCCTTCGGATGTCAAGTAAGATCTAACTGTTAATGTTTGACATATTGCTAGCGTTTGTCATCTTGAAACGGCTTCACCAGCCGGCTGTCCTGCCACATACTGTTCAGTCCTACATGACTGGTGGCACTGTCACTCTGTTTAAACTGTGAAAAGAGGAGAAATTGCAGAGAAAGAGGGAGAAATGGAGGGGGAGGTGTGAAAGAAGATTGGAAAAGACAATAATAATGGTAATCGGATATGGCTTTGTCCGTTTCGATCGAGGAGGCCACGTTGCTTCAGCCCTCCTGTGGTAAAAGCCAAAGAGACACATTTGCTCAGTATAAACCAAAACCCGGATATACAGTACGCCTCTGCGATTCTGCCGGGATTTAGCCTTCCTCCACTCATCCATGTTCGATACATATTTTATGGTAATTGCATCAGTCTCCAAATAATTGGGAAGTGGCAGTAATGTTTTTTAAAGGAGTGAACTGGCAGTTTTCTCTTCCCGATGAAGAACTGGTGCAGGGAGGCCTGAAATAACTTAAGCCTCTCAAACTGGCATTAAATTAAAGCTATCGTTTAGAGCGCGTTCACTGCGCCTCCTCCCAAACCGCTGAGACTACAGCTCTCTGGAGGAAGAACGTCTGAAGCAAAGCCACATGTTTGAGTCCAGTTCTGCGCCCATGTTCACTCAGATATGTAATGAAAGAGTAGGAGGGTGTTGGAGTAAAGGATATACATATATACCGCAAACGCTTCTGGACAAGCATGGGATACATGGGATAAAAAAAGCTATTAAAGTAATGATGGAGTGGACGTGGAGGAGGAAGGAGAAACATATGAGGTTTTAGAAATATTGGAATGGGAGATTATTGTGTGTGTGATGTGTATTTGCATGTACAGTAGGTGTTTGTCTGCTTGAAAGTGTATGGATGGTTGCCAGGATGGTTGATGGTGAGTTCTGAGTAGGTGGTTGTTGTTGTTTTTTTAGCTTTGGGCACTTATAAGTCTCAATTATGTATTTTGTTTTATTTATTTTTTGGTTTTCTGTATTTAATTAACTTAATTTTTTTAATTTAATACAAACAGTTTGCTTTTGTTGATATATTAGTGACATATTATACCTTGTTTTGTGCCATTTTCAAGCCTATTAGCTTCATTATTAAATTTTGCTATTAAAAGAAATGTATTATTTTACAAGTGTTGGGCCAATAATGAAAAATATGGAAAAAAGGGTTTAAGGATTTCAACTTTAATAAAACTAGGATTTAAATTGTCGTGATATTTTAATAATTATTATCAAATATTTCAAAATTCTGACTTTGACATCTGTCAATCTTGCTGATATGTTCAGACATGTTTGCATGACATATAGAAATAGACGTATACTGTAGAATTAAAATAAAAATTATAATTTCACAAATTCACGAATGTCCTTAATAAATGAAACAATACAAGTTGTTAAAAACATAAAATCTTTTAATTTAATTTAATTTAATTTTCTAATAAATTTTAAGTGCAATACAAAATATATAACTGTCAATCTTATAATCTTATAATGCTTATAATATGCTTTAAATATGTCCAGACTTGACATATATTTAATATATATGTCATATTTCTATAACATAAAGAAATCACAATATATAAATTTTTATTATTTTATTTTAACAATTACAATACATTAAACAATACCTACAGTAAAAATAAACACAATTATTAAGTTGTTAAATTTATCTAAAGTTTAATTTAATTTAATTTAATTTGATTTATTTAATTTTATTTTATTTATTTATTTATTTATTTTTTATTTTATTTTTTTTATTTTATTTTATTTTATTTTATTTTATTTTATTTTATTTTATTTTATTTTATTTTATTTTATTTTATTTTATTTTATTTTATTTTATTTTATTTTATTTTATTTTGAAATGAGTGCAACACAAAATATATGGCTGTCAATCATATAAGCTTTAACACCCCATCAGCCATCAGCATCAATACTTCCCATTCACGTCAAGAGTTGGCAAACTGAATTGTGGATCCGTCTGCGCTGCTTCAGTGGTGTTGCTCGCTGCAGAAGTTGGGAATTTCTTAACTTTTCAAGCGGCAATGGAAGCATCAGCCAATCAGATTGCTTTGTGCAAATACCCTAGTTTAGACAGTAGCCGATTGTGGACTAATTTTATTGGCTGACGCTGCTATGATGATCACGTCAGCCCCAACTTCAGACATGCCGTCCGTCAAGAGTTGGCACTGAAGCCTCGTATGAATCAAGCATAAATATGTCCAGGCATGCTTTCATGACATGAAACAATAATTTATTTTATTTTATTTTATTTTATTTTATTTTATTTTATTTTATTTTTATTTTTATTTTTATTTTTTTATTTATTTATTTTTAATTAAATTTTTTTTAATTTTATTTTACAAAATAAAGTCATGATCATCAATCTTTATTTGTTTTAACTTTTTTCTGCCTTGTTTTATTGGTGAAATTAAACCAGATTCACCACATTAAATATTAAAATGTAATATTTCCCAGTTCATTTTAATAAAAAACTTGAAAACAAGCAGCTTTATCATAGTTACAGCAGAGATGCAGAAATATCTGCATATCTCCCAAGTCTACTACTAACAGTTAGTGGTTTGATAAACCAGTTAGGATGAGTTCTGAAGCACTTTAACTGTTATAACTCAACCCTGGTAATTCAACACATCGGTACTATATACTCCAGTTGTAATTTTCAGTACCTTGCGCCCTCAAACTTATTAAAATCCTTACATAGACTTCAGAGACACATTTCATAGGCTTTCTGTTGTCAAGTTCTGGAAATGGAAATTGATTAGTGATTTACATGGTCAGTGAGGGGAGCATGAACTGACGAAACATCGTAAATGAAATATTAGAGTCAGAGCAAGCAGAAGGCGAAAGAGAGAGATGGTAATCTGTGGGGACTGTTATTCCTGTCTGGAAGAACCGGCTAGCGTTTTTACATTTATCTGGGTTCTGCATGACTCGTAATGCTAATGGTAATTTCATGGGAGTGAAACGGAATGAAAATGGGGTTATCACACTCCACTGACAATGTGTGATTGTGCTCTGTCACGGGACCTCGTAAACCATATTTCATTCTTTTGTGAGTGTGTTTGTGTGTAATAAGACTTATGGCTCAAACTCCCCTGCAATTCACTGTAAGAGCTCAAGGTTTTGGCTGAAACAATTAGACTAAGAATGAGAACAAAATTGTTTGTACACTGAAAAAAACACAATAAGTCAAATTTACTTCATTTTTCTTGTAGATATTTTTTTACTCACACTTTTACTCACAATACTAATAGAAATTTAAATAAGTTCAATTAAATTTAAACTTAGTATATTGATGTAAAAGTATATTAACATTGAACTCTTGTTATATAATTCAAATGATTCTTTGAATAAATACACTAATAACATATTTTTGAAGTAATGTAGTTCACTTTGTTGCTATATACTAAAACTAGATTTAAATGCCAGTGGTGTTTAGTATACTTCCACAATCATACTTAAGTACTACGTAAGTAAAAGTCAACATAGACTCATTCTGAAAACGTAGCCCTATATACATTTCTGAAGATCGCGAATTATGTAGCCAGAGCTACGTATGGCTGCATTTCATCTTTAAAACGAACGCTACGGGGCGGTATGTCGCCGTTCCTTTTCTCGCTTATGAGCTGACCACTTACCTCCGTATGGACGGCTTTTCCGATGTTATCAGTTTGTCCGGTAGCTCGACACATACGTCGGCAGACTTGAGATGCAAAGCGGAGTTGACTACAACGTTGAGGTTCGAGTCCAGTGAAAAACAGTTCCAGAAAGCAGATAAAACAAAAGCTAAAAAATAAAATAAACAAGTAAATAACAGGGTGAGAATGTGGTAAAATCTGAAGACGTGGTAAAAATCAGGTGAGGGCTTTTCTTTTTCTGGATTGCTTTTTAGGGTGCTTTCGCACCTGGTTCAATTGCCTGGACCGTACCCAAGTTCGATTGTCACCCTTTGCCACCTTCTCGGTTGGTTTGTGTTCACACTGTCTTTTTTTCCTTCTGAACCCCGGTACGCTTGCATCATCGAGCTGCTGTTTTGTTTACGGCTGTTGCTAGGTGGCGGTCACAAAAGCAAAGCGCCAAAATGGAAAGACGTCCGCACATCGCGGTCGATTTGCTTTTGCTGAATCTTTTAGTTTTGGACATACAGAAAGCGACTCGCGTCCATCTGCCGCAAAAATATTATAAACATTCAGAACATCACACAGTGTCTGCAGAAGCTGTTTTTGGAGGAGACAAGCAGACATCACTGTGTATCACTGTGTTTGCCCTGGCTCAGTCCCGCTTGTCACTAAGGTAAAATACGTGACACACATACACACACACACACGAATGAACATTATGAAAACGATAGTTTGTTGTACAGTTGGTGGTTTACTTCCGTTATTTGGTACGATTGCTTTCACATCAGAAGTGAACCGTGCCCCAGACCACCTCTTTCAGGCGGACTCGGGTATGGTTCACGGGTGCGCACCCGAGTTCAGAAGACACGTTCACACTAGCTAAGCGTACCGTACTATAACGTCAAATGAACTCGGACCAAAAGTGTTAGTGTGAAAGCACCCTTAAAATACTGCGGTTGCATTTAGGGAAGGTGGTGGGCGGGTTAATCAGTGCTTTTTAGAAAGTGCTTTTTTTATTGGCTGGGTTTAGGGAAGGAGGAGGGTGGGGGGATTGGTTGGTTGGTCAGTCAGTCAGTCAGTCAGTCAGTTGATAGCGGACTCTTGTGGATTTACGTGAGAACAATACATTGTGAATGGCACTCATGAGAGAAATTTGAGATCTGAAAAAGCGTACACAGCGGCCTCTGGTTCATTCGGGAAAACAAAAACTGCAAAAAAAACAAAACAAAAACGTAGCTCCTGGGACGTATTTTGCTCTCTCCAGAAATGTATATATCGGTACATAATCAGAAAAAGCCTGCGTTGGTATAAGTATACTTTTAATCATTTTATTTGTAGTGTACATTATTTGTTTACAATTTTATTTAGTGCAACAAATATTATTGCACTTACTTGTGTTTAAGTATGTTTTTAGAACACTCAAGTACATTTATTTTCCTCCTGCGAAATCATTTTCACATCTATAAAATTGTCAGATCTACTTAAACTGTGCAAAATTTGAATAATGTAACATATTAACACAAAGTAAAAAGTAGTCCAGATCTGATCACGTGATCGGAAATTGGGCCCAATCATGCGGTTTCAGACTTGATTTGGAATCGAACATTACCTCCCAATCAGGACTCGAATATATATGAATATTCTCATTATTTTTTAACACATCTAGTTATGCGGTGGCACAGAGTTAGACCTCTTTCTTTCACACAGAAACAGCAACGCGT
Organism: Danio kyathit; assembly: GCA_903798195.1. Taxonomy (NCBI): domain Eukaryota; kingdom Metazoa; phylum Chordata; class Actinopteri; order Cypriniformes; family Danionidae; genus Danio; species Danio kyathit. The sequence continues at coordinate 12,546,736 of LR812542.1, forward strand.
GCGGCATGACATCACTTTGTTGCAGAGATGCTATTGGTTAAATGCCAGCAAAGTAACATTAATGTAATCCTCCTATAACCAACAGCGGGTCTGGCGTTTGGGAGCACTTTGGTTTCCCTGTAAGTTATGAGGGTGATGGCAAGAGAGTGGTGGATAAAAAAAAAATGATAATGTAATAGAGCCCCGTTACATTATTCCTTCATAAGCCCATTTCAGTCAGATAATAATTCCTGCTTTCAGATCCACTGAAATGGCAGGTGACAGTCAAAAAAAAGCAGATCTGTGCTCTCTGAAGAAAAGGTGGACACTTTCTGAAAATAAAAAATTACTTGGAAAAAAAATTGATTGAAACTGAGTTCCATATAAAAACTAAATTGTTCTTTTCTTTTTATTTGTTTAACTACTAAAATATTACATTTATTTTTATAAGCAGCTTTTTAGTTTTGAGTATAAAGAAGGATTAGTTTTTTTGCTGCTAAGCAGAAACGCCAACAGTATAGCTTTATATCACTGTTCAAAGTAAAAAAAAAAAGAGATCATGCTTTTATGGTGTTAGTTTTAATACATTAAAAAGAGGGCAACCCAGTGGCGCAGTAGGTAGTGCTGTTGCCTCACAGCAAGAACGTCGCTGGGTCGCAGGTTCGAACCTCGGCTGGGCTGGGTCAGTTGGCGTTTCTGTGTGGAGTTTGCATGTTCTCCCTGGGTTCGCGTGGGTTTCCTCCGGGTGCTCCGGTTTCCCCCACAGTCCAAAGACATGCAGTACAGGTGAATTGGGTAAGCTAAAATTGTCCATAGTGTATGAGTGTGAATGTGTGTGTGGAAGTTCCCAGAGATGGGTTGCGGCTGGAAGGGCATCCGCTGCGTAAAATCGTGCTGGATAAGTTGGCGGTTCATTCCGCTGTGGCGACCCCGCAAGGGACAAAGCCGACAAGACAATGAATGAACATTAAAAAGATTTCAATCAGAGAAATCCTCTGGCTTTTTTCTTTTTTTGCTGTATCGAAAACATACCGAACCGTGACACCACTGTGTCGTATCGAACCGCGAACCGTGATTTTTGTGAACCGTTACACCCCTAATATATATATATATAATTAAAATAAAAAAAAATCTGTATAAACAATGTAATTTGTACTTGGCATAAAAAATTAAATAAAATAAAATAAAAATTACGAGTATTTTGGAATAGATGTGTAAATGATCTTTTCTAGAAAAATTCTAGAACATCCTTGCCTGTGTGAACAGCACTTTTTTGAATTGACCAGTAAAGTAATTTTCCGGATATTTACCTTTATCACTGTGTGAAAGGAGGTATTGATATCTTATTCTTGCCTTACTAACTTACTGTATTCAATGTAGAAATTAATTATCTTTTCTGTATTATTTACTTCACAGAATAGTGTGTGGGGAGAGTTTGTTACGACCTATACACCTTCTTGTGTGAGTGAATGATATTTTATGCAAAAATATGCTAATTAGTCTTCTAAATGGATGAAAGCAAAGAATGTTTGGGCTTTTGGAGTGGCACGCTTTGCTTTGATTTAATTGAAACAGTAAAAAAAATCACACTTTAAAACTCTGCATATCACCCTGTGCAGAAAGTCAAACTTTGGCATCATTACAACACCCCGGGAAGTTTTAAAGAAACTCCGAAAAATGCGTAGGTGTTAAAATACATTTTTGCTCCAGCCACTTACGGCTTAAAAGAAGAAACATTTGGTCAATAAAGTACAGTGAAATCTCCAAATGAAAACAAGTGTATTGAATGTCCAAAGCGATCAATAGCAACCTCGCAGCTTATCATTGCCGACTTACAACGGAATCAATAAAAAAACCTACACAAATCTGGCTTCGTCATTACGACTGCGCCGTTCAATCAATACCTAAAGAATCAGCCTATCAATACACATCACCGAGCGTTTTAATACAAGTGCTATAACTTTCTTTTTCTCTGGCTCGAGCCTCTGCAGGCGCATTAACAATTCAATCCGGCGGAACGTATTTTAATAAGGATCACTATTCAAGCTGATAGTGAGTGACACATGATAAGCGTTGCATTTGTCATTTCATATCAGATGAAAAGCCTAAATATGAGAGGGTCCAGAATTTGACCCTTTCGTTCGGGTGAAGGTCTAAATCTCAGATAACGCCGCTTTTCTCCTCTCTGGGAAACACAAGATGCTGTGGTGATTTCTGACACGGCAGATGGTGCTGAAACCAAGCCTTTTTTGGAAGCTGCAGACAGGCTAAAAGCTATCTGCGGTTTCTAATTGCCATCTCAGGGCCTAATTACGTTAATTAATAGATGTGCTTTCTGGGGAAGGGCTTGGGATTCAAGGGTCTTCCGTAAGTGTTAAGGGGCCCTAAAAGGCCCCAGAGGAAGGGCAGGCTGGAGTGTAATGGTCCCTGAGGGCTCCTTGCTGAAAACACAGCAGGCGCATCAGGGTTGGATCATGTAGCTGGTAAGTAGACCACAGACGCGAGAGAAGAGGAGATATCGGCACATTAAACTCGTACATCTTTCACAAACAGGGCCGAGTGTTGGACACCGCAGCAGGAGGAGGGGTTTGAGGGCAAAGAGACGCGCTCACTGTCATTTTGTCCTTAAACATGAGACTTTTTGATCATTGGTTTCACATTATTTTTTCTTGTTTAGGTTACACTTTACAACAAGGTTCTATTACATAATGATATTTAATGTATTTACTGGCATGAACAATACATTTAGTATTCGTTCACTTTTGTTGATGGGCAGTGTTGGGGAAAGTTACTTTTGAAAGTAATTCATTACAATATTGAGTTACTCTCTAAAAAAGCAACTAGTTACTTAGTTACTTTTTATCGTAAGTAATGCATTACGTTACTTTTGATTTGCTTTTGCGCTCCTTTTTTTGACCTGACTGGGATTTGATCTCTTTAAGAACTTGTTTTTGTTTCTTTCCTTTTTTAATAGAGGAGCTCTGCAATTGACAACACACTCTGTAACCTTCATTTACCTTTAAAAAACACATAATAAAAATAGGATGTTATCTGAGAATAAAAAAATAGGATGTTATCTGAGAATAAAAAAATAGGATGTTATCGTGCCCCCTGAGCTACAGTATGCATGCTGTTTATACAGATTATTGAAAGTTTAAAGCAGTGTGTTTGCTACTTTTGTACTTTTTGTCTTAGAGTTTTTCCCACTGCTTACACATATTTTTAAAACAATGTCACCTTTTTCAAAACTGCACGCACAAAATGCAAAATGCCTCACATGTTTTTCAAAATGTATCACTACATGCCATAAACACTTGTCAGAATGAAGCATTTGCATCAATTGGCAAACACTTCTTTTGTTATAGTCAATGTTTGGATATACCATGTAAACACTGTTGTTCTAAATCTAAAGCTCTGTGTTTTTTTAGGCTTATGTCTACAGTTTTACAGTAAAAGGGAACAGGGGAACAGGTACACTGTAAACACCAATGCAAAGAAGAAATAAAAAATATTTATTAGGCCAAACATTACTGCTGTATACAGTAGCATACAACAAAACCATAAACATACTGTATGTAAAAATGTAAAAAAAAAGTTCCAAAACAAAACAAAAAGCATATGTAAAGCGAAAGTATTTTCTCCAGAATATAGTATATACTCTACAGAATGTATATATATATACAGTGTTTCCTCTAGGATTTTTTCCAGCAGTGGCGGCAGGACTTTTTTTTTTTACACAGATCTGCCAACTATTTCAAAGACCAATATTACACGCATTATTGCAAGGCGAGATAGCATTCATGTAATGCGAGCATGCGAATCTCTTTGCTTGCGCGCCGATTTCCTCTTCGTGCACAGAACTTCTTGCACGCACTCAAATTTACACGTTCAAGTGCAGATCTTCTCGTGCGCTCTCCAGTAAGCGCTGCTGAAGCGCGATTTAGTGTGTTTTTGTGCGTTTTCCGACATTAACGCGTCCTGAAGTAAAGTGAAACTCCAGCAAGATAAAGTCATTGTATGCAGAGCCATTGACATTTATCAATAAAATATACTTATGGAAACTGTAATCATCTTAAACTGAAAGCTACGCGGTGTTTGCTGGACTCACGCACCTGTCAGTCAGTCTGTCAGAGAGCCAGCATGTCACCTTAAAGGGTTGAACAAATAGCGCACAGCACTACTACGGTTGCAGAAAAGTTTGCGCTGTTTACCTCTAATATGTTTTAGTGCGATTATAATCCGCTATACAAAACACGACTAAATGTTTAATGAGAAGTTGTAATGTAGCCGTGGCGGGATGAATTTTGGCGTGGCGGCCCGCCATGGATGAATGAATGTAGCGGAAACCTTGATATATACAGGGCTTGACATTAACTTTTTTGATCACCAGCCACAGTGGCTAGTAGTTTTCCAACATTAGTAGCCACTCGCCATTTTCACTAGCCACACTTTTATTGTTGGGAAAATATATTTTATACACATAAATATGACTTTGACATGCTAAAATTACTTGATTTAGATGTTGCGTTATCTCCACATGCCTCATTCATTTCACTTTTTGTGTGTCGTGTATGAGCTTGCTAAATGTTCATGAGCAAATGGGTCATGGTTTCATAGTATTACAATTAGTTTTTATTTCACATAATTTTCAGAGCTCAAAATGAAGGATTTACCAAATTTATCTCTGACCACACCAAACATAAACAATTCATTATTTCCTAGCCACAAATTTTAAATGTGTCAAAACAAGCAAAATATAGCTGTTTACTATACTTCTTATTTAACAAAACATGTGCACAGTAATCTGTCCAGGCTAAAGGTCCCAGATCACCAGTTAACTACACATAAATGAGGAGTAATCTCCCTTTAAAGCAATGTTATTGTAAAAAAATGATAATTAAACCACATTACGCAAAAGAAAGCAGGTAAAAAACATGCCGTGTGATAATGAAAGGATTATAACGCACACTTTTAACGTTAGACCCATAAAAAAAAAGAGAACCGATCACATCAGCTGTGTTTCTAGACACAGTTGCTTCACGCAAGAAAACGGGAGCGCGCACGCGTTTTAAACAGTTGCGCGCATCACCTCAGCTGTTAGCGCGAGTGATCATTCTTTCATTTGGTATTCATCTGCTTTTTTATTGCTCATGCGAACGCAATTATTTTTGTCATTTGTGTTGCTTCTCAATTCTAAGATCGCCTTTGAATGCATATTGGACCATCCTTATTGCGAACCCTGCTTTTATGAATTTTTATCCGGGAAAATTATTTTCAACCAGCCAAAGTGGCTAGTGGGAGTGTCTGTCTTACCCGCCCCCACTGAAATCTACCCGCATTTGGCGGGTTGGCGGGTGTTAATGTAAAGCCCTGTATGTATGTATATATATATATATATATATATATATATATATATATATACATATATATATATATATATATATATATATATATATATATATATTACAGTGACTGGTTATTACAGTTTTTTCCCAATTGTTTACACAAATTTTCTGAAAGCATGTCTCATATTGTCAGAACTCTACACACAAATCACAAAACACACACACATTGGGCAAAACCCTTCAATTCTCCTGCAAAATGAAACTTTTCATTCAAAACAGTGTAATTTCTTCTCAAAATGGTGTTTTGTTTTCAAATGACACACACAAACCATCACATGAATAGACATTTAATAATTCCTTACATTTATATAGCGCTTTTCTGGGCTCTGTAATACTTATTAAAATCATTTAAATTGTTAAGTTATAGATTTATAATAACTAAAGGATATTTTTATACTTGTTGTATTGTGATTGTCTAATATCACAACAAAAAAATTGTAATTTTTGATACATTTTACAGTTTTTCCCAATTGTTTACACACAATTACTTGTACTTCAGACACAATGACTACAACATGTAACTGATGCACCAACCCCCTGAACCAATTCTGCTAAACTACAAGCACCATTACTGCTTTACACTCAAATTGCAGGTTTAAAACACACTTTTTTCAAAACAATACACACAATTCTGTGCATTTGGCACAGTTTTCATGCAGAAAATCTCTTGTTTTCACAAGGAGCACACTGTCATTCACAATTGTAAAGTCAGTTGTCCTACATTGCATACTAACTCATCATATAGGTAAACACCGGTCACACATAATCGCAGTTTAGAAATCAGAGCTCATCTCATATTCTCCATTTCTCAATCCTATTGAGGATTTTTTTTCTGCCTGGGGATGGAAAGTGTGTGACCGAAATCCACACTTTTTTATAATTTATTTATTTATTTTTTACTGTAACTGTATTCTGTAAATATTTCTGTTGATGGCATATGTAGACCACGTTATGTGCAATTTTGTGTTGGTTGGGATAAACACTGTGTACACTGTTTTTGTGGGGAAAATACAGTAAAATATATTTGGTACTGTGTATTTGTGTGTTTTGTATAAAAACAATATTCTGAAATATTTTACAATGCACTTCTGTAGGCCTGTGTCCTGTCTGTAGTGTGTAACACTGAACAAAAAAGGCTCACAGTAAGTCATTATGATGAATGGAGAAGAAGTGGTCATAGTGTTTTACTATAAGCACATCAGTGTTCAACTGGTTCTTATAAATGTCTATTCATGTGATGGTTTGTGTGTGTCATTTGAAAACAAAACACCATTTTGAGAAGAAATTACACTGTTTTGAATGTAAAGTTTCATTTTGCACGAGAATTGAAAGGTTTTGCCCAATGTGTGTGTGTTTTGTGATTTGTGTGTAGAGTTCTGACAATATGAGACATGCTTTCAGAAATGTGTGTAAACAATTGGGAAAAACTGTAAGATTTAAATAATAATCATTCATTCATTCATTTTCTTTTCGGTTTAGTCCCTTTATTACATTTTTTTTCCCAGTTGTTTACACAGATTTTCTGAAAGCATGTCTCATATTGTCAGAACTCTACACACAAATGACAAAACACACACACATTGGGCAAAACCCTTCAATTCTCCTGTTTTGCAAACCAAGTGAAGGGCCACATGTCAAATCCTTCAAAAAATAACTTTTATTTATAGCGGCAGTATGCATGGAACATGTAATATCGGACAGAAACGTGTCACATTAACACACATTTTTTTAATAGTTATTATTGAGTCATATTTACAAGTCAAATTAATTTGCACTGCTATTTATATTTACTTATCAATCATCATAAAACAATAAAATATTCCCTTATAAAATATAATAATAACAATGTAATATTTTTTTACAGTGGAAAATAGAAAAGATATTGTCTGATAGAAAAAATATCTTATTAACACATTAAAAATAATTTGAATGTTTGAGTGAAAAATGCAGACTTACAGCAATACTTTCTTGGCATATTAGACATACCACTTTCTGTCCGATATTGGTGAAGAAGTATTTTGTTGTCTATTCTTCCTTAAACACACAACATTCAGAGTCAATTTTTCTTTTTTTTTTTGCCTGACTCATTTTCAGTCATTAACGGTCGAGTGCATTTCAATATCCGAGAGTCTGTTCTAATTTTACTGGTTGCGCTAACTGTACCGCGTGCAATACTGCCATCAAATGGCGTTCACTTGTATTGCATCATTAATTTACTAATTCTGAAACCAAACCGTTACTCAGAAGCAACATTTTAAAAACTCCCTCGCGGGCCGGATGAAAGAGTTTAGTGGGCCGCATATGGCCCACGGGCCGTAGTTTGCCCATCTCTGGATTAGATCATACGAATTAACACGAATTAGCCACTAATCAAAAAGTTACGAACTGCTGTGAGATTGTGTTGGAGGAAACTCACACGAACACGGGGAGAACATGCAAACTCCACGCAGAAATGCCAACTAACCCAGCCGGGGCTCGAACCAGCGGCCTTTTTGCTGTGAGGCGATTGTGCTACCCACTGCGCCACCGTGCTGCCTTAAATAAAAAATCAACAAATTTCAAATCTCATTAAATAAATCAATTGATGAATGACGGGAAAAGGTGTCTGGTATCATGGTACAGTTATGATAACAAAGTAACAGAGTACATTTTGTGCAGATTACAAGTTAATGTTCTCTCTCATTAAAACCATTATAAGTATTTTATATTCGTTTTATTTTAAATAATATATCATGAACAACATTTTGTTCTTTCAGTTAGGGCTGGGCGATTTTTTCGATTAATCGAATTTACGTTTTAAGACGATTTAATTTTTTATAAAATCGAGGTATCGCGATTTTTTTAATAAAAATATTAAAGCAGCTTTTCCACTATCGTGCCAAACCGTTCTAAACTGTTAGACAACCGTGCTGAATTGTGCTGATAGAATTTGTGCGTTGGCGTCGCGGCTCTGTTGATTAGCTGCCACAGCTGGCTCAGCGCAAGCGCGGTAGCCCATTGTCGCGAGGTGCGCGCGCAGTGGCGCCAGGCGAAAGTATAAATCCAGCTTAACACTCAGGACCCATAGAGACAACCTAGGCAGAATAGTGAGCGAGAACCCCCCGGTCCTTACTTTTATCTGCAACACCTACCCCCTCCAGGTCCTCTTTCATCCGCAAACCGGTAAGTTTCTATTTCACTTTCGGGTTGAGGGCTGCGTGATTGCTGTTCGCCCCTAGAGCGCCAGTTCAGCTTGCTCCGGCCCTGATTCATAACCGCCAACACTCCCGTTTTTCCCGAAAAACTCCCGGAATTTCAAAGCCCAGACGTCTGGTTTTGTATTTTATACCTGCGCACCACCTGAAGGACGGTTACGGCGTGTTGTGAATGTCAGCTGTCACCGCAGAAAGTCAAATCTTTCTTTAATTTGGACTTTTGCTTGAAAGCTTTACGGAGTGGCACAGAAACTGTCCAAGGTACTGTAGCTATGAATTAAATCATAACCCATATATGCACCTATAAACAAGTCAAATGAATGAATAAATAAAATGAATATGGAATTATACGATTCAGTTAAATATAAGATAGACATTTAAATATAGATAGATATGTAACAGGTTTCTGTGGGGTTTTTTGTTGTTCACGGTGTCTTTAATATATACTGGGTGGTGTAGCTACGCACAAATATTTTCTAAAACGTCAAGCAGGAATTTGTCTATAGGAATGTAATAGGCTACACCTTGTTGACCAATTTATGTATGTATGGCCATTAAAAATACATGTTTCTTAACCAGATGGTTTTTCAAGTTATAAAGAGACTGTTACTTCAGTCATGTTGTTGTAATGTTTTAAGTTGACTATAGTTACACAGTAAAAATAAAAATAAAAAAATCGAAATCGTGAATCGGTCAAACTTTATGAAAAAATCTAGATTTTTTTTTTTGCCATATCGCCCAGCCCTACTTTCAGTTAACATCAACAACATTAGCAGCAGCAACAACAAAAAAAGCTCTATTTTTTAAATTGCCGTTTCTCATCTGAGATATTTAAAATCACAATAACGTCCTCAATCATGACCTTCCTTTAAATCCAACAGGGCTGCGTCCACATAACGTGGGCCCGGCCTGTGTACATTACAGTGCTTCATCATGATAAATCTCCTCTCTATGATCCCTGTGTGTGATATTAGCCATGGCACGTTCTATTTGGTTTCCCAGCCTGGGCAGTTAATGTTAAAAAAAGAAACAACGTCCATCAGCTAATAGGAAATCTTATGTTCTTTCCCACATCCCATCCCATAGTTCTTTCCTTCTCCCCTTTCCCTCCATCTTTTTCTAACATTTTCCACTCCCTCCTTCTCTCCTACCCATCATGCCGGTTGTCCTGCGCGAGACGTGCGCGTGTTCATCCGGGCCGCATATATTTGCTCTGATGATGTATTGTCCTGCTGAGGAGTTTCATTTACTGTGGCTGGCCTCTGCTGAACCTGTTGCTAGTCACTGAGCACGATAAGCGCATAAGTAGCACGCCACTTCATTCATCATGTATCGCTCAGACCACTCAAACACCTCATAGGCCATGCAGGAGAGAAACTACTAAACCGGCAGAAAGCAGCACGCCGCTTTTCTCAAACAGCTGAGGTCGTATTAAACACCATGTACTTGTTTTTTTTTTGTGTGTGTGTATGTGTGTTGCTGTTCCCCCTGAAGAATTGTGAAAGGAAGTCTGCTGTTTAAAATGTTGTTGCAAAACTGTTTGCGAGCTCGTAAAAGGGTTCAGTATATGTCAGGGACCAAAATATTGAGTCGAGCAACGCACACAAATTTGTACGCGTTTGATTTTTGGGGGATAATTCGTGGATGGGATCAGCGGGTGTCTTTTTTACTTGCGTTTTAGAGCTGGATTGGGTTTTTATTAAAGTGCATTAGGAATCACAAGCGGTGTCATGTCACTTAGAGCTTTACGTTTCAACAGACCGACTGCCCGCGGGCTCTTCGTTTCGGTAGCGCGCAATACTCCTTACATGCTCCGCAAGACAAGCAAAAGGAATAATTAAAGAGGTGAAAGATAGTGGGAGAAGGATCCAGGGCAAATCCTATTGTTTAAAGTCGTTTCATTCCATTGAAACCTCTTTTTCTTTTACACACTTTCTCCGAGCCCTGGTTTATACACCCCGGATTGTTTTTTTTTTTTTCTCGGTTACATGCGTACACATTCTTCGTCTTGCGTTTTCAAAGGCCAAAGCAAAGCACAATGCAGGCAGCGAACAACAAAGGGCGTATGATGTACGCACATTGTCTTTAAATCACTTCATTTCGACGCCGCAGCGCTTGCGCTTATCAACTTCAGGAATGCAGCTGCTGGTGGAACAACAATGATATTAAAAAAGGAAAATGTGTTTTTAATAGCAGGCGGAGCATGTTTAATCCTCAAATCTGCCTTTTCTGAAAACATTTCACAATCAGACTTTAAATGAGGCTGTTGTGTTATGAGGATGGACCAATTCTGAGCTGTCGTCCACCTTTGCTTGCTTTAAAAGTGCCCCCCGATTCCTCCCCCTCCTCATGCTTTTACTGTCAGTCAAAGAGCACTCTTTCTCTCTGGCGCATCAGGGCCCGGCGGTATTGATTTTTCCACCCACTGAAACCACCTCGTGAGCATAAATTTTGCATTAGACACTAAGGGGAGAGCGGGCGGTGGGAGGGGGACAGGACCTCGGGAACCGGGTGCAGGGGACAGTGATGGCAGACAGGTATTGGAGAAAGAGACAGACACAGATGGTGAGCGCAGGTAATGTTAGGGTGTTAAAGTAGGTGATGATGAGATAAAAAAGAAGTGCATTTTAGCATACAGTACATGAGGTACAAACTTAATGTAATGTTTTTAGATACTGTTAAATGCATGCTTTACATTTATTTATTAGGAACTTTAATCACACTTTATTTTAATATACAATTTATGCTATTAACAAACCATTAACTAAGACTTTTAGCTATTATTCTATGCTTATTAATAGTTAGATAGGTTTATGAAATGGGTAGGATTAGGGATATAAGGTAAAATCATCAATCATAGGCAGGTAATAAGTCAGATGGTGTGAATTGTTACCTACTCTAAAGTGTTATTGTCAGTTTTACTTTATGTCTACAACTTATTTCAGAATAAACACAATAAACATCTACAGTGTATGTGTATATATATATATATATATATATATATATATATATATATATATATATATATATATATATATATATATATATATATATATATATATATATATATATATATATATATATATATATATATCAGTTGAAGTCAGAATTATTAGCCCCCTTTGAATTTTTGCATTTTTTTTCTTTTTTAAATATTTCCAAAATGATGTTTAACAGAGCAAGGAAAGTTTCACAGTATGCCTGATAATATTTTTTCTTCTGGAGAAAGTTTTATTTGTTTTATTTTGGCTAGAATAAAAGCAGTTTTAAATTTTTTAAGAACCATTTTAAGGTCAAAATTAATTAGCCCCTTTAAGCTAACTTTTTTTTCACTTGTCTACAGAACAAACCATCATTATACAATAACTTGCCTAATTACCCTATAAAAAATAAACCTTGAAAAATATCTAGTAAAACATTAATTACTGTCATCATGACAAAGATAAAATAAATCAGTTATTAGAGATGAGTTATTAAAACTATTATGTTTAGAAATGTGTTGAAAAAAAATCTCCTTTCCGTCAAACAGAAATATACACTGAGCTTATAATTCAAGAGAGCTAATAATTCTGACTTCAACAGTATATATATATATATATATATATATATAGACACACAGTTGAAGTCAGAATTATTAGCCCTCCTGTGAATTATTTTTTTCTTTTTTCAAATATTTCCCAAATGGTGTTTAACAGAGCAAGGAAATTTTCACAGTATTTCCTATAATATTTTTTTTTTATTCTGGAGAAAGTCTCATTTGTTTTATTTTATCTAAATAAAAAAGAAAAACCATTTTAAGGTCAATATTATTAGCCCCTTTATGCAATATTTTTTTATCGATTGTCTACAGAACAAACTCTTGTTATACAATGTTTGCCTAATTACCCTAACCTGTCTAATTATCCTAGTTAAGCCTTTCAGTTTACACTGAATACTAGTGTCTTGAAAAATATCTAGTAAAATATTATGTACTGCCAACATGGAAACATAAAAGAAATCAGTTTTTAGAAATGAGATATTAAAACTAATATGATTAGAAAAAAAAATCGGTCCCACTTTATATTGTGTCGCTTATACCTGTGAAGTTACATGGTAATTAGATGTGTAAGTAGTATGTAACTACAGTGTATGTACACACTGGTACAGAGTATTTACTTGTGTATACTGGTGTAACTACACTCATGTAACAACCAACTGAATAGTATGTGTAAGTACAAATGTGTAACAGGACATTGGTAACAACACTAGGAAAGTACACATCTGTAACAAGAATTATGTAAGTGCATTGTGTAACAACAATATGTACTTGCAGATGTTTTCCCACTTCCACACCTGTTTGCAGATCATGTACTTGTGAACACTGTATGGCAGAACTAATGCTGCATTAGAAGGTTTCACCTTGTGATACAAGTGTACTTGCATGGTAAATCCACAGGATCCACTCAATATAAAGTGTAAAATGGTCACAAATTACTGTTCATACATTCATTCATTTTCTGTGGCGACCCCAGATTAATAAAGGGACTAGGCCGAAACGAAAATGAATTTTATTTTAAACTTTATATTGTGGACTGTTCCTGTGGAGTTATCATGTAACTACACTGTTATTAAAGTGTTGCATAGAAGATATTTCTACAAGTTACACAGTAATTTGTGACCATTTTACACTTTATATTAAGTGGACAGTTCCTGTGGAGTTACCATGTAAGTACACTGGTATCACAAGGTGAAACCTTCTAATGCAGCATTAGTTCTGCCATACAGTGTTCATAAGTGCATGATCTGCAAACAGGTGTGGAAGTGGGAAAACATCTGCAAGTACATATTGTTGTTACACAATGCACTTACATAATTCTTGTTACAGATGTGTACTTTCCTACTGTTGTTACCAATGTCCTGTTACACATTTGTACTTACACATACTATTCAGTGGGTTGTTACATGAGTGTAGTTACACCAGTAATACAAAAGTAAATACTATGTAAACGTGTGTACATACACTGTAGCTACATACTACTTACACATCTAGTTACCATGTAAGTTCACAGGTATAAGCGACACTTAATATAAAGTGGGACCAAAAAATCTCCTTTCTGTCAAACAGAAATATACACTGGGCTTATAATTCAAGAGAGCTAATAAATCTGACTTCAACAGTATATGTCTTTTAAAGTATGGTTAAAGTGTATTGGATCAATTATCAGTAATAATCAATTATTAATCAAACAAAAGTTATTAAAACATCATATAAATCATAATAGTGATATATAGTTATAAATTTAACTGTTTTAGATATTGCATAAGTGTACGGCCAAGTGTACTATAAAGCATTAAAAATAAATTCATATTTGCCTGGTATGTATTCAATTTGAAAGCAATCTTAAATATCACACTACAGATGAAGTTATAACGAAGAAAGAGATTAGTAAAACATTTTATAAAAACTTAATACTTAGCACTTTTAAAAGATTGTCCCCCGGTTTCACAAACAAGGTTTAAGGCTAGTCATGGATTAAATTGCATGTTTGAGCTGTCTCAACTGAAAACAGCTTGCAGTGAGATGTCTTAAAATATGTCAGTGTCATTTTTTGTCTACAGGTGCACCATACCTGTCAACCCTCCCGTTTTTACCGGGATTCTCCCGTATTTTACAGTGCTATCCCGCTATCATCCCGTAAAGGTATTTTCCCGTATTTCTCCCATATTTTCAGTCTTTCTCTGAAGGGTGGCATATAAACATTAAAGAGCTGAGCCTCCCTATACGCAACCCATACCGCCAAACTACCAGGGGCCATCCTTTGCACTTAAATGTGAGCCTGTTCTGTGCTTTCGCTTTGTTTAGGCATGAAAACACTTTGAAATAAATACAAAAAACGGGATTTCCTTGCCTTTTCATTACAGATGTCGTCCCCCCTTCATATGCAATCTTCAAAACAGTCATAGCCTATAGCAGTGCATGACTATCAGCTGACACGCTCCATAGTGATAAATAGAGGCTGTTTCCCAGCGTAGGCTGGGTTTTGGGTGTGTGTTTAAACAGACATATACACATAATTAATAATAATAATATCTAAAGATGTCGATCTTGGTGGGGTTTTTTCAAACACAACTAATTTCGTCCTAAATGAGCATAAAAAGGCAATCGAATGCTTTTATTATAACGTTAGATGGTTGCATTTTTAAAGTGACACCTGTTATTTTATAAATAAGAAATTCATATGTTGCTTTTTAATTAGAAGGTGTCAGTTATACAGTGAAGAAACGGCTAATGAGATTTGATAGCTTGATTTTATTTCATTATAATAGCTATTAATTTTAATAAGCTAAACGGTTTGCTAAAGTATGCTGCTAATGTATACTATATATTTTTTCTTTTGTAAATAATAATAATAATAAAACATATTACTGCCCATTTAACTGTTTATTTATAACGAAACAGCTTCAAATCAACATATTTAGTAATTTGGGGATTTTTTTAAAAGGGGGGGGGTTATGGGCATATCCCTTATTTTCACATCCAAATGTTGACAGGTATGAGGTGCACACCAGTAATGTATTTTTCTAAGGCTGTTTTTATAAATGTTAATTTTGTTATAAATGCTTAAATAGCCTAATTTAACTAAGGTCTAGTTCTGGCTTAAGCTAAGCCCTGTTTGTGAAACTGGGCCTGTGAATATGAAAGTAATACTGAATGTTACACTACATTTATATTCAAACAAGATTATAAAATGCTGAACATGACATAAACTTAAAAATATATTCATTAGGTAACACTTTAGTTTAACAATTCACAGTATTAATAAACCATTAACTAACACTACTAGCTTAATAAACTACTAATTAACCATTTATTTATAGTTACTAAGGTAGTAGTTTTGTTTAGATTTTGGGTAGGATTAGGGATGTAGATTTAAATCATACTTAATAACTACTAATGAACAGTTAATATCTTAATAAGAGGCAGGTAATAAGCCAGTAGTTAATAGCATGAATTGTGACCTGAACTAAAGTGTTACCATTTATTATTATTGTATATTATTATTTTAAATTGTATATGATTGTTTTCCTGTAATAAATTATACAAATATCCCCCCCCAAAAATGTTTTCACTCTAAACATGTTCAGAGAATATTTTGAGGTTCAGTTTAAAACATTTTTTAATCATAAAACTCTCTACTTTCACACCTAGTTCTCTTTGGAAGATGGCCCAGGATTCCTTTAAATCCCCAGCAGAGCCCATAGCAGTAATACACTTTGATCAGACATGCATGTCAGACGGGGGTCTTTGTGGTCTGATCCCAACACGCTGTCCACTTCAGCGCTATAAACACTCAGAGGCTCTCAACTGCAGTCTAACCGCTTTTCCGTTTAGTATTGTCTGATCCCAATCCAAATCACTGTTCACTGGAATCATTTAATATTGTCTGGAGGAGGAACTAATGTTTCGATTTGGTCAGACTCTCAGCTTATCTGCTTATGATTATGTTTTATTGGTGCAGCAAATGTATATGCGAAGTATATACTGTACAGTGGGGAAAATAAGTATTTAACATGTCATGTTTTTTTCCTGGGAATAAAATTTCTAAAGGAGCTGTTGACATGGAACTGAACCAGATTTTGGTAAAAACCCAAACAATACAAAGATAAAAATTAAATTAAAAAAATCTGAAAAATGGGTTATGTGTAATAACAATGAAATGACACAAGGAGAATGTACTGAACTATTGAAACGTATTTAATATTTTATATAAAAGGCTTTTTTTTGTGATGGCAGCTTGAAGACGCCTCTCATATGGAGAATAAAGTCACATGCATTGCTCAGGAGTTTTTCATAGACTCCAACAGAGTGTAAAAATCTTGATGGTTGTGTTGGTCTCGCCCATCCAATCTGATCTTTAATTTGTATTTCATATTGGATTCAAGTCAGGTGATTGGTTAGGCCATTCTACAGCTTGATTTTCTTTCTCTGAAAGCATTTGAGATTATCCTTGGCTGTGTTTTGGATCATTGTTCTGCTGAAATGGCCACCCTGGTTTCATCTTCATCATCTTGCTAATGTATATGTCGGACTGAAGCAGCTGATATTAATTTACAATGTTGAAGGGCAGAGGGTTGCTGAATAATTACTGAGACATTTCAGCTGCTGTCTGGGCTTTCACTGCCTTTCTACACCTCCGTTTCTTTATGTGTTCAATAATTTTTCCCTGCGCCATTTAATTTTATTTCACATAACTTGATTTGTAAACTT
Organism: Danio kyathit; assembly: GCA_903798195.1. Taxonomy (NCBI): domain Eukaryota; kingdom Metazoa; phylum Chordata; class Actinopteri; order Cypriniformes; family Danionidae; genus Danio; species Danio kyathit. The sequence continues at coordinate 12,563,562 of LR812542.1, forward strand.
ATTAGTGTTGTTTTCTTTGCATATATGGATTTATTTGGTTGTTACCAACATCCAGGGAAAATTTCAAGTCAACAGCACCTTTAGAAATATGGTGATGTTCAATACTTATTTTCCCTGCTGTTAAAAATAATATTCTAAATAATGATATTGTGGTGGGAGGACCCCCAATTTACTCACCCTAAAGTGATTTCTTAGTTTTATAAGGTTCTTTTTTAGCACAAAAGAAGATACAGTGTAAAAAATGCTGGGTTTCACACAAGCAATCTGACCTCTTCCCAACAGGGAAAACCAATAACAATCAATAATGCATAAAAATATGGTGTCATGGCTTTGCAATCACAAAATGTCATTACAATGGAAGTCAAAAAACAGCCACCAACATAAGGAAAGGATAGTCAATTTGCCCAGAGTAAACAGTATTGTTGAGTTTTTAAAAACTTTCAAAGCATAATATGTCGTCACTTTGGAATTATAAGGTTCTATCTGCGTTCTAATTGATTTTGAGATATTGAGCTTCAAAGTTTTTGCATTCCATAGAGCAAACAGTATGCGTGTAACGGTTCTCTTTCATACATTAACATGACAGAGACCCTAAATAATTAGTCTAAATGTAAATAATCAAAATTCTCTTACATTTGCAAATTGGATTAAAAAAAACATGGTAAATTCAGATAGAACCTTCTAATTCTAAAAAGTCATTTTCCGCTTGGAATTATAAGGTTCTATCTGGCAGATCATTCATTGAAGCATTACTTTTCAAGAAATACTTTCCAGAAATATATAAATTGGTGTTGTAACAATATGTTGACGCTTGAGAAAGTTACATTTTGGCTTTCTATAACATTTATTTCATGTTTTAGGATGATTTTTTTTCTGTTTAAATTAAGCATACAAGGCTGTGCTTAATCTTTTGTCCAGTGCAGATGGTAATTTTTTGTAATTAATATGCTAATATTTATTACATTTTAGGTTTTATATGAATTATTGAATTACATTTATTGAATTATATGCCCCATGAATTAAATTAAGTATTTGCCCTTCAAGGCTTAATATTAAATTTAAAAGACTTTAAAAGAAAACAGACAATAAGCAAATGAGTTTAATAAACACTGAAAAATGTTTCACTTACCATATATACACAAATAAAAATGTTTCACATTTAATATATATATATATATATATATATATATATATATATATATATATATATATATATATATATATATATATATATATATATATATATATATATATATATATATATTTTAATATTCGTTTCTTTTTCAACAATATAAATATTTCATCTCAATGTCAAAAAAATGCTTCTAAATCATCACATTTACACACATCTCAATTTTGTGTGCTGCGGCATTATTTAGCCGACTCTGATTTTGTGTGATTTTTGTCTTTCTGGTCAATGGAGCAGTCCGGCGAAATGACCAAGAAAGCTGATCCTGATTTGTCCTCGTGCGTGCATTAAAAATACTGATTGGCTCACAGAAAGAACCTTATAGAGCCAAGCTAGAGTTCAACTTTGTAGATAAATCGTTTTTTTTTTTTTTTTTTAATAAAAAGTCTTAAAATGTAAACAACTTATAAACAAAAACATCACATAATGTAAATAAGTTGTCATTTAATAAGAATGTCAGATAGAACCTTAAAATTCTAAGGTGAAGATGTGTCAAAATAAGATTTGTCACCAACAACAATCATTACATTTTCTGAAACAGAGCGAAAGTTGTGCCCAAATTAAGACTCAAAAACATCCCCACCAGCACAAATGTGTTAAATAGAATACACGCTTAAATGATCTCCCAATCTGACAGTTTTTTCCACGAGAAACAGCTAGCGTGACATGTAGCATCAACCCTGTGTGCCTTATGTGCATTATTTTCCTCTATTCTCATTCTTATATTCCATTCATATTGTCATTAGGTGAACAGTTAGATAATAATTAATAATAACCAGTTCCTCAGCAGATGCTGTCAGACATTCAACCACATTTGTTCTGTTCCTTTCTCTTGTTTTTACACATCTTTTTTCCACCACAGTCATTTTCCACGGAATTAATTAACTCAGTGTTACTCACTTTGCTCTTGCGATTGGCCTTTAATTCACTGCGCAGCGTCCGTGTGTGTTTCAGAGTGTGTGTTTCTGTATGTGTGTGCGTAGCTTCATTTCACCATCATTATTATCTCTAAAGTAGGCATCTTTAAAGCGATAGTACACCCAAAAATGAATACTGAGTCATAAATTACTCACTCTGATGCTGATTTGTGCTGGAACAAATTTTAAAAATGGTCAAAGTCATGTCTTGGTAAGTTTAGTGTTCTGTCTTTCTTTTTCTTACCACACAAAAAGAGAATTTAAAATAAAAAGCTCCTGTACTTTCATATCCATAGTAGTGGAAATCAGTAGAAATCAGCATTAAGTCTTAAAAAAAGACAAATAACTGGATCACAGATGGATGTGTGGAATCTACCAAATATGAGAATATAAGAACGTAGAGTTTGTTGAAAAACAAGCCAACATTTAAAGGTATAGCTAGATCTTTTTCTTTGCTGCTGCATGGAGGGCACAATAGCGACCAGGGTCTTCCGGTAGAATGTTTAGAACTTCCACTTACAGTGTTTACAACAGGTAATTTGCGATCCGAAAATGGGTTTCAATAGCGTTTTGAGTGGATTACGGAGTGTTTTTGTGACACAACTTTAAAAGGTGTGTGTTAAAGCCGTTATAATCTGTCAGTTGTGGTTCAAGCGCGAGAGAAAAACGTTCTCCTAGTTTAAGTGTCTGCCGTCAGAAATACAATGGGTGTGTGTGTCAGCTGTTAGCTCAGTTGCTCTTCAATGCGCACGCACGCACACACACACACGCGCACACACGCACACACAAACCAGATTGCTGGCATGAAACTTAGCAGGTATGTAAGTCATGCAATTCACAAAAATGACCAATAAAAGTTTGTTACTGATACTCTGCTGGCTGATTTGCATGTTGATTCTAAGAGGGAGACGTTTATGTAAGTGGGACAGTACAGGCTACGTGTGTGTTAAACATTTTGGTGAATTACATTTGTTTGGGTTGGTTATATTTGAAAGAAAGATAAAATGTTGACTTTAGCGATGACAAGGCTCCATTTAAACGGCACAAGATGTGGTCTGACAATGAGGGGATAATGCCTCACAGCAGCTGTTTTCCATCCTATTAGATCGCATTTTTTTAATGATCAGTCCAGCAGGTGATGCTGATCGACAACAGTATTGGTTCAAAGACGCTAAAAGCAAATAAAATAGACTATAATTTCAAAGCTGTCCGAATGTGACTGTTTATACGCATAAGCTGCCGACCGGAAGTTCTTAGCATTCTCCTTGTGCATACACGCAAAGCATAATGGGTAATTTTGCGTTCTAAGAAAAAGGTCTATAGTTCACCCCGAAAATAAAATTTACTCACCATTTACTCATCGTTAAATTTAAGATATTTTGAAGACTGTTAGAAACTGCCATTGACGTATATTATAGGAGTAAAAATGGTAACCATTGCCCTATTGGTATGGTTGCCACTTTCTAACATTCTTCAAAATAATTTATTTGTGTTCAACAGAAGAAAAATACATATTTGTAACAAGTTGACGGTGATAAAGTAATGACAGACTGTTCATTTTTAAGTGAAATATCCCTACACTTTAAAAATGTCAGTGATTTCAAAGGTAAAATTCTACAGTAAAAATCTGTAACCTGTTTAACAGTAACTTGCTTAACTGGTAACAATAAGTAACCTGCTTAACAGTAAGTGCCCTTAATATATATATTGCCAATAAGCAAAAAAATTACTTTTCCACAATTGGCTGCATGACACTTTACTTTTTTACTATGCATTACTATGGTTCTATTGCATTACTTTAATTTTACATGTGTTACAATGATGGTGTTTAGTAGTTGTGTGAAAGTCACTAAGCATCTTTTGTATCAGTGGTGGCCAAACCTTTTCTTATGAAGGCCCAAAAACCAAACTTGAATGAGTTTTGAAGGTATATATGGTATATACCATATATATTAAAATAAATAGAAAACATTATTAATTGATGCATTTTTGTATTTCATTTTATAATGAACTTATTATAATTAAAACATACGAAGAATTTCATTTATAACACAATGAAGTTTAATGCTGAATTCATTAGTAAAGCTGCCCCTGCCTTTGCTTTGATATGCTCACTGAAGACTTCTGAATTGAGCTTTATCTATTGAGCAACTGTATTTTCATTTAAGAAAGTCGGAAAAAATGAAAGGTAGTGTTCATTTAGAAGTGACAATGTGTATTAAAGGCATAATCCCCAACTTTCCCCCAACAAATTTTCCCCTAGAGGTCTGTGCAAGCTGTTTTTATAGTCCCGCTCCTGCTAGGTTTTATTCCGCACCGACCGCTCCCGCTGTATATTTTGGTTCACCCGGTGTCCGCTTAGAATAATTTTCTACCCGACCCGACCATTCCAGCTAAATCTCACGTTTAAATTGGGTTCTACCGAAAGAGAGAGATAACAGATAAAACTGTAGGTTGTGCAAGGATTGTAGGCTAAATGTCAGTTTTTTTTGCCCCTTTTTGATGAGACATCAGTGCCACCTTAAACCTGAGGTTCCAGTCTTGTGACTGCTAAATGGTAAAACTTTAAGGTATTATAACATCGCGCAAGGGTATTTTTTTTTCCAATTGCATCTATGATGCATGGAAAAGATATCAGACTTGCCTGATGTCCTTCAAGAACAGGGCATCTTCACTTTGCTCTGCCTTGGTAAAGCCTGCTCTGAGGACCGTTATGCTGATGATGCACGCACAGACTGTGCGGAAAAAAGCACGTGCAGAAAGCACTGGTCATGCGTTCATCATGCGTAACAGTCGTGAGCACTGGCTGTACCGGTGCTCGATAAAAATTAGGAAATCATAGATAATCTGTTCTGAAATGACGTTGGGACTCGGTAGCACTATATTGTTACACCACCCTTTCTCGTTCAAATTACCGACCGTTACCGTGTTTTATTTGAAAATGTATTCCCATGCCGCAAGAAATCTGATCGAGTTCCTTGGCTCATGAGCTACAGCCTTGGGAATGCAGACCTCTATTTTCCTCCTTGCATCTTAGATGGGATGGCGGGCCAATTCAAAGGTTACCATTGGCCAACTTTGGCCCTTGGGCTCTAGTTTGGGCATCTCTGTTCTATACTGTAAAAAATATATTGCTGCCTTAATTTTTCCAGTCTTCTCAACTTTTATCAATCAAACTCAATCATTCATTCATTCATTTGCTTTTCGGCTTAGTCCCTTTATTATTCTGAGATCACCACAGCAGAATGAACCCCCATATTATCCAGCATATGTTTTACGCAGCGGATGCCCTTCCAGCTGCAACCCATCACTGGGAAACATCCATACACACTCATTCACACACATACACTACGGACAATTTAGCCTATCCAATTCACCTAAACCACATGTTTAGGGGAAACCGGAGCTCCCGGAGGAAAACCACGCGAACACAGGGAGAACATGCAAACTTCACACAGAAATGCTAACTGACCCAGCCGGGGCTTAAACCAGGGAGCTTCTTGCTGTGAAGCGATTGTGCTATCCACTGCACCACTGTGCTGCCCAAGTTAACTTAAAATATACTTGAAACCCGATTAGCTTATTAAAATAAGTTAAAGTAGCTTAGAAACATTTGTATTCATAGCATTTCCTACAGTGTATGCTGTTTATGTATGCTTCTCTGCTTGTGGGGAAAGTGATGAGCATTGGTTCATTATATGTACAGTTGAAGTCAGAATTATTAGCCCCCCTGAATTATTAGCCCCCCCTGTTTATTTTTTCTCCAATTTCTGTTTAATGGAGAGAAGATTTTTTTCAACACATTTTTAAACATAATAGTTTTAATAACTCATTTCTAATAACTGATTTGTTTTATCTTTGCCATGATGACAGTAAATAATATTTTACTAGATATTTTTCAAGACACTTCTATACAGCTTAAAGTGACATTTAAAGGCTTAACTAGGTTAATTAGGGTAACTAGGCAGGTTATTGTACAACAATGGTTTGTTCTGTAGACTATTGAAATAAAATAGCGTAAAGGGGCTAATAATTTTGACCTTAAAATGTTTTTTAAAAAATTAAAAACTGCTTTTATTCTAGCCGAAATAAAACAAATAAAACTTTTTCCAGGAGAAAAAATATTATCATACATACTGTGAAAATTTCCTTGCTCTGTTAAACATCATTTGGGAAATATTTAGAAATGAAAAAAAAATCAAAGGGGGGTTAATAATTCTGACTTCAACTGTGTATACATTATCATCCACAGATGCTTATGGTTGTGTTTTTGTCTGTGTAACAAAGAAACATTGTGCAGATATTAGTACTTCAAAACATTGATGTATGACTATAAATGAATGAAATACAATATTTTACTTTAGAAATTTATTACCGTATCTTTAACTGTAAAAATACCGGCACCCACAGCTGTCGTTTTTTACCGTAGATTTTACCATTTATTTTAAGAGTAATGCATTCAACTAAAATCCCAACCATGACTGCTAGTTATTGTGCATGACTGGGCATTCATGAGACTATTAGCGCATCAGTTTAAGCCGACTTATTAGAGTGAAATATTTTAGCATCAGTCACTTTGACAGCTCTGTAACAAGATTAGCATGTCAATCAATATTCCTGCCATGCATAGTAGATTTTTTGCATTTTAATTATCAGTTAATCTGTCTGTCACACTCCATGATCAATATCTCCAGTAATCTAGCAGATTTCACACACAGATCCGACCCAGAGACACACACGTCTCCAGAGGAAAGGGTGTTGTATGGGACAGACAGAAAACATAGCGTAATAATGAGGCAGGTGGATGCTCTGTTTGGCCCTCTACACTTTTTTTTTTTGATAGTTGAAACAAAATAGTGCGATCGCCTTGTCACTTCTTGATGACCTTCACGCTGACCTCTTACAATCAGCCGCGACACGCTTCACACACACACTTGCCCACATCAAACACACGACAGGTGATTTTTGCACTGGGATTTTAGAGCACACACATAGGTCATCGAGGTGAGGGGAATGAGTTTCTGTTAAACATAGGAGTCTCTGTTATCTGTTTGTCAGAATTCTGTTTGCTGATACTTAGTTTGAGTTCAGGTTGGCCTCAAGATGAAAGACGATAGGAAAAAAAAGGAGTAAATTGGGGTGGTTTCAGGTGCAGGGGGGCAGGCGAGTCACAGGACCTGTCAGGATGGACTCTGGCTTCATTTGTTGGGGCTTGTCAGGTATTATTTTATAACTATATGGACTTTTGTAGGTCTGACAGGGTTTGTATTTGTACTCTTTACTTTTGATTATGGGAGAATATAGTTAGTGAATCTTCTTGTAAAATCATGTTTTAATATGACATGGGATTTGAATTTATTATGACCTTTAAAGAGAAAAGCAAATGCATAGATATGTGCCCTGCAGATGTACTGTAGTTTATTTATTAGTAATGCAGTTTATTTATTTATATACAGAGATGTATAGTAACGAAGTAGAACTACTTCACTACTGTACTTAAGTACTAAAAGGTTGTATCTGTACTCTACTGAAGTATTGTTTTTTCTCTTCTACTTTTACTTCAGTACATATTTTCGATGAGCTTAATACTTTTACTCCAGTAGATTTTTTATGTGTTGCATAGTTACTCGTTACAATTATAAAAATGTTACGAATCTATCATTCATTGATCAGACGAACAAAAAAGACAGTGCTGCCTGCCTGCATTGAGAGCACTTTAGTTTGTTTTAGACATGGAAAACCCAGAAATTCCACCTTCAACTCCTTCACTTTCAACTGTTCGTGGCGATGAGGAAAAAGACCATCCATGACCCTATTTAGAGGCAATGTTTGCATTTGTCGGAGTGAAAGACAGTTCATATAGAATGAAGTGCATACTTTACTGTCGGATTTGAAGAAACATGTCAAGTTAAAGATAATATAATACACAAAACACTGCAGTTTGAGCTATCCATAAGAGCTAGATAAGTTAACTACCGTTAGCTACCTGCGATTCATATCATGCTGCAATGTTCACATAACGTTAACTGTCTATCATAAAGGCTCTCACGCTGAATGGTGTTTTTGACCCATCATATACTTATTTATTTATTTATTTATTTATTTATTTATTTATTTATTTATGTGTTTATTTATTTATTTATTTATTTATTTATATTATAAATCATAAACCATGGTTCTTTTTGTTCTGCTTAATACTGTGCCCCAAAAAAGATATTTAAAATAAACAGAACAATATGTCTTTTGACTGCTTTTTAAAAAATTACTAGGCTACATAACGCAATACTTGTACTTTTACTTTCAGTACTTGAGTAGTACATTTTTAAATAAACTACTTGCAATACTTAAGTACAAAAAATGTTGAATACTTTAGTACTTCCACTTAAGTATTGTGCTTAAAGAGCACTTCAACTTCTACTCAAGTCACTTTTTTGATAGAGCACTTGTACTTTTACTTAAGTCTGGGTCTCTAGTACTTTATACATCTCTGTTTATATATTTATTTATTTATTTACTGACTTACTTATTTTCTAAGTTCTGTTTAATGGAGAAAAGATTTTTTCCAACACATTTTAAACATTAGAATGTTAATACCTAATTTCAAACCTTTTTTTGTCTTTGCCATGATGACACTACATAATATTCCTTCATTCATTCATTTTCCTTCAGCTTAGTCCCTTTATTAATCTGGGGTTGCCATAGCAGAATGAACCGTCAACTTATCCAGCATATGTTTTACGCATCGGATCCCCTTCCAGCCACAACCCAACACTGAGAAACACTACATAATATTTTACTAATTATATTACAAAATACTAGTATTCGGCTTAAAGTGCATTTTAAAAGCTTATGTAGATTATTAGGTTTACTATATAATAGTTAGATTAATTAGACAACTGTGGTTTGTAGCCAATCAAAAAAAAAAATCTAATAATAACAGCTTTTTCTCAGTTCAAACTAAAAGAAAAAAAAATCTCCAGAAGAAAAAATATAATAGGAAAAAATATATACATTAAATATACTCTCACTGGCCACTTTATTAGGTACACCTTACTAGTAATGGGTTGGACCCCCTTTTGCCTTCAGAACTGCCTTAATCCTTTGTGGCATAGATTAAACAAGGTACAGGAAATATTCCTCAAAGATTTTGGTCCATATTGACATGATAGCATCACGCAGTTGCTGCAGATTTGTCGGCTGCGCATCCATGATGCGAATCTTCCATTCCACCACATCATAAAGGTGCTCTATTGGATTGACACGTGGTGACTGTGGAGGCCATTTGAGTACAGTGAACACAATGTCATGTTCAAGAAACCAGTCTGAGATGATTCACGCTTTATGACATGGCGCGTTATCCTGCTGGAAGTAGCCATTAGAAGATGGGTACACTGTGGTCATAAAGAGATGGGGTCAGCAACAATAGGCTGTGGCGTTAACACGATGCTCAATTGGTACTAGCATGTCCCACACCATTACACCACCACCACCACCAGCCTGAACCATAGAAGGCGGAATGGATCCATCCTTTCATGTTGTTGATGCCAAATTCTGATCCTACCATCCGAATGTCGTAGCAGATATTGAGACTCATCAGACCAGGCAACGTTTTTCCAATCTTCTATTGTCCAATTCTGGTGAGCCATCCGCCTCAAGGTTCAATGTGTTATACTCTTCTGCTCACCTCGGTTGTAACGAGTGGTTATTTGAGTTACTGTTGCCTTTCTATCAGCTGGAACCAGTCTGGCCGTTCTCCTCTGACTTCTGGCATCAACAAGACATTTGTACCCACAGAACTGCCGCTCACTGGATATTTTCTCTTTTGCGGCCCATTCTGTGTAAACCCTAGAGATGGTTGTGCCTGAAAATCCCAGTGGATCAGCAGTTTGTGAAATACTCAGAACAGCCCGTCTGTCATGCCACGTTCAAAGTCACTTAAATCACCTTACTTTCTCATTCTGATGCTCGGTTTGAACTGCAGCAGGTCGTCTTGACTATGTTTACATGCCTAAATGCAATGAGTTGCTGCCATGTGACTGGCTGATTAGAAATTTGTGTTAACAAGCAGTTGGACAGGTATACCTAATAAAGTGGCCGGTGATATATGTGTATATATATATACCATGTTGGAAATAACATATATATATATATATATATATATATATAGCATTCTTCACAGTTGTAAAATTATTTTACAGAAAGATTGTAAACAAAATAGCTACTATAATATGTTGGTGTACAGTAAAAATGTTATTAATAGAAGTTTACATTTATATACAGAAAGCTACATTTAATTGATCAAGATACAGGAAAATTTGTAGTATTTTAGATTAGATTAGATTAGATTCAACTTTATTGTCATTACACATGTACAAGTACAAGGAAACGAAATGCAGTTTAGGTCTAACCAGGAGTGCAATAGCAGCAAGTGCAGGATACAGGTATAAGTTATAAAGTGCAGTTATAGAAAAACTATGGTGATATTTACAAATGGATGTACTATGAACATTATATACAGGTTGTGTTAGCTATGAACAGAGATTTACAATAGATGGATAGATGTACAGGTTGCTATTAATAATCAGAAGTGTGCAGATATATAAACATAATTACAAATGTATATGTACAGTGGGTGTGTACATAATTACAAATGTACATGGGTATGTACAGTTAGAATAAATGAATCAGTGCAATGAATATGTGCAATTTTTAAATGTGCAAATGTTAAATAGTGCAGTGATTATGAGGATTTATGAGGATAGTGGGGGTGTATCAGGGGGGCAAGGAGTCAGTGGGGGGCAGAGTTCAAAAGGGAGACAGCTCTGGGAAAAAAGCTGTTCCTTAGTCTACTGGTTTTTGTCCGGGGGAGCCTGAAGCGCCTGCCAGAAGGCAGGAGAGAAAACAGTCTGTGAGCAGGATGAGAGGAATCCTTAAGAATACTGCGTGCTCGGCGCAGACAGTGTTTCCTCTGGATGTCCTCTATGGTTGGCAGTGTGGTCCCTGTGATGCGTTGGGCAGTTTTCACCACCCGCTGCAGTGCCTTACGCTCCGCAACAGAGCAGCTTCCATACCAGACTGTGACACAGTTCATCAGGATGCTTTCTATTGTGCAGCGGTAGAAGTTCACCAAGACGGCTGTATTGTAAACTATTATCACAATTTTATATTATAGATGATTTCTGCAATGATATTTTAAACTAATTATTTTCTTGTGATGGAAAAGCTGATTTTTCAGCATAATTACTATAGCATATACAGTATACACGCTATTGAAGTTTTCATCATTCTATAGATGGAATAGAAGTATATTATATTTTCCTCATCTCTAGTGAGATGTGTATGTACTGGTACATTTTCAGTGGCACCAAATAAAATAGCGCAGATCATCACTATTATTGAATGCGTTTCTCATTATCCAAGAAAGCAAGCGAGTTACTTTTTTTCAATAAAGTCAAGGTAGCATTCGAAAGTACACTGATTTTACCATTGTTCATGTGCATATAACGTTTATGCTACCACAGTAAGGCGTCACCTCCTCTCCATGTCCTTGTGTTGTTTTCCTACAAACACTCCAACAAAGTAAATGCATTTCTGCTCTGTATTCATGTATATATTGTGTTTCCATGCATTCAGACCTTTGCAGCTTCTGTCATTGCTCTCACACCTGACTCTTTGGCTCAAGGTCTGCACAAGCACACATTGCATCCTCCTTCCAGAGCAGAAAGACACAGGCTGTATTTAGCAAGCCGTTTTCTTTAGCTTAATACTATTAACAATGAGTGTGTTGTTCTTGATCCTTCCTTTGCTTTCAAGGAAATGATAAGTTGGCCTCTATGAAGATAAATGTCTCGGATCATGATAAGAACTTGGGTGTTATAATGGATTCAGCTTTAGTTTTATATATTCAGGTTTCTAATATTGCGAATGCTGACTTTTATCAACTTAGAGCTATCACTTAACTTAAATGTACTCTTTCTTTTAATGATCTGAAGACCATAATTCAAGTTTTTGTGTTATCATGCATTAATTGAGTTAGTACAAAATGCTGTTGCCAGACTTTAGACTCACACAAAACAGAGAGAGAGAATTACTCCAGCTTTGGCTTCTTTATAATGGTTCATACCATTGGTGTAGTCCTAAAATAAGGTGGTATACTATTACACCCGACACAAATTTTAAATGAAAGTAGGCAAAGAAACAACGAAAGTCAATGCTTCTTTGATTCATTAGCTATATATATATATATATATATATATATATATATATATATATATATATATATATATATATATATATATATATATATATATATTCTTTTTTTTTATTTATTTTTTTTTACATCAGTTACCTGTAACTATTAACTTCCACAAAAGGAAAAACAAATACTATGTCAATGTAAGTCAATGGTAACAGGTTTCCAGCTTTCTTCAAAATATCTTCTTTTGTGTTCAACAGAAGGAAAAAAAAACCGGTTTGGAACAAGTAAAGGTTGAGTAAATGATGACAATTTTCATTTTTTGCGTAAACTATCCATTTAAATAGCAAACAATTCAAACAAATTTGTTCGTTTTAAAGGGAGATGCTAATAGTCTAATCCTATTCAATGATTTATGTTTAGCTAATAGTGCTCCCCCCCCAGCAGACTCGGAGATTGGCTGTATTTATACAGTATGAAGCTTTTTTAATCATTTTAATATATAAAAAAAAGAGTCAATCAAGATAGTTCCAACAATTTAGTTGACATGGACCTGGCTTATTACTTTACATTTAATAGGTTCCTTTAAACATCAATCAGCCATTATTTTTGATTGTCACATTCGTACATGCTTCTTTTAAACCAAACTACTAGGAGTCTGTCTTCTGTTGTAGCTATTAAATACTAGTAGCTACTCTTTTAAATTGCATATTGTTGCGCGATTTATGAGTAGTCTTTGCCTCATTGTAGTGTTTTATATACTATAGGGGCGATTTTAGGATTTCTCTCGCCTTGAACAGATGTGGTTTGCTGATTAAATGAAAAACAAGCTGAAAACAGAGCGGTGGAAATCTGCCACCTTTTTATATCAAAATTAAAGGGGACTGATTTAGTAGTGTACAGTTCATGAGCTAATCGCAAAACCTTTAAGGGTGCTAAATAGAAGTATAGGACGGCTAAAGTGACACCCATGCTGTTTCATAAATTTACCTGAACGTTTCAGCGAAACATCATTCAGTTGACTGGTTGTGGTCTTCGAAAAACTCTCACGAAATTTTCTCACAGCTACTGCGGTCATCAGGGGCAGGGAATAGCTCAAGTTAAACAAAAATGCTCCAGTTGCAACAAAACTGCAGCGAATTAAGATGCGAGTTAAAAAAAACCTTTGCTATACAGTTAAAAAGGACATGAATACACATAAATTAGGGAAGTTTAATCAGAAAAATAAGTGAGTATACTGAGGGTATACGCAATTATTGATCCCCAGAAGTGGTAATACCCAAACAGCTCATGGAAAAAAGTAAGCATACTGAGTATACGTGCGTATAGCAAGGACTACACCACTGGTTCGTACCTGTCAAGTGTAGGCCCAAAGCTTCTGTCACTAAATTAAACACAAAAATTACCCCAAACTCCTACAATTATTCATCCAGAGCAAAATTACAAGCAATCGAATAAATAGCATGCAATAGGAGAACAAGTTCCACATTCTGTAAATCAAACAGTTTAGCCAATTACAAATAATATCCTAATACACAGACATTTTCTTCACCTTATTATTGAAATATACTATGATTCTAATTAAATTTACTATGGTTTTAGTGAAAAGCAGCGAATGAATCATTCTTTTTCAGTTTTTGTTTGATTAAATTGATTAAATTATGAAACATTATCACTAAGATCTACTGAGCATATGGAGGATTGACTCTGTAGATATTAGCTGAATGCCATATGTCATAGAATGATTAAAAATGTGAGCTAAATGTGATAATAGCGGGATAGAATGGTAAAACATGAGAATTTAAAGTCCTTTTCATGTTTTTTTTTTCAAAATGTTGAGTGGCATTTCCCCAAACTATTGCTGAACATTGGATTCCATATCAAAATACAAAAAATGGAAGATCTTTGAATCAAATGAAACTTCGAATCAGACGATTATTTATGTTCCTACTATTAAATTAAAATATAGGAGTGACAGACCCAACAACTGAGGAGTCTTTGCATCAAAAACGTGAGATGCAGCGCTCAGGAGTGGTCCTTCCATAATATCGTAGTCAAGCTACCTGCTACTGTAAACAAAACTTATTAGGGTTTTCAGTGTATTGGGTGACTATGCAACCCTCTTCCATTGTATATTAAATTGTCTTCAACTGTGGATGCTCAGCCTGATCTCACGAGAAAACTATTTAACGTTTTGTCAGTTTAGTGGATAACTTTGGCTTTTTGTGATTTTGGCTTTTCCTTTGTGCATGTTACAGAGGCATACTATGATTATTAACACTAACTACAGAAAAAGTAATTTTGACCATTTTAAAATTGTGTAATTCAATAACTTTGTTGAAATAAAAGTTTTATAGCTACTGTGAAAATGTAACTATTTTACATTTTGCCAGTTTAGTGACTAATTCGTACCAAAATGACCGATTTTAAAAAGGAGGCGTTACCCCACCCCTAAACCCAATCGATATTGGGGGATAAGCAAATCGTACTAAATTGTACGAATGAGAAATTAAATTTTAGTTTAAATCGTACCTTTTTAGTAGAGCTTTCAGGGTTGATTAGAAAGATCAGAATCTTAATGTTGACTTTTTTTTTTTGTCTGTGTGTTTTTATTTATTTATGCTGGAAAGCACTTTGGTCTTTTAAGATGCTATAGAAACTTCTATTGTATTGTATTGCATTTATCCTGCAAGTCTTAATGCACAGATCTGTTCTTTTGACCAGATCTGATTTACACTCCATCTCTTTGCCAATGTTGGTGTTTACTGTAGATGAATCTCCCACCCAAAGATATTAGTCATTCATTATGAGGGCATTGATTGACCCTCAAATTGTAGATTTGTAATTGGCAAAAATACACCCAACATCAATGAATTACATGCAAAAATTGAAAGTTGTTATAAAGATGGCTTGTTTTCCTCAAGCAGTAATGAAAATTTCCGATTTCTGAACAAGATAAACTTTGACTTTTTGTGATTTTTATTTGTGCTTGTTACAGATGTGAAATTCTGATGTTTCACATTACAGAGAAAGCCATTTTGACCATTTTAAAATTGTGTAATTCGATAACTTAGTTAAAATAAAAGCCTTATACAGTAACTATTGTGAACTGACCTTTCCTAAATGTGTGTATATTTCATTCTTATGTTCCTATTTTACTAAAATGACAAAGCACGAAAGACTTTGAATGACCATAACGGTCAAATTGACTGCAACTTTTTCTCTTGCTTTTGAATATGTATTCCTCTGTTGTCAAGCAACTTTTTACTAACAAAAACATAACTTTCTGGTAGAGAAAAACATGACTTCAGACATTTCTTTCAAAATTATGAAAACAACATTTTTTACTGCTTTGAAAAAACTTGTGTGAAATACAGTATGCACCTTGCACAAAAGTACAATATGTGCAATATTGCAAAATCTATTTCTGAGGTAAAGACGTCATAAAATAGGATACATAGAAATCTATATAGAAGCTGCGAAATGTACGGTCTTGACCGCTATGGCCATTCTAGTACACTGAAGAAAAAAAAGATGCCTGCGAAAGTGTTGCAAACTATTTATGTGTTGAATTTAAACAAACAAATTAAATTGACTAATGTTCAACTTAATTTGTTTGTTTAAATTCATCCCAAATAAATTGTTTACAACCACTTAACTTTAAAAAATATATAATAAATTCAAGAAATCATCTTTGAATATTTGTTTTTCAGTATACACTGTAAAAAATGCTGGGTTCCACACAATTCATTCATGTTGTCCCAACACAAATCGATTAAGTTAACTTAATTGTTTTTTTTGCAAATTTAAGTAGATTAAACTTAAAACAATTAAGTTGACCCTGAAAAAAAAATGCAATAATTGTGTAATTCAGCTTATGTTACATAAGCAGTTTAAACAAGCAGCAAAAATATTTTTGAATGTAGTTTAAAATGTAAATTGACTCACTTTTTACTTTCCCTTGAGTGATTCCAACTCCAAACTTTTATGAGTTTCATTCTATCTTGAGCTTAACAGAAGATATTTCAAAGAAAGCTGGAAACTGATAACCACTGATATCCATAGTAGGAAAAACATAGTATGGAAGTCAACGGTTACATGTTTCCAGCTTTCTTCAGTGTCTCTTCTTTTAGGCTCAACAGAAGAAAGAAAGTGAAGTGTAAGTAAATAATGACAGAATTTTCCATTTTTAGTGAGTTATCCCTTTAGCTGTATGTATTCATGATATGTATTCAAATAAAATCTGAATTTCCCAGCCTGAGCTGGTTGGCTGGTTTTAGCTGGTCGACCAGTCTGGTTTTAGAGGGGTTTTGGCCATTTCCAGGCTGATTTCCAGCCATTTCCAGCCTGGTCTTAGCTGGTCAGGCTGGAAAATGACCAGCTAAAACCAGCTAAAAATAACTTGACCCTCCTGGTTTAAGCTGGACATAGCTGGTTTTGGCTGGGCTCCCAGCCTGGCTAGGCTGGTCAAGCTGGTTTTAGCGTGTAAATGGAAAGGGCTGGAAACCTGCCTGGAATGGCCAAAACCCATCTAAAACATTTTTAGCCCTGGATTTTTCAGCAGGGCTAAAAATGTCTTGTGGAGAGAAAAAAAAACATAATCTCAAGCAGAATTTTAGCGTTTACACTTACACCGCAAGTTCCAATCTGAGTCAGATATGACCAGAGATCATATATTTTGTGCCAGTGTACATGTGTCCTGTTTAAGGGAGAACGGAAGGTCGGCGATATTTCGTAACCAGATGACAGAGTTTATAAAGCACACGCTCTCAAGCACAGTTTTACCTGCAGTGCTGCCCATATAATAGGGCCACATGGGGTTTCACTACAATCCCGTTCCTTTCCCTCTCCCTCCGTCTCTCTATTTGTTTTTCTTTTCTTTATATTCTTTTGTTGTTCTGTCTCTTTCTCCGTTCCCGCGACTGCTGCGGGAAGAGACCCTCCCATCACCTTTGATCTTCCCCTTGGTTTCGATAATATTTCTGACAGGATTCAGGCCTTTTCTTTTCTTCCCTATTCTTTTTCACTTATTTTCTACTTGTAGCAGCTCGCTCGGCTCTCTCTATAGTCGTGCGATGAAGCGTCATGTATGTACGCCCTGTCAAGGCCTGCGAGACAACTTGCCCCAACATTTCAAGCGCGAATTGGACTCTTGGAATTTTCCTGGGCGCTGATGATATATATAATTCATGCTGGGGTGTGAGAGCGGTGTCAACGTGTCAGGCGATTGAAGAAATGTAAAAGTGGGCTCTTTACTGGTCGAGAGACGCTCTCTTTCTTTTTTTTCCCTTCTTCTCTGAGTAGGGGAGAGAGGGCTTGGGGTGCATCAAAACCTCCACTGCCTGTCCGGTTGTGATGCACGAGTAGCCAGACTAATCAAAGAAATGTCAGCACCAATGTATTTTCTTAGTTATCTTCAGAAAAAAAAGCTCCTGGTTTTAATTATTCATCTGCATCAATTAATTATGGACACTGCTTGTCAAGTACACTGTGCGCAGACACATGCTTGATGATACATTACAAGAAGCGCTTTTGTAGCTGAGCATCGATCCACTGTTCAGTTGTTTCATGATTTATTTTTTGGGATGGCTTACACTTGGCTGCAATTACAAAAGAAAAACATGCAAAACTTCAAATTATTACTGATGGTTGGATGTTAGCAAGCTATGGCTATATATTTATGGCTATATATGGCTATATATCTTTATATTTTTAGTCAGTCAGTCAGTGTGTATATATGTATATTTATTCATTCATTTTCTTTTAAGCTTAGTCCCTTTACTAATCCGGGGTCGCCACAGCGGAATGAACCGCCAACTTATCCAGCACGTGTTTTACGCAGCGGATGCAGCGGAACCCATCTCTGGGAAACATCCATACACACTCATTCACACTCATACACTACGGACAATTTAGCCTACCCAATTCACCTGTACCGCATGTCTTTGGACTGTGGGGGAAACCGGAACACCCAGAGGAAACCCACGCAAACGCAGGGTGAACATGCAAACTCCACACAGAAACGCCAACTGACCCAGCCGAGGCTCGAACCAGAAACCTTCTTGGGTCACACTTTATTTTGACGGTCCGTTTGTTGAATTTAAGTTACATTGCAACTAATTATCATTAGATTATAAGTAGACTGTTAGGTTGGGGTTAGGGTTGGGGTTAGGGTTAGTGTAAGTTGACATGTAATTGCAAAGTGTCTTATAGTCAGTTAAATGTCTGTTGAAGGACTGTTAAATGTCAGTGTCAACAGATATTAAGTAGACAGTCTACTAATACTCAAATGGACCATCAAAATAAAGTGTTACCCCTTCTTGCTGTGAGGCGACAGAACTACCTACTGCGCCACTGCGTCACCCCTATTATGTATATATATATATATTCTTTTTCTTTTGTGATGGAAATTTTACTGAAGCATTGTTAAATCATCATTACTCTAGACTTCATTCAGAAATCACTGTAATATGATCTGCAGCTCATACATACTGTATGACACAAATTTATATATAATGAAATGGATAATTTTAGTAATTAGAATAAAAAACTCCAATTTGTGTATATATGCACATATTAAAAATGTATTCTGTAATGTATATGTATAGCTAAATGTAAAATTAGAATAATTATATAAGGCAAGGCAAGTTTATTTATATAGCACATTTCATACACAATGGTAATTCAAAGTGCTTTACATAAACAAGAATAAAAGAGATGATTAAAAGAATTAAAAATGATTAAAACTGGTCAAAACTGATTAAAATGTGTTATAACAGGTTAAAAAAGAATGAAAAAGAAAGGAAAGACATAATAGTGCGATTTGTCTGAGATAGCACAGTGCTCATTCAGTAAAGGCACAGCTAAACAGACGTGTTTTAAGTCTTGATTTGTTGGAGCACATCTGATCATTTCTGGAAGCTGATTCTAGCAGCGGGGGGGCATAATAGCTGAAGGCGGATTCGCCCTGCTTTGAATGAACCCTTGGAATTTCGAATTAATTTGATCCTAATGATCTGAGTGATCTGTTAGATTTGTATTCAGTGAGCATATCTGTAATGTATTGAGGTCCTAGGCCATTTAGTGATTTATAGAGAAATAATGATACTTTAAAATCTATTCTGAATGTAACTGGGAGCTTGTGTAAAGACCTGATAAAGACAGGTGTGTTGTGCTCCGATTTTCTGGTTCTGGTTAGAATCCTGGCCGCAGCGTTACGGATGAGCTGCAACTGTCTGACTGTCTTTTTTGGGAATGCCAGTGAGGAGTCCATGACAGTAATCCACCCTGCTGCTGATAAAAGCATGAACAAGTCCTCACTGGAAACAAAGCATCTAATTGATGCAATGTTTTTGAGATGATAGTATGCTGATTTAATTACTGGTTTGACATGACTACTGAAACTCATATCTGACTCCAGAATCACACCAAGATTCTTTACCTTATTTTTTGCTGTTTGACCTTTAGAGCCAAGGTACACGTTCACCTTGAGAACCTCGTTTGTTTGTTAATTCTTTCTCTTTATAGTCTCCTCTTGTCTGCTGTTCTGTGCCAGTTCGTCATACGTTGTTATTCCAGTCGAGTCTTGTCTGTCCTGTTCTGTCCAGCCTTGATCCCTGCCCAGTCAAGTTTGTTTGTTTAGTTGTACATTAATGTTTTTGTTGACTTTTTGCTTTATTTTTATTATTAATAAACCCATCTTGAGTTCTTGAGTCCTCGCTCCTTTCCCTTCTTAAAAACTTGACAAAATTACCTTATTTGGTTTGGAGTTTAGAAAATCCCACGTCTTAAATATTCAAAACTTCTTGAATCCCACATCTTCCAAAATTATTTGGAAGATTAATATCCAAATATTTTTTGTTATCTGAACGTAAATAATATTTACACAGAAAATGTGTAAATATTCTTCTTTTATTCTTTCTTTCTTTCTTTCTTTCTTTCTTCTTTCTTTCTTTCTGTTATATTAAATTTTGCAAGGAAGAAAAAGCCTAAAAACATGGAATATAACTGTTGGTAATGTCAGTCTCAAACACGGTGTGGATCCAACTCCTATATACAGTAGATTAAAATATTGAGATATTACAGTGTGATACCATCTCAGTGCCACCAAAGGAAAACATCTCGGTAGCTTTATTTATATTATAACTCCCAAATAATGGTGGCCATAAAACGTGCGTGACATTTTGGGTTGAAGTGCAGTGTAGAAAAAAGCGTCTGTGTTTGATGACTTTGCAGCGGAGAGTTCATTATCAGAATGTTGAGCAGAGGTCAGGCATCAGTCTGACTCTCACAGAGAGGAACAGAAGGTCACATTGATTCATTCTCATATGTTAGCAGCATGTTTTCAATCTTTTATTCCTGCTATATGGATAATTTGGTTTGTTTTTCTTGTGTTATGTGTGTTGTTCTTCAATGTGATCTTTGATTTCGACATGAACATGTGAACAAAAGAGGTTTATATCACTGCGTGAGTTTAACCAGGTCCATTTTGTTCCGTTATGATCTCTGTAAGTGAAGTTTAGCTCAATGTAAAGGTCTTTTTTGGTGTTAATTTGTTGATCTGATCAAAGAAAGGCATCTGGCGAGCCAGTTCATCTCGGTTGCTTTCTTATTCTTCAGATCACATCAGTAATATTTATTCCATTCAGGAGAAAAATACACACAAGAAAAACTGTTTCTGTAGCCATTGTTTGTATTCCACTTTTATCATTTTTAAATAAGGAATGTGCATTTTACACTGAAAAGACAAATGCATTTTATTTTCTGTAAAATAATGTACATAATATAAAGTTTAAGGTAGCAAGATGTTTAAGTTGAGAAGTTGATACTTTTATTTAGCAAGGACACTTTAAATTGTCCACAAATGGCTGTGATTACTTTATAATGTTACAAAAGATTCTATTAAAACATTCTGTTCAGCGAAGAATCATGAAAGCTTTCACAAAATGTCTTTTAAACCAATAATAATAATAGAAAAAAGCTTTGCAAATACAGTGTTTTGCTGTTTTGAAGGTGTGATCACATAAATGTAACTATATGTTGAGAAGATAACAGTTCTTTTAAGATCATAAAATGTAAAAATATTGTATTTCACTGCTCTTTTATTTTATTTTTATACTTTGTAGATTTAAATATTTGGAAACACTGTATTTTAAAGTACAATTCACAGCATTAACAAATCATAAACGGACACTACTAGCTTAATAAACTACTAATTAGCTGTTAATTAATAGTTAGTAAAGTAGACGTTAGATTGAGGTTTGTGGTACAATTAGGGATGCAGAATAAGATGATACTTTAAAAAATGATTTCTGCAAAATTGTTGCAAAAAATAATTTGGGTTGAATTTAAACAAACAAATTAAATTGAGTAATGTTCAACTTGATTTGTTTGTTTAAATGCAGTCCAAATAAATGGTTTACAACAACTTAAAAAAAAAAGCAAATCAAAGGAATCCTCTTTGAATCATTTTTTCAGTGTAATTACTAATAAACAGTTAATATCTTAAATTTAACAAGACACTAAGCCAGTAGTTATTTCATTTTGACAAACTAAAGTGTTACAAATTATCTTTTGTTTCAGATATTTATATTTTATTTACATCTTGGATTTTTTTAACTGTTATTAAACAAAATCAAACATTGTTATTGATTTATACTTAAATCAGAAATATGTAACAGTAAGACTGTCACACACACTGTCACACACACATACTTGTGCACACACACACACACACACACCAGAGGAACAGACAGATCCCCAACCGTGACAAAGACATTGCACATTAATAATGAAAATTACTTTTGAAGCATTTCTAGTTTATTAATGCATGTGCATCTCGATGAAGGTTCATTTTGACATCACCTAAGCACAATTAAATCAAAATGAGTATCTACGCAGCAAAATCCTTTAAGTAACTTTTACTCAGTTCAGAGAGTATTTGGTCCCTCTCTAAATTGCTTTACCAGCAGCCCAGTTAAAGTTATAGAGACAGTTAAAGGATTGATTAAGTGTTGATTGAGCACTGATGATGAACACCTGCTGTTAATTATCAGAAACACAGAAGAGAAACAAAACTACAACTGACTTCAGTCACAGCCTTAGATGAAATCAACTGAAATAAAACACATTGAATCTCTCAAAATCTCCGCAGAGGATCATTAAGCAACTCCACAAACAGCAGCTTTACTTATTACCAACCTGTTTGGCCTTATTTCTGTCAGACGTATTACACAGCAGGATTTTGCTCTGTATTACTCAATGGATCTGACAAATTTGTACAAAAAAGTCTACATTTATGGCACGCAAAAAAAAAAAAAAACAAACATTTCCAAGTTTTATAGTAAAAATTACTGCAGTATTTGCATCTTTCCAGTGAACGATTTGTCATCGATTTGTTACATTGCCACAAATGTCAGTTTTCCTCTTACCCATACGTTTTTTTAAGGGCAGAAGCACCTTTAAGAGGTGCAATGAATTACTTTAAATGACATCTAAGAATCCTCAAGATGAGAAAGTAAGTTCTTTGACCTCAAAAAGTATAACATCTTTTTTTTTCAGTTCTTACGTCTGATTCTTCTTAGTCTTCTGCTGCTTGAGCTCTTTAATAATTACAATGTACCAAAAAATAATGGCCAGCAATCAGGGATTGTTCTGCAATTTGGGAATAAGAAGTACTAAGTGGTACAAATACCATCCCACTGAACAAAACAAGGGCTTATTTCAGTTTGTTTTTTTTGTGAGTAAGTACATTCTGATGCTTGTACCTGGTAGAAGGCGAATTAAATTGGCTTTCTTATGTTCTTGGAAAGGATTATGAAAGAAATCTTCTTTTTTTTTGTTCCATCGCAGCTACCTCATCCCTAAACTCTCAGCTCCAGCATCTCCAGCAGCTCCAACAGCTCCAGCATCACCAGCAACAGCAGCATCATCATCATCAGCAACAGCAGCAGCAGCAGAGGGAACGAGAGCGAGAGCGAGAGCGAGAACGAGAACGAGAGCAACGAGAACGAGAGCAACGTGAAAGAGACCAACAACGAGAACGAGAGCAACACCAACAGCTCTGCGGCCCGACACATCTTCAGCCCCCCAGCCATCATCAGCTGACTCCTCCAATCCAATCACAAGTGTCTGGACCTTCTCCAGGCCCCATCCCCACCTGTACCCCCTCCAATCATAGCTCAGCTCAGCCTCCCCAGTCTCCGCCTCCTCACAGGCAAAACCAATCACCGGCTTGCAGCTTGCCATCACCTGTCACGCCTCCTCTGCCACTTCAGGTAAGATTCAAAGCTACTTTTACAACATTAAAGTGAAGGGGTGAATTTAATAAACACTAGAGTTTATTAATAGCACTATATGTTATTTTCATCCTACTTTATATTAAGTGTCCTTAACTGTTATGTACCTACATCAAAATATAAATACTAACATAGGTTTATTCTGAAAGCGTAGCCCTATATACATTTCTGGAGATTGCGAATTATGTAGCCAGAAGTACATAAGGCTGCATTTCGTCTTTAAAATGAACGCTACGGGACAGTATGACACCATTCCATTTCGCGCTTACCAGCTGACCGCTTACCTCCGTATATACGGCTTTTCCGCTGTTACCAGTTTGTCCAGTGGCTTGTCGCGTATGTCAGAGGAAAGATGGCCGTGACGACGATGTCCGGCTCCGTCGAAAAACGGTTCCAGAAAGCAGGTAAGACAAAAACAAAAGCCAAAAAATAAAACAAACAAGTAAATAACAGGGTGAGAATGTGGTAAAATCTGAAAATGTGGTAAAAATCAGGCTGACGCGAGGGCTTTTCTTTTTCTGCATTACTCTTTAAAGCACTGTTGGTTGGGTTTAGGAAAGTGGGTGGGCGCGCTGGTCAATCGGTGCTTTTTAAAACACTATCGGTTGGGTTTGGGGCACGGGGTGGGTGGGGGCATTGGTTGTTTAGTTGGTTAGTCAGTCAGTCAGTCAGTCAGTCAACAGCAGGCGTGAATGGCATTTGAGATCTCAAAAAGTGTACACATCGGTCTCTGACGGATTCGTGGAAACAAAAACTGCAAAAAAAACATAGCTCCTGGGCCTTTTTGCCGATCTCCAGAAATGTATATAATGTAGAGGTAAGTAATCAGAATGAGCCTGTGTTGATAAATAGAATTTACTTAATGTGTTCACAATTGATTACAGAACACTGGAGGTGGAATACAGGTAGACTTGGGGACAGGTTGAGTGGTATGGATAAGTTTAAGTATGGGTTAAGGCAGGGGTGCTCAATCCTGTTCCTGGAGATCTACCTTCCTGCATAGTTCAGCTCCAACCCTGATCAAACACACCTGAACCAATTAATTAGGACCTGAACAGCACTTGATAATTACAGGCAGGTGTGTTTGACATGGGTTGCAACAGAAATCTGCCGGAAGGTAGATCTCCAGGAACAGGATTGAGCACCCCTGGGTTAAGAATGGTCAACAGTTTAATTACAAATGTAACTGCATTGCAGAAAATAATTACAAATGTGATTACTTACATGTATTTAATCAAGTACAATGTAACAACATGTATTTAGACAATAAGTACATTGTAAGAAATTATGAATTTCAGTGTAAACACATATTATAACACCGTTATTTTTCATTCTTCATTTCCATGAATTTTATTTTATTTCATTTCTTTTTTTTTTTGTGACCCTGGACCACAAAACTCCACTTTACACTGGTATATTTTTATCAATAGACAAAAATACATTGTTATTAAATTATTGATTTTCCTTTTATGCCAAGAATCAATTAGATTGTTAAGTAAAAATCATATTCCATGAAGATATTTCGTAAGTTTCCCACTGTAAATATATCAAAACTACATTTTTGATTAGTAAAATGAACTTATTATATAATCAGAGCTAAATCTAGAACACTTTAAAAGCAATTTTACCAATATTTAGATTTTTTTGAACCCTTAGATTCCAGATGAAAATATAATATACCAAATATTGTTCAATCAAAGCATACATCAACAGAAAGCTTATTTATTCAGATTTCAGATGACATATAAATGTCAATTAAAAAAAAAATGACACTTATGTAGTCCAGGATCACAGTTTATAGCATTAAAATAAGAAGGAAAATCCAAATCCCATTTCTGATAACTGCATTTTTCTGCTTCCATAATGCAATGTAGTTTTGAAAAAGGAAGAAGAAAATCTTTCCTGTCATATCAAAATAAATACCTCATATTTCCAGACAGCCGTAGCCGGCAACCTTGGTAGTATTGCTGCTCCTCACCCGGTTCAACTCTTGTTTACACACTAAAAGTGAAGTTATTTAAAGCTGTAATATAAGTTGACTGGTGATGGGGAGCAGCTCCGGAGTGCTTCATGGCACGAGGGCAGTCGAGACCGATCGGCTCAATGTAATGACCCCTAAATATGATGTCGCCTCACTTAAAGAACTCATTCTTCTACATTATTCACAACATGTCTGGAAGAATGGAGCTCTGGAGTGAGACGAGGTCTGGGATGAATGTTAGAGAATGGGGCAGTAATTCAATTGAATGATTGAATCTGTCTGGGGAAATCTTGGATATTACAAATATTGTTTCTGGAGGAGGTGCCCGTTTGCCAAGCCTGTCCCTGGAAAAAAAAGAATGAAAATTGAAAGTTTATTGTTAAGACTTTATCCCAGCCATCTTGCTAGCGACAGCAGCAGACTATTATTGGAAATGAAGAGCTGTGGAATATTGAATTACGAGTAATGATGCTTTTGCTGTAACCCGATTTGAAACAATTTTATGATAATCACTTATTGACATGTTGTGAAAATGTATAGTGTATGCAGCGGATTGAACCGGATTCGTTTTCAACATATTTTATCTCTTGCAAATAAGATCTTGCATTTGGGAGTCCAAAGCACCATATGTCTAGCACTATGATGACTAGCTAAGATGAGTTTGTTGATGTTTTATTTTGTTATCTGTTATTGTCATGCAGGCTTATACCATTGAGACAAACTCCACAGATGGCACACACAAATTGCTGTTGCTTCAGTTAACTTGTGTCTTTTAAAGTGGTATCATATAAAATTGTCAATGATCTGGCATTTTTATCAACCCTTTGATGCGTACGATCACACCAGTGTGATCAGTTCTGCCTGTTCCTTAAAGCTTATTATCACACCCCTGTGATTAGAAAGATGAATGTGATTAGCTGCTAAATTCAAATCTGCTGATGGTTATACATCACAATTTATACATATTTTCAAACAAACAATGTTTATTTTAGATTTCAGACATTTAAATACACATAAGTACTAGCAAATTATGGTTTAAAATTTTTTATTTTTTTTTTAATTAATTTTCACCAGCACATGCACCCTCTCAGGAAGTAATTTCATCATTCCGAGTTCATAACAGTCCAAAAGGAGATGACAATAGTTAAACATGGCAGTTTGTGCCTGTTTTAGGTTGCTGAAAGAATCATTTGCTCCTTTGTTTTTTTTTTTTCGGCTTCTCCTTTTTTTGCACTTCACTCGCGTTTGTCCGCTTCGGAAAGGATCAGATGTCAGAAGCACTTCAATAATCACATCCACGTTATTATCGTCAGCTCAAGAAGTTTGTTATTTCAAATATAGACATGCACACAAGCGATCATGAGCTCTCTAGAGAAAGTAAAACTGCTTGCACTTTTAGACGACCTCGTATAACAACAACAGCACATGGCAGATTTTGTTCTTCTTGGCTTTGTGGCTGTTCATCAAGACTACGACAAGGTCTGTTTGAGCTTGGGTTGACCATGGCTTGTTATTACTGTATATGTATATATTATTACAGCGTAATGTCTCGGCTGTGTATTTAAAAATGGCGCTTTCTTTGTTTTCATTCTACTGCTTGTGCACAAGCTAGTGACGTATCTCTGTAAACCAATAGTGTTCAGCTGCACATCTGGCTCCGCCTTTTGGTACTCTTTTGTCGTGCTAGGTACCCTTTCAAAAGGTTACCCAAAAAGTGGTACGGTTCACTTTTTGGTACCTTTTGACAGTGGAAATGGCCATAAAAGCATACCGAACCGTACAGTACCGTACCATACCACTCAGTGAAAAAAGGCCATAAATGGACATCAGATACACACTTACACATTTACTCTCTTCTTCTCCCAGTTAACTTCTCCCAGCCACTTGCTTTAATATATTTTGGGAGAAGTTGATGAATTAACAAGTTGTAAATCCATCAGCTTCACTGCACAAAAATGCTTTTCTTTCTTTTCTTAAATGTTTTTTGTTTTGTTTCTAGTCCAAATATCAAAAAAATCTTAAATTAAGAATAATTTTCTAGACAAGCAAAACATATTGTCTCATTTAGGGAATAATATGCCAAAATAAAGTGAGTGTTTCCTTAAAACAAGCAAAATAATCTGCCAATGGGGAAAGCAAAATAATCTTATGTCAAAAGGAAAAACAAGGTTATTTTGCTCACCCCATTGGCAGATTATTTTGCTTGTTTAAAGGAATAACTCACTTAATATTGGCATATTATTCCTAAAAAACAAGACATTATGTTGCCTAGAAAATGCTTCTTGATATCAGAGTTTTTAGATATTTGGAAAAGACACAAACTTTTCGGCTAAGGCGTAGGTTTTTTAAGGATTAGCCATGTAAAAAAGGCTTTTTAATATTTTTAATAGTGATTTTTGCTGTTTATTCTGATGAATTCCTTACCCAAAGAGCATCGGAACATTATTTAAGCTACCCCTAAGCACTTTTTGTTTGATTTTGAAAAAAAAAACAATTTTCAGCTTTGACAATTTTATTTTCTGAATGCAAAACGTTCTCATAATGGGGGTTTTATACTCCTAATTTATCAAAACCAATCTGCAAAGTTAAATGTTACCAAACCCTCACAAACTGAAAGTTTCACACAACTCATGTTTTAAATGGCAAGCATTAATGATCTTTTCATTTCTTCCTCTCTCTGTCCATCTACGCCTCTGATCCTCCTCTTCCTCTTCTCATCTGGCTGTCTGAGTCGGTCACTAATAACATGCCCTCCTCCCTACATGTCCCAGTGGTTTCATTTCGGTTTGAAAGAGGCCAGGGTCGCCTCACCGTCCTTCCCCGCATTCATCAGCGTCACAGCCCTTATTGCTCTGTGCTGAACCACAACCCCACTTCCCCTTCCCCCCCTTTATGGCTGCCATCAGTTTAGTCATTTATTTCACCTTCTGTTCCTTTGCCTGGCCTGTATACTCACCAGCTGGACCCTATGGGGCTCCACACTTAATAGTCTCCAGAGCCCAGAACTAGTGGTTTCTAAGGGATTCCTTAGGAAAGGCCAGCCATATATTTCTTCATTTATAGTTGAAGCACACCTGATTCGATCTGTCAAGTTATCGGCAAGCCCTTCTGATGATTCAGGTGTATCAGAGGTGGAATAGAGTAAATGGTGGGGGGTGACAGTGGGGTCTTCAAAAGCTGGGCTTGGATGCACGTTGTTGATTTTTAGCATCAGCGGTTGCATGATTATTAAGGTGATGTTTATTAATTGTGCCAAAAAGAAAAGTGAGCCATGATATATACAGTACTCACCGGCCACTTTATTAGGTACAACTTCTGTCCAACTTCTCGTTAATGCAAATTTCTAATCAGCCAATCACATGGCAGCAACTCAATGCATTTAGGCATGTAGACATGGTCAAGATGATCTGCTGCAGTTCAAACTGAGCATCAGAATGGGGAAAAAAGGTGATTTAAGTGACTTTGAATGTGGCATGGTTGTTGGTGCCAGACGGGCTGGTCTAGATATTTCAGAAACTGCTGATCTACTAAGATTTTCATGCACGACCATCTCTAGGGTTTACAGAGAATGGTCCACAAAAGAGAAAATATCCAATGAGTGGCAGTTCTGTGGGCACAAATGCCTTGTTGATGCCAGCGGTCAGAGGAGAATGGTTCCAGCTGACAGAAAGGCAGATGGGCTACAGTAGGAGAAGACCACACCTGGTGCCATCCCTGTCAGCTAAAAACAGGAAACTGAGGCTACAATTTGCACAGGGTCACCAAAATTGGACAATAGGAGATTGGAAAAAACGTTGCCTGGTCTGATGAGTCTCAATTTCTGCTGCAACATTCGGATGGTAGGGTCAAAATTTGGCATTAACTACATAAAAGCATGGATCCATCCTGCCTTGTATCAACGATTCAGGCTGGTCATGGTGGTGTAATGGTGTGGGGCATACAGTATATTCTTGGCACACTTTGGTCCCATTAGTACCAATTGAGCATTGTGTCAATGCCATAGCCTACCTGAGTATTGTTGCTGACCATGTCCATCCCTTTATGACCACAGTGTACCCATATTCTGAAGGCTACTTCCAGCAGGATAATCCGCCATGAAGTCATAAAGAGAAATCATCTCAGAGTGGTTTCTTGAACATGACAATGAGTTCACTGTACTCGAATGGCCTCCACAGTCACCAGAAACCAATCCAGTAGAGCACCTTTGGGATGTGGTGGAATGGGAGATTCCGACAAATCCGCAACAACTGCGTGATCCTATTATCTCAATATGGACTCTAATCTCTAAGGAACATTTGCAATATCTTGATGAATCTATGCTACAAAGGATTAAGATAGTTCTGAAGGCAAAAGTGGGTCCAACTCGGTACTGCTAAGGTGTACCTAATAAAGTGGCCGGTGAGTGTACGTATGTATATTATGAATAAAATAAAGTAATCTATATATGTTTATTGAGAGTAATAATACATAAATAAAATATAAATATAAATTAGAGAGTGTCTTCCTAACAAGTCAATCTATTCTGATTAAATATATGTTCTTTGAGCAGGCAAAATACCTGTACTTTTCAAAGTTTTCACTAACCGTAAGAAGACCCGAGACAAAGCCTTGAAAAACATCTTTCACTGTATGTTAGGAAAGCTTTTCCAGAGACTTTTTCTAGCTCCTCTGTCTGGTTTTATTATCCCAAGGGTGCATGATTAGATTTTTCTGCTAAGAGTCATGTGCAACCTCCTTGTTAATCCATGGAGAAAGTGTCAGCGGAGACGGCAACGTCATTACCCAGCTCGTCACTTTGCGTAAGAGTGAGAAAAACAGTGGGATAAGTGTGCATGTGTGTCAGAAGTCAGAAGGGGTTTGAAGTTCCCGCTTCACGGGGGTCCACATTACCACTTAACCAATGTGATTGTGTGTGTGCGACAGGGTTTGCAGGCTGTCTCTCCTGAGGGGCTGGAGTCCATAATTGGGCTTATGTCTACGTCTACAGCATACCTCAACAGAGTGCTGTTAGTAGCCTTTAGGGAGAATCCCAGTTAGACACTGTGAACAACTAGAGGATTTTGGGAATGTGTATTTCCAGGGTTTGTCGTAATTATCCCTTTTGGCCACACAGGTACCACCCCGCCCTCTCGGTTTCTCTTGCCTCCCATTTCTGTCTTTGGGTGTAATCATTTTGGTAAGGGAGGGCAGACAGGTCTCCTATTATCTGAAGACACCTAAAGGCCCAGATAGAGGCCTTCTGTTGCTGAACTGACAACATGACAGCGTGTTAGCATCCCACTCTGATAATACCACAGTCAGGGTGTCCAGTGTACGAAGCTAAGTGCTCATCGTCTTCACTCTCTCTCCCTCTGCGTCTCTCTTTCTCTCATTTTTCATGTCTCGTCTTTTTCTTTATTTGGTCAAAAGTACAGACAAGGTTTTTTTTTGTAAGTCTATGACCCCCAATTCCTTTAGACAGTTCGAATTTATGATTTTCCAGTAAGACTTCTCTTAGAATAGGATGTTTGTACACTGATATCAGTGAATAATTGTGCTTTTCTTTGTTTTAGTTCTATTGAAATCAGACAAAACTGGTGGCAGTTATCGCTTTGGAAATGTTGTTGTCAACAAAGATTTGAGGGTGGTGCAGTGGCCCAGTGGGTAGCGCTGATGCCTCACAGCAAGAAGGCCACTGGTTTGAGCCTCGGCTGGGTCAGTTGGCATTTCTCTATGGAGTTTGCATGTTCTCCCTGTGTTCTTGTGGGTTTCCTCCAGGTGCTCCGGTTTCCCCACGAGTCCAAAGACATGTGGTATAGGTGAATTGGGTAAGCTAAAATTGTCCATAGTGTATGTGTGTGAATGAGAGTGTATGGGTGTTTCCCAGTGATGAGTTGCAGCTGGAAGGGCACCCGCTGTGTAAAAACATATGCTGGATAAGTTGGCGGTTCATTCCGCTGTGGGGACCCCTGATGAATAAAAGGACTAAGTCAAAAAGAAAATGAATTAATGAATTATCTTATTTGTGGTGATTCTGTATGGAGTTAGTTTTGCTTCTTTATTTTTCAATCAAAAATATTTAGTTTTAGGGGAAAATTAAATACATAGTAATTAAAAACTATTGCAAATAAAAAAAATGTTTAATTAATAATATAATAATAATAACTCCTTAAATTTATATAATGTCTTTCTGGGACACTCAACGCGCTTTACACATTGGGGGGAATCTCCTCATCCACCATCAGTTTGCAGCATCCACCTGGATGACACGACAGCAGCCTAATTGCGCCAGACCGCACTCCACACACCAGCTGATTGGTGGAGAGGAGACAAAGTGATGAAGCCAATTATGATATGGGGATGGTTTTAAAAACGTATGTCTATGATAATAAAATATTTTGAATAGCAAATCTGGATTTAAAATGCAAATCTGCAAATTGAAGAAAAATTCAGTGAGAAGAGCGAGCAATGGCGATAAACAGGTCTTCTTTGAGGTAAGTATACTGAAGCTGTAGAATAATTTGTATATTACCATCCTCATTTGCCAACCGCATACTTGGGTTCAAAACTTTTCAACGCACAAGCAAAACATTTCAGCTTGCAAGCAAAGATTCTAACAATAAATGACAGCAGAACAGAGAGCAAAATGAATGAGTGTGCAATGAAAATTGTGGTAACTGCATAATAGGACAATATGATTTTTTTTATTTGCAATCTTTTATTTTTTAATTACTATGTGCTTAATTTTCCTCTAAAACTAAAAACAAAAAACAAAAACCTAAAAGCTTAAATATTTTCTATTGAATAATAAAGAAACAAAACTTACTCCATAATTCTGTACTATATTGTAGAATGTAGTGTAAATTAAATTAATAAATGCATAAAAGATCTAAACTAAAAATAACTACATTTTTACAGTTAAAAACAAAATCGATTGATGATTCATATAAAAAAATAACATTCATTAACTCTTTATTCATTCATTCATTTTCTTTTTGGCTTAGTCCCTTTATTAACCGGGGTCACCACAGCAAAATGAACCGCCAACTTATCCAGCACGTTTTCATGCAGCGGATGCCCTTCCAGCCGCAACCCATCTCTGGGAAATTGACTCTTTATGTTGAACAAATTCATCAAGTATTTTTGGGCCATATTTTTTCATTCATTAAACCGATTTGCTGTATTTACACACATGCTAATTAAGGGTGTTACGATACGCGTATTCGTAGTGAACCGTTCGGTATGAGACTTTCGGTTCGGTGCGCATTACAAACCGAACGATTCAGACTAATATCTAAAAAGATAAAAGAGAATAAGTGTACAAAATATAATTTTTTCAGTGCAACAACGCTCAACAAGGCATCCCAAATGACGTGACAGGCAACATGCTGCCTTCCCCCACCCACCTCCAAACACTACTTCAGTCAGGCACACGCTGCACTACCTCGCAAAATGGCTAGTAACATTAATGTAATCCTCCTATAACCAACAGCGGGTCTGGCATTTGGGAGCACTTTGGTTTCTTTGTAAGTTATGAGGGTGATGGCAAGAGAGTGGTGGATAAAATAAACAATGACATCTGCTATGACAGTAAGCTATTTTAGCAGTAATACTTGAACATGTCAACTTATTTACACTGACATCACGGAATCACTAACTGGAATTAGAGGAAAACTAGAAACACGCGCACTACATGCAACTATCCCCACAGCATTCAGACAGGCAATTTCTACAAATTTGAACAGGGCAAAACAAATCACCGAGGCGATCGGTACATTTATAGCTGTGGATATGAAACCTTAATCGGTAGTGGAAATTTCGGGTTTTAAGAAAATGTTTGTAATAGAGCCCCGTTACATTATTCCTTCATAAGCCCATTTCAGTCAGATAATAATTCCTGCTTTCAGATCCACTGAAATGGCAGGTGACAGTCAAATCAAGCAGATCTGTGCTGTCTGAAGAAAAGGTGGACACTTTCTGAAAATAAAAAATTAATTAAAAATTGATTGAAACTGAGTTCCATATCAAAACTAAATTGTTCTTTTCTTTTTATTTGTTTAACTACTACAATATTACATTTATTTTTTTAAAAGCAGCTTTTTGGTTTTGAGTATAAAGAAGGATTTGTTTAATTTTCTGCTAAGCAGAAACATCAGACGTATAGCTCTATCACTGTTCAAAGTAAAGGAAAAAAAACAAGATCATACTTTTATGACGTTAGTTTTAATACATTAAAAAAATAAAATCAGTGAAATCCTCTGGCTTTTTTCTTTTTTTGCTATGTCGAAAACATCCTTAACCATGACACCACTGTGTCGTATCTAACCGAAATGTGATTTTTGTGAATCGTTACACCCCTAATGCTAACTTACTAAGATAAAACAATGGTGTGACAGAAAACAACAATATAGCAATGTTTTGTCATGCATTTTGTAAATGTGAAATGCATGACAAAACATTGCTACTGGGCATTATCAGTGGTTATCAGCTGATAGGTACAGTATGGGCAAGTAAGGGGCTTCTGCGCCTATTAGTAGGCTCAGAAGGCTGTTATCATCCATCCACATGGTTAACCTGCTATACTAATAGGGAATACTCCAGATGCAGATCGTTTTTTACATTACTGTGACAGTTGGGGACGTGGTAGACATTAATAAAATACAAATAATGGGAAATTTGATAAATAATATAAATAATTATCATGGTTAATCAGCTATTCTAATGGAGAAGACTCCAGATCTGTTTTTACATTACTGTGACGGTTGGGTTTAGGGTTGGGGTAAGAATAGACGTTAATAAAATACAATTATAGGGAAATTTAAGAAATAATTTTTGTTAACTTCAAGCTCCAGCCGTATGTGCTCTACGTATAGCTGATTAACCATGTGGATGGATGATAACAGCCTTCTGAGTCTACTAGTAGGTGCAAAAGGCCCCTACTGACCCATATGCTGTAGTTATGCTGTAGCTGTAGTTAGAAGCATAGTTCCTGGCTGTGTTCTATTCCCACTTATCCTCCCTATGCCCTTATTCATTTAGAACATTCTAACATTCAAAGTTGGAATGATTAATAATAAAAAATCATTAAGTT
Source organism: Danio kyathit (assembly GCA_903798195.1). Taxonomy (NCBI): domain Eukaryota; kingdom Metazoa; phylum Chordata; class Actinopteri; order Cypriniformes; family Danionidae; genus Danio; species Danio kyathit. The sequence goes on from LR812542.1 coordinate 12,598,211, forward strand.
AATCTCTCTTAGGTGTAATTTGCTTTCAAAGTATTTTTACAGTTCAGTTTTAGCAATCTTCATGTTTACAATTGTGCTCCCTTCGCAGTGCACTTTGAAAACATTGATATAATTTTGATTACAGCCTCATGGCGAAAGCTATAGCGGACCTATTACTTAAAAGAGAAATTTATGTTATGGTCTCTAAATCTTGTGAAAACAAAAAATGTAGCGTACGTTTATTCTTTTATTTTATAGTAGGTTATTTATTAAGTATCTGTACTGTATATGACATGGGCCTGTTGGTTAGAACATTTCTGCAGTGGTTTACATGTGTCAAAGTAGACTTTTCAAAAAAATAAACAAATAAATAAACAATATCCTACTAAATAATAATAATAATAATAATAATAATAATAATAATAATAATAATAATAATCATCATCATCATCATTAATATTATTAATATTATTATTAAAGTAAATATATTTATATAAAATAGCCTCATTATTTATTTATTTATTTATATGATTTATATATGATATTAAAATAGTGTTAGCTTTTGTAAGTGATTTTATGTTTTATAACAGAATATGTAATGTTCAACTTCTCAATAATATTAGTAAAGGAAGCATAGACCCTATATGTGTCATTTACATATATTGCAATGAATATGGAAAACGAGTGCATGTTTTTACCAAAACTAATATTGGATTTATTTTAAATGCGTGTTTGTGTAAAACAATATAATTTGCACAAAGAAATGATGGGGTTCTTCTCTAAAGAAGTAGTTACTCCACCCCGTTTATAGCATCATTATGGGCGTTTTACGCTATAACTAACGTGGTTCAAGCGATGGATCTGCGACAGAGAAACTAGGGGTTTTGGGAAACACTCGTCACTACATCGTTCTTTTCCCAACGATGCATCGTACTATGATAGTTCAGCCGAGAGTTACGTCATTGTTTGGGAAACGCACCCCAGGATTGTAATGATGACAGGATTTTCATTTTTGTGCAAACTATTACTACCTTTGCTAGTTTTATTCAGTTATTCCACTGCACTGTTACTGAAATATTACAGGACCATCAAAATATTCCCTAGTTCTTTTAAAAGAAAAAAAAAAAAACGGATTCCTTTAGTTTCCAACAAACTCTCCCTCCGAAAGCTAGTCCAAAAAAAAAAAGCTAGTGGAGGTAGAGGCAGGCTATTGTGACGACAACCAGACGGCAGAGATTATGAAATTTGCCTAAGTGTGTTAATTGGCTGATTAGCAGGGTGGCTGGATTTGCAGGTGCTGATTGATTGGAGCAGCAGGGTTTCTCCACGCTGAAGGGACTCGGGGATTTGAGGAGGGGGGGGTGACTCGGTGGGCAAGCCGGTTACACCGGAATTGATCTTAATTAGATCTGAGAGACCTGCCACAGCAGAATGGTCACAGTGATTAAAATGAAAAACAGGAGAAATTACTGATCAAATTAATCATAATGTCAGCCTACAGCTGTAGGTCTGCTGTAATTTGCCACTCCACTGGCTTACATCAGCCCTGAGCCACACGCACACACTGATCTGTGGCACAGAGAGAGAGAGAGAGAGAGAGAAAAAAGGGGAGCAGGGCAGACCATTCACACACACACACAGTCAGGCACACTGATGTAGGCACATACAGTATACAGTAGACACACTCATGTTGTCACAAGTTGTGTTACAGCAGCTCCACATGTATGTGTGTGCTTTTCTTGGCAGTGCAAAGAAATGTAGCCAGCCACATTAAACCAAGAACTTTTTGTTTAAACATACAAAAAAAAAAAAAAACACATACAAATGTTTCAATATTTTGGAAATTATTTAAAAGACTTAACTAGGATTACATTGTAATTAACATTTAAAATAATTGTTTAACTAATATTTTATTATTATTTTTATTTATTTAACTATAATGTATCCCTAAAGATCAAAGCAGATATCACAGCAGGGAGTTTTCAGTGTGACATGATTCTTCAGAAATCCTTCTATTATGGTGATTTGATGCTCTAGAAATTTTATTTTTATTGTATTTTTATCAGAACTTTAAAGAAAATTAATAAAAAAAAGAACAAAATTGATTTGAAAAAGAAATGTTTTGTAACATTACAGCAATAAACAACCTACATTGTAAACAAAAGATATTATAAATATCTAATATGGAAATAATAGGACTGGCATGTTATCATACTTTTTAGTTTGTTAACTACAAAAGTGTGATGATTAATTATTCTTATTAATAGCTATTTAGCGACGCAGTGGCGCAGTAGGTAGTGCTGTCGCCTCACAGCAAGAAGGTCGCTGGTTCGAGCCTCGGCTGGGTCAGTTGGCGTTTCTGTGTGGAGTTTGCATGTTCTCCTTGCGTTTGCGTGGATTTCCTCCGGATTCCCCCACATTCCAAAGACATGCGGTACAGGTGAATTGGGTAGGCTAAATTGTCCGTAGTGTATGAGTGTGTGTGGATTTTTTCCAGAGATGGGTTGCGGCTGGAAGGGCATCCGCTGCGTAAAAACGTGCTGGATAAATTGGCGGTTCATTCCGCTGTGGCGACCCCGGATTAATAAAGGGACTTAATCACACATTAAATTTATGAATTTATCCCTTAAATACAAATTAATCAGCATTGTGTTGAATAGAAAAGCATCAAATAGACATCAAATTTGCTTTATGAAATATGTCAAAAGGTGAAGCCATAAATTATGGTAATTTCTGTTTATTGGGTGAACCGTCCCTGTCATTTTTCTTTATTAATATGGAAATATTAAATAGTTTTTATTTTAATAAAATAAGAGTCTAAATAAGAAACTCAAACTGCAAGTATGTGAACGTGAGTAAGTCATTGGGTTTTATTCATAAAGCCATCTTTATAAATGGGCCATGATATCAGTGGTTTACATGATTCGTTCAAAACGCTGATTCGTTCAGAAAAGAACCATCACAGTCTGTTAAAAACGCACAGGAGTTTTGGTGATAAAATAAAATAAAATAAAATAAAATATGAATTATACACAATATTAACTTAATGATTTATACAACAGTTCAGTTAACTAATATGACATCATATATGAATGATATGTAATTCAATTCAATTAATCTTTATTTCTATAGCACTTTTACAATGTAGAAGTTCTAGTAAATTGAAACTGTGTCAGTCCAGTTTTCATAGTTGAAGTTCAGTTCAGTTCAGTTCAGTGTGGTTTCATTTTCACTGCTGAAAGTCCAAACACTGAAGAGCAAATCCATCGATGCGCAGCTCAACGAGTCCCAAACAAAGCAAGCCAGTGGCAACAGTGGCGAGGAACAAAACTTCACCAATTGACGAAAGTGAATTGTGGATTTTTGTAGTAATGTCTGGAGCGGGTGCATTAAATCCACAAAACACATTTATATATTTTTAATAACTTATTAATTAGGTAAAGTGTTTTAAATCACAACCTTAGAAAATATTATTGTTGATTTTTTTTTCAAAGTGTTTGGGTAACAATGAGCTGGAAACATCTTAAAATGCAGTCTAGTAATCTAGTCTCCCTTCCAGCATGTCGTATCACTATAAGCTACTATAACAGACCTTGACCTTGCCACTGTGTCTGCCTTCATGGTTCCAGGGCAGACAGAAAGAGAAAAAGGAAAAACAACAAGGGTGCAGGGAGATGTCCTATGTGTTTGTCAATCTATGAAGTCTTAGCAGAAGGAACGAGGTTTAGATGGTTACCCAAAACTACACCATCCTGATGCTGGAAACATATTTTTTTTATTTTTATGTCTTTAACTGAATAAACATTTTTAATTAAATAAATTAACTATGTTGAAAAAGCGTTGAAAGGATAGTCACTCTCTATTATATGCCACAATTTGAGTAGTGTAGTTGATTAACCGCGAACTCCGGCCCTTTGAAAAAACGTACCTCTGCCTATATCTCTGTGAAATGTAAAATATGTAGCTTTAATACTGGTATGTTTTGTTGCACATTTCAGATCACAAATCCACTGGAGGGCACTGTCTATATTTTTCCAAATCTAAAATATATTACTTACATGGCAAGAGCTAAAGATACAAAACATGTCACTGGGGTGGTGCCTTAATGGCACACTTTTGTACTTTTAAAGGTTCCCATTTGCACTATTTAGTTACTAATTTGTACTTTTAAGCTACAAATTTGAACCTGATATGTACAAAAGTATATCTTTTGAAAAGGTATCATGTTTTTTTTCTGGTTATACATGCCTGTACACATTCTTTTTGTACACGTCCACAAGAAAAAACTGTTTTTTCAAACAGATCAACTAGCGAACCACTGACCCTTCGCTAAACCCAAGCAATAGCATTTTCAAAAGCAAATGTAAGAGAAAATCCATTGCAACCATAGAATTGTACCCTTATTTTACATTGCTTTTATTTCTTTTGTGGAACCGTGCTTCTCTGGACTTGAATCTGAGTACAATACCGTACAAAGTAAGCAACTGAGCAAACTGACCATACTAGAAAAGTTGTCCCATTGTAACCCCGCCAGTCCTACTGCACCCAACCTTCTCCCAGCTGGGATCGAACCGAAATTTCATTGAAAATACTGTGGTAAAATTAATTGCCATATTTTAAAGACATGGCGCGGAAAAATATAGTTAATGCAGTGCTTCTTGTTTGGTCGGAGACCCACTTTATATCAAATCTCAGCCAGGCAGTAAAGATCGCTGTTTTTTTTTTAAAGAAATCAGATCTTAAACGCAGTGATTTTGTATGGGATGACAATTAACCGGAAGTCCTGGGCCTGGCGGACTGAATTTTAAAGTCTGTGTGCATATACCCCATAGACCTACGGAACGGCATTGATGCATCCTGAAGTAAAGTGAAACTCCAGCAAGATTAAGTCATTGTATACACCTTTATCTATAATAAAGGTATAATTATGGAAACTGTGTTCATCATAACTGAAACTGACATCGCACTAGGGGCCGATCACACAGAACGTGATTTTTTTGCGTTGAGAGTCGCCTTTTTTGAATGATTTACTTACGGCAGTGAGCGTTTTGTGTGCTGCTTATGTGCCCTGCGCACCTCGTGTTTTAACAGCCTGCTGCGCTTCGCGTTTTTGTCCTTGCACGCCGTGCACTCGCAGTTGAAAAAAAGTCAACTCAGAGCGGAAAAAGCGTGTTACGTGTCTGTTTCATTCTCCAATCAAATGAAAGCAGAGGTGGGGTTTCTGTTGAGGTGCCTGCAGTGTTTGTGTTGTCAAAACAACAACAGAGACTTTTGAAGATAGAGGAGAGACTAGTGGTTGCTGTTTTGAGTTATCCGGTGCTGTATGACTCACAAATCTTGAATATCACAATATTATTAAATATTAAAATTATATTAATATCAACAGCAACACTCTCGCATATTACCCAGCTGATTCAGTTGTTGCCTAGGGACATAAAAGGGGCACCGCGCTTCTTTTTTCTTGTCAACAAAAAAGGCAGTGAGGTGCGCCTCGTGTTTTTCAAACGTAAAGGCGCATTCGGTGTGATTGGCCCCTAAGGCAGCATGTAACCTTAAAGGGTTAAACAGTAAACTTCATCAAATGGAATGAGTGTAGTTAACTCAAAATCTACTGAAAGTTAATTCTACTCATTTAAAAAAGTGTTGAACTCAGTGTTGAAGGTAATGAGTTAATTAAATACCTCATTACTTCAACTTAAATGGAGTAAGTCGACAGTACTCATATAGATTAGTTTTTTAAATCAAATGGTTTGTAGCAGACTGGTTTCGGGTTTGAGTTGCCTTAACTTATTGGGTTTTACAGTACTCAATTGGTTTGAGTTCTCTTCATTTATTGGGTTTACTGTGCTCAAATTGCTTTGTTTATTCAAATGGATTAAGCTCACAGTACTTATCAGGATTAGTTTTCTTAATAGTTTGTTGTAATCGCTTTCCTCAAATGATTTGAGTTACCTTAACTTTTTGGGTTTTACAGTGTACTGTATGATTACAGAAAGCTTTGCTCTGTTATGTTTCACTTACATTTTAATACATTTTGGTGCGATTATTCATTCATTCATTTTCTTGTCGGCTTTGTCCCTTGCGGGGTCGCCACAGCGGAATGAACCGCCAACTTATCCAGCACGATTTTACGCAGCGGATGCCCTTCCAGCCGCAACCCATCTCTGGGAACTTCCACACACACATTCACACTCATACACTAAGGACAATTTAGCTTACCCAATTCACCTGTACTGCATGTCTTTGGACTGTGAGGGAAACCGGAGCACCCGGAGGAAACCCACGCGAAGGCAGGGAGAACATGCAAACTCCACACAGAAACCCCAACTGACCCAGCCTAGCCGAGGTTCGAACCTGCGACCCAGCGACGTTCTTGCTGTGAGGCAACAGCACTACCTACTGCGCCACTGCGTTGCCCTTGGTGCGATTATAACCTGCTATAAAAAAAAATGCAACAACTAAAGGTTTTGAATGGGAAGCTGTAAGCATGTCCTGGCAGGAATGAATTGTGGTGTATCGGTCTGCCATGGAAGAATGAATGTAGCGGAAACCATGCTATGTAAATATCATTAGTATAAAAAGGAGAAAAAGCTGTTCATTTTAGAGTTCATTTTATCTAGAAACATCAGTCAGATATGCGTTGAAGTGCTTTTTGAGGTTTCACAAAAATGTAAGCTTGTGTTTCCAATGAGCCTGTCTTGCTAATATTCCCATAGGCATAATTAATCCAGACGGCCCTGCTCCACCTCACTAACTATCATTGAGGCAGTTCTACCAGACCGTTTTCTCTGGGTATTCCAGACCACCTTGGTTTTAGCAGTCTTTCTTTCTCCCATCTCTCAGACAGAGTGGCTGTAAGGGTCTGCCCGGACCCCCGACCCAGAGTCTTACAGCGGTAATTACACGCTACAGCCCGGTATTCAGCCAACGCCAATTTACTGTCTCAGTGTATGGACGACTCACCTCTGTCTCCTCCAGCTCTCCCATTCCTAACTTTCATCACTCTCCCCTTTCCCCTCTCTCACTCGTTCATACTTCTCCTCAAGCTCTCTCTAGACTGTACCGTGCCCTTACTTGTCCATCTTTTACCCCCGCTTTCTCTCCCACTCGCCCCGCCGCTCTTCGACACACCCCTCCCGATGTACTGATGTGTGCCGACGGGAGGCTCAGACCCACGAGTGCTGCAATTACGCGGCCTCTTCTCCTCCGTCCTTTCTATTTCTCTGCTCCTCACTTCTCCTTTCCTCTCATCTACCTCCCTCTATCTCTGTCCATTCTCTACCATTCCCCGGCAATCAGCCATCATTATAGCTCGCTCCTGAAACCCCATCCCTGCCAAGGTCAGACACTCTTAGAACACACACACATGCTCATGGACAGACACGTACTGTATATGCACACACACACGTGCTGTTTTTGTTTCTTGCAGCGCCTCCTTAAAGGGATAGTTCACAGATAAAATGAAAATTCTGTCATCATTTACTCAACCTTCACTTGTTTCAAAGCTGTTTGAGTTTCTTTCTTCTGTTGAAGAAAACAGAAGAGATTTTGAGGAAAGCTGATAACCATTGACTTCCTTGGAATTTATGGAACTATGGAAGTCAATGTTTTCAGGTTTCCTTTCTTCAAAATATCTTCTTTTGTTCTCAACAGAAGAAAGAAGCTCATGAAATGGAGTAAATGGTGAGTAAATTTTCATTTTTCGAATCTTAAGAACATTTCAATGCATCGATTTGCTTTTAAACCATGGCCTTGGATTTCCAACTGAAGGCTAATCATGTGGCTTTTGTTGAAAAGAAATAGCGCATTGAATTTGCGACTAGATAAATTGTTTTAAAAACAAAATTGTGTTTCATTGCATCAGAAATGTCAAAAAAAATTGGGATTATTATTCCGAAACAAAATAAACATTCACATGAAAAAGATGAGATGTAGCAGGAATTACCTGTATTTTCTGTAAAAGGCAATTAGCAGTGGTGGAAAGAGTACTGAAAAATTATACTCAAGTAAAAATACCATTACTTGCCCCAAAATGTAGTGCAAGTAGAGTAAAAGTATCTTTTGTAAATATTACTCAAAGTACTCAAGAGTAGTGAGTAGTGAGTATTACTCTGTAAATAGCTAGTTTAAGGCCATCAGTAAACACCCATCATCTTCTCATCATCTCATGCAGTCTAAACAGTCTCTCGCTCATTGCGTATGAAGATTTTGGACATCTTCTTGGGCACTTTTAAATGCTTGAGGCTGTCTTGAGGTTCATTATGATGCGATTTACTTTCTATGTGTGATTTGATTGGACAGGAATCACAACTGATTTTTTGAATTCCCATAGACAGGAAATAATAAAGTAGTGACTGCAGGTTGAGGGAAAGTAGTGGAGTAAAAGTACAGATACAGCACTAAAATGTACTCAAGGGAAAGTAAAAGTACTTTTTTTTTTGTTACTTAGTAAAGTACAGTTTCTGAGAAAAACTACTCAATTACAGTAATTTGAGGATTTGTATTTTGTTACTTTACACCACTGGCAATTAGATGACTTTTCTTAAAAAGTGAGTAAACTCATTGCTTTTAAAGCTGTAAGTTGACTTTACACAAAACAGTGAGTAAAACAAGTTTAATTATTTAGTAAATGAACTATGTGTATGATTATAAAAATAAATGCTCAGTAGAACAACTGAATTTTATACAGGACTGAAAAAAACCAGAGCATTAGTAAACCGTTACAGAATTTTCATTTCAAGTTAACTTAACTTCCAAGTCACAACACACTTTTTTTTTAAGTCATCTTTTAGCTTTGAAAGCAACAAGTTTATTAATGTTTTAAAGGGCACCTATGGTTTGGACAGACATATGTGTAGGTATAGTGTATAGACCGTCATATTGGGGGGATATAAACACACCCAGTCCTTTTTTTTTCAACTTAACAACATAAAAACAGTGGACCAATTGGAGCGGTTTTCAGACCAACCGCAACTTGACGTAGGAGTGCGGTCCCCCCGCCCACCGAATTGATTGACAGCTGCATATTAACATGTCTCCGTAGTAAGCTTATAATCATATCAACAAGACAGGACGTGCGCAAAACAACCGGGAATAAAAGGTCTGTTAAGTTTGCTAGGATCATCAATCATCATCAAATGTGATCAAGAGTGAGTTTTACAAGTTTAAAATGTTTTAAAACAGTGCATGTGTGTAATGAATTACAGCAATTTACTTCAGATTTACTTGATCACCACAGCCGCATGTCAAGACAATTATATAAGAAGACGCTTCAATCCCGGTTTGTGGACGTTAAATCAGGTTTATTTTGTACACTAACGTAACAGATATCCATACAGCAGTGGATATAAACCTGTATCCTGTCACATTTGCGTGCAAAAAGATTGCAAAGCTAAACGCGCGCGCTGTCTGTGTGTGTGCATGTCTGTGCTGTGTGTGTGTGTGTGCGTGAACTTTGTAACGACATTGTGTGTGACTCGGCGTTGCAGCTCCACAACAAATGCATCAAATAATCATTGGTAAAGTTCTTACTGTAGTATTTCTCACAAACGTTATGTGAGATCTGCTTCCTTTATGTCTGTCTGTTGTCTGAGGCAGCCGAGGGAGGAGAATAAGGCACACTGACAGGCACGTGGGCGTGAAGGACTAGCCTTAAAGGCACAGTACACAAAAACCGCTACCTGCTGCTCAAAGCTTTAAATTAGTAACTTATGAAAGGTATGATAAAAATCTGATGGGTGTTTTGAGCTGAAACTTTACAGACACATTCTGGAGACACAAAAGACTTATATTAAATCTGGAAAAAGTGGTAACCTAGGTGCCCTTTAAGTAAAGTAACTAATCGCTTTTTACAGATCATGTTCAGTGTCACATGATCCTTCAAAAATCTTTGCTGATTTAGTGCTCTGGAAACATTTTATTTTCTGTGTTGAAAACACTCCATGTTGATACAATGATTGTTTATTTAGGATTCATTGATAGAAATTTAAATTGGGTAGCATTTATAAAAAAAAATTTTACCGTTTAGTGACACTTTAGAGATTGAATTAATGTTTGCTTAAAGTATTAATTTCATGTTGAGCAACATTTACTGCTTGCCTTATGCATGCTTTTATTTATTTATTTATTTATTTATTTATTTAAAATAACATTTTAAAAATGATTTTGTTAGATGCCAGATGCTTCCTGGACTCAAAATCAATTACATTAAGGTCACAGTAATATAATCAAAGATTATCCTATTAACTTTTTTTAACAGACTTTAACAGACACAGGAAATTTGTAGTTTTTTATCTGCTTATGACTTTCTGTAATCCCCCACTTTTAACTTGTACCTTCCACTTTTTAGGTCTGTTGAGACCAGTTTTCACAATAAAATCAATTTCCGTTGAATAAAGTCCCATCCTGATGTTTTTCATATCTCATTTCACTTAAGATTGCAGAATAAAAACATGATGTAATGCTGCATGTTTACAATCATGAGTTATCATTAGGGCCAGACAGAATCTGCGGATGTTTTCTGTTATTTCTGCAGAGACTTTTGTAAAAAAAAGTCTGCGGATTTCTGTGCGCGCAGATTCCGTGTGGGCCTAGCCATGAAGGGCTACAGTTATGGTTGTAGGATTACTAATGTAGGATTAGTATATATTTTGTAGAAGTTATGTTTAGATTATTTACATTAACAAATATTTAGCACAGAACTTCTTTCTGTAGCAGAAAGTTTCATAAAATGAAGAAACATCTAACTGCTGTCCTGTTCCCATTTTCCTTTCTTCATCTGTGCTCTCTCTCTCCCTCCACTTTTTTATTCTTCCGCCCTACAACTACCCCTCTCTCTCTCAAACACACACACACTCATTAATGCAGCCCAATAGACTGTCCTTAAGAAGGCAGAAAATTGCCTTACGTAACGAAAGTCCCACTATATGAAAATACAAATGTGCACTGGTGACTGAAGCAGAAAATAAGACTATTGCCCATCAACAGCAGCACAGCGTTTGGTATGAATAATTATAAAGCATGTGATGCAGCCAGTGAGCAAAATCTGGCTGCTGAAAGCGAAGCAACTTTTTTTTTTTGCTCAAAATGAGGGATTATGGAAAGAAAGAAAGAAAGAAAGAAAGAAAGAAAGAAAGAAAGAAAGAAAGAAAGAAAGAAAGAAAGAAAGAAAGAAAGAAAAAGAATGTAAGTTTATAGAACATAGACGTTTACAATTTGACATTTTCAATTAAATGTCAGTTTTTATACTTTATTATTCTTTGATGTTTGGACTTCTAATTAACATATTTAAAAGTTTATGTTTTTGGTTTAGTTTTTTGTGTGTGTTTTTATTATAGTAAGCTGTTTATTCTATCTTTCACATCTTTCTGTTTGTGTGTATTAGCTGGATAAGCATTAAAAAAACAAAGAATGATTTTATTTTCACTTGGGCTAAATGAAATTTACACAAAATCTATTTTTCTACCATCCAATTTTCATCAAAAACTGGAAATTAGGGCTGCATTGAGATATATAAAATTGAAATTAGTTTAATGCAGAATTATTAAACCCTCTTTTCATTTTTTTTAGATATTTAGATTTTTTAAATATTTCCCAAATTATGTTTAACAGAGCAAGGAAATTTTTACAGTATGTCTGATAATATGTTTTCTTCTGGAGAAAGTCTTATTTGTTTTATTTCAGCTAGAATAAAAGCAGTTTTTAATATTTTAAAAACCATATTAAGGTCAATGTTTTTAACCCCTTTAAGCTATATATATGTTTGATAGTCTACAGAACAAACCATCGATATACAATAACTTGCCTAATTACCCTAACCTGCCTAGTGAGCTTAATTAACCCAGTTAAGCCTTTAAATGTCACTTAAATGTAAGCTGTATAGAAGTGTCTTGAAAAATATCTAGTAAAATATTATTTACTGTCATCATGGCAAAGATAAAATAAATCAGTTATTAGAAATGAGTTATTAAAACTATTATGTGTAGAAATGTGTTGAAAAAATCTATCCCTTAAACAGAAATTGGGGGGAAAAAATAAACAGGGGGTTTAATAAATCTGACTTCAACTGTATTCTGATGTGAAAAGATTATTTGATAGCCCACTTTGAAAAGAATCCCTTATTTTACAATAATTAGGTTGTTTATATGGGAGTGCATCTGCATAAGATTACAGGCAAAATAATAACATTTACTAAAGTATGAAATTTGTACATTACTCTCAGAGTTCATTTTAACACAGTAAGAGTTTATTCTTACATCGAACTGGAGTGTGTGTTACCCTTCAAAGTGTTAATATATGACCTTTTTTCCTATATTATCAATTGGTGTGTGTGTGACAAATAACAGGGATCAAATATGTTGCAGATAGTTTTAATTTATTAAATGTTCATTAATCTTTTCAGAAATAATTTCAATACATTTAACTCTTTGAATTTTAAAATACATCAAGACATGTTTAAGTTTAAGTTAAACATACTGTTTGTCTGAAAGAACCGGTTCGAGTAAAAAAAACTGGACTTCCCATCACTAGTGGGAAATACACTGCATATTGGGTTAAAAGTTTAACACTGAAAAAAAAAAAAACTCTTAGATATACGCTCTTTCACACTCGTGAATTAAAATGTACTCTGGTTTTAACACTGAAAAACACCAAAAAAAATCGCACTGTATATTTAACACTGGAATTTTTGCTGTGTGGTGTTTATGTTTTTTGTTGTTGTTGTTTTTTGGCTAGTCTAACAAAAGTCCAGGTATAGAAATTTGATTAATCAAAACTAAAATAAGTGCATATTCTTCACTATACGTCTTACTTTTTTTTTTACAAAAAATATTTAGGGTGACATTCTGACTCATTCTGGTGTCATTTTTTACTTTCTTTTGTGGTACCACTTCTTTTTCCTACAACATATATCTCTATATCACTCACTTATCATTTCACAAATATTGTAAAGTTATATTATGTTAACACAGGCCAATGGTTGATTGCAGAAACACATTTTTAATATCATTGAGCACTTAATAATCTTCTGACTCCCATAAACTGCACAGAGAAACGCAAGGAAGTGTCAGATCAACAGTGTCAGATTTCAGACCAACGCGACAGTAATTTTCATGTTTTGCACCACGTTGTTTAAATAGCAACTCAATTTGCACCACTTTGTGGACTCATGGGTGTGCTTGTCTTTAAAGGAGGTGTGTTAAGGCGCATTGTTGGCATATGCATCACCATATGGGACATAAGAATAGGACGTGTGGTTGAATATAACTCCGTTTTTTGACCACACTTTGTTATTATTGTTAATTTATTTGTTTGCTGGAAATTAGAACTGAATTTAGAAATTGTTTTGAAACAAATCTTTTCACTTAACAAGCGAAATTAAACATGTAGGCTAATGGATGTCTTCAGTGCTCTTCATCCTCTTGCTGCAGATGGTCTGTTTAACTGTTTTCTTACTAGTGAAGCGTTCAGTTTTTCTACTTACAAAGTCCACCATGTAAATAGCAAATGTGCCACGATGCGACGCAACTGACTTTTAAAGGGAATGGGAGACTCTAATTAGTTTAATGCATATTATGCTCAAAACACACCCATAACTCATTAAGAGAATAAGCACAACCCTGTGAGACCTTATTTTTCCATCCTTAAAATAGCAAAAGTGGATTTGGACACACTTTAGACTTTGTGCCTAGATCATTAAAATAGAGCCCCTTGTGTCCAAACGTTGTCAATTCATCACCTCACTTAGGGGTGATTGTGTGTGTTAATATTTGGTTGAGTGTATTTGCATGTGTGTGTGCGTGCTTAAAAATGGATTATGAGTGAGTTATGATTGTGTATCTGAGTGTGTGTGTGTATTATCGATCGGACCTCTGACCACATCATAGCCACCGAGCCCTGCTCAGTCACCATTAATCTCGCTGCTCCCAGTTCTCAAATGGCAGCTGGCAGCCCCAGCTCCAAACCCAACCATTTCTCTTCATTAGCTCGGCTCACTCTGAGACGCCATGCGGAGGAGTAATCATTTACCATTATTCTAGTTATGAAACTCACACACAGCTGACGCCGGGCTTTATTGAATAGAGGCCATCAAAAGATCACCAGCCATTGATTAAGCCAATATTAAAGTCATTCAAATGCTGGATCTGTATGTCAAACAACAGCAAGTGAAAAGAGATGGCATTCTGTTCAAATGCCGGAGAGGAGAATTTGACATGATGAATTAAAATAGTTCTCAAATAGAGAAACACGCTGTTCCGGGTTTTTGATTAAGACTTGCAATATTTTGCTTCCAGTCGTTTAAAGACAAACAACCATTGATCATTTTGCATTCGATGGTTTATTATTTTTATAATTTTTATTGCGGAGATTAAAAATCTGATGGAGACCTGGTCTCAGGTGGCCATTATAAATTTAATATCAACTTTTCAAGAAATTGATGGTCACACAAAGATTCCTGCACCCTTCAGAAGGTTTTTTTTGTCTTATGGAAATAACAGTGCTATGTGTGTAACACCGCAGTCAGCAGTTTTGCTCAGAACTTAGTTTTGCAACAAACATATTCTCTAATCAATCACATGAAAATCTGGCCAAAAAACATTCGGGGTAATTTTTCAATAGGAAAAGAGATATAAATATATAAATAAAATGTACATTTGTTTAAATCATAAAACCTCGGCTTCTTTGCAGTGAAAACAGAGCAAGAATGATTGATAGCTTAAAATTTCAGTATGGATTTTAAGGCTTGCATTTATGGAAGCAGGATTTTATATAATGACACCAAAAGCAGTTAATTACGCTGGAAGTTAATGAGTCACATGATTGACGGTCAGCGCTGGGCACTCCATCACACCTTTATAGGAACATTTGTCATTAATTTCCTTCCTTGTTCCTCTGTCATTTGCATTCCAGCCCGTTAAGCGTGACCCCTTTTGACACCTCTTTTCCCAACATTTGTGCTTTTTATCTGATGAAGTGCAACATTTTAAACAGTCCTTTGTGTGCGTCACGTGGTTTTTATGGCGCTGTGCATTATGGGAAGGCTGACCTAAGACCACCAGCTTCTTCAACTTGCATTCCAGTTTTTCTTCCTCCAGCTTTTTACTCTCTCTCCCATTCTTCCCTCGAGTCTGTAAATTTCTGTTTTTTCTCTCAGCTATTTATTTATTTGTCAATGGGAAGGTGAAATGGGGCTCTGTAAGTAGCGTTGCTAGTGTGAGGAGAGTCCAGAGGAGACGGCAGGTGATGTGCTCCGGGGGTCCAACAGGGGAGCGAAGGTGTTTGGGACAGTCTAATGGTGTTTGATGTACCCGGGCTGAGGGGAGGCTCCAGGCTGGAGAACA
>LR812542.1:12618527-12661027 GCA_903798195.1 Danio kyathit
TCAATATTATACTATAATTTTTGGATTTCATTATTAATATTCTATATTAAAATGATCAAAGTAATGCACTTTCTCCTGTTCTCTGATCGATTTCTTCAAACTCTGCGCAAAAACAGCCATATCGCATCTGCAACTAGTAGGCTGTTCATTCACAAACTATGCGTGAAGTGAAAGTGAAAGTTTATTTTTGTGTAAACTATTTAATATTTCCCCATAGTTGTCCAAATGAATGTCCTGTGAGTGTTTTATTACGGACACACGCTCATACAGGTGGATCTAGCGAGGCTCAATGCTGTTTCTGTCACAGAATGTAAAACAAACTTACATATGAGCTTCAGACGCGCTCTGGCGGAGCTGTTCACTGTTCCTGTCAGCGATCTCCCAATATTATCCAGCTGCAAACTCAACTGTCATCAGATCGACGCGTTTCAACAGATTATTAAAACTCTATATATATATATATATATATATATATATATATATATATATATATAGTTTTAATATATAATTTAAATTATATAGTTAGTAAATAAAAGTGAATATTATAGTAAGTATTATAAGTATTATAGTAAGTAAAGTATTATAGTTATTAGTAAATAAAATTATATATAAATATTTTTTTTATAATTATTTTTTCGGGGTTGTCACCTTTATTGGATAGGAAAGTAGAGAGAACTGACAGGAAAGCAAAGAGAGCAGAGAGAGAGAGGAAGGATCGGCATAGGACCGCAAGGCGGAATCGAACTCTGGTCGCTGTGAGCACCTGAGTGCATGTGTTGACGCACTAACCACTACACAACTGGCACCAACTAAATTATATATATTTTTATAAAATGCTGGTAATAGAAAATAATAGAAGGCACAACAACATATATTTGTTTGTTTTTTATTTGTTAATAAATAAAGGTTTAAATGAGCATTTCATGCTCTGAATGTCAGACAGGTGGGCCCTCAAAATTGATCAGAGAAAGAAGTGGGCCCGACGTGAAAAAGGTTGAGAACACCTGGTATAAATAACAGAAACAATAGAAATTCTGAAAGAGTAACCCTATATACATTTCTGGAGTTTGTGAATTATGTAGCCAGAGGAATGTACGGCTGCATTTTGTCTTAAAACGAACGATACGGGACAGTATGATGAGCTTACCAGCTGACTGCTTACCTCCATGTGGACAGCTTTTCTGCTGTTACCAGTTTGTCTAAACGCTCGTCGTGTACGTTAGAGGATTTGAGACGCAGTTGACCGTGATGATGGGGTTCTAGTCTGCCAGAGAACGGTTCCAGAAATCAGGTAAAACAAAAGCCAAAAAATAAAACAAACAAGTAAATAACAGGTTGGTAATGTGGTAAAACCTGAAAATGTGGTAAAAATCAGGTGAGGGCTTTTCTTTTTATGGATTGCTTTTGAAAACACTATCGGTTGGGTTTAGGGAAAGGGGTGAGTAGGGGTATCGGTTGGTCGGTCAGTCAGTCAGTCGACAGCAGCCTCTGTTGTATTTACTTGAGAACAGCAGGCACGAATGGCACTCTCGAGAGAAATTTGAGATCTCAAAAATCGTACACAGCCGCCTCTGGTGGATTCGCGAAAACAAAAACTGCAAAAAAAAAGTAGCTCCTTGGACGTATTTGGCACTTTCCAGAAATGTATATTGCAGTACGTTTTCAGAACGTTTTCCTGGATTGGTTGTTTTTCAGTACATTCATACCCTGGGAATTAAACACACAACTTGTATCATCTTTATATATTATAGCTTTAATATTAACTCCCTATTGTTTTAAAAACTGTAAATAATTCTAATACTTAAGTTTCAGAATATTTCCCATTGGAACTTCTTCAACTTTAACCTCCACCTCAAAGAAAAGTGAAAACAAACAGAAAAAAAACAGACGTTTTGTCACATTTATCCAAAGGTTTACCCGCTGTTATTCTGTAAAAAGGATGCCAGCTGTTTAGATCCACACACAAAGATACAATCAACACAAATAGTGGAGCGGTAACACGGTTTCCTGCCTCCCCACATGGCTCCAAGTGGAGGCAGCCTGCCGGAAAATCACCTGTTTAGATGACAAACACTGCAATCCCCTGCAATCCACACATTCTCCATGTCTCCTTCCTGCTGCCCCTCAAGTTACGGAGTCTTAATCTGCCCCGCTGCGCTGCTGAGTGTTTTATAATGGGCTTAAATGTTATTGATCGCTGCTAAAATTACAAGAATGAAATGGTAAACAATATCCGGACAATACTGTAAGTCCTTCTCCATATATGTCAACAGAAAAATGACAGTATAGAGGGGCTGTATATTCTAAAGTGTATCGTGTTTACTTATACTGCATACAATCCCCGTTCATTCATTTATTTGTTCGTTCGTTTGTTTGTTTGTTTGTTCGTTCGTTCATTCATTTATCCTTAAATAAGGCCTACATGTCCGTTGTGCATGGATTTTATGACAATTCTATCTTTAAATATAGGCCACTATTAATCTGTCTAAATAAAATCAATCTATAATATGGATAAGAATATAACTTGTATAACATATTTACATTTTTTTTAAACAAATAGTGGTGCAGATATTCCCAACCACAATATTATTAAATATTAAATTATTTTGAAATAATCATAATCACGGGGGCGTCACAGTGGCGCAGTGGGTAGCACAATCGCATCACAGCAAGAAGGTCGCTGGTTTGAGCCCTGGCTGGGTCAGTTGGCATTTCTGTGTGGAGTTTGCATGTTCTCCCCGTGTTCGCATGGGTTTCCTCGAGGTGATCCGGTTTCCCCCACAAGTCCAAAGACATGCGCTATAGGTGAATTGGGTAGGCTAAATTGTCTGTAGTGTGTGAGTGTGAATGAGTGTGTATGGATGTTTCCCAGTGATGGGTTGCAGCTGAAAGGGCATCCGCTGCGTAAAACATATGCTGGATAAGTTGGCGGTTCATTCCACTGTGGCAATCCCAGATTAATAAAGGGACTAAACCGAAAAGAAAATTAATGAAGGAATGAGTCACATCATTCAATATTTTTCAAGACACATTCTGCACAATTCTGTCTAAATAAAATCAATCTATAATATGGATAACAATATAACTTTTTTTAAATGTTTAAAATATTATTTTTAGAGCAAAAAGTGATGCAGATATTCACAATATTTTTAAATATTAAATTATTTTTAAGTAATGCTAATTACATCATTCAATATTTTTCAAGACACACTGTGCACACTTCTGTCTAAATAAAATCAATCTGAAATATAGATAACAATATAACTTTTATGACATATTTAAAATATTATTTTTAAAACTAAAAGGGTGCAGATATTCACAATATTATTAAAGGTGCAGTAGGTGATTGTCTTCAAAAACATTGTTGTGCTGGTTGAAAGTCTATTCACATTCCAATAGTAAAGATTAAAGTAAAATTAATTACTTTAAATTAATTAATTAATTTAATAGCTTTTATTAATTGCTTTTATTACTTCTCGTTTCGATTTTTGTAACTCTTTATTTGGGGGTCTGCCAGCCAATTCATTTAAGATTTTACAATATGTTCAAAACTCAGCTGCACGTGTGTTAACTCACACATCATCTCGCTCTCACATTACCCTTGTACTCCAAAAGTTACACTGGTTGCCTGTTAAGTCACGCATCGATTTTAAAACCTTGATTTTAACTTATAAAGCTGTTCACGGTTCTGCTCCTGATTATGTATGTGATCTTATATCTACCCCCTCTTCCTCTCGTAATCTACGTTCCACTTCGGGGCTCACCTTGTTTCAGCCTCGTTGCAAACTTAGCACCATGGGAGGTAGGGCATTCTCTTATCGTGCACCTAAATTGTGGAATGCTCTCCCCACAAACATCAGGAATGCCAGTTCCCTGGACTGTTTTAAGAAACTTCTCAAAACTCATCTTTTTATTATTGCTTATAACTTATGAGGCTTTCTTTTAATCTGTATTTTTGAATTTTCTAATCTGTACTTTTTTGTGTATTTCATGTTCTACTGTGTTTTGATGCTCTTGTTAGTGCTTTGAGTCTAAGAAAAGCGCAATATAATTTTTTTTATTATTATTATTATTAAATGATCTAAATGTAATTATATGTATTTTTATATTCTGGGTAAGGAATAAGACTAAAAAAATGTTCATCCAGTTAAAAATTGTTAGACCGACTATTCCTATGATTCTAATAAGAAGCCCAAACTGTCTGTCAACAAATGTAGATGTGTACATCTGCACAACTTTTTAAAATCCTGAATAAATATTTGAGTTACTTTTGCACGCTGGAGGAAGGACCATACTATGGCTGAAAAATTTCTTTTAGACAGGTTATGTTATGTTTTAAAACTGTTTTAGTCACGCAAAGCTTATGTAGATTTTGTTGTTTTACGAATAAGTTATATGCACGGAAGTGTTGTTCAGCCACTGAAATCTTCCGGCGAAAGATTGACGTTACTATTTTCAATTTCCTAAGGTACCTTTTACAGCATTTATAATGTAGATATTTATTTAGTTTACAGTTTTTTCTGATAGCTTAAGCACATTTTTTGTAACTATTGGCTATTTTTGCAAAACTCTACACACCAATAAGAAAACCCTTCACCAAATCAGCAAAACATTTTAGTTCTCTTGCAAAAGCTAATAAACCTTGCTTAACTCTTCAAACCTTCGTAAAAATTGTATTTTTGTATCAAACATTTAACACAAGCCATCACATTAATAAGCACACAATGCGGCAACCACACACTGATGGAATGAATAAAAATCTGGCTTTTGCTTTGAAAACAGCTCCTCAACTGATTGTCTTTAAAAAGGAGTTTGCCACCTACTGTATGTAGAAGAGAGTGAGAAGACTAAACAATTGTATGATTTGTTTCAAGAATATGGTTTCACTGTATTTAACCCCTTACAGAGTTTCTATTTGATGTCTGCACGGTATGTTGTTCTTTTTTGTTAGTGTAAGTTATTATATATATATTTTTTGTTGTTTGTTGGTTTACAGTTTTTTCTGAATGCTTAAACCCTAACCGAGATTCTTATGGCACAATTTATAAAACGATCCATTCTTATAGCAAAACCACTCACTGAGTTTGCAAAATTAAAGGACAAACCCTGCTTTGCACTAAGTTTGCAATTTTGTAACACACATTTTGCAAAATTGTAGGTACAATCCACTGCACAGCACTCTTTTTGCAGAGCTGTAAACACAACTCACTGCTTTACACTGAATTTACAATTGATCAACACACTCATAGCAAAACTATACACATGTATGGCTATTATTTACACTATTTTGCCTGGCACACTGTCACATGTGAAAACTGTTTTAGATAATTAGTTCACTTTGGAATCAGATACTTTCCCCGCTGCCTTGGACTAGAGGACATTGCATGTGATGTAGATGAAATTTTGTGGCCGGACCCAGAGAGATGACACGATGTAGTCTGATTTTTTTTTTTCTCTCAGTGAAATTACTAATTTGGGTTTTGATTTGGAAAATGTCATGTGTTTGTTTTGATGTGTGTAAATAAACACCAGTACTTGAAGTTTGCATCATTCTATGTTTACAGAACTATGAGAAAGGTATGACCTCAAACTGACATAGCCTAGCTTGTGCTCTGAGAAGGCAAAAGCCAGACGTTTTTCTTTATTTTCTTTATATATTTTTTTATATTTGCCTTTCAAAAACACAACAATTTAGGCCAAACTCAATTCAAACATAATCTTGCACACACTGACTGAGACATGTCATACAGTGAATCAAATATAAAGCCATAAAATTACACACAAAAACAAAACAAACAAACATACAAATAAACCAACAAACAACAAAAATATATATAAAATAACTTGACAAAAAAAGAACAACATAATGTGCAGACATCAAATAGAAACTCTGTAAGGGGTTAAATAAAGGCATATTCTTGAAACAAATCATATAATTGTTTAGTCTTCTCACTCTTCATTATTTTTTAAAGCTTCCACATTGGTGGCAAACTCCTTTTTAAAGATCAGTTGAGGAGCTGTTTTTAAAGCAAAAGCCAGATGTCTTTTTTATTCATTCCATCAGTGTGTGGTTGCCGCATTGTGTGCTTATTAATGTGATGGCTTGTGTTAAATGTTTGATACAAAAATACCATTTTTGCGAGGGTTTGAAGAGTTAAGCAAGGTTTATCAGCTTTTGCAAGAGAACTAAACTGTTTTGCAGATTTGGTTAAGGGTTTTCTTATTGGTCTGTAGAGTTTTGCAAAAATAGCCAATAGTTACAAAAAATGTGCTTAAGCTATCAGAAAAAACTGTATTTGTATGTTTGTTTGTTTTATTTTTGTGTGTAATTTTATGGCTTTATATTTGATTCACTCTATGACATGTTTCAGTCAGCGTGTGCAAGATTATGTTTGGATTGAGTTTGGCCTAAATTGTTGTTTTTGAAAGGCAAAAAAATAAAAATAAAAATAAAAAAAAACATCGTTTTTGCCTTCTCTAAGCATAAGCTAGGCTATGTCAGTTTAAGGTCATACATTTCTCATAGTTCTGTAAACATACAGGGATGCAAACCTCAAGTACTGGTGTTTATTTACACACATCAAAACAAACACAAGTGTTTTTCCAAATCAAAACACAAAATAGTAATTTTACTGAGAAAAAAAAAAATCTAACTACATCGTGTCGTCTCGCTAGGTCCGGCCACAAAATTTCATCTACATCACATGCAATGTCCTCTAGTCCAAGGCACCGGGGAAAGTATCTGATTGCAAAGTGAACTAATTATCTTAATCAGTTTTCACATGTGACAGTGTGCCAGACAGTTGGCAAAATCGTGTAAATAATAGCCAGACATGTGAATAGCTTTGCTAGGAGTGTGTTGATCATTTGGAAATTCAGTGTAAAGCACTTTGTGAGTTGTGTTTACAATTCCACAAAAAGAGTGCTGTGCAGTGGATTGTACCTACAATTTTGCAAAGTGTGTGTTACAAAATTGCAAACTAAGTGCAAAGCAGGGTTTGTGCTTTTAATTTTGCAAACTCAGTGAGTGGTTTTGCTATAAGAATGAATCGTTTTATAAATTGTGCTATAAGAATCTCGGCTAGGGTTTAAGCATTCAGAAAAAACTGTATTAAAATCTATAATGTTGACCCATGCAATGCAATTTGACTACTTCCCTAGATATACACAAAGTAAGATATAAAACAAGGTTTTGTGGACCAGATCACATTTTTCAATGTTTATTTATCATAATGTTAAAGAAGACACAGGTAATCTGAATGTAAAAAAATTATAATTAAAAATAAATACATACTGTGAATTTTAAAAAAGCTGACCACAAAGAAGAAATGTGCATTCACAATTTAATATAATAATATCTGTAAATACCTGCACATTATAAATAAAAAAAAATAGACTGTAGTTTGGTGTCTATGGTAATGCCGTCACATTTGGGAAAGGCTGTATACCTCACCTTAAGCACACTTGCTCTGAAACGATGTTTGACTCTCCTCAAGTTAAGCCAGGAAATGAACTAAAGCAGATTCAGATGTCAGTGGATCACTAAAGATGATCCTATATGTATCAGCTCATATAATTCACTAGCCTTCTTATCATTCCAGGGGAACGCGTTTCATCTACTCCGTCAGAGAGAGAGTGAAGGGGAGAGAAAAAGAGAGTGTTTGCCCTCAGATAGGGTGAGAGGATTATCTATGAATTCAATCCCTGCTTGATATTGCCATCCTTGTCCATCTCTCTCTCTCTCTCACTCATATGCGCTTTCTCTCTGCATCTCACCCCCTCTCAGAAATACATGTTTTTATTATCTGAAGATGTTAGTCTAAGATAAGATGCTCCCTACACAGGCACCTTTCCTGCAATCACAAAGCTATTCTCCTGTTCTGTTTAACTGAATAAGCACTCGCGATGTCACCGGGTTACTCGGCAGGAAAGCGCTAGCTGTTTGAAATTTTACTAATGCACAGGGCTAGATTAGGAACACATTGGGCCCTGGGGCTATAGCAAAGCTAAGTGTCCCGTTTATTTTATTGCATCACAATTTATGTTTCTGTATGTTCCATATTTCCTGAATTATTAGCCACACTGTATATTTTTACCCAAATTTCTGTTTAATGGGGAGAATATTTTTTTTCAACAAATTTCTAAACATAATAGTCTAAATACAGTAACTAATTTATTATTTTTTTACAGTAAATAATGTATTATGTTTTATTATGTTTTGGACAGGATAGTGGTAATTACAGACAGGAAAATGGTTGCAGAGCAGAGGGAGGGGACGGCTTGGACCTCAAAGTCGGGTTGCCGTGAACACCTCAGTGTTATGTGTCGACGTTAACTCATTTCTAATAGTAACTCATTTCTAATAACTAATTTCTTTGCTATGATGACAGTACATCTTATTTTACTATATATTTTTTTAAGATTGTAGGATTCTTCTTAATGTAACATTTAAAGACTTAATTAGGTTAATTAGGCTAATAAATTTATGGTTAATTATGGTAATTTGGCAAACCTTAATGATGGATTGTTCTTGTTCTGTCTAAAAAAACATTTATTTATTTATTTATTTTTTTTTTTTTTATTCATTCATTCATTTATTTAAATTATTTATTTGTTTATTCATTTATTTATTTATTCATCAATTTATTTAATAAATTTATTTATTTATTTATTCATTCATTTATTTATTTAAATTATTTATTTGTTTATTTATTTATTCATTTATTTATTTAATAAATTAATTTATTTATTTGTTTATTTATTTAATAAATTAATTTATTAATTTATTTATTTGTTTATTTATTTATTTATTTATTCATTTATTTAATTTATTTATTTATGTATGTATTTATTTATTTAAATTATTTATTTAGTAGTTTATTTATGTATTCATTCATTTATTATTATTATTATTATTATTATTATTATTATTATTATTATTATTATTATTATTATTATTGATTTGCTCATTAATATTGCTTTTTTATATGTAGTCCTACAAGCATACAAAATATGCTGTAGCACAGTAATCAGATAATGAACGTCAAACAGACTTTCGTAATCAGCAAAAAACATTGGTAACACTTTGGTCCACTTATGGTCCATTTGAGCATTAGTAGACTGTCTGCTTATGCCGTGGTCACACTTGAGTTTGTGCATGCGAAATTCTGTAGTACGACGCTGTGAAAAGGGGCATTAAACAAGATAATTAGACACTTTAAAAAGCGAGTGATTGATCCATAATTAAAATTTCTGTACAGAGAGAGGTCATGTTTTGATTTTCGATTGGTCTTGCACAGTCACGTGATGCGATTTCGCAGGTCAGAGTTCACTAAGCTTGAACTTTGCTCTCCAGCGAACTGCGAAACTTGTCGCACGAGCTTGCGTTTGCAGTCTGACGCATTCGCTTGCGTGTAAATGGAAGTCTATGGGGAGAAAAGTCAAGTGTCACACCGTGACTTTAAGCAGGTGTGAGTTGGAGGTGGTTGGAGCTAAACTATGCAGAGCTGCGGCCCTTCAGGAATCGAGTAGGCTAGCATATCTATTTGTTTTTTTTTTGCATCAGATGTTGTCTGATGAAAGGGCAAATGACAATATTTAATTTCCCCAAACTATTACCGTCATTTTTATAAGAGCCAGATTAAATATTGCTTAATATAGACTTAAGCCATAACCGACTGCATTTAATTGAGATAGATACTCTGCATTATGGATATTTTGCTGACTTTGAGTAGGCTAATTGATTTGGTCACACATTGACTGTTTACATTGACATCAATAATCAAATTATTTGCCTTAATCTGAATAAGACAATAATATGATTAAGATGTTTACATGAGTTGCTTAATGGATGTTTCTTTCATGAGACCATTTTATATGTTATAGTATATAGCATAAAGTTCGATTATCGCTATCCACATTTCCTCCAGAATTTCATGTTAATTTGGGGTGTTTAATTTTTTATTTATTCGACTTTAAATGCAGTTTGGCACTTTGACTTTCATTCGGGAACATTTCATTCATGCCGGCCATGACAAACTGAGGTATTGGATGCGAGTATGAAGCAAGGACTGGTGTTTTAAAGGAATTTGATACCGCACACCGAATGGAGAAAAAAAAAAGCTCCGCATTTCACGATGCAAGTGTCTGTGGACCTTTACTGACTCGGTAGGTGCTGAGAATAACAACAGCCATGTGTGTATGGAATATTCTATCGCAAAACGTGGCGAAAAGTCCTACATGATGGTAATAGTTATTGTGTGTGTGTGTGTGTATGTGTGTGTGTGTGTGAGCAATTGTTTTTATTATTTCAGTTTTTGTATAATATAGAAGGAATAGGCTACAGCAATGACTATATCGTAAAACAACCCCGAATCCCCACCCTTCACCAAGGTAGACTTGTTCTATAATAACAGAAGTTAAAAGATTGCTGTAAAAAAAACAAGAATAATCAGGGTTTAACATTAACACCACTCAACCCGCCAAATGCGGGTAGATTTCCCCTGTGGGGGTTAGACAGCCACCGCCACTAGCCACTTTGGCTGGTTGAAAATTATTTTTAAATTGTAGTTTTCTTAAAAGCAGGGTTCGACAATAAAGATGGCCCAATATGCGTGCAAAAATGTGATCTCAGAAACGAGAAGCAGCAAGACTGATAAAACTAATTATGTTTACGGGAGCAAAAGAAAGCAGCTGAATACCGAATAAGAGGATGATCACTTGCGCTCCCGTTTCCTTGCGTGAAACAACCGTGCCTAGAAACGCAACTGGTGTGATCGGTTCTCTTTCAAATAGACTAAACAAAAAGTTATGCTCTTGCACTCATAGTTTTGCTGCTTTCAAGAGCTCCAGAGCGTTAACCTTGTGTGTGATCATCCTTTCATTATCACACACGGAATGTTTTTCACCTGCTTTTTTTTGCTTACAGGTATTTTGGTAAAATGGTTTATCATTTTTTACAATAACATTGGTTTAATATGAGATTAACTCCCCATTTATGAGTAGTTACCTGGTGATCTGGGACCTTTAGCCAGGACAGATTACTGTGCATAGTTTTCGATGCACCACAGCAGTTATTTTTTAAATGTCAATTGTTTTTGTTTTTTTTTAAGAAATGTTTTGTTAAATAAATAGTATACAGCTATATTTTGCTCGTTTTGACACATTTAAAATTTGTGGATACAAAATAATAATTTATTTATGTTTAATGTGGTCAGAAATACATTTGGTAAATCCTTAATTTGAGCTCTGAAAAGTCATGTGATATAAAAACTGATTGTAATACAACACTATGAAACCATGGCCCATTTGCTCATACACGACATTCACAAAAAAGTGAAATGAATGAGGCATGTGGACATAACACAAAATCTAAATCAAGTAATTTTAGCATGTCAAAGTTAAATTTATGCATATAACATATATTTTCCCAACAACAAAATTGTGGCTAGTGAAAATGGTGAGTGGCTAGCAATGTTGGAAATCTAATAACCAAAGTGGCTGATGATCAAAAAAATTAATGTCAAACCCTGAGAATAATGTTAAACAAAAAAAGGAGTAGAAGTTAAGTACAAATCAATAACTATTACATCATGGGATACATAAAGTACATAAACAGAAGCTGTACATAAGAAGGTAGAAACAAAAGATTGGACAGTATCAAAAGCTAAAATCCAGGACTTAACAGTTTTTGTCTAAGCTCCATGTCACTGACTACGTTTACATGGACACCAATAATTCGATTTTAATGCGATTAAGACAATACTCTGATTAAGAGTCTACCATGTAAACAGCGATTTTTGATTAATTTAATCAGATTAAGGTCATAATCGAACTAAAGAGAAATCGAATTAAGACATGTGGAGTATGCTGATCTTAGTCGCATTATTGAAGTGCAGTTCATGCATGTAAACACCTTAATCGAACTATTACCCTCATGTAGGACTTTAAGCCGCTTTTTGCAACAGGGTAGTCCACACACACACACACACACACCCAGACACACACACACGCACGGCTGTTTGACACTCTTTGCACCTACCGAGTCAGTGTAGACCACAGACACCTGCATCGTGAAATGCGGAGGTTTTTTTTCTTCCATTCAGCATAACTTCCATTAAAACAACACTTTCAGCAGTTCATTCCAATATCTCGTTTGTCACGGTGGGCTTGCATAAAGTGTTCGTGAATGAAAGTGCCAAACTGTAGTTAAAGTCGACGAATTAAAAATGAAACACCCGAAATTACATGAAACTCCGGAGGAAATGAGGATAGTGCTGTGACGCAATGACGTTAATCGAATTAAGCGCTATAACATGTAAAACGCGATCATGAAAGTAACACTCAAAAAGCAACTCATGTAAACACCTTAGTCTTATTATTCTCTTAATTAGATTAAAGCAAATAATTCGATTACTGATGTCCATGTAAACGTAATCACTGTTTACATGGTAGACTCTTAATCAGAGTATTGTCTTAATCGTATTAAAATCGGATTATTGGTGTCCATGTAAACCTACTCACTTTCTCCTTTATATTATACATCCGAGAGAAGAATTGTGCAGGCATGTGGTCGAGGCACTGCAAGTTAATTCAATAATCAATAATGTTTGAATATTAGTTTTTGGTCCTATATGAGCTTATACAGGAAATACAGGACTGTCTTAGAAAGAAATGGGGCATCTGGTGGTCAACTAGGGAGCAAAAACTGTATAGCCCCGGTATAGTGCCGTCACTGTTATAAACACCAGCAAGTCGTATAGAATACTCCACATTATTGACCTGCGAAAAAATAATGCAAGAGGCATTTCACGTCTTCATGTCCGCAAATTAATTCTCCAGCCAATCGAGAGCCCTCTCCTTCTGTTGGCCCTGGGACTGTAGCACCACCTACTGTAGCGCTTATGTTAATGCGTGATGCTAAAAAGGCTGAGCGAATTAGCTGAATAGTTTTCGATTGTTTTGAAGTATGTTGCCTCAGCGTGCTGAAGAATCATTTGCAAATCTCTTGACAGATGCTAAAGATGAAAGGCTGAAGTCTCCGAGAGCTTTTACCGCTCACAATAGCCACATGGTGAGGCATTGAGGAGCTAAATTCGTTGCCCTTAACATTTTGGGTCGCTGATATTATCAACTGGCACTTGACTTTTGCAGAAGGACAAAGAAACGCCGGCCACAAAGAGGCGATTTCTGTGATTAGTGATAAAAAAAAGGGTGACTTTCAGTCCAGGGGACATAGTATCAATCTCAGCCAATTTTAGGCCACCAACATGAAATATGATTTCATAAGACAAATGCGGTGTCATTCTTAATGTGCTTAACCTTTACTGTCAATGAAAAAGTATTGATCGCTCTGTGGTATTTTCTCATCATTTGATTTCAGAGAGCCTGGTAATATATGATGGTGTGATAAGATGAAAGATGAATGGCAGCTGAATGCTCTCACTTTAACAAAGCTGAATGGCCCCCGCTGAGAGATGGGGGGTGCGGACGGAGGAGACAGGAAACAGGACGCGAATATAGGCTAGAATTTGTTACAGATGGCCACTGCTGTCGTTCCTCCTGACACTTCTTTAGTTTACCTAAATATAAAGATTCTTTCATTGTTTATTGCCACGTGGGACTATTTTTCCATGTACAAGAATGGATATAGTTAGAAAAATATTGTTACAAAAATATCATGTGATCTTAGTGTAATTAAAAATAGTGCTTTTGTTTTATTTATGCCTTCTAATTGCATTATGGGACTTTCTAATCCCTGCTTTGACACAATTTGATGCAATATAATTTATATATAAATTGCAGTAGATTTTTTTTAATATGAAAAGATATTAAAGCAATTTTTTATTGACTTTTTTGCAACAGTACATACTATTTTTTGTAATTTTGAAAGATACTAGTATTCAGCTTAAAGTTTTCAGCTTAAGGCTTACCTATAGCCGGCAGCTAGCTCTCTGCAACCATCACATGGTTGCCCACTGAAGCTAAGCAGGGCTGCACCAGGTCAGTACCTGGATGGGAGGCCACATGGGAAAGGCCATTAGTGAGGCCAGCAGGGGGTGCCCAACCTGCGGTCTGTGTGGGTCCTAATCCCCCAGTATAGTGATGAGGACTCTACTGCTCAGTCAGTGCCGTCTTTCAGATGAGACGTTAAACCGAGGTCCTGACTCTCTGTGGTCATTAAAAACCATCCCCATATCATAATTGGCTTCATTACTCTGTCTCCTTTCCACCAATCAGCTGGTGTGGCGCAAAATGGCTGCTGTTGTGTCATCCAAGTGGATGCTGCACACTGGTGGTGGATGAGGAGATTCCCCCCTATGTGTAAAGTGCTTTGAGTGCCCAGAAAAGCGCTATATAAATGTAAGGAATTATTATTATTAATTATTATAGGTTATTTTTTTACAGGGGGTCTTATAATATTGACCTTAAAGTTTTTACAAATGACAAAACTGCAAAAAAAAAAAAAAAAGACATTCTCAAGAAGAAGAAAAAAATGTAATACTGTTAAAATTTTCCTGCTAATAATTTTGCCCTCAGCTTTATATACACTCACTGGCCACTTTATTACCTTCTTTTGCCTTCAGAACTGCCTTAATGCATCGTGGCATAGATTCAACAAGGTACTGGAAATATTCCTCAGAGATTTTGGTCCCGATTGACATCAAGGCTTCACGCTGCAGATTTGTCAGCTGCACATCCAAGATGCAAATCTCCCATTCCACCACATCCCAAAGGTGCTCTATTGGATTGTTGGACATGTAGTTAATGCCAAATTCTGACCCTACCATCCAAATGTCGCAGAATAAATTGGGACTAGGCAAAGTTTTTCCAATCTTCTGTTGTCTAATTTTGGTGAGCCTGTGCGAATTATAGCCTCAGTTTTCTGCTGCTGTAGCCCATCCGCCTCAAGGTTCGATGTGTTGTGTGTTCAGAGATGCTCTTCTGCATACCTCGGTTGTAACGAGTGGTTATTTGAGTTACTGTTGCCTTTCTATTAGCTGGAACAAGTCTGGCCATTCTCCTCTGACCTCTGGCATAAACAAGGCATTTGCACTCACAAAACTGCCGCTCACTGGCTATTTTCTCTTTTTCGGACCATTCTCTGTAAACCCTAGAGATGGTTGTGCATGAAAATCCCAGTAGATCAGCGGTTTCTGAAATACTCAGACCAGCCCATCTGGCACCAGCAACCATGCCACGTTCAAAGTCACTTAAATCCCCTGTCTTCCACATTCTGATGCTCGATTTGAACTGCAGCAGACTGTCTTGACCATGTCTACAGGCCTAAATGCATTGAGGTGCTGCCATGTGATTGACTGATTAGAATTTGCGTTAAGCAGTTGGACAGGTGTACCTAATAAAGTGGCCGGTGAGTGTATAGAAAAACAAATACATACATAAACTTCTAGTACTTGTTCTTTTAATCACCTGTGTTTTGTACTTTAATTTACATGACCAGATAAAGTGCTTCGAACTACTTCAAAAGTGAATCAAAAGTCACTTTTTTGTTATTGGAACAGATATCACGATGCACTTCAAAAGCAAAAATAAATTAAAATATACCGATGAATCACAAGCTATAGGAAATTTTTAATTACCAGATATTTTTTTATATCAGTGTAGTCATGCTTTTACATCCAATAGTGTGCAAAAGAACTGAATCATTAGCCTCTTTCACACAGTGATACCGGTAAACATCCAGAAAATTACCGGCACTGCTTTACAGGTAAATAAAAAAAGCGCTGTTCACACAGGCAAGAACATTCCGGAATTTTTCCGTAAAAGACCATTTACACATCCATTCCAAAATACCAGTAAATTCTGACATCATTAACCAGAAATGACCTCTAAATGACTTGTATTTGTAAACATAGAAGGGGTCGGGCCTTTGTTGATGGTACCCAATATATGTGTGTGCTGGTGCTCACCGGCTGCTTCACGTGCACACGCGTCAAGCAACTGAAGCAGAGCTTGAAGGTAAACAAACAACGGCTTATCATAAGCATTTTATTGATACTTTTTCCCACAGTTGCCATTAAGAAGGAACTTAGAAACGTTATCTGACTAATATCTAGCAGCTAAATGTGTCTGGAAAAATATTCAAAGGCTTTTATTTTCATAAACAGCACAGATGTGAATGCGTCTGAATATTCTGATTGGCTGGAGTAGACGTATCACGTCAGCGCAATCTAATCGTGAACGAGCTCTTTCCGGCAATTTTCCTTCTGCATTCACACAGAGCAGCATTCCAGCAAATTACCGGTAATGGTATAACTTCTCTTTCCGGAAAATTGTCGCAACGAATTTACCAGTATTTACAAAAAGGGCCTGTTCACACATGATCCCTTTCCAGAAAATTGCTGGTAATTTTCCGGAAAGGTCTGCATGTGTGAAAGGGGCTATTGAGATTTTGAGTCAAATTTTGATGATTAAATCAGTCCTAATAATTTTAATAAATCAGCACATAATTTTCTAATAACATTTTAACAATGCCATGTCGCCACCATTGTTAAACTTAAAGACAGTAAGATTTAATATTATCTTTTATATATTTTTTATATTTGTTTTTATTCATAAATTATGCTTTAAATTGATTAAACAAGCAAAAACTTTTCAACTTTTTCTAGCATTAAAGCTTTCATTTCACATTTTAGAAGATTTGCCATTGTATTATCAAAACATCTGTTTATATTCCACAAATAAATGAAGTTTGGAACTCCACGAGCGCAAACAAATGACACCAGCATTTTAATTACAGGGTGAACTGTCCTTTTAAAGCACGGCAGCATCAAAATATCATCAGCGCACACCTGTGTGTGAACTCTTGTTCTGACAGCATCTTTTGGGATTATACGCTTCATGATTCACAGCGAAAGCAAACTCAGAACTTGTCAAGAAAAAAAAAAGAATAGCAATTTGATTTCAGAAATAACCTGCTGTCTATATCACTGTTGACTGCCATTAGGATATGCTGTCTTTTTTTTTTTTTACTCTTTCTGTCTGCTGTCACCGTGCCTCTTCTCCTCTGTCTGCTCCGAGCGCTGTTTCCATTACTGCCTCATTGTAAAGAGTAATTGGGGAGTCTGTGTGCAGTCCTGCGTGAGCTCTTGATCTACTTAAAGAACCTAATAAGCCTGGATTCTGCAGCCCTGCAACCAAATAAGCACTGCATTCACCGGGCTTATTAGGAGGTTAGCTTGATTTATTCACCTGTGTGTTTGTAAGTGTGCTTGTGTGTGTTTCTAGCGCTAGCAAATCGCTATAACTAGGAGAAATCTAACACTGGAGTTTTAAAAATGAGAAGATGAGAGTCGTTTCTGATCTTTCTGTCTTGCTATATTTAATCCTGCATTTATTCATTTGTTGAGAGCTGGTAAAGTGAAACGTTCACACTCGTTATTACTGCGGAGTAACTATCTGAAGTAGGGGTGCTACTAACTTAACTTAATAAAGTTTCAACGGGATTGGTTCTGATGCTAAATGATGCTGAATAATGCAAAAAAAAGCAAACATGTTATGTAGTTTATTAAATCAACTATCAGATATCTTTATATACAGTACTGTATAAGTCAAGTAAAATTTTACATACTTTTGAAGATGGGCGGCACCGTGCCTCAGTAGTTAGCACTGTCACCTCACAACAAGAAGGTCGCTGGTTCGTGTCCTGGCTGGGTTAGTTGGCATTTCTGTGTGGAGTTTGCATGTTCTCCCTGTGTTCGTGTGGGTTTCCTCCGGGTGCTCCGTTTTCCCAACAAGTCCAAAAGAAATGTGGTATAGGTGAATTGAATAAACTAAATTCTCCTTATATGAGTGTGTTTGTGACTGAGTGGATGGTTGTTTCCCAGTACTGTGATGCTGCTGGAAGGACTTTCGCTGTGTAAAACATATGCTGGAATAGTTGGCGGTTCATTCCGCTATGGCAACCTCTGAAAAATAAACATTTATTAAGTAACTACTATATTAATAGTTTCTATAGAAATTCTTATTTCTTTCAGTTTGGCTGGAAAACCAATAAACAATTAAAAACTGCTCAACATTATTAGCCTCATTAAGAAATTTTTACCCGATTGTCTACAGTACAAACCACTGTTGTTGACTTGCCTAATTAACTTAGCTTGCCCTAACCTAATTAACCTAGGTTGCATTTTAAGCTAAATATAAGTATCTTGCAAAATACCTAGTAAAATATTGTTTTCATCATAAAAAAATATTAAATGAATTATTAATACTATTACGTTATTATGTTTAAAAATGTGTAATAAATAATTAAATAAGTTAAAAATTATTTTGTCTTCAACTGTATATTTTACCCCAAAAAAAGTGGTAAAAAAAAAGACAATTTATTTTGTTTAAATTTAATAATTTTTTAAATAGTTTTATTATTTATTTATAAATATTATTTATTTTATTTTTACTTCACCTACACTCTCAGAAAAAAAGGTACACGGTGGTACAAAAAATGTTCCTTAAGGATCAGTTTTGTACCTTATATAGTACAGAAAACACCTCTGATGATACTGTTCTGTGCCTTTTATGGTACAATTGAAATAGAGGTACAAAATTGTTCTCATGTGTTGGACAACTTCTGTATTACAATATCTATGAAAATAAATATTACTGGAAAGGCAAAGTGTTTTTATGAATAATTTCCATATTAAAACATGAATCATCATTTAAAAGCATATGTTTAAGGGAACTCATAAACATTAATTATTAAGTTCTATAAAACAAAACAACTGATAAAACAAAACTATAGGTGTTGTAAACTAAACATTTAAGGCATTTTTAATAAACATTTGGTTAGCATACATTTTCATTCTTTATATCTACTATCAATTTGCTTTCCACTACAGCAAAAATCCTGCATATGCAAAGTGTTCATGCATGCAGATATTATTGTAAAACTAATCGAACATTGTGCATATCTCGCTGCAATACTTTGCATAATTCTATTTCAATTTTAAAATTAAGTAAATTAAATTAGCTTTTAAGTTACCTTTTAAAATTGGAGGAAAACATTTGTTATATTGTATATTTTAGATTGTACATGGGAGAATGTACTGCTGTAACATTTTTGTGAAAAATGTTGTGAAATGATTAGAAAAAAATAGATCTTTTGATTTATGTTATAGTATAATGAAGTATTTTTATTCTTTATTATAAATTGAAAATGTGTATTTACACAAAGAAACTTTTTTTGTAAACTGAAACATTGTTAAATAAATGTATTTGATGTTTTATATTTATTGAAAATAAATTGACACATTTAGGATAAAGCAAAATGCCTTTAAATAGTTCTTGAAAGACACATTTGACACTGTTAAGGTACAAAGTGTCTTGTCACTGTAGCTTCATGGATCAGATTTGTACCTTTGATGAAGGTACAATATTGTTTGTTTGGTTTTAAAAACCAAAGGTACATTTTGGTTTTCCGTGGTACAAATCATGTCCTTAAAGGTACAAACTGCAATGGTACAAGTTTGTTTCTTTGTCTTAAGGTACAATTCTGTTCCATAAAAAGGTACTGCCCCAGTGACAAGGGTTTGTACCTTCTTTGGTACAACATTGTACCATTTTTTTCTGCTTCCCCCTGCATGTTTTTGGACTGCGGGGGAAGCCCGGAGAAAACCCACGCCAACACAGGGAGAACATGCAAACTCCACACAGAAATGCCAACTGGCCCAGCCAGGACTCGAACCAGCAACCTTCTTGCTGTGAGGAGACAGTGCAAACCACTGAGCCTCTGCGCCTCAGAACTTCATTTTGACTGAAATATATATATATATATACAGTTGAAGTCAGAATTATTAGTCCCTCTTTGATTTTTTTTCTTTTTTAAATATTTCCCAAATGATGTTTAACAGAGCAAGGAAATTTCACAGTATGTCTGATAATATTTTTTCTTCTGGAGAAAGTCTTGTTTGTTTTATTTGACTAGAATAAAAGCAGTTTTTAATTTTTTAAACACCATTTTAAGGACAACATTATTAGCCTCTTTAAGCTTTATTTTTTTCTCATAGTCTACAGAACAAACCATTGTTATACAATAACTTGCCTAATTACTCTAACCTGCCTAGTAAACTTAATTAACCTAGTTAAACCTTTAAATGTCACTTTAAGCTGAATAGAAGTGTCTTGAAAAATATCTAGTAAAATATTATTTACTGTCATCATGGCAAAGATAAAATAAATCAGTTATTAGAAATGAGTTATTAAAACTATAATGTTTAGAAATGTGTTGAAAAAATCTTCTCTCCGTTAAACAATAAAAAAAATAAAAAATAAACAGGGGGGCTAATAATAATATATATATATATTCCTTTAATAATTAAAAAGTCATATTTAAAAATAAGAGTCATATTTATAAGTAATATATTAGAGCTGTCAACAGATTTTTTTTTATCATGAAACTTTCACATCATTGATGTTGCTTAATACATTTATTGGTCACACTTTATTTTGATGGTCTGTTTGTTGAATTTAGGTTACATTGCAACTAATTCTCAGTAGATTATAAGTAGATTGTTAGGTTGGGGTTAGGGTTGGGGTTGGGGTTAGGGTTAGTGTAAGTTGACATGTACTTGCACAGTTTCTTATAGTCAGTTAAATGTCTGTTGAAGGACTGTTAAATGTCAGTGTCAACAGATATTAAGCAGACAGTCTACTAATACTCAAATGGACCATCAAAATAAAGTGTTACCCATTTATTTTATCATTATTGTTCCATTAGTGTATTAAAAAGTGACTTCAAATTGATGAAAGTTTAAAGCAATGTGTTTGCTACTTTTGTACTTTCTGTCTTATTAAAAAAGTAAAATCACTGTCCATTCAGATAATCATCTTTTCCTTTTCTTCCATGTGTTCAACATAATGAGAATATTTCCATCGCAGAAATGTAAGGCTCTGCCATCTTCATTTCTGTCCGTTTCTGCATTATCTCATTGAGAGCGGGATTCACCGTGACTATGTTCATTTTAATTCAGCAATTTATTTTTCAAGAGCAAATTAACTAAATTAAAAAGTAACTCACATTACATTTTTTTTAAAAAGTAACTCAAATTTTATTACTGAGTTGTTCAAAGTAATGTGTTACTTTACTTGTTACTTAATAATCCAGAAATCCAGAAATGATGCATTTTTGCTGTAATGTGAACAATCATTTATGAATCCTCTGTTCACTTCCTCAGCTCAACCCTTTGGCCAGTCAGGCAGCGGTTGCAGCAGCAGCAGCGATGGGTTCAATTGCCGGGTCACAGGTGTTTGGTAATGCTCTGTCCAGCCTGCAGGGGGTCACTGGGCAACTGGTCACCAATGCACAAGGACAGGTATGAACACACATTCACAAAGCACATTCAAATGATCATGCACACAAGAAATGCATGTGTAAGCTAAAGTGTGCCGCACATTAATCATAACGCTAGACAAAGGACAAGTAAACATTCTCTTGTAGTAGTCTGAACATGATTTCTTTTATTAGTGAAATGTAACCCAGACAAATAAATACAGAACGGACCTTCGTGGCCAACCTTGGCTCATTTTATCATATGATTCTGGCTATGTTTCTGCAAAACCCCAAAAGTGTATTTAAGATGCCTCAATGCAGTTTCTACATAAAATATGAACTATAGGAGGCAGTAAAATACCATTGATAATCGTCAGTTTCTACACAAATTACAATTAGAGGAGCAGATTAGTGACAATTAAACTATATTTTCATGCAGTTCTTTGCAAAATGCTATATAAGGACCACAAAACATTAAAATGAATCACAAAATTTTAGGTACTAATGTATTTCAGGTCAGCAAGAATCACATCCTTATAAAAAACAACTCCCTCTATTGAACCTTCTATATGGAAAAGGTTCCAACATATTTCAAGTTTTGCCGAAATGTAGCTAGTATCAGATACCTCTGGTGGATGTTTTAAATGTACTTTTCATTTAAAACATCCACCAGAGGTATCTGATACTAGCTACATTTCGGCACAAAGGTACATTTTGGCACAAAACACACCACTATATTTCAAGTATTGCAGAAATGTAGCCAGAATCACATACAAATAAAAGCAATGCTCTCTAGTGGACGTTTCATATGGAAAGTGCCTTGAAAACATTCCAGCTTATTTTAAGTGTTGCAGAAACGTTGCCAGTATCAGGTACCTATAAAAACAACGTCCTCTTGTGGATGTTTTAAATGAAAAGTGGCACAACACATACCGTATTACAAGTGCTGCAGAAATGTACAGTGTAAATATCTGTATATTGACAGTTTTCTGTGATTTATGTTTTTTTCCCCCCACTTTTTTATGCTTTTGAATTGGATTATGGGATCTTGATCTTTCCTTCGAAAGCTTTTGATGTTGAAAAGTTGGAAAAATTTACTTTTATTGACATTTTTAATAGTTTGGAGTTATATATTGTCTGGGTTGGTGTTGTATATTACGATACAAAAATCTGGTACATTTTCTGTTGTTTTACAAACTTAGTCCTCTATATATTATTTCTTAAACAACATCTTGTCTCAAATGACTAAAATTTCAATAAAAGTGACTCT
This sequence comes from Danio kyathit, assembly GCA_903798195.1. NCBI lineage: Eukaryota > Metazoa > Chordata > Actinopteri > Cypriniformes > Danionidae > Danio > Danio kyathit. The sequence goes on from LR812542.1 coordinate 12,641,081, forward strand.
GTTAAGCTGTAGAGTTATATTTTCAACCTCATAAATGGACAGAGCCGAGATAACACTCCCAGAATGCATTACGTAAACATAAATAAATGAAAAAAAAACATTTGAAGCACAAAATATAAAAACATTAAAAAAAATAAAAATATATATATATATATATATATATATATATATATATATATTATATATATATATATATATATATATATATATATATTAGTGTAGCCAAAATCACCTACGTTGGAAAAAAAAAAAGCAATGCCCTCTAGTGGACTAAATGTACCAATGTTCTTAAGGTTTTGCGAAAACGTAGCCAGAATTATAACTTATAAAAAGCAATGTCGTCTAGTAAATGTTTCATGTGGAAAGGGCGTCGAAACGTGGCACTGTTTTTACGATTTTGAAGAAAAATCATCAGAAGCGCATACCTATTAAAAAACAATCTACGCCATTTAGTGAATGTTTCATATCAAGAGTACCCGAATTGTACCAACATTTTTCAGAATTCGCAGAAACATAGCAAAAATCATGTACCTATAAAATGCAATGCCCTCTAATGGACGTTTCATATGAAATGTGTCATGCAACATATTTCAGGTTTCGCAGAAATGTAGCTTGAATCACGTACTTACAAAAACAACGCTCTCTAGTGGATATTACATATGGAAAGTGTTACGAAACATACCAAAGTACTATAACATACTTATAAAAAGCAATGCCGTCTAGTAAACGTTTCATGTGGAAAGTGCCTCAAAACGTAACACTGTTTTTCAGATTTTGAAGAAACAATCAGAATTGCATACCTATTAATACAACAATGCCCTCTAGTGAATGTTTCATATGGAGAGCGCCTCAAATTGTGTCTATGTTTTTCAGGATTGACAGAAATGTAGCAAGAATTACACACCTACTGTATAAAAAGCAATGCCCTCTAGTGGACGTTTCATATGGAAAGTGTCACGAATCATAAAAATGTTTTTCAAGATTTGAAGAAACATAGCCAGAATCATCTACTGTACCTACAAAAAAAATAATAATAACACAACGCCCTCTTGTGGATGTTTCATATGGAACATGCCACGAAACATAACATATTTCAGGTTTCGCAAAAATGTAGCCTGAATCCTGTATCTACAGTACAAAAACAACGTGGATATTACGTATGGAAAGTGTCATGAAATGTACCAATGTTCTTAAGGTTTTGCAAAAACGTAGCCAGAATTATAACTTATAAAAAGCAATGTCGTCTAGTAAATGTTTCATGTGGAAAGGGCGTCGAAACGTGGCACTGTTTTTACGATTTTGAAGAAAAATCATCAGAAGCGCATACCTATTAAAAAACGATCTACGCCATCTAGTGAATGTTTCATATCAAGAGTACCCGAATTGTACCAACATTTTTCAGAATTCGCAGAAACAGCAAAAATCATGTACCTATAAAATGCAATGCCCTCTAGTGGACGTTTCATATGAAACTTGTTATGCAACATATTTCAGGTTTCGCAGAAATGTAGCTTGAATCACGTACTTACAAAAACAACGCTCTCTAGTGGATATTACATATGGAAAGTGTCACGAAACATACCAAAGTACTATAACATACTTATAAAAAGCAATGCCGTCTAGTAAACGTTTCATGTGGAAAGTGCCTCAAAACGTAACACTGTTTTTCAGATTTTGAAGAAACAATCAGAATTGCATTCCTATTAATACAACAATGCCCTCTAGTAAATGTTTCATATGGAGAGTGCCTCAAATTGTGTCGATGTTTTTCAGGAGTCAGAGAAACGTAGCAATGATCACATACCTATAAAATGCAATGCCCTCTAGTGGGTGTTTCATACAAAATGTACCAGCGTATTTCAGGTTTTGCAGAAATGTAGCTAGAATCGCATACTTATAAAAAGCAATGCCATCTAGTAAACGTTTCATGTGGAAAATATCACAGAACGTATCACTGTTTTACGGGATATGAAGAAACATAGTCAGAATCTCGTATCTATAAATAAAACAACGCCCTCTAGCGAATGTTTCTCAAAGAGTGCCTCGAATCGTACCAACGTTTTTCAGGAGTCGCAGAAACATAGCAGGAATTACGTACCCAGGAAAAGCAATGCCCTCTAGTGGACGTTTCATATAAAATATATCATGTATATTAAATATATCAGTGTGCGTATTTCAGGTTGTGCAGAAACATTCACATACTTATAAAAAGCAATGCCATCTAGTAAATGTTTCATGTGGAAAATACCAAGATATGAAGAAACATAGTTAGAATTGTGTATCTATAAATAAAACAATACCCTCTAGCGAATGTCTCATATAGAGAGTGCCTCTTGTACCAACGTTTTTCAGGAGTCGCAGAAACCTAGCAAGAATCACATACCTACTCTATAAAAAGCAATGCCCTCTAGTGGACGTTTTGAATGAATAGTGTCACTAAATATAAAACTGTTTTTCAAGATTAGAAGAAACATAGCCAGAATCATATACCTACAAAAAAACAGCGCCCTCTTGTGGATGTTTCATATGGAAAGTGCCACGAAACGTAGCAGCATATTTCAAGTTTTACAGAATCACACATTATGAATGAGTTTAGGTTTTTCGTGGCCCATCTTTAGCCATGTTCGAGCGAGCCCGAGTGGGGCGTTGTGTTTAGATTGGACAGCAGCGTGGGAGTGCAGGGGATAAAATGCTGACCTTGTCATATTTACGGGGCCGGCTGCAGAATTGTTCCATCAGTATCCAGAGGCTTGAACGATGAGGCTTGTCAGACCAGAGCCCTATCTAATGAATCATCTTATCGCAGGTGCACACCGCTCCCATATTAAAGGAAAGATTGTATAGCCAATGTGCCCTTTCACGCTACAGACGGCATTATTTACCTTAACCCTTGTCTCATTCCCCTCCTCGCATTGACACTTTCTCTTCCGTAATATGACGGAAAGTGTTGTTTGAGAAATTGTACAATAGAGCCTCTTCATGTAACCTACCAGCTCTGATTGAAGGTTTTATGGATGCTTTTAACGGTTTTGGCTGTAAATGTAATCAAAAATATGTAATGAGGTTTTATATGTTAAAAGAATCATAGAATTGTGCACGGCGAGGATAGTTCGATAAATGGGCTTATCAGCTTTTAGAAGAAAGGAGGGAATAGGATCCGTATCTGTTGTTGATGCTAAAGCTATGCATCAAATCAAATTCATTTATAACTTAGCAGAAGAAGCTTAGGATGCTGAGAGCATTGTATGTGCATGTGTGACTATAGCCAAAAATACATTGTATAGGTCAAAATCATAGATTTTGCTGTAATGCCAAAATTCATTAGAGTAGATTGTTTTCACATGACATCATTGATGACGCGCGAAATTTAGATGGAGGGCAGGAAGTGGATATTTAACATACACTGAAAAACCCAGGGTCACACTTTATTTTGATGGTCCGTTTGTTGAATTTAAATTACATTGCAACTAATTATCATCAGATTATAAGTAGACTGTTAGGTTGGGGTTAGGGTTGGGGTTGGGGTTAGGGTTAGTGTAAGTTGACATGTAATTGCAAAGTTTCTTATAGTCAGTTAAATGTCTGTTGAAGGACTGTTAAATGTCAGTATCAACAGATATTAAGTAGACAGTCTACTAATACTCAAATGGACCATCAAAATAAAGTGTTACCAAACCCAGCAGTCAACTTTATCAAGTGAAATGAGTGTAGTTAACTCAAAATTGACTAAAAGTTAATTCTACTCATTTGAAAAGGGTTTTGAACTCACTGTTGAAGGTAATGAGTTATTTAAATACCTCATTGCTTCAGCTTAAATGGAGTAAATTTACAGTACTCATATAGATTAGTTTTTTTTACTCAAATGGTTTGTTGCAATCGGTTTCCTCAAACAGTTTGAGTTGCCTTAACTTATTGGGTTTTACAGTACTCAGTTGGTTTGAGTTCTCTTCATTTATTAGGTTTTACTGTGCTCAAATTGCTTCATTTACTCAAATGGATTTAGTTCACAGTACTTATCAGGATTAGTTTTTAAACTTAAGTTATTTGTTGCAATCGGTTTTCTCAAATGGTTTGAGTTACCTTAACTTTTTGGGTTTTACAGTGTAGGAATCGCTATCAGAACATCAAAATGTTTTTGTTTTATGTTGTTTCTAATTGTTTAAATCAGGCAAAATAAGAAATGCTGAACAGCCGAACAGTTTTTGCTCATAAAGGGGGGAAAGAAAAGGCGGCGTGTAATAAACATTTATTTAATACATCCATGTGTACAAACTTTTTTGAACGCGATAATTCTTTTAAGATATTTACATGGGGAAAAAACTATAGTAATTTATAATAAACAAGTTTTTGAACAGTAAAGTGTATAATGTGTATAACTCTTTGTTAATGAATGCTACAGAATACTACATCATAGTAAACAGATTAACTGTAATAAATACTGTAAGGTTAGTGTAAAATGGTGCATTGTAATGGTGTATAATTACAGCGTAGAAAACTGAAGCCTACTGATTAATTAAACTCATTGTAAAACTCATTATGTAAATATAAATGTGCTTATGTGTATATACAATACAGTTGAAGTCAGAATTATTAGCTCCCCTGTTTATTTTTTTACCCTATAAAAAATAATAAAATAATATTTTACTAGCTATTTTTCAAGACACTATTCAGCTTAAAGTGACATTTAATGGCTTAACTAGGTTAATTAGGTTAACTAAGCAGGTTAGTGTAATTAGGCAAGTTATTGTATAACAATGGTTTGTTCTGTAGACTACTGAAAAAAATATAGCTTAAAGGGGCTAATATTTTTGACCTTAAAATGTCTTTTAAAAAATTGAAAACTGCTTTTATTCTAGCCAAAATAAAACAAACAAGACTTTCTCCAGAAGAAAAAGTATTATCAGACATACTGTGAAAATTTCCTTGCTCTGTTAAACATCATTTGAGAAATATTTTAAAAGAAAACAAAACCAAAGGGGGGCTAATAATTCTGCTTTTAACTGTATATTAAATACTTGTTCAGCATATGATAAATTGTCGTTCATTTGAGCTACCGCACAAATGCTGCCAAGTGTGCGCATGCATGTTGTACGGTAGACGTTACCTAACGAACTGGTAAGGCCTTGTCTTTGCTGAAGGAGCCTGGAGGGCTTGGCTGGACGTATCGGCATGGCGGTGCCGTTGATGGGATGCGCTGTGTGTTTGTAGTGTCGTGGCGGCTGACACTGGCTGACATAATCAGGTCACTGAGACGGTCAAAGCCCAGGGCTACAAGCTCTGCTCTCGACCTTATTACTGACGCGCATTATTCAGTTGGAGCCTGCTAAAACACCCGCCACCCTTTTGAGGCTCGTCCCCACCGCCCTTCTTTTACTTTTAACATTAAAATGATACTAATACAGGCCTCAGACGTGGCCAGGGGAACAGCAGATGCTGCCACACACCAAAAAAAAGCAAAGAAAAGGGAGAAGGCAATGTGTTGTTTTAGAGCGAAGCACTCTTTGTTTGGTTTCGGTGTTGATTTAGCTCTTAGGCATTATTGTTGGGATGATAGTAGATTACTAAAATAACACAAATGTGGCTTTAAGCACAAGCTATAAGTAGTAGAGTTTTCCCTCAGCTGCCGCACAGCTGAACATTGCCTCATTTTAGATGAGAGATTGTGTTAGAAAATAATACACAGCTTGTTTGTGGAGAATTCAGAGTGGTAATGGTGCAGGAATGCTGGGTTATTACTTGAATATGACTTGGCATGATCACTTTAGGGCGACACGGTGGCTCAGTGGTTAGCACTGTCGCCTCACAGCAAGAAGGTCGCTGGTTCGAGCCCCAGCTGGGCCAGTTGGCATTTCTGTGTGGAGTTTGCATGTTCTCCCCAAGTTGGTGCGGATTTCTGGGTGCTCCGGTTTCCCCCGAAGACATGCGCTATAGGTAAATTGAATACGCTAAATTGTCCGTAGTGTATGTGTGTGAATGAATGTGTTTGGATGTTTCCCAGTACTGGGTTGCAGCTGGAAGGGCATCCGCTGTGTAAAACATATGCTGGATAAGTTGGTGGTTCATTCCGCTGTTGGGACCCCAGATGAATAAAGGGACTGAGCCGAAGGATAATAAATGAATGAATGATCACTTTAATGATATTATGATAACACTTTACTTGTTCATAAGACTGTCATGATATATTTATAATCATGACACATGTCATAAATGTGAATGAGATTCTATGCATGCTTATGGCAACCGTTATTAAGTGTCATTCGCTCTGTTATTTTATTTTAAATGCAAAAGTGACATTGTTTGAAATGTCATTGTTAGGACAACTTAACATAAATTCATAATAACCTGTCAGCGTCCTTGTCATGACAGCTTCATATCACATTGACAACATAACTTGTCATAAATCTGTCATAAACATGATTGTCATGAGGCCATTATTATTGTGTCTTGAATTTGTCGTTAAAATGTCTCATTAAAAGTGTTGATACTCTTGTCAAATTATTTTATTAAAGTGTCATTAATATTTCACTTACATTTGCGATTTAAATAGTGCGATTCGATTGGACAGGAATTGCAGTACTGATAATTCTACTGCTGTCAATCCCCATAGACAAGAAAAAAGAAAGTAGTGGAGTAAAAGTACACTCTCAGAAAAAATGGTACAATGTTATACCAAAGAAGGTACAAACCCTTGTCACTGGTACCTTTTTATGGAACAGAATTGTACCTTAAGACAAAGAAACAAACTTGTACCATTGCAGTTTGTACCTTAAAAACATGATTTGTACCATGGGAAAGCAAAATGTAACAGGTTTTTAAAACCTGCAGATACAATATTGCACCTTCATCAAAGGTACAAATCTGATACATGAAGCTACCACTACAGTGACAAGACACTGTACCTTAACAGTGTCAAGTGTGTTCCTTCAAGAACTATTTAAAGGCATTTTGCTTTATCCAAAATGCGTCAATTTATTTTCAATAAATATTAAACATCAAATACATTTTTAAATAATGTTTTTTAAAAAAAATTATTTACACCTTTTCCGTTTACAATAAAGTATAAAAAAAATACTTTAACATAAATCAAAGGATCGATTTTTTTGTTAAACATTTCCCAACACTTTTCACAAAAAGTTACAGAAATACATTCTCCCATGTACAATATAAAACATCTTTTTCTCCAATTTTCCCACAATACCTTTGTAATCATTTAATTTACTTAATTTTAAAATAGAAATAGAATTATGCAAAAGTATTGTAACGAGATGCACAATGTTTGATTAGTTTTACAATAGTAAAATGTCTGCATGAACACTTTGCATATGCAGGACTTTTGCCAGCTCACGTGTGTAGTGGAAAGCAAACGCCAAAAGGTGCGGATATCAATAATGAAAATGCATTTATCTGAAAATGCTTACCAAATGTTTATTAAAAATGCCTTAAATGTTTAGTTTACAATACCTATAGTTTTGTTTTACCAGTTGTTTTATATTATAGATCTTAATAATTAATATTTATGAGTTTCTTTAAGCATGTGCTTTAAAACGATGAGTCATGATTTAATATGGAAAGTATTCCTAAAATCACTTTGCCTTTTCAGTCATATTTATTTTCATAGATATTGTAATACAGAAAGAGTTGTCCAACACTTATGTACCTTTTTCATGAGAACAATTGTGTATTTTCATTTCAATTGTACCATAAAAGGCACAAAACAGTAGAGGTCTTTTCTGTACCATATAAGGTACAACTTTTACAAAGATACAAAACTGTTCCTTAAGGAACATAGTTTGTACCACCATGTGCCTTTTTTTTCTGAGAGTGTACCAATACAGTACTAAATTACATTTCCTGAGAAAACCTATTCAGTTACAGTCATATGAGTTTTTGTAATGTGTTACTTTACACCACTGGTAATAGCAGTTTTGCTGTTGCTGTTATTAATAAAAAGACTTAAAGGTTTTAAATCTAAAGATGAAATTTAACATGAAATACCACTCTTTCTCAACACATTCTTGTTTTTAAGATGGCTGAAAGTCCAAAAGTAGAATGTTCAGTTTAGGACTGCAGCATTGCATCAAAAGCAGAAGTAAAACATTAAATAAAATTCAGTTCTGCACATGGAGACATAAACAATACAAAGAATTTATATTTGTGTTATTGTTCAAATGTGTTTAACCCTAATGTTTTACTATTAAAAAAAATAATAATTTAATTTAATATAACAAATTATTATTATCATTACACAAAAAGGTGTAATGTTCTCTTCAAAAAATCCAGTTGTTGAACGTATTACTATAAATTAACTTTCAGTATAAGTAATGGGATAAAAAGCTTGAGGAATGGATGAATGAGTGCACAGGTATTACTATTAATATTACTAGCATAATGTTATGTACGTAGTATTTTGATTATAATATATTTTTTTTAATATTAAGATAATTAGATCATTAGAAATAAATACAATTATTTCTTATTATTTAACAAGATATTCCTTTAACTGAATCAGAAAAAGCAGCGTTTGACCGTTTCTGATCTGTGTTTCTTTCTCGGCGGCGGGGTGTTAGAAGTTTGGAATTCTCTCTCAATATGTGTCCCCATCCTATTCCCCTCCAAACAGCGGGCAGTAGGGCAGAAAATGGGCAGGGATATTGCCTGGCGGCCATGGCTAACGCTGAAGATTGGCCTGGCTGCAGGAAGAGATGACATTCCCTAGGAATCACTGCCAGTATAATCCTAATGAGTTCTGCTCAAAGAGGAGAAACAGAGAGAGAAACAGAGGGGGGAAAAGAGAAAGGGAGATGAATGCTCGTCACACTGTAAAACACACATATAATGCAAAGGAACGAAAGCAAGTCTTTAAATAAGAACAAGAAAAGAACTTTTATTGACAGACAGATGCAGTGGTGGAACTAGACTTTTATACATGAAGTGGACAAGGGGTGTTTCTGGCTAATTTAGGGGGTCTATAGACCATGGCAGACAAGTAGATTATAGTTATAACCTGATACCAGAAAGCACAAACAAATTCATTGTTGAATACACATTACAGTTAGCGGTACAATCTTACTCATTCATTCGTTTTCCTTCAGCTTAGTCTCTTTATGTATCAGGGATGCCACAGCGGAATGAACCGCCAACTTATCCAGCATATGTTTTACACATTTACCTTCCAGCTGCAACTCAGTATACTGGGAAACACACTCATTCACACACATACACTATGGCCAATTTCATTCATTCATTCATTCATTTTCTTGTCGGCTTTGTCCCTTGCGGGGTCGCCACAGTGGAATGAACCACCAACTTATCCAGCACGATTTTACGCAGCGGATGCCCTTCCAGCCGCAACCCATCTCTGGGAATTTCCACACACACACATTCACACTCATACACTACGGACAATTTAGCTTACCCAATTCACCTGTACTGCATGTCTTTGGACTGTGGGGGAAACCGGAGCACCCGGAGGAAACCAACGCGAACATGGAGAGAACATGCAAACTCCACACAGAAATACAGACTGACCCAGCTGGCGCTTGAACCAGCGACCTTCTTGCTGTGAGGTGACAGTGCTAACCACTGAGCCATGGTGTCACCTGTATAATTTTATACTCATTAATGTGCAACTAACATAGGGACTTACAGTTTATAAAGTTGTTAAAAGGATAGTTCACCCAAAAAGGAAAATTCTGTCATCATTTACTCACCCTTTGCATGTTTCAACCCTTTATGAGTTTCCTTTCTTCTGTTTAGCACAAAAGAAGATATTTTGAAAAATGTGGACAGCCTATAAGTGTTGACTTCTATATTTTTAGTTTTTTGATACTATAATACTACATACTACAGCAGGGGTGCTCAACCCTGTTCCTGGAGATCTGCCTTCCTGCAGATTTCTGTTGCAACCCATATCAAACACACCTGCCTGTAATTATCAAGTGCTGTTCAGGTCCTAATTAATTGGTTCAGGTGTGTTTGATCTGGGTTGGAGCTGAACTATGCAGGAAGGTAGATCTCCAGGAACAGGATTGAGCACTCTTGTACTACATGATACTATACTTGATACTACTCAAGTCAATGGCATTTTTTTTTTATCTCTCTTCAAATATATTATTTGTGTTCAGCAGAAGAAAAAAATATCGTAAGGGTTTGGAACCACTTGAGGGTGAGTAAATAGTCAATTTTCACTATCCTTTAAAAGGATAGTTCACCCCAAAATACAAATTTTGTCATGATTTACTTACCCTTTACATGTTTCATGTTTCAGGTGTTCCGGCACGAATTAAGCCCTGGTGATACTGTAAAAATGTCCTTGTTTTGTTCAATAGAATTAAACTAGATATTAAAGTTTGAGGACAAACTTTATGGTGGCTTGAGAAAGCCGAGTCTGAAAGTTTGAAGTAGTTTTAAAGTGTAAATAACTGAAGTAGTTTTTATGAAGTTTCATGTTCTGTTTAGCACAAAAGAAGATATTTAGAAAAATGTTGAAAACCTGTAACCGTTGACTTCCATAGTATTTGTCATACTACTGTATGTAAGTCAGTGGTTATAGGTTTTTTAAACTTTCTTTCACCAGAAGAAAGAAAGTGGTTTGGGACCACTTGAGTGTGAGTTAATAGTGTGTCAGTTTTCACTATCTTTTAAAGGGAAAGTTTACCCAAAAATGAAAATGTGGTCATCCTTGATCTTTTTTTTTTTTTTTTTTTTTTTTTTGTTCTGTTGAACACACACAAAAAAGTTATTTTGAAAAAAAAGTTTGCAACTGTTAACCACTGACATCTATATTATTTTTTTTTTCCTACCCTGTGTGTCAATGGTTACTAGTTCCAACATTATACGAAATATCTTCTTTTGTGTTCAACAGAACAAAATCTGGGAAACAAGTCAATGGTCGGTAAAATGATGGGTCACACTTTATTTTGACGGTCCGTTTGTTGAATTTAAGTTACATTGCAACTAATTATCATTAGATTATAAGTAGACTGTTAGGTTGGGGTTAGGGTTGGGGTTGGGGTTAGGGTTAGTGTAAGTTGACATGTAATTGCAAAGTTTCTTATAGTCAGTTAAATGTCTGTTGAAGGACTGTTAAATGTCAGTATAAACAGATATTAAGTACACAGTCTACTAATACTCAAATGGACCATCAAAATAAAGTGTTACCAAATGATGATATAATTTTCATTTTTGGGTGAACTACAGTATCCCATCAAACTAACTTTAAGCAAGATTTGCCAAAGTCTGAGTCCAGCTTGGAATGATAATCCTGCTAGGAATAATTTATTATAACATTTGATACATTATTGGTTCAATTGGATGTACTATTTTGCAAAAGTCTCCTCTCTAAAGTATGTTTAAGAGAAAAGAGTATAGACTATAACTATATAGAGAACTAAGTACAGAGTTTGTCGAAAGTAAATGTCTTCTCTGAGGTTAATAAGGTGTCATATTATTAACAAGCTTTTTTATTTGCACTCTTTTCATATAGTTCATAGTAATACACTGTTTATATTAATGCACTGATTTCCCATTTAAGCTGTGCTGTTTCTAAACAGATGTTTATTGTTTTTCTGGAAGTGTGAGGGTCAGTTGTGTCAGTGCAGCATGCAAAACTCATTGCTTTGTAAAGTTAAAACTAAAATAAATGCTTCTTTTGGTAATATGAAATGAAAATTGAAATTTCCAGCAGTGAATTAAATTTCAGGGTGACACATGAGACAGCCAATCAGATGACGGAGTATTTCATTTCACCATGCTCCTTTAGCTCCATCTCTGGACGTATGACAAAATATATGGACCCATTTAGAATTTAGTTATTCTTTTATCTCCTGCTTTTTCAGGCAGGTGTTTCTCGTGAGGTTAAACCACATGATCAGATTTAAGTGTAGCCCAGGCTCATGCTGGATTGAGAGACAATGTTTCAGGAGATTGTTTACATCAAGCATTCAACGTGATCGAGTCACAGGCAAACACATTTGTTTCACATGGTTTTACCAAATCAGAGGGATTTTTATTTGGTGCTTATAAGGATTTATGAGAAACATGTCAACTCTAACCTGTCAGACACTGGTGGAAACCAGATTTAACTTAATTTGTCCCTCAGCATGATTTTTATTCCAGCTTAGCTGCTTTAAGACAATAAACATACATTATAAACCATTTTAACCCACAAGAACCTAAAAATATAGTTCAGAAAAAATCCAATTTGAAATAATGTGTCTTTAAACTTGAAAGAATTTGTCTTCATGTTGTTTTAGAGATATTTCATTATAATTTACTCTATAAAACATAAAAGAAGACATTTTAAAGGATATTTCAGTTGTTTAGTTCATACAGCGAAAGTCAATGGGGTCCAAAACTTTGATTTTCATTTTGTTTATTTCTTTTTCATTATTGACTCAAAATAGATTAGATGTGTCCCAACTTGCATACTTACACACTATTCTATTCTTTTCTTTTTTTTTTTTTTTGTAGTATGACTAGTAAAAGTGCATTTACACTGAAAATTAAAATAATTATGTGCACCATATAAATGCAAAATACCTAGATTAATACCTGGATATTGAACACTTCTTGTACTCAACTGTCACAGTTTGCTCTAATACTGTAGTGGAAGTGGCGAGCTATTGGGTGCTAAAGTTGGATTATTTATTTTGGACTATGTAAGCAAAACTATCTATAGGAGATGATTTCGTCGATTGTGAATGTGTTTGTACTCATGACAGTTACTATTTATTTATTCTGTTATTTATTTAACTAATTTGCCAGTCCTTAAATGCCGGCTTCCAAAAGTTTGAATTTTCACATAGTTAAAAAATAGGCATCACGCTGGCGCAGTAGGTAGTGCTGTCGCCTCACAGCAAGAAGGTCGCTGGTTCGAGCCTCAGCTGGGTCAGTTGGCATTTCTGTGTGGAGTTTGCATGTTCTCCCCGTGTTGGCGTAGGTTTCCTCCGGGTGCTCCGGTTTCCACCCACAAGTCCAAAGACATGCGCTATAGGTGAATTGGGTGAGCTAAATTGTCCGTAGTGTATGAGTGTGAATGAGTGTGTATGGATGTTTCCCCAGTGATGGGTTGCTGCTGGAAAGGCATCTGCTGCGTAAAACATATGCTGGATACGTTGGCGGTTTATTCCGCTGTGACGACCCCAGATTAGAAAAGCCGAAAAGAAAATGAATGAATGAATGAGTTAAGTCTATAAAGGCAATGTGTTCAGTGTGTCATTTGGGATTCAACTATTATTTTATGCTCCACAAGACAAACTTTGTTTCAATAACATATTCATAAAGAGATTTCTTCTGAATGAATCAGTTGAATAAATAACTCACTACTAATTTTGGGTTACCTCCATATTCAAAAGTGTCATTGCATTTATATTTAATCCTTTCATATTTGTATAATAAAAATACATCGCATTTGAGCATCTACTGTAAATGCTACTTCAGCTGCTTCCATTTCTTTTGCAGTGGGAAAATAAATTTTGTTCATATTTCATTTGATTTGACTGCAACCAACACTGTAGTATTTTTTTATATGGCATTTATTTAGGCTTACAAGTAAATAGTTTGATATGAAAGATATGCCATACATTAATTAAGGTTAAAACAAGATGCCCTTTATAGTGGGCATAAAAGACTCCATTTAGGCCTAGTATTTAATCTAAAAGTTAAATAATCAGAAAATTGACTACTAGTCTTGACATATCAAGAAACCAATAAATTAAACATTTAACTTGACACATGTACACACTCAAAAAGACATTTCATTAATTTTCCTTTGGCTTAGTCCCTAATTTATTAGGGGTCGACTGAACCGCCAACTATTCCGGCATAAGTTTTAAGCAGCGGATGCACTTCCAGCTGCAACCCAGTACTCGGAAACACCAACGCAATCTCACGGAAATTCGTAATTCGTTCTTTTTGATTTAGTGGCTAATTTGTACGATCTAATTCGTGCAATTTAGTACGATTTGCTCATCGACCAATGACGGTTGGGTTTAGGGATGGGGTTAGGTGCCACGCCTCCTTTTTAAAATCTTACACTGAACTCATACGAATTCGTACAAATTAGTCACTAAACTGACAAAACGTAAAATACTTACGTTTCTTCGTGAGATCAGGCTGGAAACACCCATACACGCTTGCATTCTCTAAACAGAAATGCCACCTGGCCCAGCTGGAACTCGAACCAGCGACTTATTTGCTGTAAGGCAACAGTGCTAACCACTGAGCCACCATGCCGCCTTGCTGTACAGTCATCATTCATTCATTCATTTTCTTTTTGGCTTAGTCCCTTTATTAATCAGGGGTCGCCGTAGCAGAATGAACCTCTAACTTATCCAGCACGTTTTTACGTAGCAGATGCCCTTCCAGCCACAACCATCTCTGGGAAAGCTGTATAGTCAATCTTCTTATTTAAAATGAGCTGAAACAACACAGTTCTTGAGGTTTTATTGGGCACAACTTCATTGTTTTATGTTTAATCCACATAAATATGTAAAAACTAATAGGCTAACTTTATTCATGCATGTTGTCCCAACAAAAATTGATTGTAGAACCCAGCATTTTGTACAGTCCAGTAAATGTAGCGAACAATATAAGAATGTAATCTGCATAATTTAGAAGTCTCGCCACAGTACATACATGCAGGCCTACAACATAACTGATACAAGTACTAAAATAAACATCAAATCAAATCTCAGAAACTTCATAACGCATCAAATATGATTGACAGCATTGTTTTCAAAGTGCAAAATGCTGATTTCGGCAGCAGTTAATGCAGTGGCGTTTGTAAATGTAAAGTCCTGTTAGCTATAGTGAGCTGAGAGCGCCGTGAACAGGACTATTCAGAGCAGCCCGGGACAGTATGTAGCTGTCAGCCCTTGTGCTGTATTATTGCCCGTGTTAGAGCAGCCACTTAGTCCAATGAGAGTGAATAATTGAGCGGAACAAGCCCTGAGACAAGACGGCATGCAAATGCCATGTCGGGGGACACAAGCGCCACACCGCACAATAAAATATGCTAAGTGGCAGGAGAGAGGGCCGCGGAGGATTGAGAGGGAGCGATAAAGAGCGACAGAGGGAGGGAGAGAGAGAGAGATAAATTATCTGTCGCTTAATGCGAAGCAACGCAACCAAATGAGCCGTGGTGAGGGTGAATTACACATAGTCAGCCCTCCTTTTTTCCACCGCTCCATCGTCATTATGTCAAAGAGAGAGGAGGGAGAGGATCGGTCAGAGATTATACAGATGCAGAGCTTGTTAGCGCAGCTGGGGGTCCGCTGGCAGACCAGGGTAAATTATATGCAATAGATCAATGGTGCTTTTTCTGTCTAGGTGTTATATAAGATGTTTGAACACACAAGCACATACTTGCAGAAAAGTGTTCTTTAACACTTTATGTACCTCCCGGCTCTATTTTTAAGGGATTTTGGCCTTTTGATTTCTTGTGCTAGACTGGATTTTCAGTAGCTTAACGCGTCAGCAATCCATGTGCGTAACACTTCAAGGCCTTCACCCTTTTTCTGACCTTTTCTTCACTGTAAAAAAAATGATATGACAAAAAGTCATGAGAACAAATGTTTTATGCTATATTAACTTGTTTCAATACGTTGATCAAGTTTGACTGATGTAAGTTAAATAGATAATGACTACGAAAAGTCAATTTGACAGAGTATGTTTACAGTATATAAGTCTAGTTTAACATGACTTTATTTTATTGTTGAAGAGAAAATTAAATAGAAATTTAGACTTTAGGTTAACTTAATATTGTGTTTTGTTAAAACAAACAGATTTGTATCATTTTGACAAAGATATATAGAGAGAGGTTTCATTTTTAATTGACAGACTTTTGAAGATTCCAGCTTGGCCAGTGATCCATCTTTAAGGACACACCATGTACAACCTATTTTACTGATGTAGTTTAAAATGATGTCAAGTAAAACAGAACACACACTTTGAAATATAGGTTCTTTATTGGCATCAGTGGTTCCAGGGAGAACATTTGTGGAACTAAAGGCAAATAACACCGCAACGTGAAATGTGCCTTTATGAATTTTGCATAAGAAGACCAGAAACATCTACACAATGATTCAGAAGTTTAGTTTAGTTTAGTTTAGTTTAGTTTAGTTTGGTTTGGTTTGGTTTGGTTTAGTTTAGTTTAGTTTAGTTTAGTTTAGTTTAGTTTAGTTTAGTTTAGTTTAGTTTAGTTTGGTTTGGTTTAGTTTAGTTTAGTTTAGTTTAGTTTAGTTTGGTTTAGTTTAGTTTGGTTCAGTTTAGTTAATTCAGGTAAAATCAGTTCAATTCAGTTCAGTTAGTTTAGTTTAGTTAGTTTGGGTTAATTTAGTTTAGTTGAGTTGAGTTAGTTTAGTTTAATTCAGTTCAGTTTAGTTTAGTTTAGTTTAGTTTAGTTTAGTTTAGTTTAGTTTGGTTTGGTTTAGTTTGGTTCAGTTTAGTTAATTCAGGTAAAATCAGTTCAATTCAGTTCAGTTAGTTTAGTTTAGTTTAGTTTAGTTAGTTTGGTTTAATTTAATTTAGTTTAGTTTAATTGAGTTAGTTTAGTTTAATTCAGTTTAGTTCAGTTCAGTTCAGTTTAGTTAGTTTAGTTTAGTTTAGTTTAGTTAAGTTTAGTTTAGTTTAGTTCAGTTCAGTTAGTTCAGTTAGTTTGGTTTGGTTTGGTTTGGTTCAGTTTAGTTAATTAGCTTCAAATCAGTTCAATTCAGTTCAGTTACTTTAGTTTAGTTTAGTTTAGTTTAGTTTAGTTTAGTTTAGTTTAGTTAGTTTAGTTTAGTTTAGTATAGTGTAGTTAGTTTGGTTTAATTTAGTTTAGTTTAGTTAGTTTAATTTAGTTTAGTTTAGTTTAGTTTAGTTTAGTTTAGTTAGTTTGGTTTAGTTTAGTTTAGTTTAGTTTAGTTTAGTTTGGTTTGGTTTGGTTTGGTTTGGTTTGGTTTGGTTTGGTTTAGTTTAGTTTAGTTTAGTTTAGTTTAGTTTAGTTTAGTTTGGTTTGGTTTAGTTTAGTTTAGTTTAGTTTGGTTTAGTTTAGTTTGGTTCAGTTTAGTTAATTCAGGTAAAATCAGTTCAATTCAGTTCAGTTAGTTTAGTTTAGTTAGTTTGGGTTAATTTAGTTTAGTTGAGTTGAGTTAGTTTAGTTTAATTCAGTTCAGTTTAGTTTAGTTTAGTTTAGTTCAGTTTAGTTTAGTTTGGTTTGGTTTAGTTTGGTTCAGTTTAGTTAATTCAGGTAAAATCAGTTCAATTCAGTTCAGTTAGTTTAGTTTAGTTTAGTTTAGTTAGTTTGGTTTAATTTAATTTAGTTTAGTTTAATTGAGTTAGTTTAGTTTAATTCAGTTTAGTTTAGTTTCAGTTCAGTTTAGTTAGTTTAGTTTAGTTTAGTTAAGTTTAGTTTAGTTTAGTTTAGTTCAGTTCAGTTAGTTCAGTTAGTTTGGTTTGGTTTGGTTTGGTTCAGTTTAGTTAATTAGCTTCAAATCAGTTCAATTCAGTTCAGTTACTTTAGTTTAGTTTAGTTTAGTTTAGTTTAGTTTAGTTTAGTTAGTTTAGTTTAGTTTAGTTTAGTATAGTGTAGTTAGTTTGGTTTAATTTAGTTTAGTTTAGTTAGTTTAATTTAGTTTAGTTTAGTTTAGTTTAGTTTAGTTTAGTTTAGTTTAGTTAGTTTGGTTTAGTTTAGTTTAGTTTAGTTTAGTTTAGTTTGGTTAGTTTAGTTTACTTTAGTATCGTGTAGTTAGTTTGATTTAATTTAATTTAATTTAATTTAATTTAATTTAATTTAATTTAATTTAATTTAATTTAATTTAATTTAATTTAATTTAATTTAATTTATTCATTCATTCATTTTCTTGTCGGCTTTGTCCCTTGCGGGGTCGCCACAGCGGAATGAACCGCCAACTTATCCAGCACGATTTTACGCAGCGGATGCCCTTCCAGCCGCAACCCATCTCTGGGAACTTCCACACACACATTCACACTTATACACTATGGACAATTTAGCTTACCCAATTCACCTGTACTGCATGTCTTTGGACTGTGGGGGAAACCGGAGCACCCGGAGGAAACCCACGCGAACCCAGGGAGAACATGCAAACTCCACACAGAACCGCCAACTGACCCAGCCCAGCCGAGGTTCGAACCTGCGACCCAGCGACGTTCTTGCTGTGAGGCAACAGCACTACCTACTGCGCCACTGGGTTGCCCTAATTTAATTTAATTTAGTTTAATTTAGTTTAGTTTAGTTTAGTTTGGTTAGTTTAGTTTACTTTAGTATCGTGTAGTTAGTTTGATTTAATTTAATTTAGTTTAGTTTAGTTTAGTTTAGTTTAGTTTAGTTTAGTTTAGTTTAGTTTGGTTAGTTTAGTTTACTTTAGTATCGTGTAGTTAGTTTGATTTAATTTAATTTAGTTTAGTTTAATTTAGTTTAGTTTAGTTTGGTTAGTTTAGTTTAGTATAGTGTAGTTAGTTTGGTTTAATTTAATTTAGTTTAGTTTAGTTAGTTTAGTTTAGTTTAGTTTAGTTTAGTTTAGTTTAGTTTAGTTTAGTTAGTTCAGTTCAGATCAGTTCAGTTAGTTTAGTTTAATTTAATTTAGTTCTGTTCTGTTCTGTTCTGTTCTGTTCTGCTCTGCTCTGTTCTGTTCTGTTCTGTTCTGTTCTGTTCAGCATGCAAAATGCATTAAAACAAATGCATTAAACACAAGCATTCAAAGTTTAGATTTACGTAGATGCTATTGATTGATTGATTGATTGATTGATTGATTGATTGATTGATTGATTGATTGATTGATTGATTGATTGATTGATTGATTGATTGATTGATTGATTGATTGATATTAGTGCCTTTATACAACAAAAACGTTACTATTTATCTAATAATTGTGAATAAGTATCATGGATCCTACAAAATATTAATGTTTTCAACATTAATAATAGTAAGAAATGTTTCTTAAGCAAAAAAAAAAGCACATTAGTGTGATCTCCAAAGGATCACTGCAGTGTATTTATTTAGAAATATAAGTAGGTAGTGCTGTCGCCTCACAGCAAGAAGGTCGCTAGTTCGAGCCTCGGCTGGGTCAGTTGGCTTTTCTGTGTGGTGTTTTGTAAATACATTTTCAATTAATAAAATTAGAACCACTTGATTTTTTTTTTTATCCAAGTTTGCCTCTCTAGAAATAATATATCTACTAAAATTATACTACATATCTACTGCTATATCTACTACAAATTATTACAAACTATATTATACATGAAACATTTACATATTTTTCAATAATATCACTAAAATGAATATAAAAAAACTGAATCAATATATATTTACACACATTTACAGTAAATAAACAGCATGAAAATCTGCTGATTTGTCTCCAGAGTTATTAGTAATAAATCTGAAACAGTTTTTCCTTAACGCGCTAGCAAGTGACTTGAGCATTTTGATGTATGAGTGTATCTGCAGTACTCTGGATGATAAAGGTCTTAAGTCTTGCAGTTCCACCCTTGTGCTGTGCATGTGTGTGTGTGTCAGGAGGAGGCGTCGGGTCCTTTTCTCTAGCGCTGTTGTTCTACATGGCTCATTGAAGCCGTGGCCTTGAGAGGTAAAACAGTGCAACTACAAAGGGTTACGGCCCTTGATCTGTGACAGCCGGAGAAAAGGGGGTGCACAAAAACCACAGAAAGGGATTGTGGGAGGAGGGCGTCCCTTATGGATACCGGGACCAGGATTATAAAAGTGTGCGTGTGTGCTTTATTGGAGAACGAGTGGTTAAGAGGCTGCATTATTAACTCGGCCCTTCTATGCATTTTATACACACACAAAGACATACACACACACATATTTTTCCTCTGGTCTTATGATAGATAATACAGTCAGTGGTGTGCACCAGCTAACACAAAGGTACTCAGAGTCTGACCTTTAGAGAGGAGCAGAGAGCACATTGTGTGTGTGTGTGTGTGTGT
>LR812542.1:13331027-13428527 GCA_903798195.1 Danio kyathit
ATTAAGTGTTAATTATGTTTACAGCAGTATTTTACCACGTGTCAAGCTTTCTTATAGGAATAGTTCACACAAAAATGTAAATTTCCCCTCATAATTTACTCATTCTCAAGCTATCCTTGGTGTATATGGTTTGCTTTTTTCTGACAAACACAATTGGAGTAGTTTAAAATGTTCTTCCATGCTGTATAATGGTGTTGGATAGTTTATTTTAAAGCTTAATATGCTTAATATGTGCAGAAATGTGTCGTCAAACTAGCCTAGACTGAAAAAAAATGCTTTTCTTATTTGGAGTTTTTGTCCAAATATCTATAAATTCTTAAATGAAGCAAAATTTTCTAGACAAGCAAAAAATATTGTCTTGTTTTCAAAAATATGTAAAATTTATTGAGACCCAAGACAATCTGTAAAAAAGTGAGGTGCAGCAGTCAAATGCAAGATGCGAGAGGGGCACTTAAACACCACACAAAACACTTGATGTCAATAGAACAACTTTTTAAGAGGGCACCTCTTGCCACAAAAAAAATGCATTCGGTGTGATTAAGACCTGAACAGCCTGATTGTTGTTTGGGCCTCTAATTATTTATATCAGAGATATATATCTGTATATATATATATATATTAGGGGTGTAATGGTGTAATGGTTCACAAAAATCATGGTTCGGTTCGATACAACAAAAAGAAAAAAGCCAGAGGATTTCTCTGATTGAAATCTTTTTAATGTATTAAAACTAACATCATAAAAGCATGATCTCTCTTCTCTTCTTTTTTTTTTTTCTTTTTTTTTTTTTACTTTGAACAGTGATATAAAGCTATACTTCTGGGGTTTCTGCTTGGCAGCAAATAAAACCAATCCTTCTTTATACTCAAAACCAAAAAGCTGCTTATAAAAATAAATATAATATTTTAGAAGTTAAACAAAAAAAAAAGAAAAGAACAATTTAGTTTTTATATGGAACTCAGTTTCAATCAATTTTTAAGTATTTTTTTATTTTCAGAAAGTGTCCACCTTTTCTTCAGACAGCACAGATCTGCTTGATTTGACTGTCACTTGACATTTCAGTGGATCTGAAAGCAGGAATTATTATCTGACTGAAATGGGCTTATAAAGGAATAATGTAACGGGGCTCTATTACATTTAACATTTTATTAAAACCCGAAATTTCCACTACCGATTAAGGTCTCATTTCCACAGCTATAAATGTATAGATCGCCTTGGTGATGTTTTGCCCTGCTCGAATCTGTAGAAATTGCCTGTCTGAATGCTGCGGGGATATGCGGGGATAGTTGCATGTAGTGCGCATGTCTAGTTTTCATCTAATTCCAGTTAGTGATTCCGTGATGTCAGTAGCTATGTTTCCATTCACCTATTTTTATGCAAAAAAAAACAGTTGATGGAAACGACATGATGCGCATAAATTTTGAAAATCCGCATAAAAAACATATACGCATAACTGAGTAGGATAAACTTTTTATTCGATGAGAAAAGATGCGCATAAACTACGATGGAAACACTTTTACCGCACAAATTCATGTGATGATAAAAATGTGTGTAAATGGACAAGCCAGCAGGCTGCACATTATAAACCATCTGAAATGTTGTTTTTGTCATTCTAAAATGCCTTACCGTTTAAGTATTAGTGTTATTATATTATTAATGACATCCAAAATCAAGAGCGTCTGTGCTCCGCGTCTGACACCTTTAAACGCCACCGCGCGTTCACTACGTGTCAGGATAGCCTTCTGAGGCGCAAGTCATTTATTAGATGAAGAAAAGATTGACGCAGCTTTTCCTACTGCTGCAAATTCAGTTTTTACTGTTTACTGATATTTGGTGCCAGTTAATCAGGAAGTGACGGTTTTGTTCGCTTTGACTCGTTGGATGGAAACGCAGCTTTATATGCACGTCTTTTATGCGATAATCCAGTTTTGCGCATAAAGTTCATTCGCATTTTTGGATGAAAACATAGCTAGTGTAAATGAGTTGACATGTTCAAATATTGTCGCTAAAATAGCTTACTGTCATAGCAGATGTCATTGTTTTTTTTTTTATCCACCACTCTCTTGCCATCACCCTCATTACTTACAGAGAAACCAAAGTGCTCCCAAACGCCAGATCCGCTGTTGGTTATAGGAGGATTACATTATTGTTACTAGCCATTTTGCAAGCTAGAGCAGCATGTTCCTGACTGGAGTAGCGTTTGTAGGTGGGTCGGCAAGGCAGCATGTTGCCTGTCACGTCCAGGGTCACGTCATTTATGATGCCTTGTTGAGCATTGTTGCACTGAAAACATTATATTCTGTACACTTATTCTCTTTTATCTTTTTAGAAATTTGTCTGAATCGTTCGGTTTGTAATGCGCACCGAACCGAAAGTCTCATACCAACGGTTTAATATGAATACGTGTATCGTTACACCCTTAATATATATATATATATATATATATATATATATATATATATATATTTATTTTTATTATTATTTTTTTTTCTCGAATCTGATTGGCTGATATATTCTGCAATATCAACTCTTGTATAGCCTCTTTACCGTTGTGAATTAATCCGCCCCCTTAGAGTGGCAGCAGATCAATAGACTCAATACAGTTTGACAAATATTGCTGCTTTTAGACAGCCAAATGAACTTTTGGGGCTTTTTTAGTCAAGAATGTAGTTGTTTAGATCGCAACTATGCAGTTTATTTATAAGGATAGGGCTTATTTTAAATGTATAATTTTGGAAATTCAGCACGTTCGCAGCTATTAGCCTGTCATTGAGCAGAGCAAAAACGATTGACGTTCTGTCACAAGATGGCAACAGAGACCGCATAATACGTCCTTTGGGGAAGAAAAACTCAGCAAAAAAATGTCAAATTACAGCTGATTAAATCATTATAAAACTGGTAAGTGACACTAAGTCGATCTCTCTCTTTTGTATGTTCTAGTGCTGTATTTATACCATAGTAATCTGGTAGTGTTTGCTATGCTTTGACTTTTTCGGAGTTAATTATTGTGATCTCCCGATTGCAACAGAGAAATACTGGGAAATCTCTGTAGACTGATGGCATTTCAAGACGTTCAGCCTTATAATCTTAAATTGTGAGCAAAATCACCTGTTTTGTCATCATTTTAGACGTTACGCTACAGAATCATTCAAACACTAGCTCCAAAGTGACGTTGGTGAAGTAGCAATAGTCTCTGCTGTTCTGATATTAGCTGCAGATGTGAATGAATGGTGGAAAAAAAAGTAGTTCCTCATACAAAATAATTTTTAGACTCACTTAGTTTGATTTTCTTTTTGTATACACGATTATGCCTTAGAACTGTTGTATAAATATTACACGAGTAGCAGTGTGATATGGCTGTATATCGTCACTTGTGGGACGCATTTATCATTTGAAATATCGCTGTTACAAAAACTCATCAATCCACTTCATAAGACATGTGTTAACCTCATTGCCGCCATATAGGTTAGATTGACAATGTGCTTTTGGAAGCTTCAAAATAAAAGCCACAATTCAACATCATTATACAGCATAGAAGGATAAAATGTAGAAAATCTAACTACTCCAACTGCTTTCATACGGCAGAATAAAGTCACACACATACATATATATATATATATATATATATATATATATATATATATATATATATATATATATATATATATATATATATATATATATATATATATATATATATATATATATACATACAGTGAAGGAAATAAGTATTTAATCACACTGTTATTTTTCAAAATCTCCTACTTAAAAATCATGAAGTGGTCTGGAATTTTCAGCATAATTGCAATTCAACTGTGAGAGACAGAATCTAAAAATAAAAATCAGGAAATCACATTATATAATTTTTTAACAATTTATTTGTAAAATACTGTAACAAATAAGTATTTGATCACTTGAGTCAAGCATTTTAAATATTTAGTACAGAAGCCTTTGTTAACAATTACAGAGGTCAAAGGGTTCCTGTAGTTCTTCACCAGGTTTGCACACACTGAAGGAGGAATTTTGCCCGCTGATCTTCTCTAGATCTGTCAGGTTTCAGGGCTGTCGCTGAGCAACATGGAGTTTCAGCTCCCTCCAAAGATTTTCTATTGGATTTGGTTCTGGAGACTGGCTAGACCACTCCAAAACCATGTTATGCTTCTTACGAAGCCACTCCTTGGTTTTCCTGGCTGTGTGCTTTGAGTCATTGTCATGTTGGAAGACCTAGCCACGACCCATCTTTAATGCTCTGACTGAGGGAAAGAGGTTTTTGCCCAATATCTAACAATACATGGGCACGTTCATCCTTAATACAGTGCAGTCATTCTGTCCCCTGTGCAGAAAAACACCCCAGAGCATGATGCTTCCAGCCCCATGCTTCACTGTAGGTATGGTATTATTGAGATGATACACATCATTCTTCTTCCTCCAAATTCGGTGAATAGAGTTAAGACCAAAAAGTTTTACTTTGGTGTCATCTGACCACAGGACTTTCTCCCATGAATACTCTGGACCATCCAGATGGTCCCTGGCAAACTTCAGATGGGTCTTGAGATGGGCTAACTTAAGCAGGGGAACCTTCCGTGCGATGCATGGTTTTAAAACATAACATCTTACTGTATTACTGATAGTACCCTTGAAAACGGTGGTCCTAGCTCTCTTCACGGCAATGATCAGCTCTTCCCGCATAATTCTGGACTGATTCTAGACCATTCTTGGCATCATTAATACCCCACGAGGAGAGATCTTCCGTGGGGCCCCAGTCTGAAGGACATTGACAGTCATCATTAGCCTCTTCCATTTTCTGACAATTGCTCCAACAGTTGCTCTTTCTTGGCAATTGCCCCGTAGCAGTTTCAGCTTTATGAAGTCTACAATTTCATCTCTTGTCTCTTTTGACAGCTCTTTGGTTTTGGCCATGTTGCTACTTAGACTTTTGACTGATTGTGGGGTGCACAGGTGTCTTTATGACAGCGAGTGACCTCAAACAAGTGCTACTAAATTAGAATCATGAGCAGAGTGTAGCTGGACTATTTTAAAGCAAAATAACACGTCTTTGAGGGTCAGAAATTTGGCTGAAAAACAAGTGATCAAATACTTATTTCACACAGTAATTTACAAATAAATTGTTAAAAAGTCATACAATTTGATTTCTGCATTTTTATTTTTACATTCTGTCTCTCACAGTGGAATTACACCTATACTGAAAATTCTAGACCCCTCTATGATTTCTAAGTAGGAGATCTTGAAAAATAACAGTGTGATTAAATACTTATTTCCCTCACTGTATAATGGTGTCAAATGGTGGTGTATTAACAAAGTAATAATACACTGAAATAAAGATTAAGTTTGTCTTATTTTACTAACAGACCTACTAATACCTGTGTGAAAATAAAATAATAATGCTTTAATATTTTTTAACCCTCTGTAAGTTGGCTTCAACCCTCAGATGAAGATCATCTTCACAAAATAGTTGATTTCTCAATGATAAATGCTATTATACTATTTATGCTCGTCTTTCTTCCCAAAAAACTAACATGTTTGTATACATACAAATCTAAATAAATAAGTGACCTAATTTAAATAATCTAATTAACAAAAATAATAAACAAGCAGATAATTTTGATTATATTTTATTTAAAAAATAAATAAATAAATAAAATCGCATATCAGTATATAACATTATCCATTTATTTTAAACTAATGATTTTTAATTATTAAATACTAGCAATTGTAATGAAATGTTTAGCATTTTAAATGAGAAATAAATGCGTTTTTATTAGTTTAAGTAGTGAAATTGATTAACTTTCAAATTTAAAACAAAAAAATTTATATAAATAATACTAAATAAAGTGTAATAACAGGCAAATTGTCAAGTTGACTTGTGGAATACAGTACCTGAGAGCATTTAGAAGACCTTCCACACTGTTTGGAGGCTGATCTTTGAGCACTTTAATGCAGCCTTTCATCTGTTTTTTGGGGGAAAAAAAAGCAGTCAATGTAACAGTGGCACAGTAATGACAGCACTCAACCTCATGAGTCATGATGCTGTGAGAGAGCCATCATCACGTTTTTCTAAGCACTCTGATTATGAGTCAGTGTTAGGGCCTAGAGGGAGGTGGAAATCTTCAGGCATGGCTATGCAGCAAATAGGAGATGCTGGTTTTAACTCACATCTATTTTTGAGGACTTTGCGAATGCACCAACAGGATGGACATAGTCATAAAGGATGATGACCCCGACCATGACACGCAGACAGAAGGAAACGGTCTCCTCACTGCTGAAGCGGCTGCGGTATTCTCTGTATCCAGACAAAACCAAAAAATAAATATTTTTTCATTCTTAATTGCGTGTTTAACTCCTAGTTTCAAATGGATTCCATCTGTTAGTTAACACAGATCAAATGTTATGGTGTCAGCAGGCAGATAAAAATAAAAGACTTACGGGGTTTCCAACATGACTTTGCACACGCTTGCCATGGTGCTCAATACATCTGTGGTGTTCTCAATGGGCAAGTTTTTATTCTGTTGGGAAAAGAGAATAAAATAATTGTTACACTTTCAAAATGTCAGATTTGAACTGATCAAAAAGCAAAAACAAAAAAATCTGGTACCTCAGATACAAATTTTGTTGTGCCGTCACTTAATGTTTTCAGCATCGGTGTGGCGTCGGCATAAAATAGAGATATCCGATTGGCCAGCTCATTATTGACTTCATTTTCTCCCTCTGCCTAAATGAAAAAGACACCAAGAAGATGATAAATTAAAGCAAGAAAAAACTTTACAAAACTGTTTTGAACAGATTCTTCTTTCTGACCAGTTTCGGAGTCTATGGGGCCTATCATACACCCAATGCAATAAGGCGCAAGACATGTTTGGCGCATTTTGTCGATATTTTCAGACCAGCGCAACCCTAATTTTTATGTTTTGCACCACGTTGTTTAAATAGCAAATCCATTTGCGCCACACTGTGAACTCATGGGTGTTTTGGTTTAAAAACGAGGTGTGTTAAGGCGCATTGTTGGCATGTAGCTATTTTTAAAGAACTGAAATAGACCATGCTACTTTTTATTATTATTGTTTATTTATTGGTTTGCTAGAAATTAGAACTGAATTTAGAAATAGCTTTGAAACAAATCTTTGTGCTTAACAAACAAAATTAAATATGTAGGCTAATGAATGTCTTCAGTGGACCGTATACAACATAGTTTGCTTATTTAAGAAAGTAAAGGAGTAAAGTAAAGAGTAAAAGTAAAGAGAAAGTAAAAAGGCTGAATGAAGGAGGCTCATTCTTTATCCTTGTGCAGATGGTCCATTTAACTGTTTTCTCGCTAGTGAAGCATTCAGTTTTTCCACTTACAAAGTCCGCCATGTACAGTAAATACAACTGCGACACAACTGACTCTTAAAGATAATGGGAGATGAGACTCTGAATGGTATAATGCACGCTATGCTCAAAACACACCCATAACTCATTGAGAGAATAAGCACAACGCTGTTAGACCATGCGCCAGGGGGCAAAGCATATTTTTCCATCTTTAAAATAGCAAAAGTGGATTCAGCTATGCCCTTAATGCTTTTGCGCCATGCGCTTTAGACTTTGCGCCTAGATTGTTAAAATAGAGCTCAATGTCTCATGAAAATGATTAACAGAGGAACATAAAGGGTGATACTTGAAGATGGATGAACATTAAGAGACGTTTTTTCCCCTGTGCCCCAATTTCTCAAGTGCGAAATCAGTCAAAAATGCTAATACATCATTAATGTCCTGCATATTTAAAAATTAATCCTTTAAAAATGGATGGATTTTTCTCAAACCTTGAGCTAATATGAGCAATGAGTGAACGTCAGACACATTTTGAGTTTGCAAAGCAGAACTTTTAGCAACAATAGAATACCGTAGAATACTGCTTGTCTCTTTGGTTAGATCGGAGGTATGATGAGAGAGTTTATTGCCATTTGCAAAGATGAATTATTGTACAGGTAAATTGGAGTGTTAAATAGTAACATCTTACAACAACATTTTCTGTATCTACTAACAGTACCAAATAATGAACAATACTTTTATTATGGTACTTTTTTTTTTTTTTATCTTTCTTAATGTTAGTTAATAAAAGTAAAGTTGTTTATTATTAGTTATTGTTAGCTCAAAGTGAGGTTTTCTGCAGGCTTCACCAAGTAAAGACTTTTTAAGACCATTATGAATGAAATATAAGACTCATACAGGGCTAAACACTATGGAGTTTTACAAATGTCAAAGTTGGAAAAGATTTAGATTTGGCCTATCAAAGTAATTAATAATTTAATGAATGTAATGAGGTGGTTCATTCCACAGGGGCAACCTCTGATAAATCAGAGACTAAGCCGACGGAAAATGAATGAATGAATAAATGTAATAATACAACAATAAAAATAAAAAGTTTTAAAAGTTTTAAAAACTATAATAAACCAAACGTATGCACAACAGTCAATCCAGGTCAGTGTCCTCAGCAGTAAATGCATTTTAAACAGATGTTATTATAATGAAAAAAATTAAACCATTATGGTAAATAGAGTTAAAAATTACATTTTTAAATAAAAAGTTAAAAGTTTTATTGAGATGAATTGTTGGATGGGTGTTGGCCAGATTTGGTAGCTATACATGGGCAAAGGAAAATTAAGACCTGTTTAAAAAAGATTTAAGACCTACAAGACAACATTGCAGTAAATTTAAGACTTTAAGGACTAAAAGTGGATGGGTGTTGGCCAGATTGGGTAGCTATACTGTACATAAACAAAGGAAAATTAAAACATGTTTAAAAAAAGATTCAAGACCTACAAGACAATATTGCAGTAAATTTAAAAATATTTAAGGCCTAAAATTTTGTTTTTTAAATTTAAGACATTTTAAGACCACATGGATACCCTGAATTTGCATTAATATTAACGAGTACAACTTTGCATTTGAATAATGCTTTAGTAAATGTTCATCTATGCTAAACAAATGCTGTACAAGTATTGCTCATGGTATTAAATATATTAACTAACATTAAGTAAATTGTAAAGTTAATGATATTTCATATTTTATTAAAGTGGTGGGGCAGAGAGTTTTTTTTTTTTAAGGCTTGGTTGTGTTTATAAGATGCAAAGCAATGTGTGCTCATGCTTCGAATCACGTTATTTTTTCACATCTTACTTTAATTACTGTATATACAGATACTCGGCTAACATGAAAACGTCATATGTCCTAGTTCCTCCGAAAGGCCTGCCCTTAAAAGGCTCTGATTGGTCAGCTAACATAATGTGCAGTGATTCGCAGAACGGCTCCACGTCACCAGGAAAAGCGTCACACCCCTACAAGCACTCGCTTTTGCGCTGTGTAAATACTAGAGGTGTGAACCTACACTGGTCTCATGGTTCGGTTCGGTTATGATTATCATGCCATCGATTTGGTTCAATTCAATATCTCAGTGCATCTCGGTGCATTGACGATTCTTTCCATACACAGTTTTATATTTTCTTTACAGCACAGCAAGTCTTGCATTAAAATGTATATATATATATACATTTATATACTATTTGTAATTACATTTTGTCCTTTTATACAAAAAGTCAGATATATAAACTGTACCTTTAAACAACACAAGCATTTATAGCAAATAAACAAATATAAATATCCTGCTCGCTTTCTGAGCCTTGTCTACCAAGTTCTTTCTTACACTCCTTCTATTGGTTACGCGCTCAACAGAAAGGGCTGCGATTGGCTCTTACAAGCTGGTGCTTTTCACAGGTGAGTGACACTGATAAACAGCAGCGGTGATCACAGCTGATTGATGATAGACGCGGTAGAGAAGACTCTGCAGACACGCGCTCGTGTCTGTATCCAGAAGTATCGCTGCAACAGCTGAGAGGAGAGGAAAAGTCACGCCAGCAGGTCAAATGGGCCACAGTGAGAGAGAGAAATGGAGATTACTTTCATTCTCTTTATCGCCGTGAAATAGAGGATTCTGCTGTAAGTGTCAGTGAAAAACTCTCCAGGAAGCACACACGCAGTGAATATGTGCACAGTTTCTGAGTTTTTAAGTAGTTAGAGCGTTGTAAATACTCGCGCTCGCCTCCCTCGCCATAGTAAGCTACGGCGACATAGCGCATATGAGATAAATGACGTCAGTACATAATAACCGGTTATGATTATTACTGAACCGATACCAAATTGTCCGCGTCTGCATCGCGGTGCACCGAAGAAACAATTAATTTTGACACCCCTAGTAAATACTGTCAGTCAGAGCAGCTGTTAGCCGTGTCAGTTTGAGCCTGAATCAGACAGAAAAGGAAGAGGACACAGCTAATGCCTGCTCTCTAAAATAAAATCTGACTAGTGTCTTTCACATATATTCGAAATAAGCATGTATAAGTAATACGAAATGTTCTCATATCTTTTGCAAGATGGTTATTTGAGATGTATAACGCAGGGAAAGCGGTCGCATGGAGAGATGGGGGTCGCATGGGGGTTTGATGGATAAATATGAATTTGTAGCTAAATTGTTAACAGTGCCAAACAGCATTTCGCGTTGTTTACATCCTTGTTTACGTCTTTGCTACAACATACCATTAACGCTAGAAACTATGCATGTAATAGATCAATTTTAACAAATAAAAATACTTACAGTTTGTGGCTCACAATCCACAGCTTCATCTATAATGGTTGAAGCTGCTCCTTCTTTGAGGAGTTTTTAGCCGAATCCAGTACTGAACTGAGAGAGATTCTGTGGTGAATGCGCATAACCTAAAGCGTTTGTGATCTCACTAGACCGGATGTATTTTTTTTGTAGTTTTTTTGTATAAGTCAGAGATGTTGTTTATGTTCACACATCTACATTACACACGAACTACAGTGTAAAATATGATACAGTCTGTATCATATGATGAAGTCCGCACGCACTTCTCCCCGCTGTACAGTTCGCGCGCACCTCTCCACCCCGCCTCCGCCTCCCCTCTTTAGTTCGCGCGCACCCATCCCCGCTCTACAGTTCGCGCGCACCTCTGCACCCCCTTCCCCACTCCCCCGCTCTTCAGTTCGCGCAACACTACCCCAAAACCCCCCCTCCCCCCCCACACACTCTTCAGTTTGCGCATCACCCCTCCACACCCCGCACCACCCACCCCACCACCCCGCTCTTCAGGTCGCGCTCCACCCCTCAAAACCCCGCCCCAACCCCAACCCCGACACAAACCACCCATCCCACCCCACCCCACACACACACACCCTCATCTCCCGGAAATCATGAACCAAATGTTGGCAGGTATGAGTGGACCACCCCTTTAACAAACCATTCATTTGACATTTATGTTGGAAAAAGACCATCTAAAACCAGCTACAACCAACTTGACTAGCCTGGTTTAAGCTGGACATAGCTGGTTTTGGCTGGGCTCCCAGTCTGGCTAGGCTGGTCAAGCTGGTTTTAGCTGGTAATCTCCCAGCCTGACCAGCTAAGACCAGGCTGAAAATGGCTGGAAACCAGCCTGGAAATGATCAAAACCCCTCTAAAACCAGGCTGGTTGACCAGCTAAAACCAGCCAACCATCCTAGGCTGATTTAAGCTGGATTTTTCAGCAGGGCTATCTATAACTAATTTGTCTGGGCAACAAAAAAATCTTTGAAGACATTGTTCTCAATTCACACAGCGAGTTAATGTATTTTGCCTTTGTAGGGCAGAATAGGCAGGTAAGAAGTCACTAGTTAATAGTGAGAATTGTCCCTCTGTTACTTGAAAATGCTTTTTAGAGGACGATCAAAAACATCACTTTCAAAATGAGGATAACCAGACAACAAATTTGTTTTTGTTTAAATTGAAAGTGGTTTTATCTTACAGTAAACTGCTTACACCTGCACATTCTGGTGTCAAGTCTAAAAATACATTCCTACATAAAACAATAGTCTAAACTGGGGGCCGGTGGCAGATGTGGATAGTGCTAGTTGGAGTGATTTATTTAGCTCTCTTACAGTATTGGGGCCCTAGGGAGCCATGGTGGGGCTACTGAATTCAGTCTGGGAGAACGTGAGGGGAAAACCAGCGCCACTTCATGAAAAAAAGGTATGCAGACTGCATGGTGTCCCCCAGGGCTATGTATGCGGCCTGCTCTCAGATCAGATATTTAGTCCTAGGTGGGTAACACGTCTCTGGGGAGGACATGCACAAAAGCTGACCACGGATCAGGTGCCACACTATATTGGTGCACCTCAGTGCACTTCAGTGAGCATCTCCGAACTCACTCACTCTCCCAGTGGGAGGCCACTTTCTGTTTGGGTCCTCAACGGTCCCCTGAGGGCTGGTGTGTGCAAGTGGTTAAGAGCTTGAGAATGTGTGTGAGAATGAATATACTGTAGGAAGTGTGTTAGTTATGTGAAAGGGTTTTTAAATGAAATCAAGAGCTGCTTGTTCAATGGTGTACTTTCACATTAAAGGTAAAAAACCAGTTGTGGATAAAAGAAGTTAAGTAGAGAGAGAAATGTAGCACAGAAAAGTGAATGCAAATAAAGAAAGAGATGAGAGGGCGAGAGAAAAGACTACAGGAAAGTCTTAGCTATAGAGAGGTGATAGTTTCAGTTGCTGAGAAAACTTACAGGAACGTTATTGATTCTCATCCGGCTCAAGGTCCTCCTGTAATAACTGAAGTCATTCTGAATGGCAGGATTTGTCATCTGAAAAACAACAAAAGACTCAATGTTTATACTCACTTCAGTTTATAATACATACTTTTATTCTGCATTACTACATCAAAAGTGAAATACTTTCATAATGTTGTTGAAGAGATTTTCTTTTTTAAAAAAAATGTTGTTATCCCAACTTACAAATAAATAAATAGCAACATAATGTTTTATAACTGAGCATTAAATCGCCATATTAAAATGATTTCTGGAGGATCATATTTCCTGAATATGAAAGTCATATTTCCCGGAATAAATGTCTGCTGAAGTTTAACCATCTGACGAAAAAAAAACATTATTTTAATTTACAGTACATTAACCCTTTAACTGTCTCTCCACTCCATTAATAGTTGGTGTGTGGTGAGCGCACTGGCGCTGATGTTCTGTGGCTGCCGTCGCATCATCCAAGTGGATGCTGCACCCTGGTGGTGTGCAGCCCCAATTCATGATTGTGAAGTGTATTGGGTGTATGGCCATTCAGGATAAATGCGCTATATAAATATAAAGCTCTTGTCCATATGTTATCCATAAAATTTAAGAAAACAACCTGGTGGTTTCAGTTGTTTCAGGAATATATCTATATCTATATCTATATCTATATATATATATATATATATATATATATATATATATATATATATATAAATATTTTTTAAATTAAGTGCAAGTTTAGCATTTTAGTTAAGCACTTCAATTGCAATAATGTACTGTATATGTTATTTTTTATACTGTTAATAAAACAAAATCAGATTTTTTTTTCATCATATTCTAATCAGTCAATCAGGGGTGCATTTCCGAAAACCATCGTTAGCCAACTAAGGTCGCAAGTTGCGTAGTTACAAACCTAGTTTGTTGATTTGGCGTTTCACAAATTTATCATTCCAATGAACATTCGCAAACTGCATTGCAAACTTGTATCCCTATTCCTTTCGAACCTTCCAACATTTAAACTTGGAATGATTTAAAAAAACATTAAAGTCATCTCTCTTAGGTGTAACTTGCCTTCCAAGTATTTTTTAAAGTTCCGTTTTAGCGATCTTCATATTGACAATTGTGTTCCCTTTGCAGTACACTTTAAAAACATTTATGCCATTTTGAACGCAGCCGTGACTCATGACAAAAGCTATAGGTGACCTATTATTTAAAAGCAGAATTTACTTTACGTCTCCAAAGCTTGTGAAAACAAAAATATATAGCATACGTTAATGCTTTTAATTTATAGTAGGCTATTTGTTAAGAAACGTATCTGTACTGTATTTGCAGTGTATATTTCTGCAGTGGTTTAAATGTATCAAATTGTTAAATTCATTCATTCATTCATTTTCTGCCGCTTTTCCGGGGCCGGGTCGCGGGGGTAGCAGTCTTAGGAGAGAACCCCAGACTTCCCTCTCCCCAGACACTTCCTCCAGCTCCTCCGGGGGATCCCGAGGCGTTCCCAGGCCAGCCGAGAGACATAGTCCCTCCAGCGTGTCCTGGGTCTTCCCCGAGGCCGCCTCCCGGTGGGACATGCCTGGAACACCTCCCTAGGAAGGCTTCCAGGAGGCATCCGAAACAGATGCCCGAGCCACCTCAACTGACTTCTCTCGATGTGGAGGAGCAGCGGCTCTACTCCGAGCTCCTCTCGAGTGACAGAGCTCCTCACCCTATCTATAAGAGTGCGCCCTGCCACCCTTCGAAGAAAACTCATTTCAGCCGCTTGTATCCGAGATCTTGTCCTTTCGGTCATGACCCAAAGCTCATGACCATAGGTGAGAGTAGGAACGTAGATTGACCGGTAAATCGAAAGCTTTGCCTTTCGGCTTAGCTCCTTCTTCACCACGACGGACCGGTACATCGACCGCATTACTGCTGCCGCTGCACCAATCCGCCTGTCAATCTCACGTTCCATCCTTCCCTCACTCGTGAACAAAACCCCGAGATACTTGAACTCCTCCACCTGGGGTAAGGACTCTCCTCCAACCTGAAGATGGCAAACCACCTTTTTCCGGTGGAGCACCATGGCCTCGGACTTGGAGGTGCTGATTCTCATCCCAGCCGCGTCACACTCGGCAGCAAACCGCCCCAGTGCATGCTGAAGGTCCATGTTTGATGAAGCCAACAGAACAACATCATCTGCGAATAACAGAGATGAGATTCTGTGGTCCCCCAACCGGACCCCCTCCAGCCCCAGGCTGCACCTTGAAATTCTATCCATAAAAATTATGAACAGAATTGGAGACAAGGGGCAGCCCTGCCGGAGTCCAACATGCACTGGAAACAAGTCTGACTTATTGCCGGCAATGCGAACCAGACTCCTACTCTGTTCATACAGGGACGAGATGGCCCTTAACAGAGCGCCTCTGACCCCATACTCCCCGAGCACCCTCCACAGAATGCCACGAGGGACACGGTCGAACGCCTTCTCCAAGTCCACAAAACACATGTGGACTGGTTGGGCATACTCCCATGAACCCTCGAGCACTCTGGTGAGGGTATAGAGTTGGTCCAGTGTACCACGGCCCGGACGAAAGCCGCATTGTTCCTCCTGGATCCTAGGTTCAACCATTGGCCGGATCCTCCTCTCCAGTACTCTGGCATAGACTTTCCCCGGGAGGCTGAGGAGTGTGATCCCCCTATAGTTGGAGCACACCCTCCGGTCCCCCTTCTTAAAAATGGGAACCACCACCCCAGTTTGCCCAGTCCAGAGGTACTGTCCCCGACCTCCATGCGATGTTGTAGAGACGTGTCAACCAAGACAGCCCCACAACATCCAGAGACCTAAGATACACAGGGTGAATCTCATCCACCCCCGCTGCTTTGCCACTGCGGAGCTTGCAAACTACCTCAGTGACTTCAGCTTGGGTGATGGGTGAGTCCACCCCTGCATCCCCAGTCTCTGCTTCCTCGATGAAAGACATGTCGGTCAGGTTAAGGAGATCCTCAAAGTATTCCTTCCACCGTCCGACCACATCCCCAGTCAAGGTCAACAGCTCCCCACTTACGCTGTAAACAGTTTCGATGTGGAGCTGTTTTCCCCTCCTGAGGTGCCGGACAGTTTGCCAGAATCTCTTTGGGGCCGACCGATAGTCTTCCTCCATGGTCTCCCCGAACTCTTCCCAGGCCCGAGTTTTTGCTTCCGCAACCGCCCGGGCTGCAGCACGCTTGGCCTGCCGATACCCATCATCTGCCTCGGGAGTCCCGCAAGCCAACCAAGACCTGTAGGACTCCTTCTTCAGGTTGACAGCATCCCTTACTTCCGGTGTCCACCACCGGGTTCGAGGATTGCCGCCCCGACAGGCTCCACAGACCTTACGGCCACAGCTCCTCACGGCCGCGTAAACAATGGAGTTGGAGAACATGGACCACTCAGTCTCCATGTCTTCAGCCTCCCTCGGGATCTGGTCAAAGCTCTTCCGGAGGTGAGAGTTGAAAATCCCTCTGACTTGGGGTTCAGCCAGACGTTCCCAGAGGACCCTCACAATACGCTTGGGCCTGCCAGGTCTGTCCAGCTTACCCCCTTGCCAGCGGATCCAACTCACCACCAGGTGGTGATCAGTTGACAGCTCAAATTGTTAAATTGTTATATACATTTCAATTAATATGGAAAACAAGTGCATGTTTTTACCAAAACTAATATTGGATTTTTTTTTTTTAATGTGTGTGTGTAAAACAATATAATTTGCACAAAAAAAGATTGTTTTTTTTTTCTAAAGAAGTTGTTAGTCCGCCCCGTTTAGAGCATCATTATGGAACGTTTTACATTATAACTAACGCGGTACAAGCCATGGATTTGTGACAAAGCAACTACGGGTTCTGGAAACACTCAACACTACATCGTTCATTTCCCAAATGTGTACTAAGATGGTTCAGCCGGGAGTTATGTCATTGTTTGCAAAACGCACCCCCAGATTGATTTTCAGGCAGACCTTTGCTGTGTAGTTGTTACAATTGCTTAGATTTTATTTTATTATTATTTTGCCATTTAGTTTGTGAGGGTATTGCTAGGTTGTTATTGGTTACTTACTAACCACAATCAAGCTTCTTTAGGTTCTCTATATGGGTTTCCAAAGTTAGTCCATGGAAATATTATTTTTACAGGCCCGTAGCTATGGGGGGTTCAGGTGGTTTAGAAGACCCACCACTCACTGACAAAGGTCCAGAATTTGTCCCATATATGAGCTCATTTTTCCTATTTTGACTGCTTTGCCATCATAAAAGGTGAAAATAACCTATTAAAAAAGGCTTTAAGACCAAGCGGAATCCTGGTGTGACTTCAGTTTTGGCCAATACAAACAATTATTTTTCAAGAGTCCAACATCCAGCTGTGCAAGAAATCATCTGATATAAGCAAAGTCATCTTTCGCTACTGTAGAAAGATGAAAGAGAAAACATTTGACAAGTAACTTTTATTCTATAAATCATGGACCTTATTCTTGAAAGTTAACATGAGCAATAGAAAAGTGTGAAGAGAGAGGCTAGAAAAAATGTGAAGCTCTAAATTATTATTATTATTAATATTATTACTATCAGGGGCCAAGGAGTGAAGCTGCGAAGGCACCTATTGTTATTGTTGCGGTTCCGATTATTAATATTCTTCTTCCGTTGGATTTGATTGCCCATATAACTGTTCGTAGGAAAGTTATAAAATTTGACACATGGATAGAGGACATTGCATTCTTTAAATGGACCAATTTTGGACCCTCTAGGTCAAACTCTCTAGCACCACCATTTGCCTAAAGTTGCAGTTTTGAAATGTTAATAACTTTTGAACCGTAAGTAGAAATCAAAATTCTTTTTTCCCCTGAATCAATGGCTTATGGCAATGCAAATTGACACCAATTTTAAAAAATTATAAGATTTATTTAGTCTTTTTTAATTACTTGTTTGTTAAACCTAATTTTGAACTGATCCTATACTTAAGGTGTTATTTAGGTGTGATTTTAGGTGTGTCATTACCACCTCACACTGAACAAACCATAAAAATTTGGTGACCGCGCCACCTATGGGTCAAGAGTTATAAACCATTGATTACCCAATAATAATGAAATGTACAAATTTGGTAATAACTTTCGACTGTAACTCTGCAATGCTTTTACATATTGACACAAAACGTAATGTGTGTCATTGTCACCTCACACTGACCACATCATGTAAATTTGGTAAAAAGTTATAAATCACTAAATTATTCATATGCTTATTTTTTTTCTTACATTTCCAGTTAAATGAACTTCAAATGCATTCAGAACTCCTTGTTTCACTTGATCTGGTGCTCTATGTAAAGCTTGCTGCTCATGGCCTCTGGACTGCTTTGTCATTGTGCTTCTGGATTGCTTGGCCCTCCTATTGCTGCTTGCAGCTATATTTATTATTATTACTAATATTATTCATTTATTCATTCATTTTCTTTTCGGCTTAGTCCCTTTATTAATCTGGGGTTGCCACAGCGAAATGAACCACCAACTTATCCAGGATATGTTTTACACAGCGGATGCCCTTCCAGCCACAACCCAAAACTGGGAATATTATTATTGTTATTATTATTATTGTTATTATTATTATTATTATTATTGTTATTATCATTATTATTATTGTTATTATCATTATTATTATTATTATGTTACTTTTTTGTTATCAAATGGCCAAATTTTGACTGAAGAAAGTTGAATGTCCTGAATAAATTACACCAGTCTACAGTTTTTAATTTAGAACTTTTTTCTAATGATATATGATGTAATAAATTTGTATTTTAAAAACAAATTTCTTTATTATAAATATTTAGGAAATATTTTTGATACATCAAAAAATGTGGTTATGATGACCATCTGACAAGCTAATTCAGCTAAAAATAGTGCTTAAAATGTCACCTAAATTCAGTATTTAAATCTCATAATTAAATAGAAAATCAGGAAAAACTGCAAAAAGGTCCACCTTTTGAGAACAAAAGAACCACCCCATGGTAAAAATAAATTAATTTTGATCCCTTTGAAAAGTTACAGATCAGAATTACACCATGCATGCAAGTCATGTGATGTGTGTCTCTTTAGGTTTGAACAATAGTAACAGTTTGACTTGTCTTAACAACAGCCATTTAAAAAAAATAATAATAATTGCCAGTGTGTTTCAAAAGAAGGCAAATCTCCAGGCACTTGCTAGTCAGACAGGACTAAAGTAGACAAATACAGTCTGGTAGCCTTGAAGGCAAAGAACAGGGATTAGCTAAAGCTTTAGTTAAATGGATACCAGTTCTGTTAGGGAATCAGAGCAATCTTTATCTGTCAGGACCTAGGCTGTCTGGGATCTACGCGTCCCCTATACAAGCACTGTTTAAACCTGAAGAGTACCGCAGTATTTGCAGCTTGTGACAGATGGATAAATATACTTTAATGAAGAGTCAAGTTCAATTTAGGGTTGGGTGACAAATTTTGTGACAAATGAGGGGGCTGCTTGTTAAGACGAGCTGTAAAACAAAGGTCAGCGAGATGAATGACCTTTTGGGATTTGCAAGAGCAGAGGTCACCTATAATTATCGCAAATGTTCAGTGAACTTTGAATTGAGAACGTAATTATTAAAACTGATATATTAAAGTCAGAAAAAACAGCTGAAACAAAAAGTACATTTTAATTAAGATTAATATAATTAATAGCACTTAGAGTCAGACAAAGAAGAATACTGTAAATGAAAGTTTGAATTGATTAATTAATGAATAAATGAGTGTTTTTTGTTTAATGCCATATTTAATACTAGCTCCACTATACTAACTAACTAACTAACTAACTAAAGCTTACTTTTACAAAGTTTGACTACACAAACTGTGTGTGTATTCAGGTTTGATTATTTCTTTACATTAAACAATCCAACTTATGATACATTAAATATGTATGCAACTATAGATATGTGTATATGTATATATATCATACACCCGGCGCAATAAGGCGCAAGACATGTTTGGCACGATCTGTTGCTGTTTTCAGACCAGCACAACCCTAATTTGTAACCCTAATAATAAAGTCCAGCGCAGAGCATGTTAGTTATGCGCCTATGCAGGTCCAAACGCTTACACACTGCTTAATACACACACAGGATGTACAGCAATACACAAATATCTTTACATATGAAAAAAGGATTAAATGTTACAAAAATTATTATTTTCTACATAAATGTAAAAACCACTGCCTCCATGCCTCATCTTGGAGGGCTTTTTCAGTTTATTTATGGCACATTTGTATTTGTATAATGTTATTGTTATCAGTATTATTTATTATATGCATATTTATATTTGTTTTAATAAAAACAACTTTAGATTGGTCCATCGGGTTTTGGAGACGTATGCATCACCATATGGGGGATAAGAATAGGACGTGTGTTTGGATATAACTCAGTTTTTTGACCACACTTTGTTATTATTGTTCATTTATTTGTTTGCTGGAAATTACAATTTATAAATAGTTTTAGAACAAACACGTACAACACCGTTTCCTTATCCACGCAGGTAAAGGAGTAAATAATAAAAGTAAAGAGAAAGAAAAAGTAAATTTGAGTTATGCTCAAATTTAAAATTTCCTGGCTTTCAGTGACCGAAAAGTTGAATTTCCATAGCCAACAATGAACAGGAAAAAAAGGTGTTGTTGTGCTTTGCATAATATTAAAACAGTTTGAGCTTGAATATCACATTATTTTAATAGCCATTATAAAAGCAACTATGGAAAATTTAACTCTGATTTGGAAAAGAAATAAAGAAAAACAATAGCGCCCAGTTTAACATAGTCTTTGAAGCCAACAATCTTGAAATTCATATTTTGTGCTTTTCTTTTCTTACCTAGTTTTTGTCTTGTTTCTAAGTCAAACTATCTAAAGATATTTTTAAACCAAGCAGGGTTTCTGCAGGTTTCATCCAGTCAAATGTAAGACTTTTTAAAGACCATTATGAATGACATTTTAGACTTTCACATGGCAAAACACGAAGGATTTTTTGTAATGGCCAGTGGATTTTTTTTTAAATTAAAATTCTGTTATTTCTTAGCCACAAAATTTAAATAATGAGTCGAAACAACCAAACTCCAGTTATATACATTTTTTTTTATTAGCATAACCTTTCTTTTAAGAGAAGACACGTTTTAAAAACTAAAATAAATTAAATTTATGTACAACATACCTAACTTAAAATTTTAAGGCAACAAACTTCAGGACATTTTTGAGTCTTAAACTTAAACTTAAATTGAGTCAATTGGGTTGAAAGTTGAGTCAACTCAAAAATGCCCTAAAGTTTTTTGCCTTAAAATTTTAAGTTGAGTCAACTTTTTATTATTTTTATTTTTACAGTGCAGTTATACATAAATACATGGAGAACTTTTAAACAAATGTAAGAATGTAAGATAATTAAACCGTATTGGTTAATTGGGTTAAC
The DNA here is from genome assembly GCA_903798195.1 of Danio kyathit. Lineage (NCBI taxonomy): Eukaryota > Metazoa > Chordata > Actinopteri > Cypriniformes > Danionidae > Danio > Danio kyathit. The sequence goes on from LR812542.1 coordinate 13,352,097, forward strand.
TAATTTTACTTTGTTAAATGTTTTTTTTTATTTTTCAGATGGATTGTTGGTTGTACCGATTGAGTAGCTTTACGTGGAAAAAGGAAAATAAAAACCTGTTTAAAATTATTTAAGACCTACAAAACCATATTTGGCGCAGTAGGTAGTGCTGTCGCCTTACACCAAGAAGGTCGTACAGCAAGACATGCGGTACAGGTGAATTGGGTAGGCTAAATTGTCCGTAGTATATGAGTGTGAGGTGATGGGTTGTGGCTGGAAGGGCATCCGCTGCTTTAAACATGTGCTGGATAAGTTAGCGGTTCATTCCGCTGTGGCAACCCCTGATTAATAAAGGGACTAAGCCAAAAATAAAATGAATGAATGAATGAATGAAAACCATATTTCAGTGAATTTAGGACTTTTTCATGCTTAAAATTTTGAAATTTAAGACATGTTAAGACCCTGTGGATAGTCTGACCAAGAAGCATTTTCAGGACAAAAAAAATAGTTTTGTTTTAAAAAATAATGCCAAAATGAATGTTTTTCTTTAAAACAAGAAATATAATTTGCCATAGGGGTAAGCAAAATAATCTTATTTTATTTTAATCTTATTTTTTAAAATATTATTTTACTTACCCCATTGGCTGATACTTATTTTTATTTATTTATTTATTTATTATTATTGATTGTTTAAAAAAAAGAAATCACTTAATTTTCACTTTTTTTCTGAAAACAATAATTTTTTTTGCTTATCTAGAAAATGCTACTTAATTTAAGATTTTTTAAATAGCATAATTGTATTTGTATTTCTTTCCTGCTTTTCAGCTAATAACCATAACAGGCAAAAGGTGTAAAAATGACATAAAACATGATATGTTATAGAAAAATTACCTTTTGATAAATGTAAAATTGAAAATTTGATAGCATATAAATTGACAAACAAAAGTCCCTGATATTCATGGACAAGAAAAAACTCTCTGACATTCAAAGTCTAGAATAGACCTTTCAGAATGGCATGATATTCCAGAAATTCCATGACCCTCGGGAACCCCGTTTAATCAATTTAAAAAAAAATGTATCATCATGACATGAGTAGCTCTCAGCCATTTACATTTGTTCACAGTGCTGGAGACCGCTGTTTTCAATAAAATAAAAAAAATATCCTCAAATGACATCATTGTCAACAAAACTAATGCAGGGCTGGAATTGAGTTCATACAGTATATCGTCAGGCTAGACAGCCTGTCATTTCCCTGCAGCGCGCTGAGCTACGGCATTGGTGGGCTGAAGTAGGTCACTGCGCCAAGCTGAGAGGAGGGCATGGTTGGATGGAGGTTGGCATGCCACCTTACACCCCCTACCTTCTCGCATTTAGCAACCCCATCTGCGATGGGTGGGGGCCTCTTTAATTGGGACATCCCATCTCGGTGCCGCAGGGCGTTGGGGTGTATGTGATTGTTTTCATTAGAAAGAGCAGGAGATAAAGCCGCTAGTGTTGGTGCTGAGACGAACAAGAGAACAGCCAGACGAAACGTAACATGATTTGTTTGGACACATAACCCGGGACAAATTAGGTGGTTTACAGTTCAGTCATTCAGTATTGTGCGAGTGTCTGAATTTTGACATGGTCATAGGGCATAGAAATAGCTCATGCTGTCTTGACAAATAGAGGTATAAGTGTCTGTTCAGCTTTATTAGTCGGGTGTGCAAAAACACAGCAGGTGTTTGTTTAAGCAGGGGATAAGACAATAAAAGAGAGATATCAAAAGATCGAAAGCTCCTTTTTTTGTGATCTTAAATGTCAAGAAAGGTTTGGTATGCACCTGGGGCAGTGAAAACTGACAAGTGCAATTATAAAGTAATTACTTTCTCATTAGCTGCTTTCTAATCACAATTAGCATGACGTTGGTGAGAATTGGAAGCTTGTAAGGGCATCACATTCTGGCCAGTCTCTTCTTTAAATGGTAATGCTGAATTTTAAAATGTTGTTGACTGTCACAGTGGGTTTTTAATGATAGATATCTTTTAATTATGCATTTAATATTTGACAAGAGAACATTAATCTTATTTATTTCTACTCTCGACTATAGAGGTGTAACAGATCACGGTTGACTGTAAAAGATAATGATGGCAGAAAAAGTCGTGGCGGGACCTACCTAAATGCTTTCTTAGGGTATTAATTAAAGGCAATTTATGTCACTGCTTGTGTAGCCTGCATTAATGCATTCAGTGTAAAGCTATACAATTAAACGTTAAAAGATCGTGATCTAAAACATGAATGATAAATGATAGTGATTTGCATATATTTATTAATCCTTTGAAGCGCTGCATTCAAATCTGCGTTTGATCGAGAGATTCAGTTTTTACACTTTTTCAGTTACAAACAATTAAATACCTTAATAGTTTTTAGTTCAGATATAAACACTGATGTTTATGGTACTTTTGTTAGTTCGGGTTTGGACTACTGTAATGCACTTTATGTTGGAGTTAACCAGTGATGTCTTCATCGTTTGCAGCTTGTGCAAAATGCTGCTGCTCGCATGTTAACTAACAGTCGGAAAAGTGAACACAATACACCAAATCTTCCACTGGCTCCCTGTTAAGTTTAGACTTTTGATGTTTGTTTTTAATGCCGTCAATGGCCTTGTTCCTACTTATTTATGCGAAATTAACACATTCACAAACCCAGCAGAGCTTTGCGATCTGCTGACCAACTTCAGCTTGAAGTCCCTTGGTCAAGATACAAGCAGTGGGGTGATCGCTCTTTTGCAGTGGCAGGTCCTAAATTTTGCAATACCCTTCCTACTGAGCTTCGTATCACTGACCTGCCACTTTTTAAAGCCAAGCTTAAGACCCACTTGTTTAAATTGGCTTTTAATGTATAGCACTGACACGTCGTTATGTTTTATTGTTTGTTGTATTTTATGGATATTTCTTGTATTGTTTTACATTGTCTGCTTTTTTGTTGTGTTGTATAATTTGCTTTTACTTGTGTAAAGCACTTTGGTCAACCTTGGTTGTAGTAAAGTGCTATATAAATAAAAGTTAATTAATTGATTGACTGATTAATTGATAGTACAGATTAAAATCACCCTTTAATGGAACTGCTGGTGTTGTAGCAATTACATTGTGTAACCAATGGGTGGCGACAAACCACCATCAAAATTATGTCACTGAATAAGTTTTCAAAAATGATCCACCTATAATGTAACATGAAGTTTTATGTGTGAATTGTTGAATCTTTCATTGAAAATAAATATGATATGCTGTACAAGATGTTAGATTTCTATATTTAGCATTATCAGCAACAGTAGCAAAGATCATTTTTCGTATTGAATATTTTCCTTTTTTTTCAGCTGGTTCTTTCTTAATTTTAATTTTTAATATATTTTAATATTTATTTTAAGTTCTGTTTGTTAAAACCAATGGTTTTTGCTCTAATATTTTTGTATAAATGGAAAGCAAATGATATTTGTCTCCTCTTTTTTTGCTGATCTGAAAAATCCGATCCATGACTCAAAAACCGTAGTGTGATCCGAACCGTGAGATTTGTGATCCGTTACATCACTACTCTCGACATCTAAATGTGTTTTACATGAAGACATGTCTTGGGCTTATTTACCAATTTTGAAAAATAAGTATTTTTGCTTTCATAGAGTACATATAAAGGCCCGTGCACATCAAGACGTTTTTTGCTCGTATTTTCTGTCAACGTTTAACGCCTCGTGACTAAACAAAGGGCGCCGATGTGATCGTGCACACCAACGAGCAAAACGGCAGGCATAAAAGCGTCATTTAAAAAAAAACGCATCATGCTCGTTTTTTTGTTTTGACGCATCGTGTCAAGAGCTTCTCCACCAATCAGATTGCCACTTTTGTTCACATGCTCGGAGCTGTTGAAGTAGCAGTAAACAGCACTTGGATGAACACTGGTGAACATTAATCATTTCTTCATCGCTAGAGCTGCTACTGTCAACTTTGTCTTCTTCTTCTGTGTTACAAGCCGGTGTCAGAAGCTTAAAGTTGTGTAGTGCCATCTAACATCAAGGAGTGATTTTGCATACTCTTCTGCTTGACGAAAAACGTCTTGAAACATGCTGACGATAAATGCAAACAAAAAGCGTCCCGGTGTGTACGAGCCTTAACATTCATTAGAAATATATGCACCAGGTTACAGTGACTAAGTTTACATGGACACCAATAATCCGATTTTAATATGATTAAGACAATACTCTGATTAAGAGTCTAGCACGTAAACAGCGATTTTTGATTCAATTAATCTGATTAAGTTCATAATCGAACTAAAAAAAATCAGATTAAGACGTGGAGTATGCTGATTTTAGTCGCATTATTGAAGTACAGACATGTAAACACCTTAATAAAACTTTTACCGTTGTGTAGGATTTTCGTCGCATTTTGCGACAGGATAGATACACACATGGCTGTTTGACACTATTCTCTGCATCTACCGAGTGAGTTAAGGACCAGAGACACCTGCATCGCGAAATGCAAAGGGTTTTTTCCCATACGACGTGCGGTATCAAATTCCATTAAAACAACACTCTTCCAGCGGTTCAAACTCGCATCAAATATCTCGTTTGTCAGGAGGGGCATGCATGAAATGTTCCTGAAGGAAAGTTAAAGTGCCAAACTGCAGTTAAAGTCGACAAATTTAAATTGAAACTCCCAAAAATGTGGATAGCGTTGTGACGCAATGATGTTAAGCGAATTATGTGCTATAATATGTAAAACGAGATCATGAAAGGAAAATTCAAAAAGCAATTCATGTAAACACCTTAATCATGTTATTGTCTTATTTAAATTAAGGCAAATAATTCAATTACTGATGTCCATGTAAACGTGGTCATTGTTGTGAAACGTAAAAAATACATTGCTTCGGTTACATTTCATTGCACCTTTCCGATGACAAATCCACAAGAAGGTGCTGTCTACATTTTGGTGAATCTCATTTTGTTATATGTTTCAGATAGACTTCCTTCTTCTTTTATAAGAGGCTTTTCAGAAGGATCACTTAGCGAAAAGAAAAAATATTCCTAAAAGAATATTTTTTTTAAAAGCAAACAGAAGAGAAAACCTAATTGTAATCACATTGTTTTACCTTGATTTTACACCTCTTTTGTGGAAACCACAAGTCCTCTGCATCACAAGTACAACAAAGTAAAAAAAAATGAGCTACCGAGCAAATTGACCACACCAGCAAAGTTGACTATATAGAGATAAACATGTGAGGCAAATCATAGACACCATTAAGTCATTATGTGACTCAGTTTAATTTTGTGTTGTGCAAAGAACTGCACAAAAACAATCTTTTATTTGTTAATATGTCTCTTTAAAAATCATTAGTGTGAAAAGGAGCAAAAGGCATTGAGGTCAAACTCCTCCATAGCATTCATTTTAACCTAGAAACTGCAATCAAACACATGTTTTAGTATAATTTTCAGTTTTACAAAAATGTTGGCTGAAAAATGTGTTTCCAATGAGCCGGTGTTGACAAATAACGTGTTCTTTAAAATATAACAACTTTATTTTCATATTATATGACTCATTCTCATTATATGAGGTTCCATGAGACTTTTGACTAGCATTGTGCCAGCGATCTTTAATCAGTGCACACTTCACACTCAGTGATTCAATGAGTGGCTTGGTGTTAACATGTAGTTTGTATTAAAGGATTCCATTTTATGCAATAATCACAACAGGAAAATAGTAAACAAAGAAATAATCATCAGCATATGGTCCTCACCTTGAGCTCGTCAAAACGCAGTGTGAAGTGCAAGATCTCAGCAAACTGTTTGGCGAGGGCCTGTTCTCTCTCCAGATGTTGTGTGGGGTCATCATATGTCTCACTAGTGAGTGCTCTTAATAGACTGTGCAGCGCTGCTTCTGTTGAGGAATACAAGGGAACATTATTATTGTTGTTGTTCATTATGTTTATTATTAAAGGGCACCTATTTTACCCATTTTTAAGATTTAAGATAAGCCGTTTGTGTCTCCAGAACGTGTCTGTAAAGTTTCAGCTAAAAATACCCATCAGATTATGTATTATACCCTTCTGTATATTGGAAATTTGAGCTGTTAGGACATTTTCGCTGTTTTTGCTGCCTGTGCCTTTAATGCAAATGAGCTGGTTCTCCCTGCCCACCGTTCCCACGTGCATGTCAGAGCCTTAAAACGCTCTGCATTGCTCTGATGTATGTAGCCTTCACGTAGATAAACAGCACAATGACAGACAAGAATGAAGCAGATCTCCCTTACTACAGTATGAAATTTCCCGACGGTTATTTAGTAAGTAAGTAAGCAAGTAAGGAGTATTTATTTAGCGCATTTTTCATGTATGGCCATACACCCAAAGCGCTTCACAATCATGAGGAGGTCTCTCCACACCACCACCAGTGTGCAGGATCCACAGGACAATGGTGCCAGTGCGCTCACCACACACCAGCTATAGGAGAAGTGGAGAGACAGTGATAGAGCCAATTCAGTGGATGGGGATGATTGGGAGGTCGGTAAGGGCCGATGGAGGGAATCTGGCCAGGACACCGGGGTTACAGCCCTACTCTTTTACGAGAAGTGCCATGGGATTTTTAATGACCACAGAGAGTCAGGACCTCGGTTTAACGTCTTAATGTGTTGTGGAGTTAATTCAAGCCTTTCTGCAATGATGAGTCACACTCAATGTCGTTATAATGTGCAAACACACACACACACACATTTAGTTTTTGCATGGCAAATGTGACAGGATACATGTTATCATCCACTGCTGTATGGACATCCGTTATGTTAATAACAACAAAATAATCCTGATTTAAGTCCACAAACCTGGATTGAAGCGTCTTCTTTTATAATTGTACTGACATGCGGCTGTGGTGATGAATTACATAGTGATTTTACTGTATTTATTACAAACATTTACACTTTTAAGAATGTTTTAAACTTGTAAAACTCATTCTTGAGGTGCAGATGATCACAGTGAGCTAAATAGATCTTCTAATCCCAGTTGTTTTGCGCGTGTACTGTCTTGTGGATATGATTACGTATTACTATGGCTGCATGTTAATACACGGCTGTCAATCAATTTGGTCACTGTATTTGGAAAACCACACTCTAAAGCCTGGTTTATACTTCTGTGTCAAGTGATCGGCGTAACCCACGGCGCATGCAATGCGTGAAGCCGTGCATTTATACTTCTGCGCGCTGTTTCTGTTGCTCTGCAATAACACTTCTGAAAACGCTAGCTGGCAGTAGGTGTTTATGTTCCTCTGTGTGGAGTTTCTTCACTGGTGTTTTGTTTTTTCTGAACGCTTCCTTAATGTACAAGTGGCTCAAACTCACTTATTTTGAGGCTGGGATCGGCAGACGTGCAACAACTTTAATCATAAGCTAAACACAAAACAACAGTCTCCATTCTGAGGTCCTTAATGAGTCTCCACACTTGTAAACACTCGCTACATCGGGCTCGCGCGGCTCTCACCTCCGGCCACACTCGTCAGCGCTACCAAGCCGACCAATCACAGAGTGTGCGCTATGCCACGTTGCGACGTGTAGTTACATTTTTTGAGAGGTGTGCGTCAACGTTGCCGACGGCCACGGCGAGGGCTATGCATCCACGTGTAGGCTGCACCGTAGCATACGCGTACACTTGACGCAGAAGTATAAATCAGCCTTTACGTTACGTTATGGTGGGCCTCAAAATGGGAGGGATTTGGATCCTATTTTTAATGTCAGAAAAAAAAAAAAAAAAGAAACTTATTGTGTTTCTATCACTCCAGCATGACTGTGGACACACTATATACTGCACATAGTTCTGTCCAAACAGCTTACAAACATTGATTTTCTTCATAGGTGCCCTTTAAAGTCTTAAAATAGATAGTTGTTTATGATGTTCAAATAATCTGACACATAAATGGAAATAAATATACATCATGTACATTCCAGTCATATATTCTGTATGGGCAGATTTATATAATATTCACTTTGCCAATTAAATTCTGTACAAATCTGCTCAAAAGTAGTGTGAATCGAAAACCGAAGCAGCTGATAGAAAACATGATAAGAAAAAAAAAATCCATCCTAGCATGCATCATCACGAAACAGCTGGAATCATACATCATCTATTAAACTAATGAATGCTATTTATATCAAACGATCAAACTATGTTCCCATGATGCACAAACACACTTCAGAATACACAAAAGGCACACTGTTCCATAACTGTAACCCTGGACTTCAAAACTAGTCTTTTTTTATTTTTCTACATTATTTTAATACATTGTAAAGGTGAAAATAATTTTTTTTTTCCTTTTATGCCAAACTTTATTAGGTAAACATCATGCTCAGTGTAAATTTCCTATTGCAAATGAATGAAACTGCAAATTTTAATAAATAATGTACGTTGCTAATCACTTCATTTAGACAACTTTAAAGACTATTGTGTGTGTGTGAACCCTCAGATTCCAAATTTTTAAATAGTTGTGTCTGTCTAAAATTATACTATCCTAACAAAGTATACACCAATAGAAAACTTATTCATTTATTTGTGTATTCATAACTTTCAGATGATTTATACCTCTCAATTTAAAAAAAAAATTACATTTATGACACACATTTTTAGATGTTCTCCATTAAGACAAGGTCTCAGTGGACACTTTGTGGGACTTAACCCACAATTCACATACTCGTATTCTCCACTGCTCTTATGTGGCAATACAGTACACAGCAGCAATTATATTACATAAGTCAGTCCAGCAGCCATAAATGAGGTTAGTTAGACTTAGAGGTACAGTACAATCTGGCTGCTTCAACACAACGTCCAACTCATTTTTATTCTTCTCTATTATTCAGAAGGTCATGATTCGCACTCATTAAATAATTACTTTGCATAGTTTTCATTTGACATTCTTCAGGTGATACAAAACACAGATGTTTCAGCACAATGCATTTCTCAGTGTGTGACACAATCCTCTCACTCCACCTTTTTATCCCACAGTCAATCACATTATGTCATTAGTTAGACGGTCACTCAATATTAAAAAACTATTTCTTGTTCAATGTTTTTTAATTATTGAGTGATTGTCTAACTAATGACGTAATGTGATTGACTTTGTGCCAAAATGTCTGTGTTTTGTATCACCTGAAGTATGTAAGATAAAAACTAAGTAAACTAATTAATTAATGAGTGTGAATCATGACCTTCTGAATAATATTATTGACAAGATTAACGCACCAAAAAAGTTAAAAAAAAAACACAAATGCGCTGTGCAAATTTAATTCTTCTCTATTAAAATCAGGGCTTTACATTAACACAAGCCAACCCGCCAATTGCGGGTACACTCTCAAAAATAAAGGTACGCGAGCTGTCACTGGGGTGGTACCTTTTCAAAAGATACACATTTGCACCTAAAAGGTCCATATTAATACATCAAGGGTACACGTTAGTACCTAAAAAGTACAAAAGTGTTCCTTGTAAAATTTGTAGGTACTAATTTATACTTTTGAGGTACTAATATGCAAGGCCGGATTAACATAAGGGCAAGCCCCAGGGCCCACGGAAGAAGGGGGCCCTTGATTGGCTGAAGAATTAATTTGCGCTATGACGCGGGAAACAACTCTTTGTGTTATGCTTTCTCTCATCGATAATGTGAAGTATTCTTTTCAGTTCGCTGCCGTTCAAAAACAATGACGCCGGTGCTAAACTGGGGCTCGGAGTGGCTGTATCTTAATCAGAATATTGAATAGCCCTGTTTTAGTCACCTATAAGGGTGATCATATGTCCCAATTTTCCCAGGACAGTCCCTTATTTCGGCACTACCGCAAGAACCGTCCAGTCAAATCTAGGCGTACCAAGCTCGTCGTAGAACAAAAAATTAACTTCAAACAGTCTTCATTATAAGTTCATCAACAGTCTTCATCATAAGTTCATCAACAGCCTCGGCCGCGCAGCAGTTACAACTGGACTCAAAAAACCGCCGCGCACCCACACAATCCTTACATCACACAATATAACCAAGACAGTGCGCAAACAAATCACATAGCCTACAAGCAGTTATTAAAATGTTCATCGTTGTGGAGTATGTATCTCAAGTAAATACACTTGGTTATGTTTTACAGTGTCTAAATGAACTAGTTAGAAAGTAAACCTTTTTTATGAATGTTTACTTTGCCCCTTTTATAAAAATGACAAAAATAACATGGAGCAATGAAATATTGGCGCTGGCTTTCATCAGACAATATATCTGATGCAAAAAATAAATAAATAAATAAATAAAGGATTCTAGACATCTGTAACTCAGAAAGCCACAATATTTTGGATATTAGAAGCATGGATTTTTATATCCTATCATTAGGAATTTATGGTCTGCTTGAACTTTGAAGTTCATATTATGTCATGTATGTATAGCCTACTTGCAGGCCTATTTTAATAAAATAGAAAAATATAAATAATTATTAAATATATATCAAATGGTGGGAAATTAGATAATAATATTAATTAGTAAATTATTAATAATAATAATAACAATATAATAATAAGAACAACAACAACTCTATCGCTATATATACTGTATATATATATATATATATATATATATATATATATATATATATATATATATATATATATATATATATATATATATATATATATATATATATATACATACAGTTGAAGTCAGAATTATTAGCCCCCCTTTGAATTTTTTTTATTTTTTAAATATTTCCTAAATTATGTATAACAGAGCAAGGAAATTTCCACAGTATGTCTGATAATATTTTTTTTCTTCTGGAGAAAGTCTTATTTGCTCGGCTAGAATAAAATCAGTTTTTATTTTTTTATGAACCATTTTGAGGACAAAATTATTAGCCCCTTTAAGCTAATTTTTTTTCGACTGTCTACAGAACAAACCATCATTATACAGTAACTTGCCTAATTACCCTAACCTGCCTAGTTAACCTAATTAACCTAGTTAAGCCTTTAAATGTCACTTTAAGCTGTATAGAAGTGTTTTGAAAAATATCTAGTAAAATATTATTTACTGTCATCATGGCAAAGATAAAATAAATCAGTTATTAGAAATTAGTTACTAAAACTATTATGTTTAGAAATGTGTTGAAAAAAAGTCTTCTCTCCATTAAACAGAAATTGGGGGGAAAAATAAACAGGGGGGCTAATAATTCTGACTTCAACTGTATATATATATATATATATATATATATATATATATATATATATATATATATATATATATATATATATATATATATATATATATATATATATATATAAAATAATTATTATTATTATTATTTTTTTTTTTGTGAGGTAAAAAAAAATAAAAGGAGGCTCTTGGATTTGCTATAGCCCCAGGGCCCAATGTGTCCTTAATCCGGCCCTGCCAATATGGACCCTTCAAGTTCAAATGTGTACCTTTTGAAAAGGTACGACCCCAGTGACAGCTCTCAGACCTTTATTTCTGAGAGTGTAGATTTCAGCTATGGCGGGTTAGACAACCACTCTCACTAGCCACTTTGGCTGGTTGAAGATCATTTTTAAATGATAGTTTTTATTAAAAGCAGTGTTCGACAATAAAGATGGCCCAATATGCATGCAAATGTCATCTTAGAATCGAGAAGCAGCATGACTGACAAAAATAGCGTTTGTGCGAGCAAAAGAAAGCAGGTGAATACCGAATGAGAGGATGATCACTCGCGCACACAGGTGATGTGATGCGCGACTGTTTAAAAAGCATGCGCGCTCCCTTTTCCTGGCGCGAAGCAATCGTGCCTGGAATCGCAACTGCTGCAATCAGTTCTCTATGAAATAGACTGGATAATAAGTGATACTGGTGCACCCACAATCCTGCTGCTTCCAAAAGCTCCGGATGTTTCTAAAATATGTCTTTTTGTAAGCAGCAGTGGTTGCCGGTTTTGTTTTAACTATTTTTTGAACATAACAGATTATGGACCTAACGTTACCCGTGTGCGTGTGATCATCCTTACATTATCACACACGGTATGTTTTTCACCTGCTTTCTTTTGCTTACAGTTATTTTTGTTAATAATCATTTTTACAATAACATTGCTTTAATAGGAGATCAACTCCCCATGTATGTGTAGTTAACTAGTGATCAGAGAGACCTTTAGCTTGGACAGACTAGGTGCATAGTTTTAGATACATGGCAATAATTATTTTTTAAATGTAATAGTTTTTTTAAGAAAGGTTTTGTTGAATAAAATGCAGCTATATTCTGCATGTTTTGACATGCCATTTAATATTTGTGGCTAAGAAATAATTATTTATTTATTTTTGGTGTAGTCAGAGTTTGGTAAATCCTTAGTGTTGAGCCCTGAAAAGTCCTGTGAAAATAAAACGCAACTGCAATGCGACACTATGAAACCACAACACATTTCATAAACAAAAAATTTAAATGAATGAGAAGGCATGTGGACAAAACACAATGTCTAAATCAAGTAATTTTAGCATGCCAAAGTCAAATTTACAACAAAATTGTGGCTAGTGACTATGGCGAGTGGCTAGTAATGTTGGAAAACTACTAGCCACAGTGGCTGGTGATCAAAAAAGTTAATGTCAAGCCCTGATTACAATTATATATAAATTCTTACAATATATATATAAAAACAAGCTAACACTTTATTTTGATGGTCCATTTGAGTTTTAGTAGACTGTCTGCTTAATATCTGTTGATACTGCTTCTTCAACAGACATTTAACTGACTATAAGAAACTTTGCAAGTACATGTCAACTTACACTAACCCCAACCCCAACCTAACAGTCTACTTATAATCTAATGAGAATTAGTTGGCATGTAGATGCAATGTGGCTTAAATTCAACAAACGGACCATCAATATAAAGTGTGACCAAAAGCAAAAACGAAAGTACCCTATGGTGTTAAGTTCGCAAAAGTGCTCAAGAAAGTCCTAATGAATCTTAAAAGAAAGCAATGGAAAAAACACAATCAATGTCTGGCTAGAGTGGCTTTAAATACATGAATAAAATAAAAGACACAAAAGAGCAAACAAATTAAATCTGCTCTAAGAGAATGCTAGTATTTTCAACTAGCTTTATGTATGTGTGTGTGTGTGTGTGTGTGTGTGTGTGTGTGTGTGTGTGTGTGTGTGTGTGTGTGTATGTGCGTGTGTTTATTTATTTCCACTTAGAAACTGTGGCAATTAATCCTGTCTGAAAGTGTAGAGAGCAAGTAGCTTTATTAACTCCCATATGGCCCTGAGCAACCAAGAGTTTTTTAAAATGTAAAGTTTACATAGTCAAGCCTGTATAGTCACACAGGTTTCTATTCCCAGTGAAAAAAAAAAGCAGAAAGGGAATTTTCAGGCTTGTGACTCGAGCCGCCTTGTGCAGAGTAAATTGAGCAGATTTGCTGTACGGTAATGACCTCCATCTGCTTTAGTCGGCTTGGAAGGGCAGCGGAGCTGATTAAAAATGGCTATGGAAGCACACTATTCTCTTCCCAGTCAAAACAGAGCTTGAGACGAGCGGCTTTTAAGGGCGCATGCTGCGAATGGAGTGTGAGTCAAGGGCAGCGGATGAGAAAAAAAAAAAAAAAAGAGCAGGATGAGTGAGTGTACGTCTCATCATATCACATCAGGAGAGCACAAGAGACAAGGATCAAAATGTTTTTAAAAATGTGAGGAATTTTATTGTATATGGTAGTATACTGGTGTTTTTGTCACATCATTTGTTTTGCTATTCTCCTACCCAGGGACGGCAGATGAAATTTATAATTCTGGTGCATTGTCATTGTTAAATAATGAATAAAAAACAAATAAAATAAAATAAAACCAGAGCAATTTAAAAGGAAAAGATCATTATAAAATGGAAAAAAGAAAAAGAAAATATACACACATATTTATATATAACATGCCTCTCTAATAATTTCTTCTGATTGGTCAATCATGGCATTCTAAAGTGTGTTCCCCCACATAAATATTCAATTTAATTCATTTTCAGTTATCTGTATAGTGCATTTCACAATAGTTATGGTTTCAAAACAGCTTTACAAAAAGTGCACGTTATTGCATTAAACTTTAATTAACTTTAATTAACTAACTACTAATTACTTTATCAGTTAAAGTTATTGTATATAAATGTAGTTAACCTGCAGTTAATATTATTAATAATATTATTAGCCCCCTTAAGAAATATAAATTTTTTCAAATAGCAACAGAACAAATCACAGTTGTCCGATTACCTAATTAAAGCCCCGGTCAAATCACACGATTTTGTCACAATTTCGGCACTATTTCTTTAACTTAGGGTGTCATGGGGAGTCGTAAACGACAAATGGCATGACACAAAATTCAATCGTTTCTTCTCGTGTAATGTGGCATTGTTCATGACAACCTCACTATTATTTTATCGACATCTCACGACACTATCGCAGAAAGTCTAGCATTTTTAACTTTTTCCCCGATCTTCACGATGAGTTTTGTCACAGGGGTGACACTGGACAATAGGAGCACATCATTTCTCAGTTATACCCGCAGGTGCTGCCGTTGATCCGTGGGTCAGGTAATCAAAAAATAGGCTGCATATTTACTTATGGGTGGGTCTCGGGTGGATAAGATCAATCATTGGTTATGCAAACTTTAACTACTTTCTCTAAAATATTCAAGTGTTTTAAGCATTTGCTTCCAGACTGGCACAAATATGTAGACATCTCCATTCTCACAACGAGTTTCTGAGTTTTCTCATCCAGTTTGTTCTTCCGAGGTAATCTGGAAACACGTACAGTGCTGCTAATACAATGTAAAAGCCTGTCTTGCTTATTCAAAATTACTTGATTATTAAAATTTATACTCACCGGCAATGGATGATTTTGTCATTAAAAATGAAAACAGTTTAGTATAAGTTTCTCTGAAACTGTGAAAATTTCACTTTAATTTTGTTTAGGCTATAGATTAGCTATTTGTTTACTTAACAAATTATTTTGGCACTGAAGCATATAGCGGACTGGTTTTGAAGCACATCAACTCAGATTGTATTCGTTATTCTTGTTTATCTAGTAGATTACTGAACAACAAAACTACATTAAAATTAGGATACAAATTATACCAAACAAAATTTGTTTCAAAAAGATATTTTTTCCAAGAAAAATATACAGATTATTTTTTTGTGCCTGTCTACTAACTGTGTGGGTGGATGATTTGTTTCCACTGCAATTGTTTTATCAGAAACCTCTGTCATATATTTGCTGTTTTTTTAATATGGCACTATTTTGTCTTGAGCATCTGATTTTTTCTTGGTGCTGATGTGCTTACATTTTCTCCGTCTCACTCGCAGCAAGTTCAGGTGAGGGAGTGTTTAATAAGCAACCCTGGCAGAAAAATATGCATTTAAATTTAAAATAAATTTCTTAATATTAAAAAGAAAATATACCGTACATTTGATCCTGTCAATGTCATAACGAATCCCCTTAAATAATGTAGCCTCGTTGTCAGCAAGCATGAGTGTTTATTGAGAGTGACATAAGATGAAAAAACCATTAAAATTAATAAGCAACGAAATATTGTTATAGCAACTCTTGTGACTGCTTTGGGAAATAATACTTGTTATAGACGTCACGGGATGACTGATCATGAAGGAACGTGTAGTCTGGCACATTTGTTACCCACGGTAAGTCAATATTTTATCAAGACAAAAATCACATAATCTGACATAGTGACTTTCGTAACCGACAATAAAAATTGTGTGATCTGACCGGGGCTTAACATAACTTTTTTTTATTATTATTGTCAGGGTAACACAATCAGCATTACAAAAATAAATACTTAAAGAGGTCGTACTTGTACATGAGTTTTACAAAGAGGTAAAGGATCAAATAAGCACTTACAAGGGGAAAAAACTAAAGAACAAACAACAAATAAAATGAAATGTAATGTTAAACAAATTAAAAAGGAGAAATATATAATACAGTTGAAGTCAGAATTATTAAACCCCCTGAATTATTAGCCCCCCTGTTTATTTTTTCCCCCAATTTCTGTTTAACGGAGAGATTTTTTCAACACATCATTTAATAACTCATTTCTAATAACTGATTTATTTTATCTTTGCCATGATGACAGTAAATAATATTTTACTAGATATTTTTCAAGATACTTCAATACAGCTTAAAGTGACATTTAAAGACTTAACTAGGTTAATTAGGTAAGTTAGGCAGGTAAGGGTAATTAGACAAGTTAATGTATAACGATGGTTTGGTCTGTAGACTCTTGAAAAAATATATAGCTTAAAGGGGCTAATAATTTTGACCTTAAAATGGGTTTTAAAAAATTAAAAACTGCTTTTATTCTATCCGAAGACTTTCTCCAGAAGAAACAATATTATCAGAAATACTGTGTGAAAATTTCCTTGCTCTGTTAAACATCATTTGGAAATATTTAAAAAAGAAAAACAAAACAAAGGGGGTTTAATAATTTTGATTGCAACTGTATATAATAATAAATAAATAATAAAACAGTTTTAATAGCTTTAAGATTTTTAGAGGAAGCAATAGAACTAATGTACTGTTAAAGGTTTACGTTGAGAGAATTTACAACAGTGTATATGGAATTTTGCAAGAATTAAAAGGAGGTTAATAATGAAATATCCCTTACTTTTATCATCAGGACTATAGAAAAATCCCAACAGGATATCTTTAAAAGATAACAAGAATCCATTGTATTTTTTTGCGATAAATAATCACAGAAAAAAGCATTGTGTATGAGGGCAATAAAAACCCTGAGGGCCAATAGTTACCATAAGTAACCAAGTTAAGCCTCACACTTTAAGCTGAATATTAGTATCCTACAAAATAACTAGTAAAAATAATGTACTGTCATCATGATAAAAACAAATAAAAATGAGTTATTAAAACTTTTATGTATAAAAATGTGTTGAAAAAAAACTTCTCTCCGTTAAACACCATTTCTTAAATCTCAAAATAGTCCATCGATAGCCAGTCTGAAGACTTAAAAGTGCTTAACACCACTGACACTCCTGAATTTTGACTTAATATGCACAGATAGCTTCATTGTCAGACAAGAGCACTACATGTCAAGTGATCAGTGTAGTTTAGCCAAGCGTGCCAATGATGAGCGTTTGCGCCAAAAGCCGTTTTTGTGTTCTGGAGCAGAAAGCGCGGGAAAGCTGTGTGACCTAGTTTGGTGAGTTATGTAACGTATGGCAGACGCCTGACGAGGGTCTGCGCTCATTGACTACACATTCAGAGGCCATTACAGGGAATTAAAGGAGATGGTTTCAAGGGCTTTTAGGCATAACCATCATCAACCCACTTTGTCTTAAGTCGATAACATTCCTGTGTTTTGATGGCCTAATGCTAAGGAATCCATACGATCTGGTGTATACTGTATATGATATTTTTGTCACATTTTAGTAAGAGATTTGTCTCGTTTAATTCTATCATCAACTGGTGGTCTACTGCAATATTTTTTTCCCAGTGTTTTCTGCTAGATTATGAAAGAACCAGCTGGTGTACTTCCCAGGGGTTGCTAGGTGAGTTAGTGTTCATTTGATCTGCAAGATGTTTATGACTCAATAAAAACTGAATGAAACAAAGAGTGCCGCTGGCTGCACATTTAAAGAAACAGTTCACCTATTACAAAAGTGTTGAAAAAGAGGACATTTTAACTCTTTTTTGCAGTTTATTGTATTGTAATATTGCACAACTGAACTGTACAATATAACAATAGTACGGAGACCCGGAAGGGACGTGATGGTGGGGGAAAAAAACTGAGCGGGAGAAAAAAAAAATGGGTGGGAGAAAAAAAAAAACAGTGATAGAAAAATATTAGGGCTGTCGATTGATTAAAAAAATTAACTAATTAATCACACTTTTTTTGTGATTAATCATGATTAATCACGAAAGTAATTAATCATGATTAATCATGATTAATCACGAATCAAAAAAAAAAATCTAAAACACAGGCACTGCAAATATGGAAATTGGAAAATTACAATAATAATAAAGTATTGAATACAAACAATTCATCACCTTAGAATTAAAAGGTTCTATCTGACATTTTTGTCAAAATTGAGTTATTGACATATTCTTATTAAATGACAACTTATTTACATTATGGGATGTTTTTTATAAGTTGTTTACATTTTAAGACGTTTTATTAAAAAAAACTAAACAAAAAAAAACTAATGTTACACACATACTGTTTGCTATGCAAAAACTTTGAAGCTCAATATCTCAAAATCATTCAGAACGCAGATAGAACATTATAATGCAAGGTGACTAATTGTACTCATTGTAAAGTTGTATTGCGAGTTGAGAACCTTAATTATAAAGTAGAAACAATTTTGCCTAGTCCTTCTTAACATTTAGCCAGTTGCAGTCTATTGACATTATCGGGGGACAACACACACACACACACACACACACACACACACACACACACAGAGAGAGAGAGAGAGAGAGAGATATAGAACGCGCAGCACAGTGCACTCCCTTCAGATCATCAACACGCACGATCGCGTTGATCAAATTTTGCTAAAAATTAAGCGTTCTTAAAGTATGGCTGTATTTCTCAAGCAAGGATTCTGACACAGCAAAGCAGACGCTTTACAAAAGTTGCGTGTAGGGGGGAAACACGTCAAACTTAATGAAACATTTAAGGGCGCTTGGAGTCAACTTAGAGAGGAATGGGCTGTCTTTGACAGCTTGCGACATCATCTGCCACTTTCACTGAGTACATTTACATGGATCCATATTATCCTTCATCCATATTTCTTTACACATTAAACACACGCAGGGCCGGAGCAAGCTGAGGGAGCAGGTGGGAGTCGAAATGAGATGAACGTGAGGACAGGGGGGTTCGCTCACTATTCTGCCGCCCAAGGCGGTCGCCTCTATGGAATCGCTGGCCCTGAACACACGTCGGCCACAACAGGACATAAAAAAAATCCTGCAACTGCGTTAAATGCGTTAATTTTTTTTTTACACGTTAAATAGTTCAAATGAATCACGTGCGTTAACGCGCTAATTTTGACAGCTCTGAAATTTTTATTTTTTTTTTATGTTTTTGCGTTCCCTCGCAAAGATGATTTGCATTATCTCGCAAAGATGTTTTGCGTTCCCTCGCAAAACTGTTTTTCCACAAACACTTCCTGTTCACTTCATACATGTCAACCCTCCCATTTTTGCCTGGATTATCCCGTATTTTACCATTCTATCCTGCCATCATCCTATCATTCAGTATTTTCCCATATTTCTCGTGTATTTTTAATCTTGAAAACAAGCTGAAATTAATATAAAAATGTCTGCATTCACTTTCTTTCCATTAAAGTTGTGCATCAATCATCACCCTTCATATGCAACCTCTGAATCAGCCAATGACTGGTATAAGCGCTGACTGACAGACGCGCTTCGTATGATAAAATGATCCCAGATCAGCTTCTGTACGCGCCATTTAAAGAGGAGCGAAAGTGCAGGACATTTTGGGATATTCGGGTGTATGTTTAAACAAGACAAATACTCTTAATAATATGTAAACATGTCCGTCCTGCGTGTTTTATTTTAAACACAACTAATGTTCTCATAAATAAGCACAAACAGTTACGAAAGTAATGGAATACTTTGATTATAGATCTGTGCATTCTTACAGTGACACCACTGTTATCAACTAAAAAATAGAGATTCATTTGCTGCTCTTCACTTGTTTGATAACAGAGGTTTCACTTTAAATGGTGTATACAGAAGCTGATCTGAGATCAGTTTATCATACGGAGTCCGTCCGTATACATCTGATTCAGAGGTTGTATATGAAGTCGGACGATTGATGCACAGTTTTAATGGAAAGAAAGTGAATGCAGACATTTTTTTATTAATTTCCGTGTGCTTTCAAGATTACAAATACATGAGAAATATGGGAAAAGACTTAATGATAGGATGATAGCGGGATAGAATGGTAAAATACTGGAAAATCCCAGCAAAAACGGGAGGGTTGACATGTATGAAGTGGTGAACAGGAAGGAACGCAAAACATCTTTGCGACATAACACAAAACATCTTTGTGAGGGAACGCAAAAACTTTAAAATATATATTTTCCTATCACTGTTTTTTTTTCTCCCTTTCATTTTATTTCTTCAACCTTTTTTTTTTTTCTTCAACCCCGTTTTTTTTTTTTCTTCCACCCAGTTTTTTCCCCCCACCATTACGTCCCTTCGGGAATATTTTGTCATTTTTAGCCAACTTGTGCTGCTAAACAAATAAACAACAAAAACTATAGATTTAATTTTCAAAAATGTAAATTCTGATTTTAAACAAAAAAAAATCTAGTTTATACGATTTATTTTTTCCCCAAAAGATATCATCCAGTCTCACCTGTTTGTGTTCCACACAACACAAAACGATATTTTTGGTTGTTTACAGTAGACAGCTTATTTGTTTTATTTTTCTAAAATATTCCAACAGTATTTGTTGATTTCTTCTGAATTTGTGACATCATATTTACTTAGATTCTATTGAATCTAAAAACATCTTCTTTTGTGTTCTACACTGTAAAAATATCGGGATTCAAAGATGTTTTCCGTTTATTTAGTGTTGTGAATTGCATATAGGATGTTGATCTTCTGACGTCCCAAGTTAAATACAGTAGTTCTGGTGTCCCTCAGGGTTGTGTGAGCTCATCAATTTTGTTTACGTTATATATTAATGAGTGCTCAAGCAGGCACTCACAGTACTTTATTCTTAAATACTCAGATGATACGGTAATCTTAGGTCTGCTGAAAAAACAAGATCCTGTTTCTGTTGATTTTTAAACCAAAGGAAATAATCTTTGATCCCAAGTGTGTTGTCGAGCGTTTACCAGTGTTTGTACATAATCAAGAAATCACTCGGGTACCGTCATACAAGTATTTGAGAATTTCCTATCTATGTAAATTCCAAAATACATGTATGACTGTACCTGAGTGAGTCTCTTACATGGGACACTCACGTAAATTGGATTTGTGAAAAGCTTCACCAAAGACCTAATTTTCTATGAAGGTTTTGGTTCTATGGTGTTGACAAGAAAATTGTGTGCTTATTTTATCAGGCTGTATTTGAGAGTGTCATCAGATATGGTCTATCTACCTTTACCAGTATTCAAACACTCTACGAGCAATGCACTCTGAATGAAGCGAAAAGAATTTTGAACAATCCATCTAATGTACATGGAAGAGGAATAGACTTAAGAACTCTTTTATCCAAGTGTCAATCAGACTGTTGAACACTGATTGATAGTGTGCGTATGTTTTTATTTGTGTATGTAATTCTTTTGCATGTTTGTTTTTTATCATTTTTATTATGTCAGAACTTGCTAAAGTGTTCTGTGAGTCTACAGAAAATTTCCCCTTGAGGGACAATAAAGTATACAAACAAAAAAACAAACAAACAAACAACAAACTCTACAGTAGGGCTGCATGGCATTGGAAAAATCTGACATTGCGATGATTTGTTTTTCTGCGATATATAATGCGATTTGAATACAATTTCACCAGATGACTCTACTCAAATAGCTCTATTTGGTAATAATTCAGATACAGAAATTGAATATTCAAATGTAAAATAGCACTACATGGCATCATCATTTTATAAATAATTCAATAAAATAGTTTTTTTATTAAAGTTTCAAATGGTACAATTCCTTGTGCCTAAATGCTCTCTTGATATGCTCATATGGTCACAGGCCTTAAAACATGTAAATGATAAACATTTGCTCCTTTATTGTTAAAAATTTCCAATAATTCTATGTTTTGAACTGTGGCTCCTAGTCCATAATCCCAATTCAACATTGCTGATCCTGTGATGTGACTATTGCTGATGCACACATTGCGATATCGATGCTAAAAGGATATATTGTGCAGCCCTACTCTACAGTTTAACAAAGTGACTTTTATTGACAATTTAATTGTTTAAAATAATATAATGTAGAATAAATAATATACAGAGAAATAAGTCTGTAAAATAATAGAAAATGTGCGTAAAAAGCTTTTGTAGCGTAATATACAAAACCAAACCAGACAATACATCACTTTAAACTATCAAAAATTATAATGAAGTCACTTTTTCAAAGTTAAAAGTTGTTGGAAGAAAGATCAAGGTCCCATAAAGCAATTCAAAAGCCTAAATAAATGGGTGAACCTTTTAAAAATAAAAACATGCATCTCAAAATATGGAAAACTGCTCATTTAAGCATATTTTTTACAGTGTATGGAAAAATCTTTCACGTTTTTGAAAAACAATGCTACGTTTTGCGTATGTTTTGTGGTGTTTTATTTTTGTTTTCTGTTGCGCTCTCGCTCTCCCTTTTCCCTGTTGTGTTTTCTGCCCCAAATGTGTGACCATTGGTCGAAAAGGCCGTCAATTATCATTTTGACATTGCACGGCGTACTGTACCAATCAGGAGCTGGTCCGCCGCATTTAAAAGGCATTCGCTTGCGCTGTTGGAGAGAAGCACCTGATTCAGCACTAAACTCCTCGCTCACAGCAAGCAGCCTGTTATTAAGTGTTTGTATTATTATATTGTATTATATGGCTGGGTCAGTTGGCATTTCTGTGTGGAGTTTGCATGTTCTCCCCGTGTTCACGTGGGTTTCCTCTGGGTGCTCAAGACATGCAGTACAGGTGAATTGAATAAGCTAAATTGGCCGTAGCGTATGTGTGTGAATGTAAGGGTGTAAGGGTGTTTCCCAGTGTTGGGTTGTGGCTGGAAGGGCATCCGGTGCGTAAAACATCCAGTATGCTGGATAAGTTGGTGGTTCATTCCGCTGTGGCGACCCCTGATGAATAAAAGGACTAAGCCGAAAAGAAAAAGAATAACTGAATAACTCTTGGTTGTTTAGCTGTCTCTCTCGTTTAAGTATTTTAAACTAAGTTTTCGCAGCTTAATTTACCTGGTTATTACGAAGTCCAATGATCTTTGTGAGAATTGAATTATTAGATAAGCTTTTGTTTTGCTACTTGCTAAACGTGTGTACTTTTTGAGAAACTCTAGTAGAGTCTTTTTGTGTTAATTAGATTATGGAGGAGTTGCCACACTTGTAATTCTGTTTTTTATAGTTTGTTTAGGTTTAATTAAGTGTCATGTACACCGAAGGTTATGGTTTTGCTTCTACATTTTTCTTTGGTTAGTTAGTTTAGTGGGTTGGGGTTTAGTTAGATTGTTTTGTTATATTTATTTCTTTGTTTCGGCAACACTCGGTCATTTAATTCATATAATAAATTCCTATGTTTAATATAATTGTTTAATCAATTATTATTTTTTGTTTCACTTATCTGTTTGCTGTGATTTCCCTTCCAAGTTCAGACTGCATGATTTTAGCCCCGATTTTGACTCGCCAACAGGTTTTGAGAAATCGCTGACAAATGCCTGAAATCACAGGCAAATCGGTGCTCGTTCAAGCGAGTAACAATCACACAGTGTGAACTATCAAAGACGTGGTCTGAGAGAATCGCAGATGAGTCGCTGACACCCGTGAGATATTTGTCATGCTAAATATCTGGACCTGTCGGCGATTCAAATCATGAATCAATTGTGTGAAATTCAAATAGTGTGAAATGAGTTCTGATTGAAAATAACATCGGCGATCACCTACAGCCAATGAGAGAGCAGCATCCACTAGTATGGGTATCTGCAGGTCAGCGTGAAGTTAAACACACTTATTTTCAGTATATTTGGACCCAAGTAATTGAGAAAAAAACTAGTGTATATTTGGCAGGAACACCTGTGTCTGTTTGACGTGTCATATGAGCAATACCACAACCGTGTCAAAAAAGAAATAGTTGAGGAGAAATTGCTAATTCCCTTCAAAAGCCAGGTGACCAAAATAAGTCCATTTCCTATCCTACTAAAGGCTTCTTTCTCACTATGTGTAAATATATACTACGTGACCTTGCATTGGTTCCATGTCACTTCTCGATTGTGTTTGGTTGTGAGACGTAGTTTGCAGACGAGACAAAGTTGTTGGTGATTCTTCCTATTTTAAAGTCCTGCAGTGTGAAACCCTCTGTCGCCGATCCATCTTGCAGTGTAAATAAAGCACCGACGGAACGCTAGTCCAGATAGTCATGCAGTGTGAAAACATCTGTGATACAACTACTTTGAAAATCGTGCAGTCTGAACTCGGCATTTTTTTCACCCAGTTCCAGTAGAACTCACTTAATGCTATGTCTCACCCCATATAACAACAACTTAAATGCAATAAAAATAGGTTATTGTACCTAATCTCTGTGAAAATTCATAGAACTTCTTTAGTTTGCCTACTAGCGGCACCACAGCAGCCCATGCCTGGTCTTGTAATGCCTCATCATTAGGGTTCTGGATTGCCTGTAAAAACAAACAGCACATCACAATATTACAGCATCTGGAGAGTTCTAAACGTTTCCACAAGTTTAAACGGAACATATTATTTTATGACAGTATGAGGCTGTGTTCAAACTGCTTATGTTAGATGAGGTTTTTAAATGATGTGCTTTTGAGGGTGGCAATTTGAAGATGTAAATTATGCCAAATCCAAACACACAAGGTTTCTTTGATTTTTTTTTTTCCATTATGACGCTGGACAGAACGTCTAGTCAATGTGTTTGCACTCTACCTTAACGTGGTTTTCAATTTTCAAATACATGCGGCTCATTAAAATAATTACTGACTGTTCTGACATAAAAAAGGAATGCGCCACGTTCTTTTGAGCAAATTAAAAGAGAGAGCGAGAAAAAAGAAAACATTCACTTTTATTCTGCTGAAGATGCCAGTCCATGGCAACTGTATCTGTATAGCAACAGTATCCGTGGCAACAAGAGTATCAATCACACTGACACTCACTCAAACTGAGGCGTGAATGAGCCAAACAGAGAATTTCAAATCATGCACACACTAGATGTGAGATGAAGCCATCGATATTGTTCCCTCAACTCAATTTGTGTTCATTTTGCATGAACAACTTTATATGTGCATGCATATGAATCAAACACAATCGTCTGTCATCTGTCGAGTGTGTGTGTACCTCTCGTATCTCTTGGCCTGCGCCTTTATATGCCTGCAGTTCGTCAAGTATTCCCAGTGCATCTTTTAGGACCACATCCACTTCTTCCCACGTTTCCCGCTCTGCTTCTGTTGGCTGGGCATCTAGTTAAAGAGAGAAAGAAAATCTAGCAATGAATGGAGTGAATTTCAAGGTTTTTATTCAATAGGTCTTTCAAGGGCACATTTCATCAGAATCTGACACATTTAGAGCAAATTCATTGGAAGTATTCAACACAGGAACGGGAATCAGAGCTTTACACCTTAGAGAATGAGGCAAAATTAAAATGAAGACAAATACAAAAGCAAACAGAATACATGGGTACATTCATTATTAAAGGTTCAAGACACACTTGAGTACTTTTGTTTGAAATGTTAACAGATTTGTGTGTGTTGAGTATCAGTTAAGACAACGTTAGCACCTGTCAGCTTTAATTGTGGGGAAAACTGGATCACTTTGAGCTTTTGTGAGCTAACTTCATTCCTTGGGTTTAAAATTATTTTTGGGGTGGGATCAAAATCATTGATGTGTTATTAATTATTCATGAGTGCATGTGCTTTCCGAAAGCAAGGCAGACCTGCCAAGCTGTGAGACCCAATGACTGGGTGAGAATGCATCCGCGTACGGAAAGCAGTATTTAGCCAATCATAAAGGGTCGTAACGTTATATGTTTGAATGATTCACAGGGTTTGTTGCATGTTTTTCCCCGCGATGCTGTCAGTGCTGATACAGCAAAGCTGTTGGTTTACAGCAAGCATTTTTGTCGGGAGAGCTGTACGAGTATTGGAGAATGGCAGACTTTGTCTTTTATCAGTTGAGTTTGTTACCATTCAGACACATTGCCTATATCCTTGCTGCTGTTCACCTATTTTTAAAATCCTCCATCCTGATTACCGGCAGGGCTAATGGTTGGAATAGATAGTGAAAGAGACCTGCTGCACTGCTATCCACTGTGTTTGCATTCAGACCTGGGGATTCAGGCGGAGAGAAGCTCTCCTCATTTATAGTGTTTACATGATTATCCTTATAATGATATAACAAATTGTTATGTGTATATGAAATTACGAATAACATATGTAGCAGGGCATTAAATGACTGTTTATTTCTTTGCATTTTAACTTTGTAAAGTATAAAATCATGCGTCTCCTCACGGTGTGTATTATTTTGTGAGCCAACTGACAACAGTTGTTCACTCCCCTCTTTCTCCCCCTGCTGTCGGCCACGCCCACCCTTCCCTCTGCTCGTAGTGCTCCACGCCAATTATGAAGCATTTTTTTAAAACAATTTGAGGTAGACTTGAACTGGAAGAGTGGGGTTTCATGGCCCTTTAACCCGGTTATACAAGTGCTGAAACTTTAGGCAAATTCCAAAATCACTACGGCCTATTCACTCTGGATAGAGAATATTCTCAGCCTTGGTGCATTATTTGTAAACTAGGACATTTGGTACATCAAGCACATTCAATTTGGTTTTAGAAATGTCCACTTTTTCAGTTTTAGCATTTGTATTATGTTATTATTATTAGCAGTATTTATTATATGCATATTTATATTTGTCTTAATAAAACAACTTTATTTATATTTACATTTATATTTGTCTTCATAAAACAATTTTAGATTTGTTCACCTGTCGGGTTTTGAAAATGTATGTATCACCATATGGGACATAATAGGACATGTGTTTGTATATAACTCAGTTTTTAACCAGACTTTGTTATAATTGTTCATTTATTAGTTTGCTAGAAATAGAACTGAATTTATAAATAGTTTTGAAACAAATCTTTGCGCTTATCGTATAAAATTAAATATGTAAATATGTAGGCTAATGGATGTCTTCAATGGAGTGAGTACAACATTGTTTCCTTACTCCACCAAAGTTAGGGAGTAAAGAGTAAGAGTAAAGAGAAAGTAAAGAGGCCGAATGTAGGAGGCTCATTCTTTGTCCTCGCACTGCAGATGGTCTGTTTACTCGCTAGTGAAGCATTCAGTTTTTCCACTTACAAAGTCTGCCATGTAAATAGCAAATGGGAAATGGCGTGACGCAACGGACTCTTAAAGGGAATGCGAGATGAGACTCTAATTGGTTTAATGCACGTAATGCTCAAAAAATACCCATAACTCATTATAAGAATAAGCACAACCCTGTTAGACCATGCGCCGGGGCACTGAGCGTATTTTTCCGTCATTAAAAGAGCAAAAGTGGATTCGGACACGCACTTAATGCTTTTGCGCCATGTGCTTCAGACTTTGACCCTAGATCGTTAAAATAGAGCCCAATGTTTTTAAATTATTAAATTATTTTTATAATGTTTTTAAATATTTCTGTTTCAAATGAAACAGTTCTTTTGAAATTTCTGTTAATAATAATAAAAATTAATGATCAAGCAACTGTTTTCAACACTCATAATAATAATAATAATAATAATAATAATAATAATAATAATAATAAACATGTCTTAAAGGGTTAGTTAAAGCAAAAATAAATAATTTGGTTATTGATTCTGTTATTAATCATGTCGTCCACATACCTTCTTTCATCTTCAGACTGCAAGGGTCTTGAGACATTTAAAGTCCAGAAAAGGAAACGAAAACATTCCATGTGATTTCAGTGGTTCAACTGTAATCATGCAAAGCACCAAGAACACTTTTGTGTGGCAAATAAAAATATAAAAATGACTTTGTTTGCCTTCCACAACAGATCATGGAGTCAGAAGTACAACACGCACGTGTCGTATTGCCCATAATAAACACATTTCCTGACCTGAGTTAATTTTTTATCATTTCTTTGGCTCACAAAAGGGTTCCTGGATGTTCATATGATTAGTTGAACCGCTGATATTACATGGACCGTTTTAACAATGTTTTTGGTTGCTTTCAGGCCTTTCAGGTTTGTTGCTGTATATATAAAAAATTAGAGAGCTCTCCGATTTAATCTAAAATATCTTTATTTGTGTTCTGAAGATGAATGAAGTGCTTAGCTAACTGAAACTACATGATGGTAAGTAATTAATAATAAGAATTTTATTGTTGGGATTACTAATTCTTTCAGCATTTAAGCAATTTCATTTTAAAGACTCTACTAGGATGAGTTGCTTTGCTGCAGTGCACTTAGTTCACAGTTGCTAAAGCGCATTTGACATACTGTACTGTAACTAAACTTATACAGTGAGAAGCTAAACTTTGGATATGCACAATCCAAAGTTTCGGTTCACGCTTGATAAATTTAGTTATGTCAAATTCCAAATTCCAATGTTTTGAGAAACCATTGACTTTGAATGTAGGAAAAACAATACTATGAAAGTCAATGGTTACATGGTTCTAGCTTTCTATAAAATATCTTCTTCAGTGTTTAACGGAAGAAAGTATATCATAAATGTTTAGAACCACTTGAAGATCTGTAAATAGTGAGTAAATTTCATTTTTGGGGTGAACTATCCCTTTAAGACAATTTGAACTCTGGATTGAATTACTCCTTTAACAGAGCCTCCCTAAGTTAAAACTTCTCAACATACGTTTCATATGTTTAAAAGGCGAAGTGTGGAATTTAAAATGGTGGAAACTTCTATGCCACATCTAAAGAGAACCCTGAGTGAGAGACTTCGGCAGCGGTTAACTACAGCTGGCTTCAAGAGCAGTTTCAAAAATTAAGGGTCTCCTCCTTTCTTATCAGATGTTCAAATCCCACATAACAAGAGAGGAATGACCTTTCAGCCTGTGTGTTTTCATCTTGAAAAAAAAGTAGGTTCTATTCCAATGATCTGTGTCTTATAACCTCATTATTGTTACATAACCCTTGAGCTGAGACTATAGGAACTGTTCTTATAGGCATCCGCCTGATGACCCATGAATGAGCTGATTGTTTTGAGGTAACTCTCCATCGCCCCCTCTCTTTCTTCAAAGGAAGAGCTACTCTATGTGACTAAAAATGGAGACAAACATGGTAGGGTGGAAATGTTCTGTGGGCAAGAGTAATAAAAGACAGGAAACTCTAGTTTTCCACTGTCTCCTTTTCTTTGGTTCATTCACCTTCCTTTGCTTTGAAGGCGGTTTTTAGGATCAGACAAATAAGATGGCAGCAGATTGTGTGTGGTTCATGAACTATTCTCAAGGGCAAAGGAGTTTAAGATCGTATCAAGTCCTAAATTTGAGATTCTGTATAGACCAATGGGCAACTGGGGAACTTTGTTTTTTATTTAGTGACCTGATATTGACCTACACTAGAGCTCCCAGAATCTAGCTTGCTGGCATAGTTCCCGAACAGGGTCATGTGTGAAAACGCAAGATTGTTTACAGGCTATAAATTAAGGGGGCCAGGCATGGCCTAATGGTTAAAGTTAGACTTGTCATTCAAAGGTTGCAGGTTCAAATCCAGGCATTAGCAGGGATTATAGATGTGGGGAGTGAATATCTAGTACTCTCTTCCACTCTCTATACCATGGCTTAAGCTAAATGAACAGCATCAATGGTTTCCCACTGCTCTGTGTGCATATTCATGTGTGTGTGTGTGTGTGTTGCTTTGCATAAATGCATCTACTAAATGAATACAAATATAAAAAATTAAAAAACAAAACGAAAGTAGGGCAGCACGGTGGCGCAGTGGGTACCACAATCACCTCACAGAAGGAAGGTCGCTGGTTAGAGCCCCAGCTGGGTCACTTGGCATTTCTTTGAGGAGTTTGCATGTTCTCCTCCATGTTTGTGTGGGTTTCCTCCGGGTGCTCTGGTTTCCCCAACAAGTCCAAAAGCATGTGGTATAGGTGAATTGGTTAAGCTAAATTGGCCGTAGTGTATGTGTATAAATGAGAATGTATGGATGTTTCCCAGTGATGGATTGCAGCTGGAAGGGCATCTGCTGCATAAAACATATGCTGGATAAGTTGGCGGTTCATTCCGCTGTGGTGACCGCAGATTGATGGAGGGACTAAGCCAAAAAGAAAATGAATAAATGAATAAACAAAAGCATCTCACTTTCAAATCGAGGAAGAAGTTGGGCTCTTGTTCAAGGTCTGTGCATGTTAACACTTTAAGGAGGTTCCCCATGACAAAGTACCTAAAAGGAAACAGAAAAAAAGACAATGATTTAAGTGACATACTTTAAACAGAAATCACGATTCTGCAGGTCAGGTCATTTAAGTGCTGAACTTTGATTCTATCATGGCATCTTCCCTATCACTCAAGAAACCATTGGCCAGAAAGCAGTCGATGCTTCTTCCCCTTACCCCACAGTTTCCACTCTCCAGACACATCGGTTTTCCTGTGCAGGGACTTGGGTCGACCAGATGTCACCACTCTAAACCCCCCCTCCTTCATTACACACACACAGTTACGGGAATCCCTGTGCCTTGGTGGCCAGAGCTAACCGTGCATGTCATGCCTACTGCTCATGTTCAGTTCCCTATTGAGGGGCCCCAAGCTGTCAAAGTAAAGATTTAGGAAGTATAATAATGTTTTTAGATGTAAAAACAGCCCTCTTGAAATGCTTAATTCTCTTGGGACAAGGTCAAGTTTTAGAAAATTAATCTGTTATTATCTCAGTGTAAACTACAGAAACACACGTTTCTAATGCAATGTTGTCATGGGCATGAGTAGTACATGTTCGGTCAAAAAGCAAATAAAATAAAATATAATAAAATAAATTAATAAAAATAAATAAATTAAATTTAATTCATTTAAAAATTCAAATAAATAAATAAATAAATTAAATAATCCATTTAAATGGGAATTAAGTTTGTGACAATGCTGTATGTGTAATTTTTTTCTAATTTATTCCAATTTTTGTGTAAAAGATTTATGTTTTTAGTAAAGGGATGTCAAATAAATACACTTAAATTAATTGCACTCAAAGTCCAAAATTACTAGCCAAAAAATATTTTTACACATTAAAAAGTTAATAATAATAAATTCTGCCTCATGTTATGTCAATCACATATACACACTGCCTCCGAAACCTTTGGCAGTGATTAATTCATATTGCTTTAATTTGTTTATACATTTTTCATATCCACAGAAAGCACTCAGAGGTGTTCAGACAATTCAGAGCCACCGTATTAGCAAAAGCCAAAATCCAGAATGCTGTCACTTGGAGCACAGAGCAGACTCAAGTAAAAGTACCATTACTTGCCTGAAAATGTAGTGCAAGTAAAGCAAAAGTATCTGTTGTAAATATTACACAAAGTATTAGTAAAAAGTAGTGCTTTTAAAAGGTACTCAAGAGTAGTGAGTAGTGAGTATTATGCTGTAAAAAGCTGATGCATTTACATGTTATTTGTGAATGTGTGTAAACGTAACATTCTGTAGTGCATTTAATTATTGCCCAGCAGGCACACAACATCATAAGACATTAATATTAGGTTAGATTTAGGTCGTGACATCAGATTACCAAAATTCATAGTCTAGCCAGCGTCTAAGGACAACATCTGATGGCCAATAACAACGTCAAATGACGTTGATATTAGGTTGTGCTAGAAAGCAACCAAAATCCAACATCGAGCCAACATCTTAAACCAACATCATATTGACGTCAAACACTGACATTTATTCGTCAGGTATGGCAACCAAAGTCCAACATCTGATAGATATCATATTGGCAACGTCCATATAATATCAAGCTGTAACATCATTAGACGTTAATATTTGGTTGCTTTTAGGTTGGTCGTTGGACATTGACGTCAGCCTGACATTGGATTCTGACGCCAACGCAATTTTCATTTCTCAACAAAATGCAATGTCCCCACAACATTGGGGTACAATGTCAATCTGACGTCTTGTGCCTGCTGGGTGTTTAAGGCCATTTTGGTCATCATACAGTAAACATCCTGCATCTTCTCATCAGTGACATGCATCTAAACAGTCTTTGGGTCAATGTGTGTAAAGATTTTGGACATCTTCTTGGACACTTTCAATGCTTCCAGTTTGCTGCATTTATAAAGCTCCCATGTCTTGAGGTAGTTCATTATGGTGCAATTTACCTCTTTACTTCTATGTGCTGGGGTTTATGGTGACATTTTTGAGTTTTGAGCAGCCAAACAGAGTAATAATGACTTACCCAAAGGTGTGAGTTTAAGGATAAACTGTTGAACAGTGGAAAATTGGGGAAACATTACAGCTACAACTTTCACTTTCAATTCTGAAGAGACTAAAACCATTACAATGTGACAACTTCCTAATGGCTAAGGTCATTTATACAGGCAAATGGACTAACAATTGTAACAAACAGGCAAACTCTCATCTCACTGATCAGAGTGCACATGTTTATGTTGCAGGAATCTACTTGTATCAGCCATCCATAAAAATAAATAGAAAGAAACTCTGTGTGGATTTCTTTGTAGTTATCATTTTGCTGTTTTATCCTACTGATCTAGAATCAATACATTATATGTACTTTTATGCGCACAGTTCTGAAAAAGAAACTGTTATGTTATTTAGCAATTCACATCAGCTTTGCTCCAGGTTTACTCACAATTGGAATGTTCACATATGTCTATATGAACTGAGCTAAGTGTGAATAAATAAAGAATAAGTAAAGATTCATTCATTCATTCATTCATTTTCCTTTGGATTGGGGCCCTATCATACACCCGGCGCAATAAGGCACAAGATGTGTATGGCACGATTTGTGTCTATTTTCAGACCAGTGCAACAGTAATTTTCACATTTTGCGCCATGTTGTTTAAATAGCAAATCCATTTGCGCCATTTTTTTGACTCATGTGTGTTCCATTTTAAAAGAGAGGTATGTTAAGGTGCATTGTTGGAGTGTTGCTATTTTGATGAACTGAAATAGACCGTGCCATATACCAACTAAAACCTAGTATAAAGTCCAGCATAGAGAGCATTAGTTATGCGCCTATGTAGGTCCAAAACACTTACACATTTCTTAATACACACAGGATAAAAAGCAATAGACAAATATCTTTAAAAAAAAAAGAAAAAATCTTTGAAAAAAAAAAAAATTACTATTTTGTACATAAATATAAAAACCACTACCTCCATGCCTTCATTTCAAGGGGCTTTTTTCAGTTTATTCATGACAATTTGCATTTGTATAATGTTATTATTACTATTACTATTATGAGTATTAATTATGATATGCATATTTATATTTGTTGTTTTTTAAACAAGTTCCATCAAGTTGTCAAACAAGTTGTCCATCTGTCAGGTTTTGGAGACGTATGCATCATCATATGGGGCATAAAAATAGGATGTGTGTTTGGATATAACTCCTGAATTTAGAAATAGTTTTGAAACAAATCTTTGCGCTTAACAAACAAAATTAAATATGTAGGCTAATAAATGGCTTCAGTGGAGTGCGTACAACACCGTTTCCTTATGCACTAAAGTAAAGGAGTAAAAGTAAAATAAAGAGAAAGTAAAGAGGTTGAATTGAGGAGGTTCATTCTTTATCCTTGCGCTGCAGATGATTTGTTTAACTGTTTTCTCGCTAGTCAGTTTGTCCACTTACAAAGTCCGCCATGTAAATAGCAAATGCACCATGGCACAACGCAACTGACTCTTAAAGGGAATGTGAGATGAGACTCTGATTGTTTTATT
The DNA here is from genome assembly GCA_903798195.1 of Danio kyathit. Lineage (NCBI taxonomy): Eukaryota > Metazoa > Chordata > Actinopteri > Cypriniformes > Danionidae > Danio > Danio kyathit. Next base: position 13,385,688 of record LR812542.1, read on the forward strand.
GCACGTTATGCTCAAAACACACCCATAACTCATTAACAGAATAAGAACAACCCTTTTAGACCATGATCCATGACGCAAAGTGTATTTTTCCATCCTTAAATGTGGATTTAGATATGCCAATAATGCTTTTGCGCCATGCGCATTAGACTTTGCGCATAGATCATTAAAATAGAGCCCTTAGTCTCTATTTTTAGAGGTCGCCACAGTGGAATGAACCGCCAGTAAAAATTCTACTGAAATACAGATCTGTACATTGACAAATACCACTCCTTGCTACTCACAACATTTTAGCCTATTAAAAAAACAACTAAGCAAAGGTTTCTGCAAAATCACAATACATCTCCTTGCTCTTATTAAAGCTATAAAAACAAACAAAACATCTTTTGAGACTTTCTGTGAGAAAACAGGCCACAAAACAATTCTGCAAACTTATAGAACAAATAGTTGCGGGGCATGACATCCTTCCTGCAACATAAACCAAACTCCAGACTCCAAAACTGTCACCTGACATCAAACCTGATCAACACTGAGAGTTGTGGTGGAGGCATTTTCCCATTAGTTTACAGTTACATTTCTCAGTAAAATAGCGGCTGTTATCAAGAACTCCAGCGGTCTGATGGTAAACCTTTGTCAAGAATCTCTGGTTTGAATATTCCATCAGAATCCCATGTTATTTAGTTATATTGTAAACATATGTTTTATTATGTAAGAATATTTAACACTTACATTTATTTCAAATGGACAATTAGCTGGAGATGATCTACTAAACCAAAACAGCATACATAAACCTTAAAATAAAATAAAATAAAATAAAAATAAAATAAAATAAAATAAAATGAAATGAAATGAAATAAAATAAAATAAAATAAAATAAAATAAAATTAAATAAAATAAAATAAAATAAAATAAAATAAAATTTAATTTAATTTAATTTAATTTAATTTAATTTAATTTAATTTAATTTAATTTAATTTAATTTAATTTAATTACTCTCGCAGAAACGTGCCAATCATTAGATACTACTAAACAACAAGTTCTGGCTGATTTATAAGCATTTTTAATTAGTAAGGACCAGTCAAATGTCTAGTGGCATGTTTTTGTATTTCACTACGTATATATGTGAGAACAACAAGTTCAGTACAGCTAAACCTGTAAACATACACACAAATGCATGCACTCACACACACAAATATCAGTAATGTGATAACACAGATGTACAATGTGTCTTGCCTGAAAAATCTGTATCTCTTTGATAGGCAGTCAAAAAGGCTGCTACATACAAAAACTAGGCTTTATTTACTTTCACCTAGAACAAAATATGAAAGAGAAGAAGACTGCAAACGAGAAGGAAAAGGTCATTCTAGGCCATAACAACAGCACCATATTACCCATGATTCCTGTGCCTGTGGCGGGAAGAGTTATACGCAAGCCTGCAGACAAATGTAGGTCACAGACACGTGTGTGTGTATGTGTGTGAATTGGTGTTATATAATCTCTATGAGGGGTAAAACAGAACACTTGTAAAAGACAAATCCAAAGTCCACATGGACTCAAATTTTACAAGGTTTATTTTGCTACTGCACATTGTTCATCTTAACAAGAACAATCAATCCATGCAAGTTTTGGTAAGCAGAAGATTTGCTTCCACTCTGAAATGACAGAGCTTCTCTGATGACACTAGTTAGACGGCTTGGTTGAAAGATGCTTAGCCATATGCCTCCAACCGTTAGTTTGCTGAAAGTGAAAGATGAAAGGAGAAGTGCAAAAAAAAGACCCCATCCCCTACTCTAATATTCTGTTTAAGTTGGAAATATGTCATCATACTGAAAAAAAGGACTGCAGCAACTTCAGTTTCCCTCAGACTATAAAAGTCACCTGAGATTTGGAGTTTTTATTTGGGTAAAAATTATTTGAGAAATATCATTATTGTATTTTACACATGGGTGTTAGTAAAATATGGCTTTAAAACTGTGTTTGTTTATTTATATGATTCTATGTGGTTTGATTTCAGAGATACTGGGATCTCAATGTGGCTCCATGACTAAACTGCACACGTTTTCAGTGGTCAAAAGCCAAATGTGTCACTTCGCTTTCACTTTCACTCTTTTCATAGGCTTGTAATTCTAGAAGTATTAAAGCTTTTCTAATTTCCTTTAAGATTATCAATCCTGATCAAATTTTCTAATGTTGCCTTATGTTTTAAGGCCCTGTATCCTTCAGTCTCAGAGATGTTAGGATTTCAATAAGGTCTAGTGTACAAACTGTTGAATTTGACAAACTTTCCTTGACCCAAAAATAAACGTGGGTCACTTTGCTTTTGGTTGATATTTAAAATATTCAGAAAGATGTCTTGAAAATGTCTTGCTTGCTTCTGTCAAAAAAAAGTTCTGTATGCCTGTAACTCAAGAAATGTTGTACTGAGTGTTTGAATGATTGGTATCTTCAGAAGATGGTGAAAATAAACAAAATCCCCTCGGTCAAATATTATTTTAAAACAGAATAATATCTAATGATATGAACAGACTACTGAGGTCAAGTTAATGTGTCTTAACTTGACCTTTTCAAAGTATTTTTAGCACACAGACAGTTATGTTATTAGTCATACAGTTGACGCCAGAATTATTAGCCCCCCTTTGAAATTTTTTCTCTTTTTTAAATATTTCCCAAATGATGTTTAACAGAGCAAGGAAATTTATACAGTATGTCTGATAATATTTCTTCTTCTGGAGAAAGTCTTATTTGTTTTATTTCGGCTAGAATAAAAGCAGTTATTCATTTTTTTTAACTATTTTAAGGACAAAATTATTAGCCTCTTTAAGCTAAAAATGTTTTCAATAGTCTACAGAACAAACCATTGTTATACAATAACTTGCCTAATTACCCTAACCTGCCTAGTTAACCTAATTAACCTAGTTAATGCCTTTAAATGTCACTTTAAGCTGTATAGAAGAGTCTTGAAAATATCTAGTAAAATATTATTTACTGTCATCATGGTAAAGATAAAATAAATCAGTGATTAGAAATGAGTTATTAAAACTATTATGTTTAGAAATGTGCTGAAAAAAATCCTCTCTCTGTTAAACAGAAATTGGGGAAAAAATAAACAGGAGGGCTAATAATTCAGTGGGCTAATAATTCTGACTTCAACTGTATATATATATGACTAATAAGCATCAATCACTAACTTTCCCTTGGGATAATAATTAAATAAATAAATAACTAAAAAATAAAATAACTGTTCAGTAATAACATAAAAAAGGTTTTAATTTTGTTATATTGCACAGCTCTACTATATCATAATACTATACTATCACTTATATCCAGGGCTTTACATTAACACCCGCCAAATGCGGGTAGATTTCAGCTGTGACGGGTTAGACAACCACTCTCACTAGCCACTTTGGCTGGTTGAAGATCATTTTTAAATGATAGTTTTTATTAAAAGCAGTGTCCGACAATAAAGATGGCCCAATATGCATGCAAATGTCATCTTAGAATCGAGAAGCAGCATGACTGACAAAAATAGCGTTCTCGCGAGCAAAAGAAAGCAGGTGAATACCGAATGAGAGGATGATCACTCGCGCACACAGGTGATGTGATGCTCGACTGTTTAAAAAGCATGCGCGCTCCCATTTCCTGATGCGAAGCAACCATGCCTGGAAATGCAACTGCTGCAATCGGTTCTCTATGAAATAGACTGGATAATAAGGGATGCTCGCGCACCCACAGTCCAGCGGCTTCCAAAAGCTCCGGGTGTTTCCAAAATATGTCTTTTTGTAAGCAGCACGGCTGCTGGTTTTGTTTGAACTATTCTTTGAACAGAACAGACTATGGGTATACCCGTGTGCGCGTGATCATCCTTCTATTATCACACATGGTATGTTTTTCACCTGCTTTCTTTTGCTTACGGTTATTTTTGTTAATATGGTTTAATTATCATTTTTACAATAACATTGCTTTAATAGAAGATTAACTCCCCATGTATGTGTAGTTGACTAGTGATCTGAGAGACCTTTAGCTTGGACAGACTAGGCTACTGTGCATAGTTTTAGATACATGGCAATAATTTTTTTTTAAATGTAATTGTTTTTTGTTGAATAAAAAGAGCATGTATACAGCTATATTTTGCATGTTTTGACATATTATTTAACATTTGTGGCTAAGAAATAATTATTTAATTATTTTTGGTGTTTCAAAGGTAAATCCTTAGTGTTGAGCCCTGAAAAGTCCTGTGAAATTAAAATGAATTGCAATGCGACACTATGAAACCACATCCAAACTCCACACAGAAATGCCAACTGGCCCAGCTGGGACTTAAACCAGTGAACTTCTTGCTCTGAGGCAACCACTGAGTGCTAACCACTGAGGCACCGTGCTGCCTCCTTAATACAGTTGAAGTCAGAAATATTAGCCCCTCTTTTAATTTTTTTTTTCTTTTTTAAATATTTCCCAAACAACGTTTAACAGAGCAAGGAAATTTTCACAGTATGTCTGATAATATTTTTTCTTCTGGAGAAAGTCTTATTTGTTTTATTTCGGCTAGAATAAAAGCAGATTTGAATTTCTTTAAAACCCATTTAAGGGACAAAATTATTAGCCCCTTTAAGCTAATTTTTTTTTTTCAATAGTCTACAGAACAAACCATCATTATACAATAACTTGCCTAATTACCCTAACCTGCCTAGTTAACCTAATTAACCTAGTTAAGCCTTTAAATGTCACTTTAAGCTGTATAGAATTGTCTTGAAAAATATAGAGTAAAATATTATTTACTGTCATCATGACAAAGATAAAAGAAATCAGTTATTAGAAATTAGTTACTAAAACTATTATGTTTAGAAATGTGTTGAAAAGATCTCTGCGTTAAACAGAAATTGGGGAAAAAATAAACGGGGTCTAATAATTCTGACTTCAACTGTAGATCTGGCTTAATTAAATAAAACGCAATTTAGATATTAAATTAGTTATTACTTCAATCACTTGTTATTTGACTGATAGCCCTCCGAGTAGCATGACACTCCACATGACAGTGCAGAAGCAGCTTCAAATCCCATGACACTTACTTGCGTATGTCTGGGTTGGAAACATGGCAGCGAGACAGAGAGGATGTACGCAGAGAGACAGGAGACTGGGTTGGGAAAATGGCAGCGAGACAGAGAGGGTGTACGCAGAGAGAGACAGGAGACAGGCTGCTGACAGGTGGAAAGTTGAGACATGAACATGTAGACAGGTGAGCAGGACGACAGAGGCAGAGAGTGTCACAAAGCTGAGGCGAATAGACAATGGGCACGAGAGATTTGACGAGGAGTGACGTAGGTGAGGTTGAAGTCAGGTGAATGTCTGATTTTTGTGTCTGGGACTATCTGTGTGTGTGTGTGTTTGTGTGTGAGGGTCTCAAACAGGTACAGGGGCCGTACATGGAAGATGCTGACAGTAAACCATTGATCAAAAGCGCTCTAACCCATACTGACAGAAGAAAGACTAGCCCGCGTCAGAGTACTCTAACCGTTTCAGACATTAACACTTCACCAAACAGACATGGACACATGGTGAGGGGCAGCGACAGGTTAAAGCCACGCTGAGGATCATGTGGAGGTGAGAGCTTAGCAGAGCTCAGGATTAGAGTTCAAGGTCAGTGGAGTGAGTTGATTATCAATCTCACAAAGCAACTGCTGAAGCACTGCAGAATAACAGGTTGGTTGTTTGGTTTTGGGACTTGAGCTGCGCATCGATGGATTTGCTCTTCAGTTTTTGAACTTTCAGCAGTGAAAATTAAACCACAATGAAATGAACTAAACTGTAAAAACTTTCAATTTCAAAGTTTCAATTTACTAAAACTTCATTGCTAAGCTGCCTTGACACAATCTACATTGTAAAAGTGCTACAGAAATAAAGATGAATTGAATTGAACAGATTCTTCCCTTGGCTTGCTTCAAAAGTTTTTGCTTTTTTAATCCCTGTTCAAATTCTAGTGTCCATGGTAGTAAGATTACGCTTAGAAATAAATATCTGAAGTCAGAAAAGATGCATTAAATACTCAAAAGGGACAAAATAGATCTACTGTATAATGTTGTACTCACAACCAAAAGTACAAAAAAAGTGAATCAATACATTTTAGTTATCACAAAAATATTAATTAGATTTAATCATAATAACTGTTTTCTAAAACTATAAGAAATTTGTTGAGCACCAAATCAGAATATCAGAAAACGATCATGTGACCTGGATGTACTGAAAAACTGAACAATTTAGCAACTAGGGCTGCTCATTTATGACATTATTATGATTAGGGCTGGACGATACCACAAAAAAAAAAAACAAAAAAAAAAAACATTATTACAATATGTTTTATATTATTCAATATCGATAATTATTGAATATTTTTTTTAAAATACATTTATGAATATTAGGATTTTTCTATTTAACCACTTTATTTTAATATACCAACTAGGCATGGGACGATAACTGTTTTCAAGGTATACTGCGGTTTGGAAAAGAAAATTTTCGGTAATACCGTTCTTAAGGTATGTGTAAGATTTTTTATTTACTTTTTTTTTTTTTTTTTTTTTTTTTAGGACATCAGTCTCTCCAGCAGAAAAGATATCCAAAGATGCCGTTTTAAATTGTAAAGAAATCAGTGTTTTTACAACTAATGAAGACAGCAGAAGTCAATGATTAATTTTTATTATTTAGCCTGACATGTTTACTGCTCCAAAATATGATAAATCTTTCAAAAAATAAAATATATTGTGTTTAAAGGAAAACAAATTTGTTCTTTTTACCCCAGACATTTAAAAAGAACATATTTTAGAGCAGTCATCACAATACCGTGATATTTTTATCCAAGGTTATCCTACCGTCACAATCTTATATCGGCCCATGCCTAATACCAACATTACTAAGGCAAATAGTTTAAATATTTAAAATTTAAAAAATATCTCATCTCTTTATAATAAAATAAACATAAGTGTTAAAGAGACTCTTAAACTTGATAAATAAAATGTTACAAAGTGTGTGCAATGGTAAGGTAGATCAACATCTGTAAGGTGTGAATAATAATGATATAGTAAACCTCAAACTCTGTAAACAACACAAATTACGATAATCAAATCTGAGCTTTCAAGTAAAGGAACCAGCCATCATTATTCAAATACATATTGCAAGAATAAAAATTGTGAAGCTTTCAATGACTATATTACCCCCCTATGCTAAAAATCTTTCAGATGAGGAGCTAATGGCTGGGATGCACAAGAAAAGAAAAAAGAAAAAAGCCACTCTGGCGACATCCTTACATCCTTTTTTATTTACAATCTCCTCACTACAGCACTCATTTTCGCATGTGTCGTTTTTCTGACCTGAATTGACAAGCATGTGGCTTCCATTGTCTATGTGCTTTGCGCTTTCCTGGCGTCTCTCGTAACTAGGCGACCATCAAGCGTTTTCTCAGAGGATGACGAAAAAACAAACCATTGCTGCAGCTTCGATGTAAGTTTATGGAGAAAAGTAAAAAGCACTGCAGTGTTTGGATGCGCTGTGTAGGTCTGAGGTAATTAGTCTACCATTATTACTAAAAAGTGTGAAACAGATGGGGTAGTTCTACTTACAGTACATGAATCATGGTGCACTTGCGGAATTCGGAAAAGTTCAGATGTTTTTCAACTAGGTGTGCTTGAAAAATGCGCGCAAGTTACGTGTGCGCCGCTTGCACACCATGTGTGCGTCGTGCTAGTTGCACGCCTCAATTTAAAGTGACAAACTTACACCCTAAGCTTATTGGCATTCCTTCCAAGGCATGCGCTCAGCAGACACATTTTAATAAAACTATAGCCTTCACACCGAAACTTCATACTAAACATATTTATATCGTTATTGACAATGGTGTTTGGTCAATTAATACAGATACCGATTTTATTGCCTGTACTAATTATGATTGCTTTGGTCAATGTTGTAATCATGAATACCATATTTAGCATACTTATGAATCCACCATATGTCCAAAAAACCTTATATGAGTGATTTACACTGAGGGAGGTGTTTAGATGAAACGTTTGTGAATTTGCTTTCTTAAAAATGTCAAAAAAAAAAAAAATGTTAAAACGAGTAACAATCAATGTTAATATGAGTGCTTATCACTACTTCTTGAAACAATTTTCAATTCCACAGCAGAGTGGAATATCTGACAAATCGTGATGATCAAACATAAAAGTTTCCAAAATGATTGAAAATAAACTTTTTTTGAACCTTTAACAAAGTGCACATTCTCTTTAGAGCTTTAAAAATGCTTAAATCCAATACATTTTATTAACTCAACCACATCCCATTTTGTAAAAGTCACACACATACTGTATGTTACAAGAGTTGACTGATTTCCATGTGAAATTGGGTTTTTATGGAGAATTGAAAGTGAAGGGAACAGAATGGGGTGCAGTCAAAGCTTTTTTGATGAACTGCACAGCTCTAATAGCAACATGGATAAACACCACTCACAATTGCCTCTAAAACTCATAAAGATTTCACATTATTTTGCACTGGGTTTACTGTATTTTCATACTCCTCCACAAAATGTACTTAAGATAAATGTGACCTGAATCCAAGCGATGCCAATGATGCACCCCTGCCAAGTCTACCAAACCCAAATCCCACCCAGCTCTCCTTCTAACCATTAGGGGGTCATTCCAAGGGCAGCCATTGCCAAAATCCAATAGTGTCCCACATTTTTACTGAGAGAAATCACATTCCTCATGAAAACAAATAAACAGATGGAAAAAAAAAAAACAATGTGAGATCAAATATGCAGTGTCAATAACTTGTGGTAATGTTCCCATAGACGAACAAGCATGCTTGAGGTGTACAGTATGTATGAAAAGAGCCCTTTATAAAAATAAAATGATGAGAAGTGAAGAAGATTGATCAGGACTGTAATAACATCCTGACAAAAACAACAGGGTATGTGGGCCACACAGAGACAGAAGTGAAGATTGTATTAGAAACAGTGCATTTGCCTCTCAGCTTTATTCACAGTGGTCCCAAAGGGTGAAGGCGAGCTCCCTGTACAAGCTCTTTCCAACGGAAAGAGGCTCTGACCTGGTTGTTTTCTTTTGGAAGCCTCCTACTGGGAGATTGCGTGCTGGAGGAGAGGAGCTACGATGGGATCTGGAGAAGGAGGGGGCAAAGAGGGGGCTCTTCTAAGCCCGCTGGGCACTTACGATTCACTACTGCATTCTGATTGGCTGCGCGCAAGTTCTCCTGCGCGCCACTGTATCCATGGAGTAGAAAAAAGCTGGTGCTACCAAAAACACACCGACAGCCAATCAGAAAGCGAGTGGGAAGGCGGAGGGGAGGATGAGGGCACTGGAGTAGTAGTCCGACTTAAGAGCTTGCATATGAATATATGAATAGGGATGAGGTAATGCGCCATAAATGCACAACTATCGCAATAGAGACACGCTGATTAATCAGAATTCTTTACGAATAACTGACATTACATGCATGCAGAATTAAATATCTCAAATTAACACACACACATTTCTCAAAATGTGTTCAGTTCTCAACAAAACACACAACCTCCACATTCCACATCTGTTTGAGTTTCAGTAAAGGGTGAATAAATGTTATTTATATTCATTCAATTTGTGCAAGGAAAGATGTAACCTGCATGAGTGCAATGTTGGATTGCTTACCATTTATAATATATACAGTATGTACTGTACACAGACTGAATGTAAGGCATGCTGTAATTCTGCAGGATCACTGCAGCATGGGAGTCCACGTGCTTCGCAATACTACGCTATCGTTTTGGCGCCATAAGAAAAAAAACAACAATCTCTCCCCTCCCTCAATCCCTTCATCACGTGGGCACAGCCATGGAGTGGCTAACCGGCTGCCTAGGGCATGGAGGGGGAGGGGAGCGAGTGAATTAGTGTGTGTTTTTTTGCGTTTGTGCTTATTTGAGTGAGTGGATGCAATAATCCAGTTATGTATGTGGTGAAGTATGTGCAAAATTGAACCTAATGGGAGAATATTGCCAGAAGAGTGACACTTAACATCACAACGCAGTCTAAAATCTCATTTTCAGAGACTTACCTAGGAATTCATGCAATTTAAGCTTTAAAATACACATTTATTGACTATCATTTTCCAAATGCAGAGTGTGCCTGTGATATTCGTTAATGTATGCTCAAATATGAGCGATTTGTGCATGCATGTGATGCCTCATGCGATGTCACTCTACCGCAGCATCACTTACATCCTTGTCTGCAGTTTTAACTTGACCTAAATTTCCTAGGGTGTGCCGCCACATCGCATTAGCCAAAATAGTTGTGTTCTGATTTTACCGTGACTCCTTGATGATGGGGTGCTGATACCATTTATTCACCCCAAAACCTTGTATGAACTCCCTGACCCCACCCAGCTGAGCAGAAGCGTTAAATAATAAGAAGGGTGACAGATGAGAGGGGGGTAAGCGTGTATTTGTTTTTGATTTGTAGCTCCACCCACGCTGGCCAGGCTGAAGTAAACAGCAGCTTTAATGCCCTGTTTAAGCACAAAATCAAAATAAACCGCTGGATAAACCAATGAGGCTGCAGCGCTTTTGAAGGATGTTAGCTATTGGTGCAGCCGGTTCGAGCATTACTGCAACAACACAGTCACAAATGACAACAGTGATGTTTGCAGCCTCTTCTGACAAATAGTGACATCAAACTGCTGCTCACTTTGCACTTATTATCGTTTGCAGAATTTGCATAAGTCTCAAGTTGGTGGTGGTGTATGATGATAACAGGAGAGGTTCAGAGTAGGATTTTTGGTTAATCTCTCCTACAATAGGACCTCTTAGGCGGCACTGTACCTCTCATGATCAAAGCCAGAAACCATGGCAACCGAATATCATAAGCCAAAACAGGGCACCTCATCTGAAATGGTGGGAGAAGGAATTTTAAGCCACCCTGTTCCAAATGTTCAAAGTCTGTTTAATCGACAAACACACGTCACTTCCATTTCTGAAGCTGCTGAGATTATTGTAATCTTTCAAAGGGTTTTTTTAAATAAAGCCAAGCCTCAATTGACTTACACCTGAAGACAAAAACAAATAAATAAACTGTGAGACTGAAGTTGCCTCTTCAATGTCACAGTTTTCATAATGTCCATGTCTGTTTCAGAAAAATTAGAACCATCTTGGTCTTCTTTTTTTACTGCAAAGGTCTTTGAGATCTGAGAAAGTCATTTGGTGCAAGACATGCACAAAAAGACACTGAATACTGATTAACACCGTCTGGGGCATTCGCAGTCTAAAGATGGTGATCTTGGCTATGGAAATCGAATGCCTAACCTTATTTCCAAGCACTTAAGTTTTATAGTCATTGTCCGACTGTTCAAATCAAATCAAACTTTATTTTATGATAATTTTTTTCATACTTTGAAATGTGGAGTTTGAATTTAAACCTAAGTGTGTCAGAATTAAGTGTGTGGTGGTCAGTGGAGCTGTTAGTGCTGAGGGGTGGGGCACCGTTCAAAAGAGACTGGGGTTTTTGGGGGTGTGTTTGACAAGAGGTGGATTTACGCTAAGAGGCTTGAGCTGCATTTCTAGTCTCAGAGCACCCTCTGCTGACAGTGAGGAGTATGTGTGGAAGGGGCCACTCCCTACTCTTAGTGGAAATAAACAAAAATAAAATAAAATAAAATAAAAAATAAAATAAAATAAAATAAAATAAAATAAAATAAAATAAAATAAAATAAAATAAAATAAAATAAAATTAAATTAAATTAAATTAAATAATAATAATAATAATAAAAATAAGCACATCATAAACAAACAAATAAATATTATTAATAAATACAAACAAAAAAATACATGTACATGCATACATGCATGCATGCATACATACATACAAACATACATACATACAGACATACAATCAGAATTATTCAACCCCCTGATTTATTAGCCCCCCTGTTTATTTTTTTCCCCAATTTCTGTTTAATGGAGAGAAAACATTTTCAACACATTTCTAAACATAATAGTTTTAATAACTCATCTCTAATAACTGATTTATTTTATCTTTGCCATGATGACAGTAAATAATATTTTACTAGATATTTTTCAAGACACTTCTATACAGCTTAAAGTGACATTTAAAGGCTTAACTAGGTTAATTAGGTTAACTAGACAGGTTAGGGTAATTAGGCAAGTTATTGTATAATGATGGTTTGTTCTGTATACTATTGAAAAAATATATAGTTTAAAGGGGCTATAAAATTTTGACCTTAAAATGGGTTTTAAAAAATTAAAAACTGCTTTTATTCTAGCCTAAATAAAACAAATAAGACTTTCTCCAGAAGAAAAAATATTATCAGACATACTGTGAAAATTTCCTTGTTCTGTTAAACATCATTTGGGAAATATTTAAAAAAGAAAAAAAATTCAAAGGGGGTTCAATAATTCTGATTGCAACTGTACATACATACATACATACATACATACATACATACATACAGCTGAAGTCAGAATTATTTGCACCCCCCCCCCCCCCCCCCCCCCAAACCCCCCCGCCCCCCGATTTATTAGCACCTCTGTTTTTTTTCTCCAATTTCTGTTTAACAGAGAGAAGATTTTCTCAACAGATTTCTAATCATAATAGTTTTAATAACTCATCTCTAATAACTGATATATTTTATCTTTGCCATGATGACAGTAAATAATATTTTAATAGATATTTTCAAGACTCTTCTATACAGCTTAAAGTGACATGTAAAGGCTTAACTAGATTAATTAGGTTAACTAGGCAGGTTAGGGTAATTAGGCAAGTGATTGTATAACGATGGTTTGTTCTGTAGACTAAGCAAAAAACAGAAATGTGCGCACATCTAAAAAATCTTGAAGGCAGGTGCTCGATCAGAAATAAACACTGTAGCAAAGGATGAAAAAAATCGGCAACACTGCCACTTTAGCTCTCAAAAAGTCTTTAATAGGCTAACACAACGTTTCGACCTACATGGTCTTCATCAGGTGATCACCTGATTTTGTTCTGTAGACTATCAAAAAAAAAAAAAAATTAGCTTAAAGGGGCGTAATAATTTAGTCCTTTTAAATGCTTTAAAAAAATTATAAACTGCTTTTATTCTAGCCAAAATAAAACAAATAAGACTTTCTTCAGAAGAAAAAACATTATCAGACATACTGTGAAAATTCCTTGCTCTGTTAAACATCATTTGGGAAATATTTAAAAAAGAAAAAAAAAATTCAAAAGGGGGCTAATAATTCTGACTTCAACTGTACATACATACAACTAGAATAATTGAATTATAAACAAAAATACAATATTACTAATAATATAAAATCTTATTATTCCCTTGGACTTAATATTGCCTTGGATTAACCGTGATTATCTTAAAAAAAAAAAAAAAAAAAAAAAAACAGATGCTAATGAAGACATAAAATAAAAATAAAAATTGTAAACAAGTCTAAATTAAACTTAACTAAACTACATGACCAGAAAATAAAAATGAAATAAAACAACACAAAACAAAAATAAGCACATTAATAAAAACAAACAAACAAAGAAATGAATGTTATTAATAAATAAATGTCCATACAAACAAATACACATACATACATACCAATATAGTAAAATTGAATAATAAATAAAATCAAAAAATGCAATATTACTAATAAAACTTGTATTATTGCCTTAGACTTATTATTGCCTTAGATTAAAAAAAGATCAAATCAAACAGATGCTAACTGAGACATAAAATAAAAAGCTGTAAACTAATCTAAATTAAACTTACATGTAACTACATTTTATTACACTACACTACATGACAAAAATAAAATAAAATAAAAATAACCCCAGAGAGCAGAGAAAGCCTCTACACAAGTGACTTTACACAAGACAAGCAGTTGAGAAAAAAAAAAAAAAAAGAAGAATGAATTAACAAACATATGAATAAGCATATTAATTAATTAATTAACAAACAAATACATAAATAAATATTATTAATAAATACATGTAAAAACAAATGCATGAACATACATAAAAAACAACAAACACATAAAAAACAACATACACACATACAAAACAAAAACAATAATTAATAATAAAATAATAATAATAATAAAAATCATTATTTTATTGCCTTGGACTTGGTAATGGAAAAGTGTGAATTATTTTTTTTAAAAGCCAAACAGATGCTAATTGAGACATAAAATAAAACTTGTAAAACAAATCTAAATTAAACTAAACTACACTACATGACCAATAAATAAATAAATAAATAAATAAATAAATAAATAAATAAATAAATAAATAAATAAAATACAAAATAAAATTAAATGGCATAAAATTAATAATAAAATAAAATAAAATACAAAATAAAATAAAATAAAATGCTCTACACCAGTGGCTTTGCCCGGAAAATGGATATTGGTTTTTAAACACAGTGAACGATGGCTTCCTTAAATGTTAACAAAGATGGCCAATGGGAAATGATCCTGACATTCATACAGCAGAGGAATGACACTGTCTGTAAATGGCATTGGTATGCAAAGGTAGGTGGTAAGCGCCATGTGTGACAGTAAATAAAAGGGGAGCAAAGTCATCAAACCCAACGAATATTGAATTAGTCCTTCCCCTCACTTCAGCTGCATCAACATGTCTCTGACAGCAGCCAATGACTGACTCACAAACACACCATACTTCTCATTCTTAAAAGACGTCTTAGATCTCTAAGCAGCGGATGTGTCTGCTTTCTAACATCACTTCATGTCATGGAATAAAACAGCAGTTAAAACCAAAGGTCACAACAACACCATGGTGATGCATCCATTCAGAGCAGCCATAGAGGGTTTTCTTAAGTTTTTTTGTTTCTGTCACTCATTTAACTTGACAACTAAAGATCCAAAGTCAAAAACCTCCAATAAAACTGTATTTTAGATCTGATTTAGTCCAGTCAAAATTCAATCCCCAGGACACTATTTGTTAAGAAATAAATGTGAGCATATTAAAACAAGAAAAACACACAAACTGTTACTCCCACCCCCTAATAAATAAATAATAAATAGCTTTGTTATGAAACAAAACAAAGACGCCACATGCCGTCCAAAATTTGAAATAGGCTCTATGCACAACTAGAGTTTTAAAGCCAACAATAAACTTCTGGTGAAAGCTTAATGTGACTACTTTTTTAATTTCACAAGGTTGTTTTAACAGCATTAATGTTGTAATGTAATTACAATATACTCAGTTAAATAGACTTAAGCATACTTATTTATTTATTTAGGCCTAGTTATTAGTATTTATGTTTATTAGTATTAGTATTATTATTAGTACTTAGTATTTAATGTATTTTTACTTTCATTTTAGTTGTCTTTTATTTCTTTAATTCTACTTTCCAAAATGAATCTTCATTTCACTTAAGTTTACAATGATAATAAAGCTTGTTAAGTTTTTAATGATTATTGAAGGAATTATAATGCTTTGTTTCATTGTTTATCTATACAAGTAGCAGAGTATTTACAGCTACTGTATAGTCTATTTCTGTCCGTTCGCATCCCGCATCGCATTTCCATTGAAAATACTGGGGTAAAATAAACTGTCATATTTTAAAGACATGGCGGGGGGAAATGTAATTTAATGCAGTGCTTCTTGTCCAATCTGAGACCCACTTTATATCGTATATCTAACAGGCAGTGAAGATCGCTGGCTTTTAAAGAAATCAGATCTTAAACGTGATTATTTTGTAATGGAAAGCCCTTGGTCTTCCTGGCTGAAAATTAAGTCTGTGTGCATATACCCCATTACTTTATTACTTTAAAGGGGACTTATTATGCAAATAATCACTATATAAGGCGTTTAAACACAAGTGTGTGTGGCAACAGTATGCGAATATAAATAGTTTCTAGTGCTATAAATGCATTTTTTTTGTCATCACACTTCATACAGACAATCTCTCTTTAGCATAGGACTTTTTTGAAACTGCCACTATGCTGACACGTAGGCATTTGTAGCAAAGCCTAAATTGGGCAATTTCAAAGAGTAATAAAACATTGTTTGGCATTTTGAGCTGAAACTTCACATAGACACTCAGAGACTTATTTTACATCTTGTGAAAAAGGGGCATAATAGGTCACCTTTAAAAGGAAATCTGTATACACACATATGCTGGATTGTTGAACAATGCAGCAACCAATCTCAGTGTTGTACTAAAAACTCTAAAAACTACATTAACCATCCACAGAAACGATACCTGGAGATCTGTTGCAGGGCAATCACTGTGCTGCTACACTCTATCTACTCTGTTGACTGTTGAAAATAGTAAAGTCAATCTGATGTCCTGCTCTTTCTGACCAATACATTTTCTAGACCAGAGATGCCCAAAGTAGTGCCCGCGGGCCAAAGTTGGCCCATAGTAACCTTTGATTTTGCCCACCATAGCATCTGAAAAGGGAGGGAGGATGATGGGGAGGTGGTTGGGGCGAATGCCTTTGACAGTGATTGTCATTACGAATTTAACAAAACTTTTTGCTTCTTTGTTTTATTACTGAGCTAGCAAAAAAAAAAAAAGCCAACTGAAATTAAATGATTTAATTAAATAATGTAAATGAATCAGACTTTTAAAATGTAAATACTGTCACTTGACAGATCCACAGGACATCTGTGAGGAAATCAAAGTAAGCCTGACTAGTGTATTCAGCATTGAACTTGTGTTATAAATGAGATTTTACTGTAATAAGTTCCTTATAAAATGTTAAAAATGATACTGCATTAGTCAATATGATTTAAAGCAACGTTTTTCTAGTTATTTTCAAATATTACAGAATAAATTAGAAAATTACCAAGCGGCAACCTCCCGCTCTCCCTCGGGAATCCAATTCATCGATTCACCTTTGGGGGCTGGCTCCAGGAAATCCAGACGATTTCTGACTGCAATGCTAAATTGGCCAAATTTACAGCTGATAAAAACATGTTTATAGCCTTGTACAAAAGCTGGCTTTGGTGCATATAGCTAATATTACACTTCATGACAACTGTGAGGGGGATGAATTTTTTTATAACTCATCCATTTCCTTTTTATTAAGTTTTATTAAGTCTGCATAATTAAGGGCATGGCCACTAAAGTGACAGCTAAGTCTTGCTGCTCGCTGTCTCATCACCTCAGCTAATTCCGGCTGATTAGCCGCTGAGCTCGTCATATACAGTACATCGTGTTTTTGTTTTGTTTAATGTTTCTTTACACAGTCAATTGCCTTTTGGAATTATTTCCTGCAATTATCAGATACTATAGCATGCTGTGTGCACTTAATTGTGCTCACAAACCGTTCAAGTTGCCTACATTTCCCAGGTAAGTGAAATTATACTTGTATACAATTTCTATAAATTTATTTATTTTACTTAAGATAATTTATAATTTATGATTTTCTTTAAACCTGTAAAGCACTCCAGAAACTGACAGATTGATTAGCTGTAGGCTCTAGAACAGTCATCTGAAATGTTGTCATACAGTGTTATGCTTGGATTTCATAAATAGCCTAACACAGACTATATTTGAAGTATTTGGAAGCAATTCGCTTTTCCTCCTGTAGAAAAACATCATAAGTACAATGCTTAGTGGCTCAATGTATTGTAACAGTGTTTTTAAAAGACTAAACACTTTATTGATATAGTGTACAACCAAGCACATGTGGTCAGAGCACAAACGAGTCGCAGGTTATGAAGTATTAAGCATTTCTCCCAAAGAAAAGCCTATCTAAGCAAAATGCTAGCAGGCATTTGTAGCTCCGCTCACGCTCCGCCTCTTTGCCCTTGTTTGGTATCCTCCGGTCGGTGCAATGATGTGCAAACAAAATGGCAATGGTTGGCCACGCCTACGTGGAGCTTCTTTTGAGTTATTCAGAAACCTATGGGTGACGTCATGGATATTACGTCCATATCTTTTACAGTCTATGAAAATTACCCATGGCAAATTTTATATATATGGTTTGGTAAATATTCAGCCCACAGCCCTCAATTAAGTTTGCTTTTTGGCCCTTTATAGGAAAAAGTTTGAACACCCCTGTTCTAGACAGTTCTGGATCCATTTTAAAGAGATTTCACTCACATTTCCAGTTCATAAAAATAACTAAACAACTAGAAATAATTGCAAATAAATACAATTTAAAAATGTCAGTAACACTTTTTGTTTCTTGTTTTTGAAAGAAGTCCAATATGCTGACCAAAGAATACAGCAAAACAATAATATTGTAATCATAGATAAATAAATAATAGTTAACCATTTAAAGATACATTGTGAAAATGTAGATTATTGTATGGCAGTCATGACCCCAGTCTTCAGTGTCACATGGTCCTTAAATAATGCCTATTTTGTGCACAATAAGGCTTATTAAAATAGCATTTTAATGCTGTTGACTCATTATCAATTCTCTAAAGCTGTGAATGTCCATTTCCCTCCTCCATATTCTAGATTTTATATTCTGATGACTCACTGCATGCATTTAAAATATAATGTCGGGTTCTATTTTAATGCCCATGGGTACCTGAAATAAAAAGTGCTTACTATACAGGCTCTTATTAAAAGAATAGTTCACCCAAACCTTAATCTTCTGTTGTTTACTCAACCTTCACTTATTAAAACTGTTAAAATGTTAGAAATCATTGAATTCCATAGTATTTGTTTTTCTTTCTAAGGAAGTCAGGGGTAACTGGTTTGTAACGTTTTGCAAAATATCTTATTTTGTGCTCAAGACAAAAAGAAAACTCCTAATGATTTGAAACCATTTGAGGGGGTGAGGTATCCTTTTAAAGGAAGAATTCAACCAAAACTTTTTATTCTGCCTACATTTACTCATCCTTCACTTGTTCAAAAGCAATTTGAGTTTGTTTCTTTTGTTGAACAGAAAAGAAGATATTTTGAAAAATGCTGGTAGCTGAAAAAGAAAGAAAACTCATGAATGTTTAAAACCACATAAGAGTAAATGAGGAGGTCATTTTCATTTTTGGGTGAACTAATCCTTTAAGATCTTTTCATTAAGTGTCTGTTTTTAAACTGGTGTTGGCTGTTCCTTTTTAGAAATGTCAGTGCCATCTGTATACTTAGTTCGATCAAATTGATTAACTTTTAATTAACCTTTTTGATTAACCTCTCAACTTACATCAATCAAACTGACTCAAAATATTAAGTTAAACTTTGTATAACTTAAAAGATTTAGTTAACATAAAAATATTTGTTGTCTTGATTTTTGTCATTATTTTTTTTTACAGTAAAAGAGTGATTACTTAAACAATTGAGTAAACCCACTGCCTTAAAGATGACTAGTTGATTTTCATTCATTCATTTATTTTCTTGTCAGCTTAGTCCCTTTATTAATCTGGGGTCGCCACAGCGGAATAAACCGCCAATTTATCCAGCACATTTTTACGCAGCGGATGCCCTTCAAGCCGCAACCCATCTCTGGGAAACATCCACACACTCATTCACACTCATACACTACGGACAATTAAGCCTACCCAATTCACCTGTACCGCATGTCTTTGGACTGTGGGGGAAACCGGAGCACCCGGAGGAAACCCACGCAAACGCAAGAAGAACATGCAAACTCCACACAGAAACGCCAACTGACCTAGCCGAGGTTTGAACCTGCGAACCAGCGTCGTTCTTGCTGTGAGGCAACAGCAGTACCTACTGCGCCACTGCGTCGCCCAAGTTGATTTTACTTTAAAAATCTAAGTTTTAACTTAGAACTGTTAAGTTCACTTACACTCAATTTTATAAGCATGCAAATATTTTATTTACTTAATAAATAAAATATTAATAAAATATTAGATAATTAATAATTATATTTAATAAGCAATTTTAGGGCACATTATTAAAGTAAAGTCAACTGATTTATTTTACAGTGTATGAAATCTATATTGACTTTATTAAATGAAAATAACTGAATCAAGCACTGAACAAAATTAAAATAATAATATGAATCAGAGTCAAACCAAAGCAGGGAATTTGAATGGATGCCCAGCTTTACATTTTTAAATCTAGATTTTTTTACCAGATTTTGCAAAAAGATCAGATTTGTTTTCAGTTCCAGTTATCATTCAGATAACAAAGGTAAGATAACTTAACATCACTAATTAAAATGCAGTCAGACAAAACAGTAACGGTTTAGCAACTGATACTTCCAGACATCTCAAAATAATCTGGCATTAATAGTACAGTTACTCTAACAACAGATAGCTCAGAGCGTGTGTGTAAATCCTATTAAAGTGGTGATCTGGTCTTCCAGTAGCAGTTTTCAAGATTGCCAGACAGTGGCAGCATTGGCTGAAGTGTAGAGGAGCTGACAAAAGACTACTTTAGGCTCCACTGCTAGACATGCTGTATAATCCTTCCTCGCCTTGCAAAAGTACAAGGCGTTTTCATTGGCTTGCAGCCACAAGATTTGGAATAATCCAAATGCTTTTCCTGTAATGCATAACATCATGACCTAGCATATTAAAGCAACCAATTGTGTGTGCATATTTATGCATTCGTTTGTGCCTATAGACAGCTGTCAGATGAAAAGGTGTGTTTTCTACATCAAAGTCAGCAGTTGTGTGTGCAATAGTAGCTTGTAAATATATTTGTGGAAACAAGGGTCAGGAATAAATAAATAAATAAATAAATAAATAAATAAATAAATAAATAAATAAATAAATAAATAAATAAATAAATAAATAAATAAATAAATATGGAAAAAACAGAGAGCCTAAAAAAAAACATTATATAAATAACACAACATGCACTGCTTTTATTTATAGCGGTATGTGTATATATGTTCATTATTACTAAACTTTCATGACATATAACCTACCAATAAAACGAATTAAAATAAAATAAATACGTTTATTCTACTGTAGCGACCTCTGAAAAAGTAGAGACTAAGCTGAAGGAAAGTAAGTAAAAATAAAACAAAAGAAAAGAAAATAGAAGACAATAAAAAAGCAAATAAAGAAAAATAGATAAAAATAAATAAATAAAATAAAATAAAATAATCTCTGGGCGACGCAGTAGCGCAGTAGGTAGTGCTGTCGCCTCACATCAAGAAGGTCGCTGGTTTGAGCCTCGGCTGGGTCAGTTGGCATTTCTGTATGGAGTTTGCATGTTCTCCCCGTGTTTGCGTGGGTTTCCTCCGGGTGCTCCGGTTTCCCCCACAGTCCAAAGACATGAATGAATAATATAATCTCTCTAATAAAATAAAAAATGGTGAAACAAATAATAAAAAATATAAATAAAATAACATAAACAATAATAATTACAAAATATAAAACATAATAATAATTACAAATAAATAAATAAAATGTTTAAAAAATCTCTCTAATAAAATAAAAAATTATCAAACAAAAAATAAAAATATAAATAAAATAACATAAACAATAATAGTTACAAAAATATAAATACAATAGCATAAACAATAATAATTACAAATAAATAAAATAAAATGTAAAAAAGTAAAACAAAAAATCTCTAATAAAATAACAAACAACGATAATTACAAATAAATAAATAAATAACGAACAATAACAATTACAAAAATATAAATCAAATAACTAACAATAATATTTACAAATAAATAACATAAACAATAATTATTACAACAATATAAATAAAATAACAAACAATGACAATTACAAACAAACAAATAAATAAACGAAAAGGCCGTTCTTCCATATCAGATGCGGTAATAATTACAAAAAATAAATATAAGCTTAAGGTAGAACAGACACTAATAATCACCTTTTAATCAAACAACAATGTATCATTTCTAAGCATTTCTTGCCCACGTGATAGAAGACAACACACATTCAGTACCCGCTCCACACTCTTAAAGAAACCCACAAAACAGCTAGTTGGCCAGCTTTGCACTCCCCTTTGTCATGCATAAAAATGGGGCCACCTTCCGTAAACTCTGACACTTAGATTACATAAGCCGCCATCCTAGAGGAACAGGAAGCTGCATTACTCAGGCTTTCTTTATATCCCACAATGCTGTTTACTTCCGCTAAGGCCAAGTTACACAATCTAGGCTCACATCTCTGTTGGAAAAAAAAAGTGCAAAGCAAGACATTTTGTCCCTTTTATTGAAACAACTCTGAGAAACAGATTGTAAAAAACAAAACAGCTTTGCTTTCTTAGATGTTAGACTATGTAAGATGACCAAGCTCGAAAACGATCCAAATAAAAAAAAAAAAACTAAACAAATATAATGGTTAACATTTGTGTCCAAGGCTAATAGAAGGAATCCAAAGCTTATCTCAATGTTCAAGCCAATCATAAATGCTAAGACAGATGATAAACACAAGTCTGCTTTGCACCTGCAACACATCAACAACCATAAGGGCAGGAAGACTCCACATACCAGAAATCAGCAAACCAAGAACATCCCACACCCTCATCCAGTAGAATCACACGAGAACTAGAGCTCAACAGGACACCCAGAACGATGTGCATGGCGAAAGAGACCCATTGCTAAGATATCAGGAGAATGCAGGAGAGAGGAAATGGTTTCTGGATAACAGGACTACGGAGATATTCTGAAGTGAAGGAAGTCTACGATACACTCGGAATGGAGTGAAGGAATTATAACGTCAATTTGTATGCAAAAACCTGAAAGCGAGTTAGCATTTTAGCAGTTCCGGTTCCCTCGTCCCAAAGTCAATGGCTGTTTCTCAACTCCAAGAACGCAGAGAATGAACTTGTGTTCTTGTGAAGACCGGTCTTGCCAGGTCACCTCGGAAGAACGAACTTGGGAGACACCGAGAACACAGAATGTGTCCTGTGAGAAATGAGATGCTGCGTTCTTCCTGATGGTCACATGACCTGTTTTTAACGGAAAATTATTTAAACATTACAGCATTCATACAACGATTTATTGTTTTTTCCCTTTTCAATATATATAACACACACAAAAACCATAAAAATAAACTTTGCACAATACAAATAAAACAGATTTCAATACAAATTTTAGCAAGTACTGTGTTTATTATTATGATTTTCATAGTAATGTTTACTAATTTAGGGAAACTCCTGAGATAAATAAGTTATATCTCTGAACTTTAATAATAAACCTATAAAAAATGCTGTGCTTCCCACCTCCTTTAACCCGTCGCAATGACTTCCGGGACTTCTCGAGCGAGTTCAGTGCTCAAGTCTGCATCGGTGCATCCTCAATATCAAGAACCCATCCGGGAACTTTTATGCGTCCTCCGTTCTTGCGGTCTTGAGTTTTTGAACTGAACTTTGGCTGTTGATGATGACGTTACACAAGAACACGAGGACGCAAGATTACTGAAGAACGCATATTGGGAAACAGCCAATGGTATGGAGGTATGCGGTTTTGGACGCAGCCAATGGGTTTTTTTATGGGATTTGGGTTAAAGCGCTTAAATAAGGTTTGTGGCAACCACAAACTCAAGATACTTTCACGTTTTATATGACATAAAAGACTTCGGTTTCATCCCATTCTTGATATTTGAATAAGTTACGCTTCTTTAAAAAGACAGTTGCTATCAAGTCGCTAAATGAGACTACAGGCAAAGTCGGAGACATCATACATCACCAAGCTGAACTGGTCTGGAACGCAGCCCATTTGTGTTGGGCATTTGGATTCGTCTTTTATTTTCATAAATAGTATTTTATTGTTTGTAGTATTTTTCTAATTGAGAATTTATATTGTGTGAAGATAATGCCTTCACTTGTAAAGACTGTCAAGACAGATTAATTTGTTGATCATTTACTTTAATTAAACGATTTTATAAAGATACTGCTTACCAGCGCAGCCTGTCTCTTTCCTGCTCTCAGTAATGTAAATGTGTGAATAAATTTGTAAAGAAACATACATTTTAACTGTCATTTTAATGTGATCAGATGATTTTTTATTTTTTTTCTTCATCTGAACACATTTAACTCTGTGTCATAACTTTAATATTTACACTCCTCAAATGTATAGCATATGTGACAGTATGGGCTGCTTTTCGCTTTATTTTGTGACAAAAAAAGAATATTGAATGTTGTTCTTTATCCATGATGGAACTTGTAGGCATTTAATAGATTTGTACCTCACGCCTCATTTCTGTCGTCTATCATTAAGCTAAAGTCAGTGTAGTCCGTTTATAGCCTAATGTTAGCTTTTCAGTTCTTGCTTTTGCGTTTAAGATCCAAACGCGCTAATAGTTGTGAGGATTATCCGGTTGGACAAAATGTGTAAGTGTAATGAAGTGTTTGAACACAAAGCTTAGTATTTGCGATCTTCGAAAAGCCTATGGAAAAATGCAATAGGGATTTTATCGAGGTAACCAGTTTTATGTTAGCAGCCGATTGGCCTATAAGGTGACATCATAGTTCCTGCCCTCTATTCAATTAGCAATGAAGTCTGAGCATCTTTAAAGGTTTAAAAGCAAACAACACACAGTGTCCAAATCAAATGCAATGCATTATTAAAACAGTCAAGTGATTAATCCAAACTTTCTATATAAGAGTTTTTAAATGAGTTTTTTTTCCTCATACACTTTAACAGAATTTCTTTCACTATTATGGAAGACGGTGACCATCAACTGTTCAGAAACCAACATTTTTCAAAAGATCTTTTGTTTCAATAGAGGAAAGAAACTCACACAAGTATGGAAGCTCAATAAATGATTACTGAATTTTTATTATGAAAGTGAGCTACTTTAAAAGTCATCAGGGGTTGCCACAGCGGAATGAGCTGCCAACTTATCCAGCGGATGCCCTTTCAGCTGCAACCCAGTACTAGGAAACATCCATACACACTCATTCACACATACACTATGGCCAATTTAGTTTATTCAATTCACCTGTACCGCATGTCTTTAGACTGTGGGGGAAACCGAAGCACCCGGAGGAAACCCACGCCAACACGGGGAGAACATGCAAACTCCACAGTCGCCAGTCAGGACTCAAACCAGCGACCTTCTTGCTGTGGGGCGACAGTGCTGAGCCACAATGTCATCCCCAAAACTTAAACAAACAACATTTTTTTCTCTGCAAAATCCAGACACAGTGGATATCGGTGCAGCAGGTCACTTAATCTATTCGAACCATTAGCCGCTGCCAGTAATCTGAAAGATTTCAAACATGGGTGAACACGGCAGCACGGATGGGTAATGTGTCAGAATGGTAACAAACTGATAAATGACTGATAAGTGACTGATGAATGTTGAAGTTCACCATTCTGAAATTCTCGTAGCCCACCCGACAAAAAAAGCTTGCAACACATAAATAGCTTGGCTGTATCGGTAAATGATGGCAAACCCACGGAAAGAGTCTAGCCATGTCAGCATCGCAGGAAAGCCATGCAACAAAGCCACACACCACAGAAACACATACGACCCTTCATAAATGGCTAACTATTGCGTGTCATGCATGATCTCCAGCTTGGCAGTTCTGTTATTTGAAAGCACATGCTGTCATGTTGAGTTGAGTCATTGATTTTGATGCTCAACACACAGATCTGTTAAAATCTCAAAAAAAAAAAAAAAAAAAAAGTAGTTAAGGGTTTCATGAACCTTTAAATAAGACCTGCCTTACAAAATGAAGTAGACTAAAAGATCCTCAAAGGCTAGACACTGTCCAAGGAAATTCAGAAATGAATAAGAACCAAAATATTTGAGATCTACCAGTCTGGAAAGGGCCTTTACTAAGGCCTTTTCTAAAGTTTTGGGACTGCATTGAACCACAGTGAGAGCCAATATCTACAAATGGAAAAAATATGCAGCAGTGAAGAACCTTCCGATGAGTGGCCAGCCAACCAAAATTACTCCAAGAGGGCAGTGACAACTACTCCAAGAGGTCACGAAAGACCCCAAAACAACATCCAGAGAACTGAAAACCTCAGGTGCCTCAGTTAAGGCGAGTGTTCATGACTCTACTTCATGAGTTTCAAGACAAAAAACACTGCTGAGAAAACAGAACACAAAGGCTTGTCTCAGTTTTGCCAGAAAACATATTGATGATCCCAAAGACTTTTGGAAAAAACTCACAAGAAAAAAAATTTGGAAGGTGTGCCCACTTACTGTATGTGTGGCATAAATGTAACACCACATTTCAGAAAAATAACAAAATACAAACAGTAAAACTAGGGATGCTCCGATCGATCGCCAGAGATCGGTATCGGCC
Organism: Danio kyathit; assembly: GCA_903798195.1. Lineage (NCBI taxonomy): Eukaryota > Metazoa > Chordata > Actinopteri > Cypriniformes > Danionidae > Danio > Danio kyathit. Next base: position 13,411,848 of record LR812542.1, read on the forward strand.
GATAATAACATTTTATGACTCGATTGGTACTCGCCAATCTGGCCGATCTCATGAACTGATCACAGGTGTCTGTTTACGAGTTTATATGCAGAGGAACCAGACATGCTAGTTGGAGAGCAAAATATTGGAATGGTCTTAGACCTTTTTACATATATAAGAACTGAGAGTTCTGCTTTTTTGACATTTTTACAAGTTCCCTAAAACCTGGCTGAAATGCAATTAAAACGTAAAAAAAAAATGTTTTAATTGAATATTTCATAATATACCTTTTTGTAATAAACTTACGGCAATAAACAAATATATATATTTATAGATGTGCATTTTAACATCTTATGCATCAAATATGTACTTTTTCTTAATTGAGACATGTCGAATTCTTCTTCCATCATTTGCAATGTTTCTAAATTGCTTCGTTAGTTGTTTTTCTTACCATTTTTTTGTATCTGTTTTATCTATTATTTTCTGTAAAGTTGCTTCTGACCATGACATGTCCACACTAAATGGTTATAAGAGACATGTTTGAGGGATTATATGCAACATTCTTCATTTATTATCTGAGGTGTAAGGCAAGATCTCCACTTAATTATCATACTTAGGGGGGAATTGTGCTTCATGTATTATAAAGCTTGAAGCATCAGAATCGGTACTCAGTATTGGCCGATCACCATCACAAAGAATCGGTACTTGGTATCTGCTGCAAAAATCCTGATCGGAGCATCCCTAAGTAAAACATAGTGGTGGTAGTGTGAGAGTCTGAGGCAATTCTGCTGCTTCAGGACCTGAAGACTTGCAGCCATCTGTTAGTGACCTCAGGCTTAAGCAAACTTGGGTTCTGTGGCAGGACAATGATCTAAGCACACCAGCAGGTCAACTTTTGTATGGCTGAAGAAAAACTAAATAAAGACTTTGGAGTGGCCTAGTCAAAGTCCTGACTTGAATCCAGTTGAGATGCTGTTGCATGACCTTAAAAAGGTTCATGCTTAAAAAAAAACCTCTAATGTGCCTGAATTACAACAATTCTGTAAAGATGAGTGGGCCAAAATTCCTCCACAGTGCTGTAACAGACTCATTTCAAGTTATCAAAAATGCTTAATTGCAGTTGTTGCTGCTACGAGTGCTAACCAGTTATTAGGTTTAGGGGGAAAACACTTATTCACACAGGTCTATGTAGTTTTGTTTTCCCTTCATAATAAAAAAACTGCATGATGTGTTTACCTGCGTCATCTTTGACTAATATTTCCATTTGTTTGATGATCTAAACATTAAAGTGTGACAAACATGCAAACAAATCAGTAGAAATCAGTAAGGGGCAAAGCAAACATTTTTTTACACTACACACATATTTGTGCATGTAAATACCTTTGTAGACATCCCACCCTGCAAAAACTAATTTGGGGGGGGGGGGGTACATTCTGCGGTACAAAGACTCATTTTGCAGGCAAAAGGGAGCTACTGTGAATATGCAGGGGGACTCTTTGAGCTTTCAGGAGAGGTGGGATGTTTGTTTTTCATGCTTCAGGCAGATCATATGTCCGAGTCTATCAATTTAATTTTTACATGCAATCTGATACACTTTCTCTTACTGTCTTTTTATTTTGCACCTGGGAGCTATTGTATGCCATTTCAAAATGAACTGATTTAGCTTAGTTTAAAAAGATATATTTTTTAAATATAAAATAATATTTTAGTGGTGCAATTTTAACTTTATGCCAAGTATATACACAAGATTTGTGGAGACTGCTGATTTGAACCATAATAGAGTGAAGGTTTATCATCTGCATGTGTTTTTAGGGCCTGTGACTGTGCGAGCATTTGAAGACATAAAGAAGTTTCATGAAGATTCATTTTATTAAATTATTTATACGGTGAAGACTATACAGTGCTATTTTACATTTGATTATTCAATTTCTGTACCTGTTGCTCTCTCCAGGAAACCATAAAGCACAGTTTGTTTCACTTTTTATATTTGCTCAATTGTGTTTATTTATGACTGTAGTTTATGTATATAATAAATGACAGAAAATATATTTTTATTTCTTTCCCCTACAAAATCATTCCAAGTAATGACTTTGCAAATAGTCATCTGGTGAAATTGTATCACAATAAATATCGCACAGAAAAAAAAATATTGCAATGTAAAGTTTTTACAATTTCGTGCAGCCCTAGTTTAAAGTATTTCATAAAGCAATGCCACAAATCTATCTATCTATCTATCTATCTATCTATCTATCTATCTATCTATCTATCTATCTATCTATCTATCTATATATATATATATATATATATATATATATATATATATATATATATATATATATATATATATATATATATATATATATATATATATATATATATATATTCATTCATTCATTTTCTTGTCGGCTTTGTCCCTTGCGGGGTCACCACAGTGGAATGAACCACCAACTAATCCAGAACGCTTTTTTTAATATATAATTTAATATAATAATATATATATATACACAGTTGAAGTCAGAATTATTAGCCCTCTTTTGAATATTTTTTTCGTTTTTAAATATTTCCCAAATGATGTTTAACAGAGAAGGGAAATTTTCACATTATGTCTGATAATGTTTTTTCTTCTGAAGAAAGTCTTATTTGTTTTATTTCGGCTAGAATAGAAGCAGATTTTTATTTTTTTTTTAAGGACAAAATTAATAGCCCCTTTCAAGCTAATTTTTTTCCGATAGTCTACAGAACAAACCATCGTTATACAATAACTTGCCTAATTACCCTTACCTACCTAATTAAATAAATTAACCTAGTTAAGCCTTTAAATGTCACTTTAAGCTGTATAGAAGTGTCTTGAAAAATATCTATTAAAATATTATTTACTGTCATCATGGCAAAGATAAAATAAATCAGTTATTAGAGATGAGTTATTAAAAACATGTGTTGAATGCGTTGACAAAAAATCTTCTCTCTGTTAAACAGAAATTTGGGAAAAAAATAAACAGGGGGGCTAATAATTCTGACCTCAACTGTAAATATACTGTACATATATAAACTGTACATATATATATAGATAGATAGATAGATAGATAGATAGATAGATAGATAGATAGATAGATAGATAGATAGATAGATAGATAGATAGATAGATAGATAGATAGATAGATAGATAGATAGATAGATAGATAGATAGATAGATAGATAGATAGATGTGTTTTAAAGGCATTTCAACAGAGTTTAAAGCATTCGGGTACAAAAAAAGTACATTTGTAAATTTATTGAAGAATAATTTTACCAAATTAATACAATGAAGACTATACAGAGTTATTTTACAATTCATTATTCAATTTCTGTACCTAAATACTTTTTGACTTTGGAAAAACATAAAACACTGTTTATTTTCCTTTTTTCGTTGCTCTATTGTAATCATTCTTACTTGCAATTTGCTTATCATTTTTTTTTATACATGATTGTGAACCGATGAACCCGTCTGGTGAAATTGTATTAACTTCGCAATAATAAAATCACAGAAAAACAATATCGCAATGTCAGATTTTTCCAATATCATGCAGCCTTATTCATGACATGTGTCTTGTCATGACTATAAAGTTTTCATGACACTCCAATGAACAACCCCTTCAAGTAAAGTGTTACCCAAATGGGTAAACTCACAATGCTTGACAGACAAACAGACAGACAGTAATTTTAATAGAGATGAGACTGTGTGTGTAGATATGCTTACCAGCAGAAAAGCAGAGGAGGTGACAGAAGGGAGGCCTACCCAGGCACTCTCCAAGGTCGCAATCCAACAGAAATACTAACAGTCTGCAAACAGACAACAGAAAAGCAGTTTTTATTTTCGCTGCTAAAAATAAGCAAAAAAAATAGCCCTGTGATATCATTGACCGCATGTGCTTTTAGCATTTCCCCATTTCAATTCCTCTAAAATGAGTCTTTTACTGTCTTGCTCTTCATAATTTCACAGTGTAAAACCTAGAATAAGCTCTATCAAGACTTAAACCTTCAGGCTACTGAATTCTCACAGACGACTCATTCACTTCCTTAATTTAAATTAGCTTCAAACGTTCTTCAAACTCATGTGGGCCTTTTACACCACACTGCAGACTATCTCAAGAATCAATTGTCCTTTACCACAAAGAAAAAAAAAGACAGAGTCTTGTGTCAAAGTCCTCAAAACAACTACTGCATGCAGCTTTGGTTAAACGGATGCAATACGCCAACCCTTCATCAAACCGCAACAGAACAGACGCCTGCAGATAGGCTCAGGTGATGTGCTTGTGTAGGTCTGCTAGACTTGTGATCATCAATTTCTTCATTTTCAAGATGACTTTGCCCCCCTCTTCATTTAATGCCTGTAGCGGTTAATCTACCCTGGTGGTAAAATGCTGGGAGGTGCTCTGGCCACTTCCTCTTGTGCAACACTTCCTCCTATTCACGACAGACTTCAGCTTTCCATTGTGCTTGCTGGCCTCATCCTCACCTCGTGTCAGCATAAAGCATTTAGTGTTTTTAGATTACGGCCCCCTAAAAACAACCCTGCATAACATGTCCCGCATAGTTTGTGCTATGAAAATTAATTATGCTACAAATCATGAATTTTGTTATTACGTTACTGTTAATATTTTTTGCATGCGAATGATAAAGTGTGGAAAAATAAATATATGAATAAAAATAAATAAAAATCACATACTATTAAGGATCTAAAAACCTCAATGTTGCACAACAATTTATTCAACTATTAGAATTACCATATTTTAAAAGATAAAAAGAGTAGACAATAGATACTGTACATTAAAAACAATAACCTGTAAATAAAAAGTCACCACCCTTTCGGTTATTTTTTATTAAATTGTGACCCCTGTGGTGATTGTTTTAAATTAACAACACAACAACTGTGTCAGTTCCAGCAGAGAAATTTTACAGCACCATCATAGTAAACTTTCTGACACTTTTTTAAGCACTCATGCACATACAAAAATAAATACAGGTCATGACGGAACATTGATGATGATCTCCAGAGTGGTGGTCTTCAAACTTAAACCAAGAATGGACTCTCACTGGACCTTCTCATTAGGTGAGGTTAATGTTGAAATTAAACAAATGTCTATTAAAAAATGATATATGGTTGATAGAATGTTGCATTTTTTGTGTTTTCTGTAGCACACAATGTTTGGATGCTTATAACCACCTCCGAGGATAGCAAGGGTCTAAGCCATTGTTCATCAAGTGAAAATGAAATAATCTCACTTTTCTATGCAAGCTTTTAATATCTATGCCACTGGAGCTGAGCAATATATCGTTTCAGCATCAATATCGGAATATGTGTGTCCGCAATAGTCACATCGCAGGTTCTGCAATGTTGAGTTGTGATCATAGTTGATCAGCACAACAGTTGTGAATATGTGACATTTGTGGAGTCATCACAAAGTACAACCATAACAGAATGAAAGTGTATCATTTGCATGTGTTTTAAAGGCATTTCAAGAAAGTTTAAAGCATTCGGCCACAAAAAAAAAGTACATTTGAGACTTTAATGAGGAATTATTTTACTGAATGATTTCAATAAGACTATGCAGTGTTATTTTCCTTTACATTATTCAATTTATGTACCTAAATACTCTTTGACGGAAAACCATAAAGCACTGTTTATTTTTGACTTTTGTTGTTGCTTTATTGCAATTATTTTTGCTCGCAATTTGCTTATTAGATTTTAATACATGATTCACACCCTTAGAAAATCACCCCAATTAATCTTAATTAATCATTTCTTTCCCAATAGAGCTCTTCAACCCATGTGGTCAAACTGTATTCATAATCGCAATATTTATCGAAGAAAAAACAAAACATCACAATGTCAGATTTTTCCAATATCGTGCAGCCCTATATCCCACTGAAGTTAAAACAATGCAATATAAAATTTGGATTTTGAAGTTTAGTATGGTAGTAAGTAGGGCTGTGTGATAAAACCAGTATAGATATTTATAGGCCAAACACCTTTGCCAATATTGATAAAAAAAAGATTTGGTATGAAGTTTCCAACACAGGCTCATTCTGAAAATGTAGTCCCGTGGATGTTTCTGGAGACCGCGAATTATGTAGCAGGAGGTACGTATGGCTGCATTTCATTTTTTAAGCGAACGCTACGGGGCAGTATGGCGGCGTTCCTTTTGGCGCTTACCGGCTGACCGCTTACCTCCGTGTGGAGGCCTTTCCCGCCACAACCTGTTTGTCCCTTTAGCTCATGTTCGACCGTGTTCGAGTCCGGGGAAGAACAGTTCCAGAAATCAGGTAAGACAAAAACAGAATCCAAAAAAAATTAAATCAACGAGTGAACAACAGGTTGAGAATGTGGTAAAATCTGAAAACGTTGGGTTTAGGGAAGTATGTAGGTAGGCGGGTCAATCAGTAAAATTGGTTGGGTTTAGGGAAGGAGGAGGGTGGGCAGTCGATTGGCCGGTTGCCCAGTCAATCATTCAGTCAGACAGACAGACAGACGGTAGGTCGACAGCGGCCTCTGGTAGGTTTACGCGAGAACAGCGCGGGCGCGAACAGCACTCGGGGGAGACATTTGATATAGAAAAAAGCACACACAGCAGCCTCTCGTGGATTCGCGAAAACAAAAACTGCAAAAATACGTACCTCCCGGGACGTATGTCGCGGTCTCCAGAAACATCCATGGGACTACGTTTTCAGAATGAGCCTGGGTTGGAAGTTTCGGTATGGTTCGCTAGAGTTTTAATAAAATGTGGCTGCTGAGTGCGCGCCTTGGAAGCAATGCCAAAATAAGCTTAGGGTGTAAGTTTGTCATTTCCAATTAAGGTGTGCGATTTGCACGACACTCTTAGGTGAGCGACGTGCACTTGTTATGCAAGCAGCGCATGTGACGTGTGCGCTTTTTCCAGCCGCGCCTAGTTAAAATTATCAGAACTTTTCCGAATGCCACGAGCACACTGCGATTCATGTAAGTAGAACTAACCAATCTGCTACACACTTTGTATGGAATATACACATTTCAGTAAAGGCAGACTAATTACATGAGAAAAACACAGCACACCTAAACACTGCTGTGCTTTTTACTTTTCTATATAAACTTGCATCGGAGCTGCAGCAATGGTTTGTCCGTTTGTTATCCTCTGAGAAGCACCAGGAGAGGGTGAGCCCAAAGCCCATTGTAAATGGTGAAGGAAACCACGCGCTCAAGCTTGTCATTTCAGGTCAGAATAACAACACATGCAAAAATAAGTGTGGTGGCTAGCAGAAGTGAGAAGATTGTAAATAAAAAAGGCATGTCACCAGAGTGGCTTTTTGGTTTCTTTTCTTGTGCATCCCAACCACTAGCACCCCATCTGAAAGAGTTTTTAATTTTAATGTTCAGCATGTATTTGAATAATGATGGTTAGTTCCTTTACCTAAAAACTCAGATTTGATTTTCATAATTTATGTTGTTGACAGAGTTTGAGGTTTAATTATTCATACCTTAAAGTTTGCTTTGTTCAGCATAAACACTTTACCATCGTACACACTTTGTAACATTTTATTTATCAAGTTTAAGAGTCTCTTTAACACTTATCAATATTTTATTATAAATAGATGAGATATTTTGTTTAAATATTTTTTGTTTTTGACTATTAAAACTATTTGCCCTAGTAATGTTGGTAAATTTAAAAAAATATATTAAATAAAAAATCCTAATACTTCTAAATGTGTTGTTAAAAATATTTAATAATTATGGATATTGAATGATATGAAACATGATATCATGATAATTTTTTAGCAATATCGCCCAACCCTAGTAGTAAGTCAATCAATTCTGAATAAATCAAAACCACACACCCCATGTGATATTCAGGTGTCAATTGATTCACCCCAAAATTATAGTTTACTCACTGTCATTCATCACAAAAGTAAGAAGAAAGAAATTAGAAAATTTTCTTTCCCACTTATACTTTGTCCTAACTACACATGAAGCGGCGTAAATTCTTCATGTTAAAACAGGTTTTAATCCTAAACATCTGCGACAGAGACATGCAAAATTTTTATTTTGGAAACAATTTCTATTTCTGCTATGTCAGGGCAAAACAACAGCATATACAGTAATACTATGACAATTATTTCCTCAGCTACAGATTAAGTGCTTTATTCAGAGTACCAATATGAGTTTGAACACCATTTTACGAGGCATTTATTGCCATACTGAGGGCAGCAGTAGATAGTTCACCTCTGATCTTGAAAATAAAATAACTAGCAAACAGTTTAAAAATGAAAGTCAGAACTGTGACTCAGTGCAAACCAACAATATAATTCACTCAGCTCATGTACTTTTAATAATGTTAAATAGGTTAAAGGTGTATTGATTACATTATATAACCCTTACCATTTCATCGGGAACACAATGGCTAGTGTTGAAATAAATGGTTGGTATTTAAATGTTTCTATCGTGTCGTTGCATTTAGTGCAGACAGTCAAATTGATTGCCGCTAAAATCTTGTCACATCATGTGTAGTTAGGACATGGTGTTACACATTATAAAGATTATACTAATGTATATAAAGTCCTCAGCATAATTGAGTACACCCCATTTTGAAAATTATAATTTTTATCCATTTTTCAGTGAATATACAGTAGGCAATATATTTTGGTGCATTTAAACAAAACAGATTTATTAAACAGATATATTTATAAAAATAATATTTTAGCCACCAAACTAAATAATACAATTAAATTCAAGCAAAATATTGCAAAAAAAATAAATAAATAAATAAAAAATTACAACCTACAAAATTTAAACTGAATTTTAAAAAAAAAATTTGCTTCTCTTGATTTTTCCTCTTTTTAAAATTTGTATTTAATATTTTTCTATAACATAAATTTGGGTGTACTAGTTTTTGGACCGTTATCGCAAGTTATTTTGTTAGATTTGGCTTTAGTACTGACTAATATAATGTATATGCACAATTATAATATTGTATAACTTCCTATTAAAAATATGAATTCAAAAGATATATGTGTGAGAGGTGTACTTATATATGCTGAGCACTATATATATATATATATATATATATATATATATATGTATATATATATATATATATATATATATATATATATATATATATATATATATATATATATATATGTATATATATATATGTATATATATATATATATATATATATATATATATATATATATATATATATATATATATATATATATATATATATATATATATATATATATATATATATATATATACACATACAGGGCTTGACATTAACTTTTTTGATCACCAGCCACTGTGGCTAGTAGTTTTCCACCGTTACTAGCCACTCGCCATTTTCACTAGCCACAATTTTGTTGTTGGGAAAATATATTTTATATGTATAAATTTAACTTTGACATGCTAAAATTACTTCATTTAGATTTAGTTTTTTCCACTTGCTTCCTCGTTCATTTAACTTTTTTTTTTTTATGAGCTTACTTAATGAGCATGAGCAAATGGGTTATGCTTTCATAAAAAAGTGTCGCATTCACACAATATGGATTTACCTTTTTTTTTTTTTTCACGGTTAATGTTAAGCCAATTAATAATCTGTTTAAAGAATGGTTAAAGCAAAACCGACAACAACTGCTGCTGCTTACAAACAGTCTCGAGCCCTTGAAGGACTGTGGGTGCACGAGCATCGCACTAGTTTCGTTTCCAGGCACGGTTACTTCGAGTGAGGAAACTTTGGCTCGCACGAAAAGCTGTTTTTGTCATTCGTGCTGCTTCTTGATTCTAAGGGCGTACTCACACTATGCTATCCGAACCGTGCGCAGGCCCGTTTCCCGGATCGTTTGAGAAGTGTGAGTGCTCTGAATCGGGCTCAGGCACGGTACACTTGGCCGGCCCTGGCCCGGTTGGAAGAGGTGGGCCTGAGCGCAGTTCACTTGGGCTTTGGCGCGGTACACTTGTGTGTGAGTGCAAAACGCGCCTAAGCCCGAAACTGAAAGCGAGATGTGACTTTTAAGCGACTGTTTCATATGGATTAATTAATCATTCGTACTGTTCAATGAACACAAACTGTCGTAGATTAATTAAGACGCAAACTCCTCACTGCACGACAGCTGCGCCTTCAGCAAACGTCCTAATTCCTGCAGCACGAGGACTTTATGATTGTTTATGAGCGTCAAAGGTGGCTGATCTGTTAGGCGAAATGTTTGACTGCGCGTCACCACAAATCAAACGACTTAAACGATATAATTAAAGAAATCCCTCTGTGCGGAGCGAGAGCGCTTCTGAACCGCTTGCTTTGGCGTGGGAGTGGCTGTCTAACCCACCACAACTGAAAAATCTACCCGCATTTGGCGGGTGTTAACGTAAAGCCCTGTATAGCCCAGTCTATGCATGTGTGCTGATCACAGTTCATACGGTATGTGGCTAAAATATATTTGCTTATTATATAAAGGACCGCTTTTCAGCAGGCTTGGATTAAACTGATAAATATGGATTATTTTGTCTTCAAGGAGACCTATTGTGCAAAAATTACTTTTATAAGGGGTTTAAAGAGTTGCGTGTCAACAGTCTGTGAATATAACCAGCATTTAATATAAAATATTTAAAAAAAATATTTTGTATAATAAAAACATTCTGCAGAAACGCTTTGATTGACATTCTCCCTTTGTATACATCTTCAGAGGGGGAAAGCCCCGCTCATTAGTGACAATCTCTTCCTCATTAGCATAGCCCATTAGTCTTGCTTTTGAATCTGCAACTATGCTGACACACAGGCATTTGCAGCTCTGCCCTTTTTGAAAAGAGGGTTGGGAGCACAAACTCATTTGAATTTAAAGTGACAGTCACTAAAATGGATCAAAGCCTAAACGGGGCAGTTTCAAAGAGTTATAAAACCTTAATTGTGTGTTTTTTTTTTTTTTTTTTTTCTTGTTTTTACTTTTTTTTTTGACTTATTTTCTTAAATCTTGTTAACAGGGGCATAACAGGTCCCCTTTAATGAAAGGATGTTTTTAGTGATAGTTTTACTTTTAATACAGGGCCAGAATAGTCTCAGCTTTCACTGATCATTAAATTACCTACTAAATTACCTATTAAATTACCTACTTTCATTGTGAGAAATTGATGACAGAATTTTACATTGGGTTAAGCATCCTTATAAACCTGAATCAAACTTTCCACTTATTTGAAGCAGTGTGAAAAGTGAACACCACAGGAAAAGAGTCTCATGAGTCTCTAAAAAAAAAGGGTTGACAAACTAGAAACCAGAAAATTCCTGACTGTGTGTAATGTTACTCTGTAAAATACACTTAGCTTGACAGATTTATGCCAGAAGGTCAGATAACAAAGAGATTTAAACTCTGCTTGAACGAGTGTCACGTTTCTATGAAAAGTGACTTCATTTCAGCCCTCACATCTGTGGTAAGAAGATGGTAACTGGTGACTTCAAAGCGGTTTATTTTCAGCTGATTTGAAAAATAAAATAATTATAATAGCTATTTGCTTGTTTCACAATCAATTGTCAGTCTAACATCTGATTAAATGCATGACATTTCTCAATGTATAAACTCTACATGCAAAATGCAACTCTAAAACCTACAAAGGAAAAAAAAAACAGTGTGACTAACCATCCGTGCTGTATGACACGATTGCACATTGGTTCAGTGGGTTGGGAGGATATAGTCATCTTGCTTTAATGAAATGGAATCTACTGCAAATAAGATACAGTCTCAGACTAAATGGCACTGCTGTGATGCTTTATAAAACAGACTATTATTTATGGATATAACATGGTTCTATCATGTGCAGACAGAAAGATGGATATCTGAGGGATGAAGGCTCTTGAATGTTTTTTTTATCTGACAGTTTCAGACCTGGTCTAGAGACTAAAGAGAAACTACAGAAAACTGTTGGGCCAATTTAATAATACAAATCCTTATTCACCCCTGCTTAAAATAAAAGTGAATTCTCTGCCCAGTCAGCACTGCTAAAGAAATCGAGCTATACAATTTAGGTAAGAAGCATTTTGATTTAAAATTCCATGTATAGTAATTGAATAACTTTACTATTATAAATAAGAAAATAAATAAAATATAAACAAACAAAACAAGTGTTACAATTGGAACATTTTAAAATAGAATAAAATAAAACAAATTAAATTAAAACAAATAGGAAGACCATTTTCAGCCAAAAAGGGACAACATTTTGACTTTTTATTTACACAACAGCATTTTGGGAATTCTTTATTTTATTTTTCTTACAGCTAGTGTAGTGCTTTAAAAAAAGAAAAAAAAATCAAATCCTTTTCATTTCAACAAACAAATTTTTTTTTTTTGAAAATGTTGACATCATGCTCATTACGTTTTCAGTCTATAAGCATGTACGAGTGCTTGGCAACCAAAACAACAATGGCAGACAACAAGAAACAGAGGCACACATGTGAATGTATGCTTCAAAGGGAAATGCATGGAGCAACTTTTTTGGTTAATAAATGGTAAAAAATGGACTTCATTTGAAGAAAAAAAATAACCAACTAAAGCTACCAATGGAGAAAACACTATTTCAGCTGGACTGGGCTGGAAAAGATGAACCAGGCAGGACAAAAAGTAGTAAAAGCAGTTTAGTTAGTTTATTTATAATGCATAGCAATTTGTTTACAACAAAACGTTGCCCAAAGTGCTGAACAAAATCAATACTAATTAAAATAAGTCCTACATCACATACATAACAATTAAAACATAAGGCAAAGCCGTCAACATTAAAAAGGCTCAAATGTTAAAGAACAAAGATGCTGTTTTAGAAGCTTTTTAAAAACAGATAAAGTTTGAGCGTGTCTACTGTCTAATGTAGGGTGGAAGCTTGTTCCAGGGTTTTGGGGCGATAACAGCAAAAGCCCGATCCCCACTTCGTTTACACCGGGACCTTGGTGCAGAAAGAATAAACGGATCAGAAGACCTTAGTGACCTACCGAGATTATACATGCATGTGGGAGATCTGATAAGTAAGGTGGTGCCAGATCATTTAAGGATTTACCTAACAGGCAGCCAGCCCAGAGAGGAAAGAACTGGGGATATGTGCTCATACTTGCGAGTCCCTGTCAGAAGTCTCGCAGCCACATTTTGCACTAATCGCAATCCATTCAGGGTATTTTCAATACCACCTACATACAAAGAGTTGCACTAGTCAAGTCTCCCCAAAATGAAAGCATGAATCACCTTCTCAAGCTCATTAAAAGAGAGAAATTACTTTACTTTTGCCAATCATAAATGGAAAAAAACTGGATTTAACAACTGAATTTACTTGTTTGTTAAATTTCAGATCACTATCGAACTGAATGCCTAGGTTTCTAACAACAGGTTTTTGATAAGTTGATAGCTCACCAAAACTTAACTCCAGAGAGGCAGGATCCCCAAACCAGACCATCTCAGTGTTTTCCCTATTGAAATTTAAATAAATTGATGACAGCCGGGTCTTAACCTCAATTAGACATCTCATAAGGGAGTCAAAGCTATTTTTATCATTATTTTTAAGAGGGACATAAATCTGAGTGTTGTCAGCATAAATGAAAAACCACCCCATATTTACGAAAAATAGATCCTAAAGGTAAAATATATAAAGAAAAGAAAATAGGTCCAAGAATAGACCCTTGCGGAACTCCACATGTCAGGGGTCTGGAGGATGAAAAGGTCTGACCAACATTAACACGAAAGCTTCTGTTTGACAAATAAGATCTAAATCATTTAAGAGTGAAGCCCTTAATGCCCACCAATTTCTCAAGATAGGAAATAAGGATCGCATGGTCTATAGCAGGGGTGCTCAACCCTGTTCCTGGAGATCTAACTTCCTGCAGATTTCAGTTGCAGCCCATCATAGATATATACACTAGATATCGCATAGGGACCCTGAGCATGCGTCAATAGCGCCGCCACATTGGTACAGTGCTCCTGGGACAAAAGTCATTCAACCGCATTAGTCAAGACAGTGTGCCAATGTGAAGATGCTGGACTTTAGCGCCGTGTACGGCTGTAGTAACGAGCAAACAAAGAAAACAAAGCACAAAGGCATCACATTTCATAGGTAAGATTTAGTTTTTTTATGTTTTTGTATGTTATGAACTTTTGTGCTTAACAAGTAAAAAGTGTTATTGATGATAATACAGTCTCTTGCTGTATTCACCATAAGGCAAAGTAGCACCAACTCGCACTAAATTCTAGACTTATGCTAGTTTTGTTGAATAAAATAAGCAAACAATGTTATGAAATATGACAACAAGACGCTGCGCTGCTAGAAACTTGTATTATTGTCGGCTAAGTGAACGAGTCGTTCATAACGGAGATTCATTCACAAACGAATCGCTCATCCTGTCAGAATGAGAAGTGAAAGCAGGAGAGGGGGTGTGTTTCAGGACATGGATTAGATCAAATTAAACAGGGAAGGAGGATAATGCATTTCCATGCACACAAACACACGCTCTTTGTCGGTAATGCCCGTGCGGTCACATCCATCAATGTATAATCCATCAAATTATAATATTTCGTAATTGAAAAAAATATTTGCATACTGACCACCGGGGAAAACTCCCGATCAAAGATATATGTATATATGTGTATTTCTCTGGCTTTGGATGGCCACAGTCCTCCACTTCACCTTGGTCCCGCATTCATTTAAAAGGAGCGATACCCTGTACTAAAATGGCGGCTCTATTGACGCATTCGTTCTAATAGACAACAGCAGGGTAGGCGACATCTAATGTATATATCTATGGCAGCCCATAGCAAACACACCTGCAGGTAATTATGAAGTGCTGTTCAGGTCCTAATTAATTGGTTCAGGTGTGTTTGATCAGGTTTGGAGCTGAACTCTGTAGGAAGGTGGATCTCCAGGAACAGGGTTGAGCACCCCTGGTCTATACAGTAGTGTCAAAAGCTGAAGTAAGGTCGAATAGCATAAGGATTACAGTGTGCCCCGAGTGCCTACTGTAAATAACAAAATGTCATTCAAAGTACTCCAAAATCATTATGTGGGAAAGTATGAGATGTGTATCGGGCATATTTGATCTTTTTTAACCAGCTAAAAGCAGCTTGACCAGCCAAAACCAGCTATGTCCAGCTTAAACCAGGCTGGTCAAGCTGGTTTTAGCTGGTTTAAGCTGTTTTTTTTTTCAGCAGGGCATTTTGTTGGAAACATACTCTGGCCTAACAAAAACACATTAAGGATGTTAAACATTAACCTTGGCTTCAAGCTTCCATACTAAGAGGGGTGGAAATGGTCTACTAAATTTATGCCGCAGCATACAAGTTTACACAAGCTTTTAGATCCAGGATCATTTTAGAATCATAAAAAAAGGGAAAAAAAAGAAGATTGTAAACAATCCAGTTAATGCATTGTGAATAAAAGTCTGCAAAAAAGATGATTTGGGGTTGGAGATACAATTGTATATTTGAGTTAAAAATAAAGCCTGTTGGTGTTCACTAGGCCTAAATTGTAACAGATAAGCCAGGCATTCTCCACAATCAAAATATTATCCTTCATCTGATCACACAAATGATGTAGAACAGCAGCAAAATCCAGAGCCGCAATCACTGCAATTAGCAGCGCGGTGGGAAATGCTGGAGTTCAATCTGGCCATCAGCTGCCCATTGTGTCGATGTTGTGAAAGCATGCTGGTCTCTGCCGGACAACTTTAGCTGCGCTTTGCTCGCATTAGACTGAAAATCATTCACTGAACTGCCAGAGGCATAATGCAGATAATGCTTAGTGAGCTGTGCATGGATCACATTTTCTCTGGAATGTTGACAGCATTACATGCACACACATACTGCATTAGAAAGCCAAACACACAGACTACGTGTTATGTTGCATGTAGCATGGAGTTTATCTTCCATTAACTTTTTGTAATGCAACATAGACATCAACATTTTCTTTCACACCGATTCTCGATAAATCTTACTCTTAATCGATACCAGCTGAAAGACAACACACTAGTTTAGCTACTTCAGTCAGCTGCATGACAATATACAGTAGGGAAATATAGAAACATAGTGCCATTGCGATGTTTTGTTTTTCTGCAATATTGTAAATGCAATTTCACTAGTTGACTTGAATAGCTACATGTAGACAGAATGTATTGCTTATAAAAATTGGGGTGACATGTAATATAAATACAAGCATAGATAAATAGAATAGAGCATGGTAGGGCTGTTGAAATAAACAGTGGTTAATGGTTTTCCAGGCAGTCAAACAGCACTCAGGTACTGAAATCCTCAAATGTAAAGTAACACTGTATTATCGTATAAAGAATTAAATGCAATTATACTACAGGGCTGTGGAGTGCTTGATTATGATTGACTATGAACATTCCAAGGTGTGCATTTATTGTCAGGAACCACACAGTTAAAAGTAGTTCCCGGCAGCTCTTGAAAGCACTGCAGTTACATATTGCTATATAATTTCAGTAAACAAAACAAAAGGCTTTGTATGAGATGCATACGAACCTACAAGAGGGACACTAACATGATAAATGCTTAGAAATGAAACATCTGAACAGCATCCTTAGGTGTAGTAACCGTAGTATCAATAGAATATTTGAATTATCAGAAAATACTGCACACCATAATGTATAATGCTTCTAATAATTCAATGGCCCATAGTCAATTATTAGTGTGTAGGTATAGTGTATAGACCGTCATATT
>LR812542.1:13431027-13772693 GCA_903798195.1 Danio kyathit
CATTGAGTTTAGTTAAAGGTGCAGTAGGTGATTATCTTTAGAAACTTTTTTGTTGTGCTGGTTGTAAGTCTCTTCACATTATAATAGTAATTATTAAAGTAAATTATCTAAATTTATTTATATGTACTTTTATATTCTGGGTAAGGCATAAGACTAAAAAAAATGTTTATCCAATTAAAATTTGTCGGGCCGACAATTCCCATAATTCTGATAAGTAGCCCAAACTGTCTGTCAACAAATGTAGATTTGTACATCTGCGCACCCCTGTTCATGCAGAGATTCGCCGTTTGCGCGTGCACATGCATTAACCTGCGAACAAGGGAGAGCGACAGCAGTAAAAACAAACGCTGAATCAAAACCTTTTAAAATCCTGAACCAATATTGGAGTTACTTTTGCACGCTGGAGGAAGGATGACACCATGGCTGAAGTATTTCTTTTAGACAGGTAATGTTATGTTTTAAAACTATTTTAGTCACGCAAAGCTTATGTAGATTTTGTTGTTTTACGAATGGGTTATATGCATAGAAGTGTTGATGTGACTATTTTCAGTTTCATAAGGTACCTTTTACAGCATCGATAATGTAGATTTTTATTTAGTTTAACAACAAAACATAAGTAAATAGCAATATACCGCATAGCCTGCTTTATTGAGGTGAAGTTGGTTATATATTCAAATTGGTTAATTTTTGAACAATGACAACCTGTGACGCGCTCCCTGTATTGTTTACCATGCTATTTTGAATATTCGGTCTGAAATAGCATGCAACTATGGCTTAATAACAACCAACCACTAAGCAGAGTCGCTTTATAACAAAGCGCTTAAGTGAGAAAGACCAGCGATCCTTGCATGTATGAAATATTGCACATTATGACAAGTTTTGCTTGATACACAACTGAAAATGTGCTAGATATAATACAGTTTTTTTATTGGGAATTGTAGCATTATAAAGTACTATAAAGTTTCTAACTGGCGAATGACATGATCTAGTAGTGAGTTGTCTACTGTCATCTTTAAAGTGCGCGTTTGTGATTTCAGGAGGCATGGCTTTGAATGGCAGGGGAGGGATTGTGTTTCAAAGATATTATGCTAATGGATTTAGCATTTAGGCAGATCACCTACTGCACTTTTAAATTAACTAATGTTAACTGCTGGAGTGTGTAATGCTAAATGTACAATGGCTCTTTAAATAGTTACAGAATTCTCAATCAATATTTCAGCATGTAGTGGGACAGATTACCATGTGAAGATGCCCACAATACCAATATTGTGCATGTTCACGAACACAATATATTGAATTATTGAATATCGGCATAAGTCTATTGGATATGCACATAGTGAGGTTGATGGTAAAAAGATATACTGTGCATTCCCGCACCTAAAATAACAATAAGATGTAAAAAAAATAAAATAAAAAAAATCATCTTATATGGAGTCTCAATGTTATTCCTGCATACTGACTGAATCATTTTGCATGAGCTCATTCTGGTGGATGACTTTATAATCATCATTACTTGGGAATGCTGCGTTACTATGGCAGCTGCTGAGATTCTGACACCCTGAAGGTCTAATGAGAATTCTGAAGTCGGAAGCACGGAATATCAGACTTGGAACGTCACCAAGGAAACAGCTCGAAACCCTTGCTGTGAGGAGCTAGAGCTCTGGGAGAGGATGGGAATCATGAAGCCTTTTATTTAAAAGAGTGCAGCTAATCACTCTGGAAATTGACTCATTTACATAAGAATCACAGTGTAAATGGTCCTGAGTGAGTGCAGCAGGAGGCAATTTATTAGCATAAAAAGTTCCATGTGATGATATAATTATCGGTGGTGTTTGCTAAAGCAGGAATCACTATTACTACAATTCCCCTTACGTTTCACCAGCCTTACAACCTCAAGTAATAAATAAAACTCACTACTGAAGAATGTTTAACAATACAATACAATTAAATTCGTTTTAATTCAAACTGACATCTTTAATCCAATGTTTCAATTGAGGTTTCTTTATTATTATTTGGGTTAAAATGCAACCATAAATTTGCAAAGAACTGCCAAAGCAATGTTTACTTTGTGTTTTGTCTTTAGTCAACTGATGCAAGATAATTGATCACTTCAAGCTAAATGTAGGCTTCTTTATTTATACAGCCTGGTAACCATTAATAATTTCCACTTAGTGGTGTGGTACGGTACAGTTCGGTTCGGTACGCTTTTATGGCCGTTTCCACTGTCAAAAGTTACCTAAAAGCGAACCGCACTGTACCACTTTTTAGGCCCCCTTTGCAAAGGGTACCTAAGCACGACAAAAGGGTACCAGAAGGCGGAGCAAGATGCGCAGCTGAATGCTATTGGTTTACAGAGAAGCTTCACTCACGCATACACAAGCAGAAGAATGAAAACAAAGAAACCGCCATTTTAAAAACACAGCCGAGACATTACATCGTAATACTACTGTATATGCATATAATAACAAGCCATGGTTGACCCAAGCTCAGACAAACCTTGTCGTTATCTTGATGAACAGCCACAAAACCAAGAAGAACAAAATCTGCTGTGTCCTGTTTTTGTTTTACAAGGCCGTCTAAAAGTGGTTTCACTTTCTCCAGGGCTCGCAGCGCGCCTATATTTGAAATAACAAACTTCTTGAGCTGATGATAATAATTTGACCGTGATTATTGAAGTGCTTCTGACATCCGATCATTTCATAAACAGAAAAACATGAGAGTGAAGCATGAAAAAACAAAAGAGAAGCCCAAAAAAACGAAGGTGCAAATGATTCTTTCACCAACCTAAAAAGTAAACCAACTGCCATGTTTGCCAACTGCCAATTATTATCATCACCTTTTGGACTATTATGAACTGGGAATGACGGAATTACTCTCTAACAGAGGTCACATGTGCTGGTGAAGATTAAAGATACAGATTAGAGGTTTGCACTGACTGTGGGCTATATGTTACATGTCGTTTTTTTAACCCAAATAAGGACTAAATGAATCTTGTGTGTAGTTTTTCTGTAATTGGTAACATATTGGAGACCCTAGGTACCCTTTAAGCGGTGGAAATGCAAGCCTGATAAAGGTGACCCGTACTGACCCGTACCGTATTGTACCAGTCAGTGGAAACGAGCCATAAGAATGCACTCTTCTGGCATTATAGTTGCTGCACAGAGAGACCACTGACAACCCTAACCCAACATGGGTTCTTCCACTGTGAGTATTCACTTAATAGAACAGATTAAGGCACTATCCCAATTCCACTCCTTACCTTTACCTTACCTGTCCCAATTCTCTTTAGCTTGAAGGCGTAGGGCTAAGGGGAAGGGGTAGATACCCCTTCGAACGGAGATTTAGAAAAAAATATAAGAAAATTTCCCAGAATACATCAGCCACTACGGTAGCATAGCTGCACCCGGATGTCAGGAGATCCACAAATTAGTATTTTTTGTCATTATTACGAGTTTTTACAACAAACAAGCATATGCTTTAATACATTCTTAACCATGTTCGTGTTTTACCATCATGCTTAAAAAAAAAAAAAAAAAATTTTGCTATCTATAACCCACAATAATAACTCTTGTATAGAAGTCCCACAACATTCTGTCACTTGATGACAATCGAATACCTTGTCAGAAAAGTCTAGTGGCTAGGAATGAGCTTTTTACAGTGTCTGCTATAATGTTAATGTTGGTTTTTGTGTGTTTACATGGATGAATATGGCCACTGTGTAAATGTGCAGTATAGTTACAATCTTATTGCCACATTAGATTATTATGATAACATAATATAACCCTTCAGTGATTTCCTGAAGATAAATACCAAAAAATAACGCAACTGGAATAACTACAGCAGTCGCCATCGTCTGATCTCATATGAAGCAAGAGCTTACGGTGACATATGATATTGTGTGCAGGTGCTGTAGTGGTGTCCCAATTTTTAGGGGTACATTTTAAAGCCCTTCCCTTCACACTTTGTTTCAAGGGGCAAGGGGAAGAGATACAAAAATAAAATTGGGATTGGGCCTAAACAACAATATACAAATACCACTAATGAGCTAGTATTTAAGTAACAACAGCAATTAATTGTAGACATACAATTACATAGTTTTTGTTAACAAAAAAAAGGTATCAAGGTGCAAGGTATCAAGAACTAGAGTAAAACAAAGTATATGTATTTACTATAAGTTACCATACCATTTTTTCTTGTGGAGAGATGGCAAGAAAGGGATACTAACATGTTTAGAATCGTTCTGTGTGCTCCCTTCAAACAGGGCATCAGTATTAATGCTTGACGGAGATCATGCCTGAAGCTTCACATTGACGCAATTGTCATAGTGACCACAACCAAACACATCAAGCTTGGACTATGACGCAAAAAAGACTCAGAAGTAGTAGTGTATAAAGATTGATCAAAGCACTGGGTGATTATTACCAACCATAATTCATGGTGTTGACAAACCACTATTTCTGACATCGCACAAACATGATTGGCTAGTGTCTGTACTAGTATTTGGATAAAGCGATCTGATTGGTTAACACCTGCTTTGGCAATTTGGAGGATGAAAAGTTGAAAGTTACACTAAAGTTACACAAACATTGCTGGCATCAATTTTATGCAAAAAAAAAAATCTATAAACATTATTCGTAATTATTAAATATTAGTTGCAATTTTCCTGACACTATATATATATATATATATATATATATATATATATATATATATATATATATATATATATATATATATATATATATATATATTGCACGATATATTGACTATTGCCACATGCCTATAAGGATAACCAAGTAAACTTGTTAAAGGGCCATGAATCCCTCCTAAAAACGAATAAAAACAAACAAAAAAAATATTAAAACTCCTCTAAACATGGCGGGCTTGTCAATATATTTCTGACAATATACTGACCATATATACTTATATTTCATACAGTATTAAAATAATGTAGCTTTTTTATTGTATTGAGCACTACAGTAATTGTGTAAATATGAAGTCTACACTTATTGAATTGTAGCTGTGTTAGCCTCAAATGAATTAAAATTGAGCTTGACTAGGTATAAAGTATTAATTCGTAATATTAATATTAATAGATGAGCACTCTGTGTACAAATTATAATCTCAAATATTTTCAAATTATGGATCTTACATGCATATGTATAATTTGAAATTAATAGCAGAAGTGATTACTTTCTAATAAAACATAAAACAAAATGTTAGATAGGTCAACACAGGATATTTAAATAAACTTCTGCTTAAATGTATCCTATTACAATGTTCAATATGAAGCGGCACACATCACGTATGTACAACCAGTGCGTGAATGAATCACTTGAAGTATTATTTGAGACTCTCCAGTATCTGTTGCCACTTCTGAAACTTAGCAGCACAAATAGAAGATATTAAATAAAGCAACATGTAGTGGATCTGTGCAACATATTACTGAGCCTTTTCTTATATTTTCAGTTACTTTCTGCATGAAGAGCAGTTAATAACGCTTAGTTAATAACCAGTGCTGCTATCTATCACAATGCAAAATGTAACAGGTTTAGAAATCTTAGTTATATTGACTGTCATAACCGAATGTGGAATGCAGTTTGAATTGTGAATTTATGGAAAATGATTGACAGGCACAACTGAGGGAAGCACTATCATGAACATGAATATAAAACTGTAGTTAACATTAACCCTTTATTCCCCGCAGCAAAATCTCCATCTGTGAGTGATCATCATCTTCGTGTCATGATCAGTCTCATGATTTCTCGCACTCCGTTAGTGTCTGAAGGGAAAGGCCTATTCACGTTTTACCGGATCCGGTACTACTTATTTGGTGATGTACTGTATCAATGTTGACGCGCTCAGGCAAAAGATCCAAACCCAACACGATTCATTTATTCGACTCTGAGTCGACTATTCGTTAAACATTAACATTTGTTATTTTAAACGGTGCACTTTCAGATTTAAACCTCAGCTGGATGTTTCACTCACTTAGTGCTGTGTTACACACTGAGTGGAAGGTCAATTTCAAAAACCCATAATGGGGGCCTTTTTAAAGTTAATTTTTACAACAATATCATAGTATAGCCAATAGGGATGGGTATCATTAAGGTTTCAACGGTATTACTACTTTTATCGATACCACTTATCGGTTCACTACTTTAACGGTTCTCTTATCGGTACTTTTCGTAGTGTTTCGCAGTTTTTTTTTTTTACGAAAAAACTAATTGAACAGAATCATTCATTCATTCATTTTCTTGTCGGCTTTGTCCCTTGCGGGGTCGCCACAGCGGAATGAACCGCCAACTTATCCAGCACGATTTTACGCAGCGGATGCCCTTCCAGCCGCAACCCATCTCTGGGAACTTCCACACACACATTCACACTCATACACTATGGACAATTTAGCTTACCCAATTCACCTGTACTGCATGTCTTTGGACTGTGGGGGAAACCGGAGCACCCGGAGGAAACCCACGCGAACCCAGGGGAGAACATGCAAACTCCACACAGAAACGCCAACTGACCCAGCCTAGCCGAGGTTCGAACCTGCGACCCAGCGACGTTCTTGCTGTGAGGCAACAGCACTACCTACTGCGCCACTGGGTTGCCTGAACAGAATCAACAACACTTTATTTTATTATTACGTTTTTAATGTTAAATAAAACTAAACCAATAATTGAAAAACAAATAAATATTTTTTTTTTTCCTGTAAAAGAATGTAGAGAAAAATCAACATGTTTGCCTTTTCTGGCAGAAGTCGGGATCTTACTTAGTTTATTGTGCTCCCTGCAGTTGAAAATACCCTCTTTGAGTTTCAAAATGCAGTTAAATGAGATAATGTTTAAGATTTTTCATTAACGCATTCACATAAACTAGTTAACAGTGTTTTACCGCTAACGTCAGAGCTTATCGATACTTCGGTCTTTTATAATGTAGCACCGATACCGATAAAGTACAGAGTTTCGGTACCCATCCCTAATAGCCAACCTACACTGTGTTTTTTCCTGTCTTTTTTCTGATGATTTATACAATAATCTACTCTGCAACGCAGGATTCGTCTGCCGTTTTTTGTTAAAGGAAGAAGCAGCAGAGTCTATGGTGTGTGGGACGTTGTCAGACTTTGACAGAAACTTTGTCAGCAACTGTTACAGTTCATATGGACCAGTTTCTTCTTCCTCCGGATCATAACATTTAAGTGTAATTAGAATTGTTGCCTAGTTTTGTGTAGTTTGCAAAATATGTATTTAATTGTGTGTTGTAACTTGTAATCGCTTCACGTGGCTTGTAATCACTTATCTATTACAGATCAGTGCTTGTACTGTACCTTTCAGGTTAAACCTTAATGGGCTATTCACATATTGCATCCAAAACCATGTTGAAAACATGACGCATGCTGAACCCAGTCGACCAATCACAACAGACTGGGTCATCGGCACAATCAGCTCAGATTAGCATCACGCAAAGGAGGGGTTTGGGAACAAATAAATTGCTGAACAAATCATATGGGACTCGTTGAGATAATTAGGTAAAAATAAATGCATATTATAAGACAATGAAAATGTTTTTTGACCTTGTATGCATATCAGCCTGTTGTTGGAGACCCCTAAAACCAAAATATGACTTTTTATAATGCAAAATAGGTGATCTTTAAAACCACCCAATGGCATCAGAACATTTGGAATATAGTGCATTAAACTTCAAGTGCAGCAGAGCCTTATTATATCTTCATGAATTTTGTTGGGTTTATAAATTCCACAGAATAGTACACAATATCAGATTTGCAACAGCCCATCTAGGCGATACCCAATACAGCCAACAATGCTGTTTATTGATGGCAATATCCAATTTGATTATTGGATCAGTGTATCCCTAAAATCAACTCAAAAACTATCCCATCATTTTGAGCCCAATAATTCAGTTTTTGCTCAAACTAAACGCTAACTTACCTAGATAAAAACACAAACCAGCTTCATATTATCATTAAATCATATTATGAAAAAGCAATAATAAGATTAATCACACAAACATATTTAAGTAAACCATATACATCAACAATTTTCTAATTAATTAAAATATATACTTTTTACCAAACAACAGCATTTATCAACAAAAAAATCACTGCCCTTACAGTGCTTTGTTGCCTTTTCATTTTAGTAACCAGTACAGGTACATTAGACAAGGTTTTCTTTTATGTCCCACTGACGAAATTGTCAATTTTAAATAACATGGAATAAGTAAATGATGTGCCATTTTGAGTTAACTATCCTTCAGAACTGCACAGCCCTAAGCCTACGCTAACTCTAAGCATTTATTTAGCCAAGATAGACCTTGTCTACAAGACAACAAATGCAGCTGAAACGGAGTGCAGTGGGTGGTTGAGTCATCTAACAACATTCCTTACTGCACTCTCAATTACTGTCTTTACCCCCACACCCCTAGTGCTGTCTATTTGTCTTGACCCACACCAAAACAGTGTGACGAGGATATGGTTAATGTCAGTAAAGGTGAAATTGAGAAGGTCAATAAGACAGCAGCACGGGTTACAAAGAAGCTGACACAGCAAACACAAGCACAACTAACAGCTGACAAAAGAAAGAGTGAATCACTTTCAAATGCATAGCATTCATAAACAGACCTTATTACACTCAAAAAAAAATTATATACATATCGTAAGTAAAGGTTTTAAAACATAACATTTTCTGTTATACCATTCCTACGGTAAATGAAAGTTTTTTTAAAGTTTATTGTTTTTTACAACCAATTTTATTAGGTTTGTAGAGCAACAGTATCTCCAGCAGAAAAAATCCCTCCACACCAAAAGCCCATGATTCAGCAAACATTTGAGAATCTCTTACACACCAACGTCCCACCATGCTACGGTACAGTGCCTTACTTTATATCCGAAGAAAAAAATATATCAAAAGATTAGTTTTTGGAAATAATGAAGATAGCATAAGTCAATGATTTATTTTAATGATTTACCCTGACATGTTTACTGTTCCAAGATATTTTAAATACGTTTTAAAATAAAATATATTGTGTTCAATGGGGGGGGGGTTACATTTAAAAAGAACAATACCGTGATATTTTTATCCAAGGTTATAATACCATCAGAATCTTAGGACCATGCCTAGTGGAACATGGCTATTTTTAGTGTGTTTGCATTATTATGCTGTTTAATAATCATTATATAATCAGTGACATAAAATGATCTTAAAGGGGTGGTCCACTACAATATCATATTTTAAACTTTAGTTGATGTGTAATGTAGCTGTGTGAACATAAACAACATCTCTGAATATAATACGCTCAAAGTTCAATGCAAACAGAGGCATTGGCTTTTACAGAGACAGCTTAGCAAAGCCTACAGCGAACAAAGTTTGGGGACTACAAACTACGGGTTAATTATGTTTTAAACCTATCAAGTTACCCACATACACCCAGCACAGCAAAAGGTGTGGCCAGATGCACTGTAATGTTATAGCAGTGAAAGCTAAAATGCTGCCCAAACGCTGCTATTTCCACAGAGCTTGTTCTGTTTCTGTAATTGGGACATGACACAGAGAGAGAAGTGCTTACAATTTAATTTTAATTATGTTCCAGAGAATATATATAAATATATATATATAAATATATAGCTCTAGGATTTGACAAAGGACATCTTCCACAATCTCTCCCAGTTCAGTGCTGTATTTGGCTAAAAATCCTCAAAGAAGGAACAGCTCCATAATAGAAGAAGCTGTGGAACGTTAAAGGTATGTTGTAACAAGGACGGAAACAAGGAAATTAAATTAAATAACGGGAAATACTGTTTGTTTTGCAATTTTGCTACAAATTCATATTTACTCGTCAAACCCCTGTAAACACCCACAATCTTCACCAGCGCTGCATTGTCTCTCCACGTGGCCGCTTTACCTGCATTATACATCTCAAAAAACGAACTTGCAAAAGATATGTGAACGTTTTATATTACTTACGCTTGCTTAAAACTCAAATATATATAAAAGACACTTTTCAAATTTTATTTTAGAGAGCAGACATGGGGCTGTGTCCTCTTCATTTTCTATCTGATTCAGGCTCAAACTGATAAAGCTAACACTTACATTGACTAACAGAATTTACACAACGGCAAAGCACGTGCTAGTAGAGGCATGACAATTCCTGGTGACGTAGAGCCGATCCGCTAATCACAGCACATTATGTTAGCTGACCAATCAAATCCTCTTGAGGGAGGGCCTTTCGGAGAAACTAGGAAATATGACAGTAGTTTTCATGTTAGCTGAGTAGCAGTATATAATTAAAGATATATGAAAAAATAACGTGATTTTGTACAAACGAAGCATGAGCACACATTGCTTTGCACCTCATAAACACAACCAACCCTTAAAAATACACTCTGGACCACCTCTTTAACAATACAATAGTATCCCTCATCATACATGACAATACATTGCACACAAAAAATAATGACAGGTCTAAATACCTGCATATAATTTCTCATAAAACCATCCTTTATTACAACTAAAATTGCATGAACAGCACACAGAGAATGTATATTGTCAGAATAATATCTCCAATATCTCTCAATGGTTTAGTTATGATTCCATAATTTGATTGACAGATCTAGATCAAATGAGCACATCCAGAGCCCTGTATAAGCTGAAGGTCTTTGACTTACAAATTTTGGCGAAAATGCATACATTTGTAAAAAAAATTATTTGTGTTTACACTGGTTTGCAAAGCAGAATAACATTCTAGACCTTTGTCAAACAACTGTGGCTTCAGGCAGGTGATTTAAGGCTTATATCCAACTCGATAGCCTTTTTCGTTGCAATAATAATAATAATAATAATAATACTTTACATTTATATAGTGCTTTTCTAGACACTCAAAGCGCTTTACATATTGGGAGGGAATCTCCTCATCCACCACCAGTGTGTAGCTTCCACCTGGATAACACGACGGCAGCCAGATTGCGCCAGACCGCACACCAAACACTAGCTGATCGGTAGAGAAGAGACAGAGTGATGAAGCCAATTATGATATGGGGATGGTTAGAAGACCATGATGGACAGAAACCAGTGGGGAAATTTGGCAAAGATGCCAGGGTTAAACCCCTACTCTTTTTCGAAGAACATCCTGGAATTTTTCATGACCACAGAGAGTCGGGACCTCAGTTTAATGTCTCATCTGAAAGACGCCGCTTACTGAGCAATATGGAGTCCCCTTCACTATACTGGGGCTATAGGACCTACACAGACCGCAGGTTGAGTGCCCCCTGATGATCTCAATAACACCACTTTGGAAGCAATCTAACTTTCCCATGTGGTCTCCCATCAAAAAAAAAAAAAAAAATCAACACACTTTTGATCACGGCCAATGTGAATAGCTCCATAGAGACCTATTGTTTTGATTCAAGAGCAAAATCACATAGTAAATTTTAAAAAGCCTTAAATGTCAAAATCTAAAACATACTGGCTGACTAACAGATTAGCAAACCTTTTCTTATGGGCAGAGAGCGAAATCTGGAGCCCTAGGGTGGACCATCTAAAAATCAACCCAAGCATTAAGAGTCATGAGTGACTAATGAGGCAAAAACAAGCTTGACTCATATCCTCTTTTTCTAACTGTGAACATACACCTCAGAAATCACCAAGCCCAACTAAATTCACCCAGTGACAACATTATCAGCCATAAACCATCTATGCTGCTTATAGTCAGCTTTATTACAAAAAAAAAAAAAAACCATCACTCATGCTTTATGACTGAGAGCAGAGAGTCTAGTATTCTGCATCATTGAAGATTGGCATGTTAAAGGCAACAGATGGATATTGTTGGGTTTTCCTTCCAAACTGTTTGCCAAGTCATCTGTGCTGGTTACCCTGTTCAGCCACCCTCACCATGGAAACGAGTGGGAGGGGATGCAGTGGGCACATGATATACGCAGAGTGTAAAAGTGACACAGCCAAAGTGAAATCTGAAAATGGGCTTTTTATTGTGGAACATAAAACCATATAATGCAATCTAATTGTGAAATTAAATTCTAATTTCCCATTGTGTACATTTCTACAGGTCTAGCTTTCCAGGTCTGGCTTTTTTATGTCTTTAAATCTTGAGCAATGAGATCTGCAACACATAAAACGTAACATGTGCAGCTTTGGATAGATCAGCAAAAAAAAAAGTTATTTTTAGATGGAGGAAATAGCTACATTCTATCAACATCATAAACATTATGACTTTATGCTAAATAAGGGTAATAAACATATTATAGGTGTAAAAACAAGTCTTGTTTGGACTAAAGTTGTCTTTAAGAAAACAGGGCAAATGTTGGACTTTAATTTGAACTTTTGTACTTGTTTGCACATTTATATTACCCCTTTCTCTTTTTCTGAGACTTTCATTTCATGAACAGAATTAGTGTTTTTTTTGTCACATTGTGGCTGTTTACACCTGATCACTTTAGGTGTGGATAGCTGCATAAATGCACTCCAAAATAAATCCGAGACGGATTTAAACAGAACACTCAAATCCTTTCAAGAGGTGGTCTGGGATGCATTCCAGATGAAAATGGACAGGTCCAAATGCCTTTTGTTGTTGAAACCACATATGCAAATTTTACTCCTCTAAAAAAATAAATAAATAAACATGTGAGAGTACACGTTATCTTCTATGACTGTCAGACATAAAGAAAACGTAACAATGGAAACTGTTGCACTATGTTTTGTGCAAAACATCACGTTTCTTTCAGCGTTTAATGGTAGCAATCGTGTTTGCTATGCAAACTGCGGCAGACCGGCAAGCTCGTGCGACAAGTTTTGCGAGTAGAGTCTATCTGCGGACTGCAAGACAGGGGCGTAACATGAAGGGCTGTAAGTTGTAGCATGTTAGAGGCATAACATGAAGTAATGGAGACTCACATGTCAAAACTATGTTCTCGGCAAGATGGCACTGTACATCAGTTATTAACGTTTACACCTATTCCACACCTAAACCTAACAAATCACGGTTATAAATGTCTACACCTTCCCAAACCATCACAATTATTAACGTATACACCTTCCCCAACCCTAAACCCAACCATCATAGTTATTAACGTATACACCTTCCCCAACCCTAAACCCAACTATCATAGTTATTAACGTATACACCTTCTCCAACCCTAAACCCAACCATCATAGTTATTAACGTATACACCTTCCCCAACCCTAAACCCAACCATCATAGTTATAAACGTATACACCTTCCCCAACCCTAAACCCAACCATCATAGTTATTAACGTATACACCTTCCCCAACCTTAAACCCAACCATCATAGTTATTAACGTATACACCTTCCCCAACCCTAAACCCAACCATCATAGTTATTAACGTATAGACCTTCCCCAACCTTAAACCCAACCATCATAGTTATTAACGTATACACCTTCCCCAACCCTAAACCCAACCATCATAGTTATAAACGTATACACCTTCCCCAACCCTAAACCCAACCATCATAGTTATTAACGTATACACCTTCCCCAACCTTAAACCCAACCATCATAGTTATTAACGTATACACCTTCCCCAACCCTAAACCCAACCATCATAGTTATTAACGTATACACCTTCCCCAACCTTAAACCCAACCATCATAGTTATTAACGTATACACCTTCCCCAACCTTAAACCCAACCATCATAGTTATTAACATATAGACCTTCCCCAACCCTAAACCCAACCATCATAGTTATTAACGTATAGACCTTCCCCAACCCTAAACCCAACCATCATAGTTATTAACGTATAGACCTTCCCCAACCCTAAACCCAACCATCATAGTTATTAACGTATACACCTTCCCCAACCTTAAACCCAACCATCATAGTTATTAACGTATACATCTTCCCCAACCTTAAACTCAACCATCATAGTTATTAACGTATACACCTTCCCCAACCCTAAACCCAACTGTCATAGTTATTAACGTATAGACCTTCCCCAACCCTAAACCCAACCATCATAGTTATTAACGTATACACCTTCCCAACCCTAAACCCAACCATCATAGTTATTAACGTATAGACCTTCCCCAACCCTAAACCCAACCATCATAGTTATTAACGTATACACCTTCCCCAACCCTAAACCCAACTGTCATAGTTATTAACGTATACATCTTCCCCAACCTTAAACTCAACCATCATAGTTATTAACGTAAAGACCTTCCCCAACCCTAAACTCAACCATCATAGTTATTAACGTATAGACCTTCCCCAACCCTAAACCCAACCATCATAGTTATTAACGTATACACCTTCCCCAACCCTAAACCCAACCATCATAGTTATTAACGTATACACCTTCCCCAATCTTAAACCCAACCATCATAGTTGAACGTCTATACTTTCCTTAACCCTAAACCCAACCATCAGTGTTTAACGTCTACACCTTCCCAAACCATGAACCCAACCATCACAGTTGAACGTCTATACTTTCCTTAACCCTAAACCCAACCATCAGTGTTTAACGTCTACACCTTCCCCAACCCTAAACCCAACCATCAGTGTTCAACGTCTACACCTTTCCCAACCATAAACCCAACCATCAGTGTTCAACGTCTACACCTTTCCCAACCATAAACCCCAACCATCAGTGTTTAACATCTACACCTTCATCAACCCTAAACCCAACTATATGTGTTAACCTGATCACTTTGAAATGATCTTGACTGAATAACATTTACAACTGTGATATTTTAGGCCTATAAGTATTCAGTTCTAACAACATAAACTATCCCTAATTGAAAGTAAACAAGCTGACAAGATGATTGAATCAATCCACTATTTGATATGGCATTACATGAGTTGTTGTAGGCCAGTCATTCTGTGCAAAATAAAAGGATGTTGTTATACCCTGTGTGACCTAGAAGTCTATAAAGTATAGTCCAAAAAAGACCCTGCCACAACATGAGGGCTAAGCAAATGAATTCTCATTCCACCCGATGTGTCACAGTGGTATGTTTTCATATCTATTTAACATTTAACAATCAAATTGTTAGAATCACAATGTGCCATTCAAGGAAAAACACACAGCTCAGCTCAAATGTTACTGGTTGACATGTGAAGACATGATATTAAGAAAGTACAGCATTACATGCTGCAGCATGACAGAGCATAGAGGTCATACTTGGTTTCTTTCATTTTTTTAAGAATAGTATTTTATTTGTATTTGGCTTAATAGTAATAAAAAGTAAAAAAAAAAAAACATATTTCACCTTCAAAATTCTGTAAGAAAATACAAATACAATAAAAAAATTTCAAACATTTTCAATTGGATGTCTTAGTGTATAATAGGCTTTCTATGTGTTTTTTTTTCATATATAGACAAATTTTACAGACATACTGTCAACCTATTTTCATCTGCTACAGTACATTTCTAGCTAGGGTTTGAATACCATTTAAAATCCATAATTCTGCCATCTTATAAAACTGCTTAAATTAGGTAAAAAAAATAAATGTTCCACGCTAAATCTTTGAAAACTTGAAGCATTGCTTTATTTAAAAAGAATTCTTGTCAACCATTATTAATTGGTATGCTTCGTTCTTGTGAGAGCTTCATAGCACCAATCTCTTACTAACCACCAAATACACAAAACATTTCTCCAGCACTAACATTCTTACTGGGATAAAGAGATTAGCAATAAGTGCAAATTACAATAATGGATGCACATTGAGGCCTTTGGATTGTAAAATCTAAACTGCAGTAATGTGGCTTTACAATACACACACACATCTGGTCACGTGACACCTAGAGCTACTCCACACCCAAGAGGAGATTTCTATGTTTGAATGTGTTGTGGTTGAATTATTTTTAAAATGTTTTTTTATGTTTCTTTTGCTCATCAAGTTTGCACATATTTGATCAAAAATATAATAAGCACAATGTAAAATAGTATTAAAGGAAATAACTAATATGAGTAATTAAATATACAAAATGTAATTTATTCTTGTACTTTCAAAGCTGCATTTCCGGGAAATTTTACTTTAATCTTTCATTACATGTGACTCATTAGAAATTATTCTAAATTACAGATTTGTTTCTCAAGAAAAGCAATACATTATTGTTAGTAGGGATGCTCTGATCAGGATGTTTGCAGCCTACACCGAGTACCAATTCCTTGTCATGGTGATCAGCAGGTACCAAGTACAGATTCTGATGCTTCAAGCTTAAAATGCAAAAAAGCTAATTTTCCCTACAAGTATGATACTTAAGTAGAGATCTCAACTTACCTACAAGAATAAATTAAGGATGCAGCATATAATCCCTTAAAACGTCTGTTATAACCATTTAGTGTGGACATGTCATAACTAAGATGGTTGGGTTTAGGGTTGTGGAAGGTATTTACGTCCACACCTTCACCAACCCTAAACCCAACCATCATAGTTATTAACATCTACAGCTACCCTAACCCTAAACCCAAGCTTCAGTGTTTAACGTTTACACCTTCCACAACCCTAAACCCAACCATCAGTGTTTAACGTCTACACCTTCCCAAACCATTCTTCCGCGTCTGGTGTGAACGCAGCATTATGCATCAATTATGAGCTCCAAACTTTTTTTTTTATTGAGACCTGTTGAATTCTTCTTCCACCATTTGCAATGTTTCCAAGCTTGAACTTTCCACTGCAGCAAACTGTGAAACTCAATAGTGATTTACATGTTAAGTCAATGCAAACGCGCGAATAGGCATCCTGCGGCACAATACAATTGCGCGGATAGCGCGATATGCGCGAATGGCGCCGAGCAAATTGAGTGTTTGACAAGCTTAACGAGCAAATCGCGCGAATCGCTCGAGTTCAAAAATCTGAACATCTGCGGACATTCGTGCCGCGTTAACCAATCAGGAGCTTGCTCTTGTAGGGGCATGATTGTGACATAGCACCTGTTGTTGGTGTCCCAGGGAAAATCCTCGAGCCGACGCCGACAACAGTTCATCAAACTGGGCTTGGCTCAGTCAGAAGCACCGCTGAAAGCCTCCGTCATCCAGGTTAAGTTTCTGGAGGAGTTTATGAGCTCAGAGCTGGCTGCACCTCTGAAAGTATCTAGTGGACTCAGACACTGGTCCAAACGTATCGACGCTGTTTTTCAGCCTTCATAAAGCACATAAACACAGTTATTTTCTCAATAAAATCCATGTTAGCCATTTAGCAATGGAGCTACAGTCACCGGGCAGACAGAAGCCCTGCCCATGATGCAAATCCGCGTCTGTTCTGATGTGAATTTGACGCGCGAATGAAGCGGAGTTTGATGTGTGAATGAAGCGGAGTTTGACGCGGAAATGAAGCTAGTAAACTCAAATGTTCACGCGTCTATTTACGCGGGAATATCGCGATTTAGCCGCACGTTCCACGTCTGGTGTAAATGCAACATTAGAAGTTAACCTAACCAATGTTATGCTTAGAACATCACTGTGCCTCTCTCAATCTGTTCTCTTGTTCACTCACTCTCGTCACCTCTTCCTCTGCTTGTAAACTCATAAACAAACACTTGCAATCGGTTCATGAGATTGGAGAGATCCGATTGAGTCATAAAATGTGATCATCGGCCGATACCGATCTCCGGCCGATCGATCAGACTATCCCTAATTGTCGGTATTGAAAACATTTGTCCTGCTTTTTGTGTAAATTTCACTAGATTTGACAAATATTTAATTGTATTTTCTATATTTTTATTAAAGCGGTGGTCCGCTACAATATCATATTTTAAACTTTAGTTGATGTGTAATGTAGCTGTGTGAACATAAGCAACATCTCTGAATGTAACATGCTCAAAGTTCAATACAAAAAGAGATATTGATTTTTACAGAGTTAGCTTAGCAAAGCCTACAGCGAACGAAGTTTGGGGACTACAAAAAAATACATCCGGGCTAGTGAGATCACAAACGCTTCAGGTCATACACATTCACCACACGCATACACCCTGTGCAGCAATGGGGCGTGGCCAGATGTGCAGTAATGTTATAGCAGAGAAAGCTAAAATGCCTTGCCGCTGGTATTTTCACAGAGCTCGTTCTCTTTCTGTATTTGGGCTTCCAAAGGACATGACAGACAGAGAGAAATGCTTAACAATTTCATTTTCAATGATGTTACAAAGAATTATAAAAAAATATAGCTAGCATTAGATAAAGGACAGCTTACAGAATCTCTCAGTTCAGTGCTGAATTCGGCTAAAAACTCCTCCAACCGACGAAGCTGTGGATTGTGAGCCACAAACTGTAAGTAACTGTAACTTGTTAAAAATCGATCAATTACACGCATTACAGCGAGGACGTAAACAAAGATGTAAACAATGGAAAATGTTGTTTGGCACCGCTAACAATTTAACAACTAATCCATATGTATCAGTCAAACCACTGTAAACACCCATAATTATCACCAGCTCGTGCAGTGTGTCTCTCTATGCAGCCACTTTCCATGCATTCTATATCTCAAATACCAAACTCGCAAAAGATATGTGAACGTTTCATATTACGAACACATGCTTATTCCGAATATATGTGAAAGACGGCAGGCATGAGGCTCAGCTGTGTGCTCTTCATTTTCTGTCTGATTTAACAACTGAATGTTTACACAACGCAAAAGCGCATGCTTAAAGGCGAGTGGCGCTTTTCCTGGTGACGTGGAGCCTATCCGCAAATCACAGCACATAATGTTAGCTGACCAATCAGAGGCTCTTGAGGGCGGGCCTTTCGGAGGAACTAGGAAATATGACAGTCGTTTTCATGTTAGCTGAGTAGCAGTATATAATTAAAGATATGTAAAAAAATAACATGAGCACTGCATCTTATAAACACACACAAGCCTTAAAAATACACTGTGAACCACCTCTTTTTTGCTGAATTGAAAATCTGGATTCCAAGTGGCAAATAATGCTTTGTCAGTGTATTTGTTTACATTAACATGAAAAATAAGAATTAAAAAAGTGCCTTAATGTGGTTTTGCCAGTCTGTGACATAACTAATATATATATATAACATGGTTTCCGCTACATTCATTCTTCCATGGCGGGGCGCCACACCAAAATTCATCCCGCCACAGCTATATTACAGCTTCCCATTCAAAACATTCAGTCATTGTTGTTGTTGTTTTTAATAGTAGGTTATAATAGCACCAAAACGCATTAAAAGGTAAGTGAATTATAACAGCGAAAAGTTTTCTTTAACCGTAGTAGTGCTGTGCGTTATTTGTTTAACCCTTTACGGTGACATGCTGACTGACTGACAGGTGCGTGCGTGAGACGAGCAAACACGACGTAGCTTTCAGTTAAGATGAACACAGTTTCCATAATTATACTGTATAGATAAAGGTCTATGGTTCTGCATACAATGACTTTATCTGGCTGGAATTTATAGCGGTTTCACTTTACTTCAGGACCGTTCAGCTACTTCAGCTGTTTCACTTTACTTCAGGACGCATTAATGCCGCTCTGTAGGTCTACCGGAGACATTCATAAATATTCCTAGCAAATCTAATAAATGTTGGAGATGTGCTCGTCACATAAACGCACTAAATCGCACTTGAGCAGCGTTTATTTTAGGGTGTGAAGTTGTGCACGAACAGAGGAAATCAGCGCGCAAGCAGAGATTCGCATCCTCGTATTACATAAATGCGCTCACAACATGTGTCATTGAAATAACAACACCCATAGGTAGTTGGTACATCCGGGTAAAAGTCCTGCCGCCACAGCTGGAAAAAATCCTAGAGGAAACACTGTTATATATATATATATATATATATATATATATATATATATATATATATATATATATATATATATATATATATATATATTTTTTTTTTTTTTCTTGCCTTTTTAAATGATTCCCGATCACACTTCCTGTTTCACTGTGTCAGCAACACAGACAAGCCTCACTGATTCATTTTATGCAGTCTTTAACAACAAATTACATGCATTTCAAATAAAATGGTTTGATTACATTCAGAATACATTTTTAAAGTATTATTACTTGTCTACAAATCATTAAATGGCCTAAAAACCCAATACATTACAGATATGCTCACTGAATACAAACATAACAGATCACTCAGATCATTAGGATCAAGTAAATTAGAAATTCCAAGAGTTCAGCCAAAGCAAGATGAATCCGCTTTCAGCTACTACACCCCCCGCTGCTGGAATCAGCTTCCAGAAATGATCAGATGTGCTTCAACATTAGGCACATTCAAATCAAGACTGAAAACACATCTGTTTAGCCGTACTAAATGAGCACTGTGCTAAGGCCCACAGATCGCAGTATTATGTCTTTCTTTATTTGCATTCTTTTAAAACCTGTTTGCTGTTTTTAATTATTTTTATTCTTTGTATTTATTTTCTTTTACTTGTCTCTTTAATACCTGTTTATGTAAAGCACTTTGAATTACCATTGTGTATGCATTGTGCTATATAAATAAACTTGTCTTGCCTTGCCTTACTTACTATAATTTGTTTTCTGTAATTTTCCAGTTTTGCCCGAGATACAAGGCCTTCTTTCTTTTAACAAAGTTTGTGTCGTATCAGCTAACCTGTAGATAACACAATAAAATATGCACAATGCAAATATTACAGCACATATTTTAACCATGAGTCAAGTGCAAACAAATACTTAAGATCTTATGACTAGCATCTAAAGCTCCTTTAAATACAATTGTGGATTGTTCAGTTGTATACCCATATTCTAAATGCTTACTAAGGCAGTCTGCTCTGAAGTAAACAAGCATTAATGCACACACCTAACAGTTCCAAGCCAGATACCTCACATAAGTGGACTACGAGTACCTTTATTTACAACATCTGTTGGATAAACAAGCAGATTGCCTGAGTGCTGTTTACCCCTCATGGTCTGACATGCAGGCAAAGCAATGTATGTTAAGCCGTTTAACAAATTACAGTAAATGTTTTTTTTTTTTTTGTTAGCGTAACTCTATGTGCATCAAGTTACCAATTGCTTTAACCCATCAAGTTAAAGCAATGGTGTCAAACTCAATTCCTGGAGGGCCACAGCTCTGCATAGTTTAGCTCCAACCACCTCCAACTCACACCTGCTTAAAGGTGCTGTATGTAAGTTTTAACGTGTATAGCATAAAAATATCACAATATGTTTGCAGACATTTAAAGAGCTGGTCCACAGTGTATTTTAAAGGCTTGGTTGTGTTTTTAAGATGCAAAGCAATGTATACTCATGCTTCACCTGTAGAAAAATCACACTATTTTTCATATATCTTACTTTGATTATATACAGCTACTCAGCTAACATGAAAATGACTGTCATATTTCCTAGTTCCTTCGAAAGGCCCACCCTCAAGAGGCTCTGATTGGTCCGCTAACATAATATGCTGTGATTCACGAATTGACTCCACGTCACTCCCCTACAAGCGCGTACTTTTGCGCTGTGTAAACATTCCAGTCAGAACAGCTGTTAGGAGTGTTAGCTGCCTGAATCAGACAGAAATGAAGAGCACACAGCTCACGTCTGCTCTCTAAAATAAAATCTGACAAGTGTCTTTCACATATATTCGGAATAAGCATGTGTAAGTAATATAAAACATTCTCATATCTTTTGCGAATTTGTTATTTGAGATGTAGAACACACGGAAAGCAGCCGCATAGAAAGACACGCATAGAGAGGCACTGCACGCGCTGCTGAAGATTGTGGCTGTTTACAGGGGTTTGACCAATAAATATGAATTTGTAGATAAATTGTTAACGGTGCCAAAGAACATTTCCCGTTGTTTACATCCTTGCTTAAGTCCTTAGTTCGAGGAGTTTTTACCCGAATCCAGCACTTGGAGATATTCTGGAAGTTCTTCTTTGTCAAATGCTAGCACTATTTTTTTTTTTAAATATAATTCTCTGGAACCTAATTAAAATTAAACTGTAAGCACTTCTCTCTTTGTGTTGTGTCCTTTGGAAGCCCAAATACAGAAACAGAACACGCTCTGTGGAAATAACAGCGTTTGGATGGCATTTCAGCTTTCACATTACAGCGCCTCTGGCCACGCCCCTTCGCTGCACAGGGTGTGTGCGCGAGGTGAATGCATGTAACCAGAAGCCCTTGTGATCTCACTAGCCTGGGTGTATTTTTTTGTAGTCCCCAAATTCGTTTGCTGTAGGCTAGGGCTGTGCGATAACACGATATTTGATCGTGGACGATCAAAATTACTGCACAATCCACTTTTTCAGAAAAATCGTTGTATCGCCATGGGGCTTAAAAACCAAAAAAATATACATTCGTTATACTCCGAGCAGAATTGATATTTTTTTCTTTTCTGTTCTTTTGTCCTTATTAAACAAAACATTCTGAAAACGGTTTTCTAGAAAAAAAATACCGGTTAATAATGTTATTTTATACTGATTTCTTAAAGGTGCAACTAAAAAAATTCTATTGGAGGGGTAAAATTAAATTAATAAGTATTGTTAATGAAATATTTATAATATGAACTTGCTTTTGGTTATATCTATACCAGCTTTGCACTCTTACGCGCGCTCTCGCTCACCAGCAGCAGTTGATTGCCACACGCTGCTTAAAGGTGCTACACACACAGCCCCAACTACTTAATCCAGCGGCAAGTGCTGAAACACGCAACCGGTTTACTTTGTTGCAGATTTGCGTGTTGTTCCTTTTTTAAAATGACTTTTATATTTTAAATCTCTCAAATTAGGCTTACATAATCTCCCTCTGAGATGTTCGTTCAATAGCGTTATGTGCTGTACACCCCCTGTATACAGTTTACACACAGCAGGTCTACAGTTCTGATGTGTTGTAAATTACATGTTAAATGACAGTGAGACATGCTATATTTAGTTTTTATTGTAAAATATACATTATGACTAGGCCCACACGGAATCTGCGCAGAATTCCGCAGATTTCCGGAGATTTCCGCAGATTTTTAGCCCATCATTAATTCTGTTTATTTACTTAAAGTTAACTATTTACAGTTAATCTAATTGGATTTGCATTTTAAACGTTAAATACAAGTTAAAAAGATATTATTTTTTATTTAACATATTAAGGTTTTAGTTATGATGCTACCAAAATAATTCCGCAGAAATCCGCAGATTTTTACCAAAATTCTCCGCAGAAATAGCAAAAAACGTCCGCAGATTCCGTCTGGCCCTGATTATGACCCAGTACAAAGTAAAATAATATTTATTAAAGGGCCGTTGGCAGTGTATACGTAAGCTTAAATAGTCCAAGCATGTTTTTTTCAGAGACTTGTGACCTTTTGTTTTATTTGTTTCCGTATATTTTTATCAAACGGAAAAATGCAATTAATTGTATTTTGGTTTTAATTTTATTAGAAATTGAATAGCTGTTTAGGCAACACTACTTCAACATTGGCTCTGATTGCGTTTTTACAGATATCCTACGGATAGACTTTTTGGCTGAAAGACATTACCTGTTAGTTTCAGTGCTGTATGTTGACATTTCGCAAGGGCTTCAGCTGGTACCAGCCTCAGTTTCGCGACTTGACGTTTATGTGGCGTCTACATAGCAATGTCTGGATGACAGCAAGGGCGAGATAAGATGAGATGAGACCTCAGATTCAATGTGTGGCTACACTTCACAGTTTCTTTACACAGTTTCTGCAAATTTTGACTATAGGCTCATCTAAATTGGTTTTTCAGTTGATTGAAAGCCGAAATATTGCCAAGCAGATGAAGTAACTTTCAATTTTGGAAGAGAGCTGCTTCGCTAATGAAAGATACAGTTGGTGGAAACACACACACGCACACACACACACAGGACACACTTATAGGCCTAATCATTATTGATTTATTTAATATTAAACGCACAGTAATTAAGAGTAAAAAAAGAAAGGCATAACTTCGGAAAAAGTGCTCACTGCGGTTTCCGATGTCAGTGGTGCGGCATTGCTAAATCACTTTTGTTTTAATCAGAGAATAAGATTATATTACCTATTTTAGTTATTTAGCGTAATATATAGTTATTTAGTTTAATTAGTGTAATTCATAAATATATACATTATTTAGAGCTTTTTGGATTTAGGCATAGGCCGAGTATAAAACTTAATTTTACTTGTAAATACAAAAGATTATGCGGTTTAGGTTTTTTTTTTTTTTTTGATGGCACTTTATTGCATGTTGAATGTTACAATTACAAAGATTTTTATTAAGCAAGTGCATACCACAAGATATTTTTGTTGGTGTAAAAAAATAAAAAGTTTCATTCTCATATTCTTGCCTTATTGATCTTTAATATAAATATATAATTGTATACAACGCAATGCATGGTGCACCTAAGAAAAAAAGGTGCACCAAGACAAAAAGTTAGTCTAGAGCCCTGTATTGAATAGATTAATTGATAGATTGTGTGTGCCTTTTAATAACATTGGCATTACTTTTACAATTGATTAAACTAGGGATGTCAAAGATTACTCAATAATCGATTTATTGTCAGTAACCCTTTAAAACAGATAGACCTTATCAATGACCGCTTAAGCATAGGCATTTAATAAATTATGCTTTGCGCTGTGAGACATGTCCCCGATTTCACACATTACATAATCAGGTGTATGCAGTTTATGTTACTTTATGGAGTCGTGCACTCTCTTGACTTTGCATATTGGGGACACATAAAACCCTGTTATGCACAGATCTGTTACGCTGGTGCTGCCGTTAATCCGCAGGTCAAGTAATCAAAAAGTAGGCTACATGACGTTTAATTATGGGTAGCAGGTTAATAAGACCAAACATTGGTTGTGCAAACTTTCCATAATTCCTCTAAAATGTTAAAGTGTTTCAAGCTATTTTATCTTTTTATAGATTGGTATAAATACGCATCCCGGCCAGACATTTATAGTTTATATAAAAATGAGCGCTTACCTCATTTCACTATTATTTTGCGGATCATATTGCATATTCTGTAATTTCTTCAGTAGGCTTGTAAATAATGTATTTTATTAATGGATTGTTTAAGGACTAAGCTATTAAATACTGTATTCTCCGAATGGAAAATGCTTGGGTGGTTTGATAATATATCATATCATTCAAAACTTTATCTATCATATGATCTCCCCCCCATTTAGGGCTGGACGATATGGCAAAAATTTATTTCATGATATATTTTTTTTATGCCGCCGCTAATCAGCTAAACTCTCTGGCACACTTTGCAGAGCACCGAAACTAAGTTTATCGAAACTTAAAAAGCCGAACCACTTCCACACCACTGCATTAGTCTTTCCTTTCTTATCAACTATTTCGTCTGCATTCTTACTTGTGGAAGTTTGTTCATTCGCATCTGTATTCAGAGCACTCATTTTGTAGCTAAAACTATCTGCGGCGCAGCTTAACCAACTGCTGTGCTGAGCGCTGGCAGCGTGTCTGTGTTGTTCGTCATCACGCAAGTGACATCAGAACACGCTCTTTCTGACGGCTGAGCACTAAACGTCATTCAGTGACAAGTGATACATGTATAAGATCTTATATAAATAATAATATATATTTATATATATGCAAATTTATATCGAAATATCGGAAATGGGTTTAAAAATCATATCACCGTTATTGAAAAAAATCTATCGCGATATATATTGATATCGAATTATTGTCCAGCCCTACCCCCACCCTTCAATAGATCAATTTATCAGATGATTTGTCATAAGAGAAATATTAACAAAAGGATTTTCTTTATGGAGACCCATCTAAAAACAATCGAAAATCAATCATTCATCTTGTATAAATACAAGTTTTAATAACAATAACTTAAACCGAAACATACCTTTGTACATGAAAGAGCAGGTTCTCGGTAACCTTTAAGACAAGCTCGTCGCATCAGAAACGGCTCTAACTTATGACGTCTGCTTCGCGGGCATTTCACATTGTATGCACCACCGTCGCATTTGTACACATGATTTAAATGAATGCTTTTTGTCTCCCAAATTCATATAATAAAGAGAAGGATAAAATAACGTTATTAACCGGTTAACTGTAAATGTTTCTGTTCATAACGATTAAAGTTAATCTTGCTTTCGTTTTTTTGTTTCTGTTCCTGCAAAATGTCCTTCGTTTCCGTTCCTTGAACCGGTTCAGAGCCCTGATTAAAATATTCTTGAACATACATGGTAAGAGTATATTTTTATATGGGGACATTATTTTGATTGTATTGTACCTTTGTAATTTGCAAAATAGTCTTAAAAAACCAACTTGAAAAAGAATCGGGATAAAAATCGTGAATCGTGATTTTCCCAGACAAAATCGTGATATGATATTTTTTTCCATATCGCCCACCCCTACTGTAGGCTTTGCTAAGCTAACTCTGTGAAAGCCAATGTCTCCCTTTGCATTGAACTTTGAGCGTATTGCATTCAGAGATTTGACTGATTTCATAGAATGCGTTAATCTAGTGTAATTATATTCATATTGCAATATGTATTGCAGAAAAATATCGCAATGTCAGCTTTTTCCAATATCATACAGCTCTAAATTAGACATCTCGCTCAAAAAGCTTGAATATTGTGTAGTTTTATTGTGTTCTAAGGCAGATGGAAAAATAATAGTCCACAGCTAGGTAACTAGGAAACAGTGCTGTGTGATATCATTGCACCTGCTGCAGACATAGTACGACAGCTAATTTCTTTTATTATTACGCCAAAATGAGAAGATCAAGTAGGAGTGCACGATATTGGAAAAACCTGATATTGCAAGATTGAATTTTTCTGTGATAAGTATTGCGATACGAATGCAGTTTCACAAGTTGGTTTGAATAACACTATTGACGATTTTCT
This sequence comes from Danio kyathit, assembly GCA_903798195.1. Lineage (NCBI taxonomy): Eukaryota > Metazoa > Chordata > Actinopteri > Cypriniformes > Danionidae > Danio > Danio kyathit. The sequence goes on from LR812542.1 coordinate 13,457,818, forward strand.
GGGGAGTCTAACAGTATACAGAAATTGAATAATCACAATGAATAAAAGGCTTCTCTTACTTTGCTTTGTCTTGTTTCTAGTGCAAATATCAAAAATTTGAGATCTAGTAAAAATATTGTTTTGTTTTCAACTTCAGAGGAAATAAGTCCAAATTAGTTTTTACTTAAAACAAGTACAATTATATGCCAGTTAAGTAAGTGAAATAATCTTGTTTTTGATTTAAAATGTAGATATTTAGACTAGAAACAAGATGAAAATTCTGAAAAAAAAAAAGTAAAGAGTAAGAAAAAAAAAAATAAAAATAAATAAATAAAAAAAAATCGCATAACTATTGCATAAATTGTATACATTCTATATAAACACAGTGATTAAATTAAATTCTGTAGCTCCTGGTCAACTAAGACTCAACATTGCATATCTTGCGATGTGACTATTGCGAATGTGCACATTGCGATATCGATGCAGAAACAATATATTGTGCAGCCTTAATATCAAGACAAATCTACCAATAGCGACATTTTATTTTTCATCAATCTTAGTACACAATGTAACCACAGAAGAGTCTTTTTAAATGGCAAACTTATCAAAACTCTTTTTTTTTTATTTTATTTTTTTTTTGTCTAATCCGATTGAATGATTCATGTTAAGCTAAGCTAAGGGTGCTGTTTAACTCTAGGTGACTTGTATAACAAACTTATTTCCAAAAAAAAAAGTGTAGTGTTCCTTTAAAAGGCTGACAATTTTGACTATTCCAACATATACACCCATGCAGCTTAAGACAATTCTTACTATTGCATATCAAGTGCTGCTACAGTATATGTTTCTTTTTTTTTGGAAGTTGTGATAGGTTTTTCAGAATCTATTAATGAATAACATTTCCAAAAGAAAAGGGTTCATTTAGAAGACAAAATATTTTATTTCATCATAAAGGCATTTATGTACCTTAGTACATAGGGCTGAACGACTTGGCCTAAAATCAAAATCTCGATTAATTGAACATTTTAACTCGATTACAATTATTTATTTATTTTTTTTATTTTGTTGCCTTTACAGTTCACTGACAAGTTCTTTACAGTAAATATGCTCACATATTACAAGTCAGAGATTTTTAAATGAAGGGTGCATTGAACATCAACATTGAACTTGGTCTGGGCGATTTGGCCTAAAATCAAAATCTCGATTAATTGAACATTTTAACTCGATTATGATTAATGAACGATTATTTTATTTACAGTTGAAGTCAGAATTATTAGCACCCCCTGCTTACTTTTTCTCCAATTTCTGTTTCACTGAGAAAAGATTTTTTCAACACATTTCTAAACATAATAGTTTTAATAACTCATTTCTAATAACTGATTTATTTTATCTTTGCCATGATGACAGTAAATAATATTTTACTAGATATTTTTCAAGACACTTCTATACAGCTTAAAGTGACATTTAAAGGCTTAACTGGGTTAATTAATTTCCTTGCTCTGTTAAACATCATTTGGGAAATGTTTAAAAAAGAAAAAAAATTCAAAGGGGGCTAATAATTCTGACTTCAACTGTAGTTCATGAACAAGTTTGGTAGAGTAGAATTGCTCACATATTACAAGTGAGAGATTTATGAATGTAAGGTACATTACTAGATTTTAAAATATTTAAAGGGAACACAAACTATTTACTGTCTATGATTATTTATTTAACATAAATGTTGAATAACTGAAATTAAAACACACACTAAAATCAAGTCACTTTTTTTTATAAAAAAAAGTGAAAATATATAACTTGCACTTTTGGAAACATATTAAATATTAAATTAATTACTTTTAAGGTTTTTCATATTAAAAGTAAGGCTCAAGAATGACTCCATCCTCCTACTTGACTAGAGATCAGATGTGGCTTCAACAGGCCCGGATTAAGAATTCAGAGGCCCCTGGGCACAATGTCTTGTAGGCCCCCTACAAGGCCGCACCTCTATAGTTGAATTAAAAAAATAAGATTAATATAATATTTTTTAAATAAAGTTAATCTATAATGTTTTGCCCACATTTTTTAAATAAATGACCTATTACACATATTTATAGTCAACAAAGATTTACCTGATTTTAAAAGCATTTAAAGCACACTTTGATAAAAATACTAATATAACTAGTGAAAATTAATGCTTTTTAATATACTTGTTCAAGTTCACTGAAGCAGTACTAACATTTATATTTAAGGGTATTTTTAATGTATAACTTCTACAAATTTATAATGCATATGATTTGGATATAACACCTCTCCAATCCAGTTCTATGAATCTGAGTCTTCCATAATACACACACTTATAAATGATTCCTACTGTCTCCCTCGTGATGAAGAAGAGTAGGCAAAAAGTACTTGATTATAAAGCTGAAAGTATCCGAAATCACACACACTGTACCAGTTCTCTCCTGTCTCTCTCCTCTTCAGGGGCTTTTTCTGTCTCTCTCTCTGTCTCTCTCTCCATGAGGTCGGAGAATATGGGTGAAGCAGGGCGACTAACATTGTAAATACAGATTAATTATATTAAGATGTCGCTTACATTTAACACCAGGTGGAAAATAACTGTTTATAGAATATTTATAATTATTATTATCCTTATTAAATACCTTGTGACTCATTTTATATATTTTATATACTTTATTTTAATTTTTAAACAAAAACATTTCCTTTCTATTGAAAATAAATGTATTTCCAATCTGCTATGTAATGGAGGGAAAAAAGATGAACGTGTTCACCAGTTGCTGGATTCGAACCGTGTTCATGATCAATCGCCTCAAAACACATATCCATGCTCTTTACGAGCTGCGCCACGCCCACCTGCTGTCTACCGCGCTCTTTAGTTATGTTGACTCTGTCGATCAAACGGCGCTGGCGGGAAGCACTTACCTAGCTTATTACAACTATTGCGCTATTTGCATTTAGCCTAAATAGACACTACAAAATCAGCATTTTTCCCCCCTCACAGGGGCCCCAAGTGCGCACGGGCCCCTGGGCCTGTGCCCATAATGCCCATTGGTTAATCCGGCCCTGGGCTTCAAAGAGGATGCAGAAGTATAAATAAGCCTTAACTGGTTTATACTTTTGCGTTGAGTGATTGCCATGACCCATGGTGCATGCCTTGCATGTAGCTGTGCATTTATACTTCTGCATTCTGTTTGTGTTGCTCTGCAATAACACTTTCAAAACACTAGTTGGCAGTGGGCTTTTTATGTTCTTCTGTGTCGAGTTTATTTGCGGGTGTTTTGTTTTGTCTGAATGCTATCTTAATGTACAAGTAGCTAAAACTTGCTCATTCAGAGGCGGGAATCAGCAGACGTGCAACAATGTTAATCACAAAGTAAACACAAAACAAAAGTTTCCAAATGGAGCTCCTTCACGGAACTGGGACTGGACACACTTGTAAACCCTCGCTTCAATGGGCTTGCTGCTCTCCGTGGTGCCCACGTTCATCACCACTATCAAGCTGACCAATCATAGAGCTTGCGCTATGAGTCGTCACAACGTGAAGTTACATTTTTTGCGAGGTGTGCATTGTCAGTGTCGGCGTCAGCCACAACAAAGGGTATAAACCGCCTGAAGGCTGCGCTGTACCATACGCGTGCGCTTGAAGCAAAAGTATAAACAGAGCTGGGTCATGTGACTCCACACGTGGTAGGGAAAGTAACTTAAATAATTGACCTGTAAAAATTTGATCAATTATAGGCTCTCAATGTCGATTTCGATTACTTTTCAGCCCTACGCTGAACAACTTTTCTAAATAAAATAACTCTTGTATATGCTGTAAATAATATTTTAAACAGTGCATTTCTCGCATCTTCTGTAAATAAATATTTTAATAATAATTTTAATGTAATGGAAAATATGCCGTCTCAAGGTATCTCTGGCGCAGCTTCCAATTAACGTCAATGTAGTGCAAAGTAAGGCATAAGAATGGATCCTTCATCCTACTTGACCAGAGATCAGATGTGGCTGCAAAGTGGCCGCAGAAGTATAAATCAGCCTCAGACTTTAATAGAGTGGGTTTACGTGACTCCACACCCTGTAAAAATAGTCGAAAAAAAAAACAACCTGGGAAAATTAGATGGATTATAGGTTCTGAATGTCGAATTCGATTATTTTTTGATTAATCGCCCAGCCCTATTAGTACATGTACATTGTTGTTATGCGTGTAGTATATTAGTAGGTTGTATGAACGATCAGCAAGCCTGTTATATTTCCACCCAACTTACATAAAGATCTATTCAATTTACTCTGTGATGCACGACAGTGAACTAAAGGCAATCCCAGCGGGCAAACTTCTCCTACACAAATAAACAGGTTTCCACACTAGCAACCCTCAACCTTGCCATGACTTAAAACAAGGATATTTCATCAGCAGGCAACAAAGTGTCAGAATGAAACCACCACATAAAAGTCTTCCTGTATGCTTGACTTCAGGCCTCACCTACAGACTACAAAAGGAAATGGAAGGAGAGGCGATAAGATGTTAATCAAATGGTGTAAAATCAGTAGCCGTGCACGAATAATGAAAACGATCAAATTGTGTGATCACAAAAATGACAACACAATATACGAGAAGGTTTATGTTAAGTGATAAGATTTTGTTCATCAGGGTTCATGACTGACATCACACAGCCAGATATGAGATTATGTAGTCACACTTAAAGCAATTCAGAACCAGAACATGTTTCACATGCAGTTGTATTACTTTGTACATGACATCCTGAACACTAGATAATAAACAGTAGCCACCTGGAATTTATGCAAATCCTTCAATTGGACTTTATTCCATAACTTTTCCACTGACCAATGAATTTACAAGTTTGGTCAAGGAACTGTCTTATTTAGCTATGTATTTAACATTAAGCTATAAAAGAGCAAGTGTTAAACAATTCATATTAATAAACAGTATTTATCATAGAAAACTGTTTTACTTTTTCTGACCTGTAAATCATAGATAAAACATAACCTCATATTTCGATGACCATGGAAACTGTAGCAACAGAAATAGCAATATCCACTCCCCCATATGAAAAGTATAAGATCAAAGCAGGTCTTGCCAATGTTGCACAATGCATGGCAGAAGTTACACTGTATTACATTGTATCACGCATACTGTATCGGCTCTACTTCTTTTTGCTCATACATGTAATTAAACACTGTCAAACACTTATATTTCATTCCTTCCTCTCTATACACTTTCAGACAACGGATGGCCAGGGGTGCCATCGTGCTGAAAGCATACCGTTCAGTCACATGCTGTACTGTTAATGCATTCAGAGTTACGGATATATACAATAAGCGCCGCACATCCAGCATAAAGACATAAGCGTGGAATGAAGACGCACCTTTGAATGTGAAGAGATGAAAACACGTATGGAGTCCAGGTAGCACGCTATAAGCTCCAAGCAGAAGGCTTTAGACCTCTCTCTCTCTCTCTATCTGAGCCTCCGTCGCTCGCTCTCTCTCTTTCTCTCAGCTGTCTTACCGACTGTTATTTCCGGGTTAATAAAACGTCACTGCGCTTCTTACATTTATTGTGACCATACCTTTAATTTACCACCAAGCGTTCTCACACAATGTGAAAACTAAAGCACACTACTATTAATGTATATTAATAGTCTCGTGTGCATTAGGCAAGCGATGATTTTAATATCTAATATCTAAAAGTACTGTTGTATCCATCGCGCCCCCTGCTGGCTAACGTGTGCTGTTGCGCAGCGACACACCTGATGGATAAGCTCATTCATGTTATGTAAACCTGCAACAAGTAGTCTATCTATCTATCTATCTATCTATCTATCTATCTATCTATCTATCTATCTATCTATCTATCTATCTATCTATCTATCTATATATATATATATATATATATATATATATATATATATATCAAATATATAATCGAAAATATCTATAATTTGATATAAATAATCAAAATAATTAATGCCACTGTCAAGTACGTTACTAATGTCACCAGAAAATGGATATACATGTATGAAATATAATTTGGTGATGACAACAACTATAATAATAATAATAATAATAATAATAATAATACATTATAACACTATGTAAAGCAGCTAGTTGTTAGAATTCCCGGTCTCCCTTTAAAATATAACAATGATTATTACGGAGCTTAACTTGAATCTGGAACAAGAACTCAGCTTTTAAATGCAACTATAGCTTCCGCTCATTTGCATTATTTATCACTAGCCATTGTACGCGGAATACAGCTGGTAGGCTATTTGATTCCACGTCGAGAAAAATAAATAAATAATATACAATAACGATTAGGCTACAGTTTTCAGTAGAAGTTACTATGAATGACAGATATTTGTTTTTTTTTGTCCCTATAAGATGACGTATTGCAGTTATTAGCGGGCGTGACCTTATTTCAACGCAGTTTAAGGTGTTATTGATCACACCAGAACGTCATTAGCAGTATCCATACTTAAGCGTTCCATTTGTCTGCTGCCGGCCTGAAGTCACACAAAGAACAGAGTGTATCTGAAATTTGGTAGTTTGGAGGGTGTAAAACGTGTAATTTACGAAATGGCAAAAGAAAGGATTCATATTAATTTGGTCATCATTGGCCATGTAGATTGTGGCAAATCCACAACCACTGGTCATTTGGTTTATAAATGTGGAGGAATCGACCATCGAACGATTGAGAAGTATGAGAAGGCTGCAACGCAAGTTAGTATTTACTTTTTTCTTTTTCTTTTTGTAATTTTTAAAGTGCTTTTGTCTTTTTAGACTTGTTTTTCTTTTCTCTTGAAGATGGGAAAGAGTTCCTTCAAGTATGCCTGGGTTTTGGACAAACTGAAAGCGGAGCGGGAACGTGGGATCACGATTGACATTTCTCTGCTGAAATTCAATACTCAGAAGTACACCTTTACCATAATTGATGCACCTGGCCATCGTGATTTCATTAAAAACATGATCACTGGAACCTCACAGGTATTTTCAGGTGTTGACCTAGTTTTTAAGTGTATAGTATAATATAATATCTCAGGGGTTAACATTTTCTTAAGGACCAATTTCTTATTTCTCCTTCCTCTAATTCAGGAGTGACCAACCCTGTTCCTGGAGATCTACTGTCCTGCAGGTTTCAGTTGCAACCGATATCAAACACGCCTGCCTGTAATTAAGTGCTGTTCAGGTCCTAATTAATTGGCTCAGGTGTGTTTGATCAGGGTTGGAGCTAAGCTCTCCAGGATTGTAGTTCTCCAGGAACAGGGTTGAGCACCCCTGCTCTAAGTCATCCAGCCAGGTCATTGGTAGACCAAATTTGGGTGTATATGACCTAAGATTGTTGGAAGAAATTGAGCTCCAGGTTTAAAACCCCTCTGTGTTGCCTAATTGAAGTTAAACTAAACCCTTTGTTTTTGTTGTTTTAGGCTGATGCTGCTCTGCTGATTGTCTCTGCAGCAAAGGGTGAATTTGAGGCTGGAATTTCTCGGAACGGTCAGACAAGAGAGCATGCTCTACTGGCTTACACTCTTGGAGTCAAACAGCTTGTAGTTTGTGTGAACAAAATGGACCTGACAGAGCCACCATTCAGCCAGAAACGCTATGATGAAGTGGTTAAGAATGTTTCTGTGTTCGTCAAGAAGATCGGCTTTGAGATTGGTGCTGTACCTTTCATTCCCATTTCTGGTTGGAGTGGTGAGAACATGATCGTCCCATCCCAAAAGGTGTAGTGTGTGTGGGTTTTTTTTTTTTTGTTTTTTTTTTTTTTCCCATAAACCCTCTTTCCATACAAATAAAGACTTTCAGTTGCCTAGTTCTCTTTCTGGGGAGCTACTGACTTTTAAGAGTTCCTGAAGGTTTTAATTAGCTGGACCTGGTTTAAGAGGTCCAGGAAGATTCCTTGGATGTTGTTTTTTGTACTCCTCCTTTTCTCCCAGATGCAATGGTTCAAAGGGTGGAAGCTCAAGAGGAAAGAAGGCCACTCACATGGTCGAACCTTGTTGGAAGTACTTGATTCCCTACATCCTCCAGTGCGCAATGCAAGCAAGCCCCTGCGCCTTCCCCTACAAGATGTCTATAAGATTGGTGGTGGGTGATGTTTAAAACGTTGACTGTTTAAAAACCTCTTGTCAACTCTTGGTCTGACTTTTTTTTTTTTTTTTTTTTTTTTTTTTTTTTTTTTTAAATTTAAATCCTCTGTTACAGGTGTTGGAACGGTCCCAGTGGGTAAGATTGAAACTGGGGTCTTAAAACCTGGCATGGTTCTTACCTTCTCACCAGCAAAACTGACTGCTGAGGTCAAGTCTATCGAGATGCATCACCAGGGTCTTCAGACTGCTCTTCCTGGCCATAATGTGGGCTTCAACATTAAAAATGTGTCTGTGAAGAACCTTCGGAGAGGTGATGTAGCAGGAAATGCACAGCAGGACCCACCATCAGATGTCAGCAGTTTTATTGCTCAGGTTTCTAAACTTTATCTCCTATACTAATTATGGCTGACTTAAAAAAAAAATAAATAAATAAATAAAAAGTAAAATAAACAATTTCCTTTCTCCCTCTTCCATGAAGACATTTTGTTTAAATTTTATTTCTCTCTCTCTCTTAACCCCCCTTCAAGATTATAATGCTGAACCACCCAGGCAAAATAAAGGTTGGTTACTCTCCTGTACTAGACTGCCACACAACCCATGTTTCCTGTCGTTTTGCTGAGCTAAGGGAGAAGCTAGATCGTCGTTCTGGTAGGAAACTGGAAAGTTGGCCTCAGTACCTGAGGTCAGGAGATGGTGCCACAGTCAAACTGGTCCCAAATAAACCCTTATGTGTGGAGAGCTTCTTTCATTATCCTCCACTGGGTAAGGTACTGAATTTTTAAATGGTTAAACTATTGTAAAATCAAGTTTAATCACTCGTTGCTTTCAGGTCGCTTTGCTGTACGGGATTTAAAACAGACTGTGGCTGTTGGGGTCATCAAGTCTGTGGAGAAGGTGGACCAAGACAAAAAAACCTCACAGAAAGCCCCTGTAACAAAATGAGTTCATCATTTTGTCCCTTTTTATAACTTTATTTACCAGCAGTCTGGTATGTGAACCAAAAGGTTCTCTTTAAGTTTGTGTAGATTTATGCAACTACAATTGTTTTCTTTAAAGCTGCTTTTTTTAAAATGCGTTGCTGATGTATTGGGTTGTCTGAGCTGACAATGTAGCCCGAAATGAGGTTTGGATGAAGCGTTGAAAGCTGTATGTTGCTGGACTGCAAATAAATTTGAGTTTACACTTCAGTTGGTCACTTGTTTTGAATCCACTTGTACTTTGTAAACTTGACACATGGAGTCTTGTTTTAGCATGAAACATTTTATTGATTATGGAATGGTAAGTGAGGAACGTGTTCAGACATTGGATACAGTCCTCAGAATCTGCAGTCATATAGAAACATGTAGAACATCAGGCCTCCATCCCTATGCTTAATACTTAACTGTTGGTAATTAAAGCGGTAATGATCACAAATGAAATTAAATCACTCCAACTTAAGTATTTAAATGTTGGGTAAACTGATTCCATTAAACTTGTGTAATGGTGACATGATACAGCCTTGATGGTCTGTTTAATGAGCCTAAAATGGGAACTATGGTGGTTCTTGTCCATCACTAGGGATTTGAGCAGCAGTTCAAACCGCTCTAACATGAATATCTGGAAGCACAAACTAAAACGGCATAATTCCAATTTGCAATACAATACATCTATTTCTATCACTTGAAAGTATAACACCAATGAACCAAGTAAACAACTTTCATAGTTCAAGTATCCAAGACCTCTCAAAACACAATATTAAAGATGGACTAAGGGTGACCATTGTGTTCATTGAACAGCACAGTTCATTAAAACTGTAGTAAGAGTACTTGTGCAGATTAAAACACTGAAATGCGATCACAGAGGAATACCCTGTGAGAGGACACAGGCAGGGGTGTGCATTGTAGGAATAAATTTACACCATTGCAAAAACTGGGAATAGTAAACAAAGTAACGTTTCACTCTTGGACATGCTTTAGTGGTGTTATGAAATGTGTAGGTTTAAAAAAACAAAACAAATACTACTGTTTAGGAAACCTAAAAGTCCAGTTATTTCACCAGGAAAAGATTTCAACTTCTGTCTGTCCCTGCTGTAGATCATAGCAACTATGGCCACATTAATACTTCAACTCATTTGAACAAAACTGGCCCAGCGCCTCTTACTGGCAGGTAGAGCATAAGTTCACACATTCACTTTTCAGACCAACATAAGTTTCTACAGTTGCACAAAATCACAGTCATCTTTGTGTGAAACGCACACATACACACTTATGTACAATCTTATATACAGCGATACAGTATCAGTAATAGTGGAGGGAAAGTGCTGGTCTTGTAAGTGGGTGCCGTCTAACCATTGTGCGGTAGACTGTATAAAATGGTACGGATAATAGTGGTAAATTTAGACACTTTATTTACACTCCGTCTCTGACGATAACAAGGTGATCATGTGTTTTTCATTGTGGGTTCGTCTTCTTAAATCTTGCATTGTTGATTGAGCAGCTAAATCAAGTGCATCCCATAGCCAGAGGTATCACGAAGAGTGGGTTGTGGAGAAACAACATTTGCAGGTCAATCTGATAAGATATGAACAAAGGACATGGGAAATACACCTTTTCTCTCTGGCTGTCCTTCGATGTGCCCAATCTATGGAAGAAAAAAGAAAGGTTCCAATCAAAGAAAATTCAAGTCTACATAAAGTAAGGAGTGGTCACGAGTGGTGGTAAACTTTACACAAGATTCATGGCCCAGAAAAGAATGTGTGTGTACCATGGTTAGCACAATTTCATTTAAAGGGTTAATTCAACCAAAATTATTTGGTTATTAATTACTACCCCTCGCATCATTCCAATTCCCGAAACTTTCGCTCATCTTCAAAACATAAAATGATGGTAATTCATTTTCTGGACTTTGAATGTCTCATGATCATTGCTGTCTATAGAGGATCAGAAAGCTCTTGGATTCATTCTTTTCTTGAAAGAACAAAGGTCTCTGGCGATTGGAATGACATGAGGATGAGTAATTACAAAAACCATTAAAATTTTTTGTGAATTAACCCTTTAAAGCAGGAGTCAGAAACTGTTCCTGAAGAGCTACCTTCCTGCAGATTTCAGCTGCAACCCTGACCAAACACACCTGTCTATAATAATAATAATAATATTTATTTACATTTATATAGCACTTCTATCGACACTCAAAGCGCTTTACACATTGGGGGAAATCTCATACACCACCAGTGTGCAGCATCCACTTGGAGGACCCGACAGCAGCCATATTGCACCAGACCGCACACCAGCTGATTAGTGAAGAGGAGACCGAGTGATGAAGCCAATTATGATATGGGGATGGTTAGGAGGCCATCATGGACAGAGGCCAGTGGGCAAATTTGGCCACTACCCCCTACTCTTTTCAATGGACATCCTGGGATTTTTTTAATGATCACAGAGAGTCAGGACCTTGGTTTAATGTCTCATCCGAAAGACGGTGCTCACTGAGCAGTATAGAGTCCACTTTACTATACTGGAGCGTTAGGACCCACACAGACTGCAGGTTGAGTGTCCCCTGCTGGCCTCACTAACACCACTTCCGGCAGCAACCTAGCTTTCCGATGTGGTCTCCCATCCAAGTACTGACCGGGTGCAGCCCTGCTTAGCTTCAGTGGGCAACCATGTGAGAGTTGCAGAATTATCAAGTACTGCTTCAGGTCCTAATATATATATATATACAGTATAGGTTCAGAGGTTGGAGCTGAATTCTGAAGGTAGGAAATTTCTAAGGGACATTGCAAATATGTGGTAGTTGTGGCCTAATAGTTAGGGACTTGTAAGTGTAATTGACTTGTAATAGTTGGGACTTGTAATTGAAATTGGTCCCGGCATGAATTGAGGATCGGGGGGTGAATGAACTGCATTCTCTCCATCTTCAATACCCAGCTGAGGTGCCCCTAAGCAAGGCAACTAACCCCTAATGGCCTGTTTCCACTGAGTGGTATGGTACGGTACAGTTTGGTTCAAAAGGTACCTAAAAGGTACCGCACCACTTTTTGGGCACCCTTTGCAAACGGTACCTAGCCTGGCCAAAAAGTACCAAAAGGCGGAGCTAGACGTGCAGCTGAACGCTATTGGTTTACAGAGATACATCACTCGCTCGTGGACAAGCCAGCCATATTTTAAATACACTGCCGAGACATTACATCGTAATAATATATGCATATAATAACGAGCTATGGTCGACCCGAGCTCAAACAAACCTTGTTGTTTTCTTGATGAACAGCCACAAAGCCAAGAAGAAGAGTAGAATCTACCCTGGGCTCCGTAGTTTTTCAAAAGGCCGTCTAAAGCGCGAGTGGTTTCGCTTTCTCGTCTACACTCGCGCAGCGTATATATTAAAAAAAAAAAAAAAAAAAAAAAAAGCAAAATTCTTGAGCTGATGATAATAAAGTGCGTGAGACTATTGAAGTGCTTCTGACATCCAATCATGTGAGAAAAAAACAAACGCGAAAGTGGCGAGCGAAAAAACAAAGGAGAAGCCGGAAAAAACAAAGGAGTTTTTTCAGCAAACATGCCATGTTTAATTATTATCATCACCTTTTGGACCATTATGAATTACTCTCTAACAATATGTTAACGTTACATATGTGCTGGCGAAGACTACAGATATAGATGAGAGGTTTGCACTGACTGTGGGCTATATGTTGCGTGTTGTTTTTGAGCCCAAATAAGGATTGAATGTAAGCTGTGTGTAGTTTTTCTGTAATTGGTACTATATTGGAGACAGTAAGGGTCTGTACGTGTTCATATGTTGCATTTATTTATTTATTTATTTTATGTAATCGCAGACGTTACAGTAGGCTATTTCGTCATTGATTGTCATTCGAAGTCATTGATCTGCAGTTATAATCAAATCATGTTCATAGAAAGGTTAGTAATGAACATTTATACACAAGTATTTACGTGTATAAAGCATCTGTTTTGTGAGAAGTGCTTCTTATATGATATGTGAGCGACCAGTACAGCTTTACTGTAGACATTTTCTCGAGCGAGAATGACGTTGACTGAAACTTTCTGTCGTACACCACCCCCACACCATTGGTACCCTTTTAGCAGTGGAAATGCAAGCCTGATAAAGGTGACCTGTACCGACCCGTACTGTACCACTCAGTGGAAATGGGCCATAATTGCTCCTCAGGTACTGGAAGCAATAGCTGCTCACTCCTCTGAGTGTATGTTCACTCTGTGTGCACTTCGAAAGCAAAGGACCAATTTAGGGTGCACTTACACTATGCTATCCGAACCCTGCACAGGTGCGTTTCCCGGTTCGTTTTACAAGTGTGAGTGCTCCGAATCATGTTCAGGTGTGATTCAGTTGGCCAGCCCTGGCCCGGTTGGAAGAGGTGTGCCAGAGCACGGTTCAGTTGGGCTTTGGTGCGGTGCGCTTGTAGTGTGAGTGCAAAGCGCGCCTGAGCCCAAAACTGTCGTAGTATATTAAAGATGCAAACCCCTCGCTGCATGTCAGCTGCACCTTCAGCAAAGCAACTAATACGTGCATCATGAAGAATTTAACAAACATTTAAGAGCTTCAAAAGTTGTAGATCTATTCCGCAAAATATTTGACTGTGCACACTGTATCCCAAACTAAAACAATATAACTAAAGCAATCTCCACTGTGCTGAGAGAGAGCGCTTCTCTTCCTGTTAAACTGAACAGTCGCATCATCGATGACGTAAGTGTGAGTGCAGGCCGGCAGGGAAGAGGGGAGGGGGGACAATCGCGCTTCGCCACAGTTCAAGGCAATTTTACCTAGTGTGAGCATGCCCTTACAGTATTGTTAACCATACTTTACAATACACACTTCACTTCATATAACAATCGCCTTTTTAATAGTTGTGAATGATTTCATAAAATATTCAATTAATACAGAGGTACCTTTGTTAAGCAGTCAAGAATTCTGATTCTTGTGGTTTAGCGCACATACAGTACTTGAAAATGTAAAGGGATCACACTTACCCACCACTCCTGATCTTCTTCACCAGTTACCACAATGACCTCACCCTCAGCGAAAGTCAGCTCGTCATCGTTGTCTGCCTGACAATCATAAATAGTCTTCACCCTTCGCATTTTACTCTTAATCTGAAAAAAGACAAATAGATGCACAACTTGTCAAAACATCTTGTTACTCCCATGAATTTATCTCAAGCTTCCAAGGCAAGATCCTCACCGGATTTATTTTCCTGGGCAATGGCACAGGTGTCTCCTGTGCAGATGTTGGACTTCCATTGGTATCTTCACTAGACTGGATCACAGGCTGAGGTGATAGTTCACCTTGTTGAATGATTGTTGGAGTATCTGGAGGTTGGGGCTTGGGAGCCACTTCTCCTGGAGAAGGTTTCGGGGGGACCTCAATGGTTATGGGTTTGGCTGGGGAGATGTCTGTGAGTTGGGGCTTGGGCGGGAGATCTTTAAGCTGAGGTTTAGGTGGTAGGTCACCCAACTGGGGTTTAGGGGGGAGTTCGGACAGTTGAGGCTTTGGAGGCAGTTCTCCTGGTTTAGGGGGTAATTCTGAAGGCTGTGGTTTAGGAGCTACATCTCCAGGCTGAGGCCTGTCAGCTACCGCAACTTTCTGGGATGTATCTGAACTCTGCAGAACCTTCTGGAAAAGGACAGCTTCAGAAGGCTGGTTGGTTTTGTCCACAGATGGGTGATGTATGGTGTCTATCTTACGCAGGGCAACTATTGAAAAACAGAATAATACCAACAGATTAGATTAAATTTTCTGATATAATTCTAGACTACTCACAAAAATATTTCCCTCGCTAGCATGATGTTGGGGTCAGGTTTAAAAGCACAATCAAAAAGAGGATCTAAAAAGTGCAAAACACAAACAAATTCAATACAAAAAACAACTTCTGATGGTAAAATTGTTAATTTAACATTTGTTATATTTCTTTTATATTTTATTATTGTTTTGCTTTTAGATTATTATTTTTTTTTTTTTACATTTAGAGCTGTTGAACATTTATTAATGAAATTGTTATTATAGTTTTATTAAGAACGTGTATTTGATAATGTTTTTAAAATTAATCTAACCTTACTGAAAATACAGTCATTAGCTATGTTTCCAACCAAAGATGCGAATTAAATGTATGCGTAAATCTGGAATACCACATATAAGACGTGCAAATTAAGCAGCCAAGTAGTCTAAGTGAACAAAATCGTCACTTCCTGATTAACTGTCGCCAAATATAAAAAGTAAAAACGGAATTTGCTGAGGTAGGAGAAACTGCACGTATTTTTTCTTTATTTAATAAATGACATGCACCTCAGAAGACAGTTTGCCGATACGCAATGAATGCCTGATAACGCTTGAAGGCATGAGACGCTGAGCACAGGCACTCTTCACAATTCTGGAGGTCATTAATAATATAATAACACTAATACTGAAACGGTTAAGGCATTTTAGAATGACCAAGACAACATTTCAGATGTTTTACAATGTGCTAAGCCTTCTGCTTTGTCCATTCCCACACATTTTTCCCATCACATCTCTTATAACAAAATCCGATGACCTTTTTTAATGCTCATACTGGAATTTATTCGGTAAAAGTGTTTCCATTGTAGTTTATGCGTATCTTTCCTTATCGAATAAAAAGTTTGTCCTACTCTGTTATGTCATTTTCAAGATGTATCTGCATCTTGGCGTATCTTGGCATATCCAAAATGCGCATATAAATAGGTGGATAGAAACGTAGCTAACTAAATACTAAACTAAAACCACTTGTGATCATTGCTGTTTAAAGGGAACACCGAAATGAATTAACATTCAGATGTTTTGCCACAGTAATAATCACAGACAAAAAACATACCACCTACCCTTCTGAGGTAGTTTAGGAAGGACCCGTGGACCAAGTGTGGGCTTTGTGGTGTTGAGACTAGAAATGTACAACAACTGTAAGTCTCAAAGCAATGTTCAATAACATTATATTCACATGTTTTAGAGATACTGTATATAATAGGATGCTTTTCATTTCCGAACAAAAGATGACAAAGTTACAAAGACATATTCAAATGAAACATGAAAGGCTATGTATAAATTTGCAGTTTAAAATGGCTGACCTTTCTAATGCAAATATAGCTCTAAATATAGCTCAACAGAATCTTTCTACAAAAACTGAAATAGATTTAGCCTTTCTTCTATGAATTTAACCCTTAATAAGTTTTGCTAGACCTGTTTTATATGCGACATTAGAAAAGCTTGAAGCATGCTTGTTCACCTTTGCTGTTGTGGAATGCCCTCAAATCTATTAGTTACAGGCGACATCTTGTTGACAGGAGGCGGCGTTGAATCACTTCCTGAAATGAGTTTGTTACGCAGGAAACATTACAGAAGTTTTGTGAAACATTGGAACAAATTACCTAATTTGATTACCTAAATGATTTAATGCGTCTCTGATTTTAGTGGCATATACAGTAGAACCTGTTACTTGACAATTGCAGAAAAGACTTTTACACCCTATAATTGGATGTACACTACAGTTAAAAAATCTGAGGTTGGATTTTTTTGATGTTTGTACTCATTAAGGCTGGATTTATATGATTTACAATACAATAAAATTGTACAATGTTGCTTCAATATAATCCCCCAGTGTTCAGTGTCACGTGATCCCAGAACTCAATAGGTGCGTTCGACTTCATGCAGCGCTGCGCAGATCGATCGAAATCTGTCTTAAATCGGTGCATGCTGGTTAGAAAATTTTGGCCGGATTGATGCTGTGCTGACGCCATGTGACTGTCACATGTGGCATCAAAGTACCGCGACAGCGCTCCGAGATCAGACGATTGAGTCAGCCCGCGCAGCACCTGAAGAGCGCCTGCTGGAACTGCGATGACGACACTGATGTTACACGATTGGCCAAGTTCACAGCATGACAACAACCACGTGTGTTGCGGGTTTATTACTGGACAAATTCCGATTTACAAATTTCAAAACAAACAATTAACTGTTCATACCCTCTCTATCTTGTAATGCTTGTATGCTTATTAAAAGACTACAAATATTTTACTGCAGTATCATCTTTTGTTAAATAATTTGTTCATAATGTCTAGATTGTTTGAACAGGTTTATTCGGCCTTTTTTATGCAGACTACTGTATTATACATTTTAGTAGATGACCAAATATTAACTCAAATAATTCTTACAGACTTATAATTAAATAATTATCATCATTAATCCTGACACCCCTATGAAGATTTCTTAACAAATTAAGTAAAAAATATTGTATTAAATATAAAAATATATGATTATAAAATATTTTATTTCCTGTTAAGCCATTAATGCAGAAATGTTAAAAGTGACATTGATGTAGCTGCTCTTTCTGGGTATTTTCTATTTAGTGTAGCTCATTTATTGTGGTCCTTTTGTTCAATCTCTATGGATTAAAGTGCTTTTTAAAAAATGCTTTTATTATCCAAAATAATCATTGTTTAACACTTAATCAAAACACCTTGTGTTGGGTTTTACATTAATATATAGGAAAGTTATATATCTATAAATGTAAATAAATGTAAACCCTTTTTAGCATATTCAAACAAGCTCTGGAACAGTATTGACATACCATTCAACATCTAGTAGCCCAAAGACTGATGTTTAAACTCCCAAGAATTTGTGCTTATTGTTTTGTTTAATAGGCCTATTTGTGGATATTTATTTCCTTTTTATGTGCTCTCTCGTTTTCCCCTTATTTCTCATGCATTTGTTATATAGGCTACTTAAATTTAATTCATAATTCTCTTGTTTAAAATGAATTATAGTTTGTAGAGACTGTATTCTGTTTTATGTGTACTGTAAACCTTTTGTTGTTATTGCAATAAATAAATAAATAAATAAATAAATGATCCCGCCATGTGATCGGTCATCATGACAGCAGCAACTTCGAGCTCCGAAGTGTCCGGCCTGACAGCTCCGTTTTCAACTCCGCCCCCGCCTGCGCACGGCTAATCTCGTTGATCACCGGCTGCAGCTGTGCTTCATGTCGAATGCACCTAATATAATGCACTGATTTGATGCTCAAGAATCATTTATTATTATTTTATTTAAAAAAAACTGGTGGAAATTGTTTTGTTGAATGGAAAAAGTGAACAATATTGATGACAAAAATCATTTGTAATATTATAAATGAGACCATGGACCTCAAAACCAACTATTTGATGTGGTATAGGTTAGTTAAAAATATTTGGATGAGATGCATCTATATTTGAAATCTGAGGGTTATGTAAATATTGAGAAAACTGCAATAAAATGTGTCCAAATGAGTTTAAGAAATTAATATTACTTACCAAAACTTGAGTTTTGATATATGCACAGTAGAATATTTACAAAATGTCTTCACGAAACATGATCTTTACTTAATATTCTAATGGTTTTTGGTGTAAAATAAAACAACACATGACCCAATGCATTTTTCAGTTCAAAACTATACTCAGGGCCCCAAATGTCTTTATAAAATTTTCCATATAGTATGTTTCCATGTAGTTTTTTTGTACTGTATATACGGAAGTCTTTCGGAATGGTTATTTCTGCAAATGTCAGGTCACAGCTTTGAATAAACGTAGTATAATAAAATAAACTTTATTATAAACATTTTAACACAATATAGCAAAGATAACACATTAGCATCAAGCCATGCATAATAACGATCTAAAAGAGGCAGTGCATCTCAAATTATTTAATTAATATTAATATCATCAGTAGTTAATTAATACAGGTTATATCCAAACATATTAAAATGCATTGCATCTCTTTTAATTTGATGTCTTTCACCCATTAATAACTTCCAGATCATCATCATGTCATGCCTTGTACTTTCTCTTTATCCAAAAAAGTAAACCATGCAAATCACAGAGGGTCAGTGCAAAGGTCGAACATTTTTGGATGTGGTCCTTAGGCCAAGCCTTTCACTGGCAATATTGTCCTCTCAAAATAATACGTATTTATTTACATATCTAACAATTCTTGAACCTAACATGCAATGACACCACATATTGAATGGGATGCAAATGATTGAATTCGATGATGATGAAACTGAACGCATGAAGTCTGGGTTAAAGATATCTACTGTACAGACAGTAAGTTATCAGCAGTCGAATTCATAAACTGCCTGGATTATTTATAAAACCTGATCTACTTTTTTTTTAAGACGCTATAATTTGTTATAGTCCAGAGTACAATAAGGGAGTTTTCACACCTGGCTTATTTGGTGTTTGTTTTGGAATTTGGCATATTTTCCCTATAAGTTACGGCTGTGCGATTAATCGAAAAAATATTGCAATCTCGACCCTATACATGATCTTAATTCATGATAATTATATTTTCAATTGACACCTTCAAATGGTGTTAAAAGTGTCACATACTGTATTTATAAGGTATAATTCACCGAAAAATTTAATTTCTGTCATAATGTAATGATGTATTTGCGGCCGCGAAATCACACATGAGCTGACGCACTGTTTGTATAGTACTATATCTACTTTAGTGAACAGAACCTGCATAGGTTGTGAATAACAGGTAATAAAGTTGTAAATAACATTCAGTTTGATGCAAACTGAACTCAAAGTGACGGCAGCCATGACATGGGCATACTCGGCAGTTATGAACATGATAAATGATAATGAATTGCATATGTTTATTAATCCTTCGAAGCGCTGCATTCAAATCTGCGTTTGATCAAGAGAGATTCAGTTTTTACACTTTTTTTTAAGTTCGTTACAAACAGTCAAATAGCACAGAAGTACTGGGAGAACAGTTTAGAATTCAGATATAAACACTGATGTTTATGGTAAAGACCAAAAATCACAGTTTAATGGAACTTGACGCTGGTGAATGTTGTAGCTATTACATTGTGTAACCAATAGGTGGCGACAAGCAACCATAAAAATTGTCAGTGAATACGTTTTCAAAAATGATCCACCTATAATGAAACATGAAGTTTTATGTGTGAATTGTTGAATCATTAATTGAAAATAAAATATGATACGTTGTACAAGATGTTAGATTTCTATATTTAGCATTATCAGCAACTGTAGCAAAGATCATTTTTTGTATTGAATATTGAAAATTGAATTAAATATAAAAGCAATTGAATTTTTCCAGCTGATTCTTTCTTGATTTTTATTTTTAATAAAATTACAGGTTTTAAGTTCTGTTTGTTAAACCAATGGTTTTGCAGTAATATTTGTGTATAAATGGAAAGCAAATGACATTTGTCCCCTCCCTTTTTTGCTGATTCGAAAAATGGTCCAATCAGTGACTCAAAAATCGTAGTGTGATTCGAACCATGAAATTTGTGATCCGTTACACCACTAATATTTATATGTATACTTTTAGTTATTGATGCTGATAGACACCATATTCTAGTTTGGTGTCCTAAACTAGGGTTGTTGCCTAAAGTGTAGCCCACCTTTAAAGAGCGGGGTAGGGGGGTCAGATAGCGTGCGTTTGTGTCCAGGGGGAGGGGGAGGGGGTCTCTTCTTTGACAGGGTAGAGCTGCCACTAGGTGAGGTCTGTGATGCAGGGGCAAGGGTGGAGGGAGGCAGGTTCGACAATGGAGGGGCTGGAGGGAAAATAAACAAAATACCAACATGCAGTGATGTCATGTTAACATTTGTCCTGGGGAAGATAATGGAGGGTGGCAGACGAGACAGAAAGGGAAGAAAATAAGGAGGAAGAATAAGTGTGTGTGTGTAACCATAAAGATCTGATGACAAGTGATATGAAACTGAATCAGGTCGGGAAAGTGGGGCACCTTAAAGTGCAAGTGGAGAAACTAGAAAAGTGACTTGGAAATTTAGAGAGAAACAAAAAACAGTGACAGTAGTTCTGTTCTAATGGCCTGTTTTCACTGAGTGGTACGGTACAATACTGTTCGTTTGGTATGCTTTTATGGTCGCTTCCAATGTCAAAAGATACCTAAAAGCGAACCATACAGTACCATTTTTTGGGTACCCTTTGCAAAGATACCTAGTACCTAGCACGGCAAAAGGGTACCAAAAGGCGGAGCTAGCTAGCTGAATGATATTGGTTTACAGAGATGTGTCACTCACTCGTGCACAAGCCAGAATGAAATCAAAGGAACCGCCATGTTTTAAATAAACAGTCGAGACATTGCACAGTATTAATATATACATATAATAACGAGCCATGGTCGACCCAAGCTTGTTGTCGTCTTGATGAACAGCCACAAAGCCAAGAAGAAGAGCAGATTCTACCCTGTGCCCCCTAGTTTTTTACAAGCCAGTATAAAAACGAGCCCGGTTTTGCTTTCTCGCTTGCACTCGCCGCGCGTCTATATTTGAAATAACAAACTTCTAATAACTATGATAATAACGTGTGCATGATTATTGAAGTGCATCTGACATCCGATCCTGTCAGAAATGAACAAACGCGAGACAGACATGCGAAAAAACAAAGAAGCCCGACAAAACAAAGGAGCAAATGATTTTTTCAGCAAACATGAACAAACTGCCATGTTTAACTATTATCATTGTCTTTAGGACTATTATTAACTCGGAATGACGGAATTACTTTCTAACAGAGGTTACAGTGGAAACGCAAGCCTGATAAAGGTGACTCGTACCGTACGGTACTAATCAGTGGAAACGGGCCATAAATGGTAGATTTTAAAAACAGAGTGAACAGCCAGTGAAAAGCTTAGTCAGAGAGGAACAGGAAAAGGTTGCTTTGGTGAGACTTAAACAAATTCAGCAAGTTAACAACTTCAGCAAAGTCTAGAATTAGTTGCTGCTTTGTAAAGTCAAGAGACAGCAGCATCGGAAGGCTCCACATGAAAGACATCACGCAAAAATGAAATCAGAAGAACTGAAGCTGATTAACTGCTAAATTTGCATTTAAGAAGTGTTAGTGTTGTTCACGCAGTGAGGGTGATTTCAGTGTCCAAAACTAGAAATATGCTGCATCTGAAAATATGAAAGCATTTACCACATGTCCAGATTGAATTTATGTCCAACATACTGTCTAATAAACTGCATATATCTTGCCAGTAATGAAGGCAGCCTATAAATTCACCAGCTGCATAAAAACAGCTGGGTTCCACACAATCAATTTGTGAATTAACCTCTTAAAGTCAAGTGCTATTTTGGGCTTTCCGCCAACCCATTTTGCCTCCCCAAGCTTTCCAAATCCACATGCAGAGGTGTAAATGCAAAAGTAAACCATTTTTAAACAATTTTCATAAAACAGTGTTGAAAGTGATTATAATTATTGTATATGTTGTCTGTGTTATAATAAACCCCTCCAAAAAAGAGGTGCTTTTTTTTGTAAACTCAAATTTGAAAGTGTACCTTTTAAATTCTGTGTGGTCTAGGTTGCTGTATTTAATTTTGGTGGTTCCTGCACATGTCAGTAATCATAGAAAAAAAAGAAAAATGTCTCCCTCATAATCTATGCAAAAGTTAGTCTATTCCAACTGATGAAAGAACGGAACCACTTATAGGGGTATTGGGTCAGTATGGACTTTTTAAATTAAAGGACTTGGAAGTAAATGAGGTCAAGTGCTGCGTCCCAATTCGCATACTTGTACTACAACCTAAAAGTATGTACTTTTTTTTGTGGAGGAAAAATATATACTTTTGAGTGTGTAACAGAAGAGTATGCAAGCTTTGGGACATACTACTTCCTCGTTAAACAGATCGTTGTGTTGCTTAGTTAAGAGCCCTGTCAATCATCCACATGTCTGTCGTATTTAATTTCCCACTTTATAGGAGAAGCAGCAGCAGGATAATCTCCCATTCACGAGTCTTTCATGCAGAGATATCTCCTCAGGTCTTTGGATAATTCTGCATTCAGACGGTAATGTCCAAACACGTCTTTATATAAGTTCAGTATTGTTGTTGCAGATGAAATATACTACAGACAACGGTATTTAAATATTCTCCAGTGGGCTAGATATTAACTAACAGTCATTACCGAAGCCTCTCTGCTTGACGGTTGGTCTCGCGCGTCCATCATGTTTGTAGTTTGTTTACACTTTTCACCTGCGTTTTGTAGTTTTAATCGAATTCACGTCCAACGCGCAATGCACTGTGGGCAATATCAGCGGTTAGAGTATGGACGCTTCTACACTTAAAATTTTGACCGGAAATAGTAAACTATCTGGGAATTTTTGGCATACTCTTGTCAACATACTACGATTTGGGACATGCTAATTCTATTTTTACATACTATTTAGGACGGATAGTATGCAGATTGGGACCCAGCAACAGACCCGGTAACGGGTACGCAGAGTTAAGGAGGTAAGTTAATTTATTCATTTTTACAAGTTTAAGTGGATTGAACATAGAACAATTAAGTATTTTCCAAAATAACACGTATCTTAAATATGTCGTTTAAACAAAGAGCAAATGTAATTTATTTAAGTGTATGATATTCCACTGTCCTGTTTGTGAATCATGTAAAAATGTGAAATCTTACTACCATGACCATTTATTAAATAAATTAAACACTTTATTTTGATGGTCTATTTGAATATTAGTAGACTTTCTGCTTAATATCTGCTGATACTGCTCTTTCAACAGACATTTAACTGACTATGAGAAACTTTTCAATCCCAATTCTATTTTTGTACTCATATCCCTTCCACTTCCCCCTTGAAACAGAATGTGAAGGGGAAGGGCTTCAAAATTTACCCTTAAAGGTGCAGTATGTAAGTTTGACACCCAGTGGTTGAACTAGGTATTGCACTCCTGGATCATAATAAAAGTACGCTAGGATGCCAGATTGTGTACAGGAGCGAGCGATTTAAACTGTGTTCTAAATAAAAGCAACGACACGCGATAGAGGGAATATTTTCCATATTTAACGGAGTTTTTGTCCTAACCAACACCTCGAATTGATATATTAGAAATGGCTTCTATTTCTCACAGCTGAACAACAAAAACCTATGACAGCTAGATCACCTCAGGTAAGCCTTGTGTGCTTTATTCTGTGCTAAATGCTAACAATGCGAGTTTGAATGCATTTTACATGGCATTTGTTGCCATATACTGAAAGCAGAAAGTTCACCTCAGATCTTGAAAATACAATAAACCGTCTGAAATTGAACTTTAGAACTAAACACATATGAGTGATTCAGCATCTACATTGATGTTAAAGTGGGTTAACATGTATTAAATAGATTCTAAACCTTACCGTTTCGTGAGCGAGTGCATATTCTGTGCTTCTGAAAGGCTGTATTTACATTTCTGCCGTGTCTCGTCTGGTGCAAACAGCCAAATAGCTGATCACTGCCTCTCTCGTCACAGCGTGTTGTTAGGACACGCGGTTACAATGTAACCTGCTCACCTAATGCTTACGTTCGTAATATTTATGTAATTTGCTAATTAATAACCTCATGTGGAACTGCATCTGTCTCCCATACTGTTCCTTTTGGTCACGGACGCATGCTTTCAAGAGTCTTACTGAATGAATGAATGAATGAATGAAATACGGTGTTTTCCAACAAGGCAACCCAGGGTGCTGACATATAATTGGCTAAACTGGCATCGTGCATATGAAATTTATCTAAACAAAGACAGAGTTCCGGCACGGAAAACCCATTTTCAAAGCAGAATATCTGACTTCAGCATTGTTTTTCAGTTAAACAAGTATGTTCACTTGGGATGTTTCTTAAATATCTGCACACATATTATGGTATTTTTATGCTTTAGAAGAGTCAAAAACTTACATACAGCACCTTTAAGAAATAGGACAGCACTACAACACCTGCAGACGCCATTATATGTCATCGCGATCTCTTGCTTCATATGAGATCAGACGATGGCGACTGCTGTAGTTATTCCAGTTGTGTTATTTTTTGGTATTTATCTTTAGGAAATCACTGAAAGCATATATCATGTTATCATAACGATATAATGTGGCAATAAGATCGTAACTATACTGCGCATTTACACAGTGGCCATATTCATCTATGTAAACACACAAAAAACAACATTAACATTATAGCAGACACTGTAAAAAGCTCATTCCCAGCCAATAGACTTTTCTGACAGGGTATTCGAGTGTCATCGAGTGTCAGAATGTTGAGGGACTGCTATACTACTTTGAGTTATTATTATGGATTACAGATAGTGAAATTTAGCGGTTTTTATTTTAGCGTTTTTTTTTTTTTAAAGCATGACGGTAAAAGACGAAGGCGGTTATGAATGTATTAAAAACATATTCTTGTTTGTTTTAAAAATTCGGAATAATGACAAAAAAAATTCTAATTTGTGGATCACCTTACGTCAGGGTGCAACCATGCTGCCGTTGTAGCTGGTGTATTCTGGGAAATTTTCTTACCCCTTGGTTTTGAGTGTGGTCCTGAAAAATCTCTGTTTGAAGGGGTATCTAGCCCTACCCCTTAGCCCTACACTTTCAAGCTAAAGAGAATTGGGACACCCCAAGGGTAAGTGGAAGGGCTAAAGGGGTAGAATTGGGATTGGGCCTAACAGTCTACTTATAATCTAATGAGAATTAGTTATAACTTAAATTCAACATACAGACCATCAAAATAAAGTGGGACCTAAGTAAATATATATAATTAAATACATAATACAAACATACTGGCTTCATCTTAATCATTTCATTTTTGACATTTATAATATTTAATTTAGTTCCTAAGTAAACTACCATTCATTTTTATATTATTAAAACTTCCTTAATCTCAACAAATCTTATTTGGGTAAAAATACAGAAAAAGTGTAATTTTGAAAATTATCATATCAATATAAAATAGTAGTTTACATTTTATTATAAATGAAACCAGCATTTATAAATGTGCCGTTTCATCAGATGCTCTGAAATTCATTCTGTTTTAGAGTAAAAACAATGTTGAAAATAGATGTGCTGCTTACTATTTTCATGGAAATCAAAGGTTTTTCTAGGATTCTTAAGCATTTATTTGGTTGGTGTTGGATGGCAGAGGGGTGTCACGGATGGAAGTGAAGAGCGGGGGGTTGTCGCGGGTAGGAGGAGGGCGGTTGAGGAGGGGGATCGGTAAAATGAGGTGCCGGATCAGATTTCAGAGGTGTGATTTCAGCGTGATTTCAGATTTCAGCGTGTTCCGGCACAAATTAAGCCCTGCTTTTCTATCATTTGTAACTGTCATTGAGTACGTTTACATGGACACCAATAATCCGATTTTTGAATAATTGAATTCGATTAAGATCATAATCGAACTAAACAGAAATCAAATTAAGATGCGAAGTATGCCAATTTTAGTCGCGTTATTGAAGTGCAGTACAGACATGTAAACACCGCAATCAAACTATTACCGTCATGTAGGATTTTCACTGCATTTTGCGACAGGATATTGCATAAACAGACGGCTCTGTGACACTATTCTCTGCACCTACAGAGTCAGTGAAGGACCACAGACACCACAGGTTTTTTTCCCCCATACGGCGTGCAGTATTAAATTCCATTAAAACAACACTCTTCCGGCAGTTCATTCTTGCATCCAATATCTCGTTTGTCACAGGGGCATGCAGGAAATGTTCCTGAATGAAAGTGAAAGTACCAAACTGCAGTTAAAGTCGACAAATAAAAAATTAAAACACCCAAAATTACATCAAACTCCGGAGTAAATGTGGGTAATGTGATGACACAATGACGTTAATCGAATTATATGCTATAACATGTAAAAGGGCATCATGAAAGGAACATTCAACTCATGTAAACACCTTAATCATATTATTGTCTTATTCAGATTAAGGCAAATAATTCGATTACTGATGTCCATGTAAACGTAGTCAATGTTGATCAATTTAATTGCACCCTTACTAAATAGAAGTACGGTTATCAATCTATCAACCAACTACAATTTTGAATGGTCAGGCACTTTTTCATGTACAAACATTCAATTCACAGCGATGCAGCAGCCTTCGGTTTTAGACACAGTTGCATATGATTGTCATAAGATAATGAAATAAAATAGTAAATAAAAAGTAGATAGTCACTGATGTATGGTCGAGTGCTAGCCAGAGTAGCATAGTGGGAATGAGAGCCAAGGAAAGCCAGAGGTGGAGCTGCAAGAGAGACCAAAAAAAGAGAGAAAAATAGAAAGAAAGTGCAAACAAATGATGGGAAAGTTAAACGGATGACATTTTACATACAGTAGGGTTGTCTAATAATACCATGCCATGTTAGAAAGTCATAAGCAAGAAGTATTAAATGGAAAGTAAAAACTGCTAGAGAGAAGGAGGTTAAAACCAAATAGATATGAAGATGTTAGTTTTTTCTAAGTACACTGCAAATAAATAACACATTAAAAAACAATTGGTCAAATATCTACCAATCATCATTTTAAACACTTACATTGTTCTATATCATAAATTAAAATAGCAAAATGACTAAGCAACAGAAGCTGAGATTTGGAATATAATATACTTACAAATAGCTTCGATACAATATTACAATGTATTATTTCAATTGAAACATTAGAACACGTTAGAACAAGTTTTACATATGTCAACATGATACCTTTGCCAGCATTCCTTGGTGGCAGAGGTGGAGCATCTGAAACCGGAGAGGACGGGCAGTCGGTGGAAACGCTGTACATCTGATTGGTGAATGCAGAGTAGGAGAGGCGTTGCTTATCACGCTGACCAATGAAAGCAGGCAGAGAGAGCTTATCATGAGGGGAGAGACTGGATGAGTGGCAGAAGCTCTGCGGACGGGGTGAGCGATCCTTCTTAATGGGACTGGGCTGGAATGAAAAACAATGAGAAAACGTCACAGAAACACAAAGAATTTAAAATGGAGAATTATCAAATAGGTTCAATGGGCATGTCTTACTTTGTAATCCAGATCATCATCACTTTCATCAAGCTCCTCCAACCTGAGATTCCAATCATATTCCACATGGACTTTAGTATTAAATTTTCCAGCAGCAGCTTGTACCAACTGAAGCGCAAACACAAACATGAGTTAGATGTAAAATAACAGACAACTGTACACCCTTTACAGCTGATTTACGTATTGTTTTATAACAGGAAGGACATGTGTTCAAGTTTTCAGGGGAAAAACTGTATCATCTAAACCCGAATATACACACCGCTTCCTCACACTGGAAGATCTTCATCCGCCTAGCCACATCCAAAGCTGTGTCTCCATTCTGATTGGCTGAAACATGAGACCACATGTTAATCAGACCACATTCAGTCATAATGTGTCATAAACGTTATGTGTAATATGGTGTCTAAATTAAGTAACTTTATATACTAAATGTATAACAAATGTTTTCTACCATTTCAAACATTTTAACCACACAAGGTAAATCATATTAAGGGCTCTATTTTAATGATCTAGGGGCAAAATCTAAAGTGCATGGCGCGAAAGCATTAAGGGCGTATCCGAATCCACTTTTGCTATTTTAAGGACAGAAAAATATGCTCTGCGCCACGGCGCATGGTCTAACAGTGTTGTGCTTATTCTCTTAATGAGTTACGGGTGTGTTTTGAGCATAACGTGCATTAAACCGATCAGAGTCTAATCTCCCATTCTCTTTTAGAGTCAGTTGTGTCGCATCATGGTGCATTTGCTATTTACATGGTGGACATTGTAAGTGGAAAAACTGAATGCTTCAACAATGCTTCAACAATTAGTTTTTGTAATGGCAACAATAGCCAGTATTTGGAAACCTGGTGTACTTTGATTGACTGCATGTACCTTGTGAAGTGAAAACAAGTGTTATTTCTTTGACAGAATGTTTTTTATTTCAAGTGTGTGCAGAGAAAGATGTGCTCTATTTTGAAATGAAGAGTTAGTATATATTTAACAAAATGTATTTTGAGAAAAATATCCATTTGGCCAATTGTGTTTTGTAGGTGTGAGTCTGTGTTAAGAGTTTAGAAAAAGTATCTCAAGTATGGGTAAGTGATTGTTGGCGATTGAAAAAATTGATTTTAGATTATATGAAACATGATTATTTATCTATAGTGTCTGTTAGACAATTTAAATTAATAATAAAAATTTAAAAAATTATAACAACAACAACAACCAATTTACATGTACGCATATAATTGAACCCACAACCTTGGTGTTGCATTAGGTATGTAGGCCCAAAATGGGACAAAACAATAAAATGAATAATTTAAAGGTACAATAGAACTTTTAATTGTTGTTGCTTGTTTGCCAATTTGATCAAATATTAGCTTTCTATGTTAGTTTATTTAATACTACTACTATATTCCAGTAGTGACAGAAATCATATAACTTTACATTATTTATAGAAACCCAGTCAATGTCATTTTTTAGTCAGTGGTTAAGTGATAAAATGTAACTATTTTTTATATATATATTACTTATTTTAATAAGTAGACGTCAGAATATGTGTGTCGTTTTATTCCTACATACCAACATGCATCTTGCCTTTGATCCATGCATTTAAAACATATTATAAAAGTGCAGATTAGGGATGCTCATTTCGGTTAATTTTGCCAACCAACAACCATCGCTCGTTACCTAATATTAACCGTTAACTGGTCAGATTAATATCAAATTAGTTTAATTAAAAAAAAAAAATTGACATATCTATTTTGTGTCTGACTGTCAGGGTTCTGTCTTATGTTTATTTAATTCTTAGATTTGTGACAGAACTCTGACACTCTCTTGTTTGTTTTCCTTTTGTGAGTGCACAGCGTCAAGTTATCTTGAGCTCGGTGTGTGTGTGTGTGTGTGTGTGAGAGAGAGAGGATTCGAATGTTGATGCTTCATGTCTGTTTGTTTGGTATTTTGCTTTTTTTTTGTCAGAGGTTTCTGTTCATGTCTTTGCATGCAGTTGTGTTTTGTTTAGTTTGTCTTTTTCATTGAATCTTGTTTATTGTCTGTGCTTTTGTGTTTAGCACATGGCTTGTTTCGTCTATTTCCATGTGCTCATTTGTCTATTAGTCAGACCCCGCCCGTCATGTTACCTGTTCATTTTGTTAATTTGATTCACCTGAGCTCATCGTTTTAGGCTTTATTTGCTTCTCTATTTATTCTCCCAGTTTGCATTTGTCTGTGCTGATTCGTTTTCTTATGTTACGTGTAGTTTGATGCCTGTCTGTTTTTCTGTCCAGTTTGATTTTATTTTGTTTCACTTAAAATGATTGATTACCCTACCATGGGTTTTTTATTTTGTTTTTTCCAGCCCTGTTGGCTGTTATCTGGGCTCTGTGTCCAGTTTTTTGTTTCTAATTAATAAAGTTTATTTTTATTGCTGATCTGCGTCTGGGTTCTGTCCACACACCTGACACCGACACATTAAATATTGCATTTTAAAATACTGATTTATTTTAACATGCAAACATATTAACAACAGAACATCTTCACACACCTGCAGTGTTTCCAACAGCATAGAAAAAAAGAATCAACTAAATAAAAAGAATAAAATAAATAGTCCTGCTCTTGACATTTTACACATTTGACAAATTTAGATTACAAAATGAAAACACTGATAGAATCCTTTTTCAGAACCAGCATAGGCTATTTTTTTTTTTCAACAAATGTTTTTTTTCTTCCGTCAAATAAAAATAGCAGGCAACCTCAAATCGATCACTCCACGGAAAATATGCATTTAATTAATGCTTCGCTGTTATTCTTATATCATAAACCTCTGTCAACATTTTTAATAGAAATTTCCTCTCTCACTCGCAGTTTATGCACGCGCACAGCAAGTGGTGAAAGACAATGACAAGGCTCACATGTTGACTTTTGGTAAAGTATAGGCTACTACAGCATATAACAATTTTGTTGTTTACATATGATATTCCAATTATATGCATACATGTTTTGTAGGCTGTAAAATGAAAGCCTCAGTTTGGTGCGGTGTTATTATTATGCAAAAATCAAGAAATAAATTGGATTTGATTGATTCATAGATTAGGCTATGAAGACTATCTTAAAAATGATATTTTACTATACAACTATTAATAACGAAACATTTTTAAACGGAAAAAAGGTTGGTTTGTTGGTTGTACACTAAATCCTCACAACTATAGCTTATTTTTTGTGTTAATGAGTGGAAAATCCCGACGCTCTGACTTGTGGCCGGCTTGTTTCCAAAGCAGCGCACATTTCAGAAAGTTTTGTTTTGCAGCTTTTTTCTCCAAATGTGCAAATAAACAGAAGTGTTTACGACGTGGACCCAGGACAGAGGCAATCAGCATCAGCGCTGGTTTGGCATCAACTCGTCTGTGACCAGCAATATTCTTCTTTTCATCTTTGCCAAAATATGTCTGTAGGCATGTGTGGGTGCATGTGTTACCATCCCGCAAGTTAACAAATATGTGTTGCACATTTATGCAGCCAATTAAAAAGAATAAAACTAATATTTTTTAATAATTTAACTGATACCATTAATCGGTTAAAAAATGCACCCTTTCGGTTAACGGTGAATCGGTTATTATCAGCATCCCTAGCGCAGATACATTTGCTCAAAAGTCAACAAATAAAAACAGCATGCATGTGCTCAACTCACTGATATCAGTAGCTGGTTTGCCTCTGAGCAGTAGTTTGAGGCATTCATATTTCTCGTACAGGCAGCAATAGTGCAGGGCCGTGTTTCCTCTCTCCGTCTGCTTATCCAAATTCCCACTGCGGAGATAAAAACATAAGCAGTCAGATCGTCCTTGACCTTGTGACACAAAAGCTTATTGTACAGTACTATTAAAAAAACACAACACAAGTGTTAGAAACCAAAACTGCCAGCATAACATGCTAAAAATGAACATCCTGCTGAAAAAAAAACATCTACAAAATTCTTAGTCATTTTAAAGCTTTAATTGAGGCTATGATATTATCAACATATTTGCTTTTTATGAGCCACTTCACACTGTTTTAATCTACAGAATTTGGGTCAGCAGTGAATAAACAGCACACATGGGGAGAGAGCAAGAGAAGTGACCCAGTTCTGTTTACCTACTGAGACTCACAGCAGAAAAAAGGACAGAGAGAGGCTAGACATCTACACCAGTATATCCCCAATCTGTGACAACAACTTTAGAAATTTCTCTGCCCTAGATTCAAGTTCAGCTTGAACATTTTCTCTAGTGAATATCAAAAATCTTAGGATTCGGGGTCTAATCAGTCTTGAAGCCTGAAAGGATTGTGTTTTTTCTATTCTGAACATAAAACTTGTGCCCCTTGAATGTGATAATATGACAATTTTTGTCAGATATTACATTATTACAGCTGAGTTGGAAGTAAAATGATAATACATTTAAAGGGATAGTTCACCCAAAAATGTAAACTACCTTTTTACCATCCTCAACTCACACTGACCGCATACATGCACACACGTGGACTAGCTTAAAAACAAATCACTTCAATTTTATTGGACTTTATGCAAAACACATCTAAGTGTATACACCTTGAATATATCTCTCGTTCAACCTCAGAACTGTTTACTCCACCTCACCCTACCACCCTCTCATCCTCTATTTTGCACTACTGTTTATCGTCTACAGTTACTTCTACTGTAACTTGTTGTTTAGTGTTATTTGTACAGGGTATATGCAGGAATCCTAAAGGTAATATCAATACCTTTTTAAGACTTTTCAAAGACCTTCTCAGAATATTTTAAGACCTCATCACCACTTCAAGTTCTAATCAGTATCAAACTTAAATAAATCAATGGAGCACAACCCTGCAACAGAACTTGGATAAGCTCGAAAGAAACAAAGCTTGAAAGAATAAATTACGCGGTTGTTTTCAGAGACAGGCTTCAGTCAACTGTTTAAACTCGTCTTTCTCCAACCAGGAGTACGCAAACTTACATTCTTCCATTTTGCCATCTGTTTCACTCTATGGTTTCGCTACACATTGAGAGCATCACATCACCTTCCCGCGTTTGTCACAAATTACGTGACATCACCCGGACGGATAAGCTTGGCCGGACGTACCCCGGCCTGAACCAGTTGTGTGGATTGAGCATGGCGTTATTAATATCAAAGTCAAACACTTTGTACAACCCTTGAACAAAATTTAAGACCTCGTAAAAACGCAATTAAGACTTTTTAATAACTTTTACGCTCCTTAATTTTCTCATAATTGATTTATCAATTTGTAATACCTTTTAAGACCCCGCGGACACCCTGTTGTATTGTAAGAATATAGTTTCATGTTTGCACTGTGCAGTGAGATGCACTTAATCTCATCACACATGTATATAATGTACATTGTATATGTGTACAGTGACAATAAAAAGAATTCTATTTTATTCTCGCTCATGTGGTCTTTTTTTTTTTTTTTTTTTTTTTTTTAAGGGTTTTTCACCTTTATTTGTAAGACAGTAGAGGTTGCAGACAGGAAAGTTCCAGCAATCGAACTCGGGTCACCGTGAGCACCATGGTGCTATATGTCGGCGCACTTAACCACCAGGCTATTGGCGCTGACCGCTCATGTGGTCTTAAACCTTTATGAGTTTATGAACACGAAGAAGATATTTTTGAATGCGAGTGGCTGAGACCTATCTACTTCCATAGTAGGAAAATAATTACTATGGAAGTCAATGAGCACTTGCAAACAGCATTTTTCTAAACATCTTCTTTTGTGTTCAACAGAAGAAAGAAACTAAAAATAGGCTTTGAACAAGTGAAGGGTGAGTTACTGATGACAGAAATTTCTATTTGGGAGAACTATCCCTTTAAATGAAAGAATTTAATAGTTTAGCTGTAAAAGTGAAGGTTTTATATTGACAAGTGACAACAATTTTTTATTTTTTTCTATTTATAAATTTCTATGTATATATTTAAATGTAACTTAATACTGAAAAATGCTTTAACTTCGACAAATAAATTAATGAGCTCAACCATATCATTTAAAACATTTAATCCTTTATTTATTTTTTTATTATAAAAATTATATATCACTGTTGTTTTGGGTTACCTTTATTACCTTGCTATTGTCAAACTTCTCCTTTTTAAAGCTCTACTTTTAAAGCAAACCAACAATAGTTCCAATACAGAAATTATGGTTATTTACTAAAATGTGGTCCAAGTACATTTCTGGCTCAGGCATGACCTGAACTTTTGATGCGATTATGTAACTTTAATCCATCCAGAGGAGATCAAATAGAGCTAAAGCTGAACTTAAATTACTCTATTATCTGCATAATAATCCTTTGAAAAAAATCTGAAGCTCAAAGGTGAACACCTGTCATTCTAACAAGCAACATGTCCTGGTTAACCATCAAAGCTCTTGATGATAACAGTGATGGAATAAAATAAGAGCTGACGAGGACTGGAAACTGAGGATCACTCACTGCAAAAACAGATAACTAATCTGAAAATATGGCCAGGAGTGTTTCCTGATCCTCACAGATTTTGGTAGTCGTAGGTAAGTGTTAATAATAATACCTGTTCTGGACAAGGAAGTCGACCAGGTGCAGTGAGGTGTGGTCAGCTGTCCTCACGGCATAGTGCAATGCAGTCTCTCCACCTTCCTATAACAGACCACACACATAAAAAAACATTTGACCTGTGTTAAGATTTATATATATATATAATAGAATTATTAGCCCCCCTTTGAATTTTCTTTTCTTTTTTAAATACTTCCCAAATTATGTTTAACAGAGCAAGAAAATTTTTACAGTATGTCTGATAATATTGTTTCTTCTAGAAAAAGTCTTATTTGTTTTATTTTGGCTAGAATAAAAGCAGGTTTTATTTTTTTTAAAAGCCTTTTAAGGTCAAAATTATTAGCCCCTTTAAGCTATATTTTTTTCGATAGTCTACAGAATAAACCATCGTTATACAATAACTTGCCTAATTACCATAACCTGTCTAGTTAACCTAATTAACCTAGTTAAGCCTTTAAATGTCACTTTAAGCTGTATAGAAGTGTCTTGAAAAATATCTAGTAAAATATTATTTACTGTCATCATGGCAAAGATAAAATAAATCAGTTATTAGAAATGAGTTATTAAAACTATTATGTTTAGAAATGTGTTGAAAAAATCTTCTCTCCGTTAAACAGAAATTGGGGGAAAAATAAACAGGGGGCTAATAATTCAGGGGGGGCTAACAATTTTGACTTCAACTGTATATATATATATATATATATATATTTCTCGAATCTGATTGGCTGATAGCCGTGATATTCTGCAATATCAGAACTTGTACAGCCTCCTCACCCTTCTGTATCACTCCGCCCACATAGAATGACAGCAGATCAATGAACTCACTTCAGTTTGACAAATATTGCAGCTGTTAGACAACATAATGAGCTAACATAAAGGGCTTTTTTTAGGTGAGAATGTAGTTGTTTAGATTGCGACTATGCAGTATATTTATAAGGATAGTGCCTATTTTAAATACTTGCATCTATCTGCAGGTATTTAAAATACTTCTGTCTGATCAAAACATCAATCTCTCTCTTTTTTATGTTGCAGTGCTGTATTTATACTGTGTTGTATTTATAATTGAAGTGTATTGAGGGTGAGATGGGACTCGCATATCAGGAATGTATGTAATTTGAGTTGGCCACTCTTTGTATAACTCTGAGTAAGTTTTTGGTTAAGCAGCAGCTGTTCATCTTAGAGTCGAGAAACAGCATTATCAAAGTCATTATCTTCAGGAATGAAGGATCTTTCAGTGTGGAAACTGGGAGAAGATCAAGGCAGAGAATTTTGCTCGTGTCCAGCATGTCTGCTTTCTGATAAGCACCAGACCTCAAAATCTGAGCTCATCAAAAGCTCCCATGTGTACGGGACATCCATAATGTGAAATGACAGTCTGGGTCACACTTCTGTTTCCAGTTTCATATTCAGGACAATAAGCTTTAATAAATATTTTCAGGGGCAACTAGATAAATGAAAAGTGTTACTAAACCCTTGTCGATTGATCTGACTCTTACCTGTCCTCCTTCATGTAGTGGTTCCATAAGCTCTACCCCCTCAGCGTACACCTGGATGAGAGCTAGCAGGTCATGTGACCCGACGGCTTTAAACAGATCATTCCTCTTGTCTTCTGCTGAGCTGCAGGTTTTTCTTGCAAATTTATGATCTACATATTTAGCATTGATGAACTCCTTACGAACAGTCCTAAAACCACCATGAGAGAGAGCGAAATGTGAACATTATCAACCATTAATATCCAAAAACTTACAAAATTGCAACTATAATTACACAGATAAGAAGATTTACTTATTATGGAATAAAATCCCTGTCATAAATATTTTGTGCTTAAATAAAATTCACGCATCTGTAATTATAAAATCGTAAAGGAAAACAGAACGTACTCGTAATTTTACGAGGGTACAATTCCAAAATCTGCAATTAAATACAGACACAGATACGACATTTTCTTTGCCTGTTTGTATATGACTGATACATTTACGATGGGTGTACTTTACAAACAAGAATACGGTTTCAACAGACACGACAGCCTGTTTATGAGTACGAATCAAAAAGCGACACTCCACTGTCAAAATGACGTCACCGCTGTCACAGGCGTTAATAAACAAGCGAGAGTCATCGATCACAACAGTGCGCCTGCTGGGCACTCGAGCTCCCACACACCGTCTCAGGTAAGATTTTTCTTATTCTCTCTTTGAGAAATGTCTGTCATGAGCTGTAATAAAGGTTGAGAATTAATGAGGTTCATTTTCGCTGTGTTTCTTGGACATTTGCAGAATCAAAATTAAGAACGGGCTGAGGATAGTGAGCTAGCATAATGTAAGTTAACATTACAGGCAGCGAGCGCAGATTTTCTCAGTGAATAACTTAACGCTGTTTAACTATAACATGACATCTGTTGATTAAGTAACCTTTTTTAACTGTTTAAGTAGGGCTGGACGATATGGCAAAAATTTATATCACGATATATTTTTTTATTTCGGTCGATACGATATAATTCTGATATCGATATGGACAATAATAAAAAGAAAGGAAAAACTCCCAAGAACGCACACAATGGATGTCTGTACCTACAAATGTCTGCAAAGTGAATTTGCAAAGTCGATAATACCTCCAGACTCTTATAACTTTTTTTTTTTAAATAAAAACAGTACAAAAAAATGTGTTCACTTTTTATTTGTATTTAGCCTATACAAACAAGAAATGTGAAATAAACTATCAAATAAATAAAGCTCAAAAATTCATAAAAAATATGCAAAATAGTTTTTTAGAAAAATAAGTGTTGTAGTCTAACCAGCAGGACAGCAGTGACTTGTGATCTGAGTTTTGATGGAGTTAGAGGGAAGTTATTGACAGCTTTTGTAGTATTGGTTTTTGCGTTTTGCTCTTTGTAGACGGTCCCTAAGGATCGGTCTCTTTGCCGCCTGCGCATAGGCGAGATCAATATATTGCGTCCAGCACGTAGGAAAGCTCATTTTTAGGAAAATAAGGTCGTAGGTGGTTGTCTACATTGCGACAGTTGAAAAAATGTGCTATTTGTGTAGGAACAATGTTTCGGTCATGAGTTATTGATCCGGAAAATACGAATCTGCGAATCTGTTGCTAACTTTACTGAACTCTGACTCTCAGTATGTTTTATCGGGCGAAACTGCTTCAAATGGTGAAACAGATTTGATGTGTTGCCGCTAGTCAGCTACACTCTCTGGCACACATTGCAGAACACCGAAACTAAGTTTATCGGAACTTAAAAAGCCGAACCACTTCTACACCACTGCATTAGTCTTTCCTTTCTTATCAACTATTTCGTCTGCATTCTTACTTGTGGAAGCTTGTTCATTCGCATCTGTATTCAGAGCACTCATTTTGTAGCTAAAACTTTCTGCGGCGCAGCTTAAACCCAACTGCTATGCTGAGCGCTGGCAGCGTGTCTGTGTTGTTCGTCATCACGTAAGTGACATCAGATCACGCTCTTTCTGACGGCTGAGCACTGAACGTCATTTAGTGACAAGTGATACATGTATAAGATCTTATGTAAATAATAATATATATATTTATATATATGCAAATTTATATCGAAATATCGGAAATGGGTTTAAAAATCATATCATCGTTATTGAAAAAAATTCTATCGCGATATATATTGATATCGAATTATTGTCCAGCCCTATGTTTAAGTAACTCACAAACACCCTATAAGATCACCAGAGAACACAAACGAAACAAACCAATTTATCCAGTATAGGTAGGTAGATAAAACAAAGAAATTTTTTACCCTTATTTATTAATTGCAGTTTTAAATAAATCAGAATAAGCAAAATACAATGTGGTAATTAAGCAATCACCAATACAGAACAAACACACACGGAAAGAGAGAAACACACAGAATAGTATAACGCTAAATGGTAAT
Organism: Danio kyathit; assembly: GCA_903798195.1. NCBI lineage: Eukaryota > Metazoa > Chordata > Actinopteri > Cypriniformes > Danionidae > Danio > Danio kyathit. The sequence goes on from LR812542.1 coordinate 13,496,156, forward strand.
ATAAATGTTTATGGTAATAGTTTATTAATTATAATAATACAATATAATGTAACTAATAGTTTCATCAAGTAATATAACAAACAAATAATAACAAGTAATACCATAACATTTATATTTTTAGTTACTAATACCTTACTTTGTACAAATTTAAAGATAATATAAAAATATATATCTGAACATATCATCTCCTTTCCATACATCAATGAGGAGCTTAATTATTCAGCTTTCAGATAACATAACTTACAAGTCTGTTTCAAATGATTGCCCCTCATGTCTAGTTTTGTGGTCCGGGATCACATATTTAACATTTATTTAGTTTGATTCATAGTCTCATGAAAATGTTTAACATTACACACCTCTGGTAAGCACAAATATTTAAATAGCCTTTTGCTGATATCTTCATTACATAATAGATTAATGGTCTAGTTATAGTTAAACAGTGTTAAGTGATTCACTGAGAAAATCTGTGCTCGCTGCCTGTAATGTTAACTTGCATTATGCTAGCTCACTATCCTCGGCCCGTTCTTAATTTTGATTCTGTAAAATGTCCAAGAAACACAGCGAAAATGAACCTCACTAAGTCTCAACCTTTATTACAGGTCATGACGGACATTTCTCAAAGAGAGAATAAGAAAAATCTTTGTGTGGGAGCTCGAGTGCCCAGCAGGCGCACCGTTGTGATCGAAGACTCTCGCTTGTTTATTAATGCCTGTGACATCGGTGACGTCATTTTGACAGTGGAGTGTCGCTTTTTGATTCGCACTCATAAACAGGTTGTCGTGTCTGTGGTGAAACTGTATTCTTGTTTGTAAAGTACACCCATCGTAAATGTATCAGTCATATACAAACAGGCAAAGAAAATGTCGTATCTGTGTCTGTTCTAATAACAGATTTTGGAATTGTACCCTTGTAAAATGACGAGTACGTTCTGTTTTCCTTTACGATTTTATAATTACAGATGCGTGAATTTTATTTAAGCACAAAATATTTATGACAGGGATTTTATTCCATACTTATTAGAATGTTTTAATACACTAAAAAAATAATACATTTGCATCAAAAATCTGATTTTTTTAAATATTATTATTTATTTTTTTACATTTTACATGTTTCATACTATGACCAAAATCAGGTATACTCACATGTCACTAGAGGGAGTGGGTTTAGAAGAGGGACAAGAAAGACCTCCCTCCATTATATCATTAAAACTACTGTTCCCCACATTCTTGGCCAGCTAAAAAAAAAAAAACAACATGATGAAATGCTAGATAATAACAACAATAATAATATTAACTGGATTGTTTGTTATGAAATATGTATATTAAACAGTGCTTCCCACACAGACTTTATTGGGCAGGCTGCCCAGGTATATTAACGGCTGCCCAAGTATATTTAGTAAAAAGGTTTTTTTTTGCTATTATTAACATCCTTTTACCCTTTATTGTATCCGCTCAATATGACCAAACATCCGCGATCGATTAACCAAAAGAAAATCTCCTCTCTCGTTTACCAGTTTTGTTTTGTGTGCAGGAGACCTGTCAACACAGACAGTCTTATGTGCTCTGCAGACCCACAGAGACGCGCCTTTTTTGGACTTAAAAAAATTAATCCTGCCCGGGTTTCTAAATCTCCTAAAATGTCCGGGATTCAACTTTTGCTTTGGCTTTCTAAAGCTCGTTTGCGTTTTTGCATTATCTTTTTACTTAAGCCTACTTTCGCTTGGCTTCGTTGTGAAGATTTTTATCTAAACGACTCAACTTTACTATACACTCGAAGAAAACAAAATGACTGGTCTACACTGGCTGCAAAATGTATGTACACCATGAGTAATGGTTAATCAACACATTTGCCTTATTTAAATAATCTACATGTTTTAATCCTGTACAATTTTTAGAGATATTGTCTGTTTTTATTCCTTTTCTGGAATTTATTTCTCATTTGCAGATTATTTTATTTGTTTTGATGATGTTAATATATTGCATAGGCTAATTTATATACATATCTAAAATGTTTTAATGTTTAAAATGTTTGTGCACATGGCTCCAAAATAGCATAAAAGAAAAATAGTGGGTTTCTTTTTTATTTCAACAGTGTTTTTTTTTTTTACTTTAACCCATTGAAAAGAAACAGTGTATAACAGTGTCATCATAAATAAAATTATTTTTAAAAATTAAATTATGTTTTGTTTTGTCCCATAAAGTTAACTATTAATGTGATGTGGGTAAATGCTGTGTTTCAATCCGGCTACCACAGCAATTATATTTCAAACTTGTGGGAAGCACTGTATTGCCATGGGCCCAATACCCTGACGCTAAATAACTACTAAATAATCAACTAAATAATTATTAACCTAGGCATATTATGATGTGTGTAAGTATCATTTTACGTATGCATTCGAACTTGGTTATTATGATATATATATTTATAAAAAAAATGTTTGACGCATAAAGTATTATGATTTCGGCATTATTTATATAGGACAATATGATAATGAAAGACTAATAAAAATAATATAAAATCATTCACATATATTTACTTATTAATGTTATTATAATGTATATTAATGTATTATATATTAAATAGAAGGGGGCGTCACGGTGGTGCAGTAGGTAGCATGATCGCCTCACAGCAAGAAGGTCGCTTGTTCGAACCCCAGATGGGTCAGTTAGCGTTTCTGTGTGGAGTTTGCATGTTCTCCCCATATTAAGTCCAAAGAAATGCGCTATAGGTGAATTGGGAAAGCTAAATTGTCCGAAGAGTATGTGTGTGAATGAGAGTGTATGGGTGTTTCCCAGTGATGCCTTGCAGCTGGAAGGGCATCCGCTGCATAAAACATGCTGGATAAGTTGGCGGTTCATTCCGCTGTGGCGACCCCTGATTAATAAAAGGACTAAGCAGAAAATAAAATTAATGAATGAATAAAATAGAAGACACAGATAGTTGTATTTTAGCTTCTTAACTTTGGCTAAAATTTATTTGCACAAAATTAAATTGAACCTATACTTTGGGATCAAACCGAGCCATGTGGATCTGTAAGGATCCTTTCATGTTGTGTTTATAAATAAAATGTTGGGTCACACTTTATTTTGACGGTCCATTTGTTGAATTTAAGTTACATTGCAACTAATTATCATTAGATTATAAGTAGACTGTTAGGTTAGGGTTAGGGTTGGGGTTGGGGTTAGGGTTAGTGTAAGTTGACATGTAATTGCAAAGTTTCTTATAGTCAGTTAAATGTCTGTTGAAGGACTGTTCAATGTCAGTGTCAACAGATATTAAGCAGACAGTCTACTAATACTCAAATGGACCATCAAAATAAAGTGTTACCAAATGTTGGACCAACAAACATACCAAGAGTTCGGAGGTTCCCAGTTTGTCTAGCTCCATAGACTGGATGCGTGAGATGTGGACGCCCATCTCCCGGTGTATGCCTGAACATTCGATGCATGTCAGGATTCCCAGGTTAGTCGACAACCATTTGGGATCTGAAAAAATAATAAAAATAATAATAATAGTGAAAAAAATTATGAACAGCAAAGAAAAACAAATCAATATTTAACGTTAAAGAAAAAGTCCACCCAAAATGAAAGATTACTCACGGTTTACATACCCTCAAATGGTTACAAACAGTTTGGTTATTCTGTCGAACACTACAGAAGATCGATTTTGAAAAAAGCTGAAAAAGTGACTTCCATAGTAGGGAAAACCAATCCTAATGAAGCCAATGGTTACAGGTTTCCAGCTTTCTTCAAAATATCTTCTGTTGCGTTTATCAGATGAAACAAACTCATAAAGATTTTGAAACAAGTACAGGGTGAGTAAATTATGAAAGATGTTTAATTTTTGGTGGAACTATCCCTTTAAATGACTTGTTTTTTTATTCTTTACCACAAGGGGTCCTCGTTGGACTCGTACTTTAATGTTCTAGAACATTGAGAGCTAAATACTGTGCGGGTTTAATTCAGATTTGGATGTTATCAGTGTTTGTATGAGAAGATGATTTGTCTGCATCTCACTGTTAGCGGTAGTTGGATGCCAGTAAGATCCCTTGAGCAGAACCAGTGACAAGCCAACAAAGATAAGAGGACACACAAACACACGCGACCTCTAAATACAGACAGCTCTTCTCCAGCAGCTCCCTCTGCATGATGAGTAAATCCCAAATGTACTCCTCCTTCATTTCTCCTATTCATTTCTGATACAAAATTAATGTCAATATAAAATTCTTTCATTCATTCACTTTGATTTTGAGCATTAACAACAAAGGGTGAAATAAACCTGTTTAAACATACGAGTCACAGGTGAACAAGTCATGCAAACTAGCAGAGATTAGAATGTTTAGCCCTCAGCTGAGGGGATGAACAACAGATGAACACAGACCTACAAGCCTATTAGACAGTCATAGCATCACCATGACACGAATAAATGAATGGGATTGTTCTATTAGGTTATTTCAAGGAGTGTAGTCATTGATTGATTTGAATCATTAGTCAAAAAGGCTCATAAAGTCCCTTTTCCCTATTCTCTTTTTTAATATTTAATTTTTTATGAGCTAACAGGAAAGCAAAATGTCATTTTTTGAAAGTCCAAATGACAACAAATATGAATTGAAGTCAAATATTTTGTTGGATAAAAACATGCTAGAGTGTTTATTCATCTACAGACATTACTGTAATCAAAATCCATGAACAAATGCTAGGGTTGACAATATTATTTTAATATAGCATAATATAATATAACATAGGAATATAATATAATATAATATAATACAATACAGTATAATATAATATAATATAATATAATATAATATAATATAATATAATATAATATAATATAATATAATATAATATAATATAATATAATATAATGTAATATAATAAATTTTATATTTTAATAACAATATGATCCGTTTTAAAATCTATGAACTCACTGACAACAATAGAACTTGCCTTTGTAGCTATTTACAGAATTACTACAGAACTATTTACAAATTCAATTTAGATCAATATTTGTTAAATTTCTTTGTGAGATCAAGCAAATCATAGAATATAATAAGTAATTACCAAAATCAATTAAATTTACAGTAAACACTTTTATTGACACATATGGATAAAAATGAAGCTTCCACTGAAATATGCTGTTCATAATTTGTACCTCCAATTTAATTGTAACGACTATTAAAGGCTGAAAAAAATAACATTTGAATTTCTGTTATTTTATAAGCCAAGGTTAGACTATGATATTAACACATGTATAAAAACCCAGGGTATTACACTTATATGGGGATTATTTCAAGTTATTATATTGAAAAATGTAAGTCAAAATGACACAAGCACAACATTTCTGTTAGATATTACAGTGGGTGACACTTTAAAATGAGCATTACTGCTGCGAGTGATACCGCAGCCGTACTAAAGGAGTAATGCTGCATTCACACCAGATGCGGAAGAAGCCTTAAGCACGAGTGATTTACATGTTAAGTCAATAAACATCCTGCGGAGCGAATGAGGCAGCGCGAATGATGCGATTTGCGCAATTGACGCGCTTAACGATTGTGTCGCTCCAGTTGGAAAATCTGAACTTCAGCAGACATTCGCACCACGTTAACCAATCAGGAGCTTTCTCTTGTAGGGGCGTGTTTATGACGTAGCGCCTGTTGTTGGTGTCCCAGGGGGAAATCCTCCTGCCGACGACAGGCAACAGTTGATCAAACTGGGCTTGGCTTAGTCGGAAGCACCGCTGAAAGCTTCCATCATCCAGGTATAGTTTCTGAAGGAATTTATGAACTCACAAAGCTGGATGCACCAATGAAAGGATCTAATGGACTCAGACACAGCTCCAAATGAATCGACACTGTTTTTCATCCTTCAAAAAGAACATAAACACAGTTATTCTCTCAATAAAATCCATGTTAGCCATTTAGGAATGAGACAAAAGCCCTGCCCATGACGTGAATCCACGTCTATTGTGAAGTGAATTTGACGTGCGAACGAAGTGGATTTGACACGCGAATGAAGCAAGTAAACTCAAAATGTTCATGCGTCTATTTAAGCGCAGATAGCGTGATTTATCCGCGTCTGGTGTGAACACAGCATGAGAATAGGGGGCACAAAGGGGCAGGATGCGAATGGACAGAAATATACAGTAGCTGTAAATACTCTGCTACTTGTAAATGAAGATGAAACAATGAAACAAAGCATTATAATTCCTTTATTAATCATTAAAAAACTTGTAAACAAGCTTTACTATCATCGTAAACGTGTTAAGTGAAATGAGGATTCATTTTGGAAAGTAGAATTAAAGAAACAAAAGACAACTAAAATGAAAGTACAAACATACAAATAAGTAGGCCTAAATAAATAAACAAATAAATGAAATTTTTTAGCCTAAATATAGAGAAATGTACAGTGTTTATTATTTTAAAGTGATAGGACTAAGACAGTCAATAAATAAGCTTTTTCATTTATGTTTTCATTTACAGTTTTTGTTGTTGATTATATTTTACTATCTTATTTTATGTCTCAAATATTGTACATAAATAATAAATGAATAATTAAATAGGCCTAAATAAGTATTTATTTAAAGACATAACCAGCCATCTGGGAAATGGTTTGAATTTCCACTTAGTAAGAAAAAAAAAACGTTAAGTGTTCCATTTAGGACGACACTACATTCATATACTATGCTTTTGAGTGTGTAAGTGCATAAGTACATAGTGTATGGTGTGCCATTTGGGACGCAGCTTTTGGTGCCATACCATGGCGTAATGATACACTTGAAAATAGCCACCAGCTAGGCTTACTAACTTATTCTAAGCTTATTCTAATGCATATTGTCATTGTGTCTACTGCAGCCACGAGACAGTAAAATGAGAAAGAAAAAAATGTTTCTTTAACATTTACTCCTACATATTTAAAACTTTTGAATATATTTGTTTTACTCATAAGTAATGTAAAACCAAACTTCAACAATATGTAGTTCATATCACTTTGTGCTACAACAAAAATCTCATTACCTTTATACACCTAGTGCATAAAATGGCAGCCACACATACATAACACATGGCCAACAGCAAAGCAATGTGCTAACACCCACAACACCTGACTGCAGAACAACACAGCAATGTGCTAACAACCTCCCAGAACACCTAAGAAAAGACACAGAAACACCCAGAACCCCTTATTTGTGGCTACACTGATGTATAGTTATTAATAGTACAAATAAATGTCTCATTAGCATACACTTCTGTAGGTAAGCTATTCACCATACTGGAACCATGAATGCTCGAGAGCAAGCAGGCCTTCTGCAACCCCTGTTATACACATGACTTCAGCAGGTTTTGTTCTGCTAATGTACCCCATTAAATCTAATATACAGTTGAAACCAGGAGTTTACATTTACTCTAAAAAAGGAACATAGCCATTTTTTTTTTAAATGTCTGATGGTAAATCATACTAAACGTTTACTATTTTAGGTCTGTTAGGATTACCTAAATCATTTACATTAGCTAAATGCCAGAATAATGAGAGAATTTTTTTTTTTTTTGAGAAATTTTTATTAATTTCTAGACAGTCAAAAGTTTACCTACATTTCCTTGGTATTTTTTTAGCTTTGCTTTTAAACTGTATAACTTTGGTCAAATGTTTTGGGTATCCTTCCACAAGCTTCTCACAATAGTTTGAAGAAATTTTGGCCCATTCCTCCTGACAGAATTGGTGTAACCGAGACAAATTTGTTGGCTGTCTTGCTCGCACAAGCTTTTTCAACTCTGCCCACAAATTTTATATAGGACTGAGCTCAGGGCTTTGTGATGGCCACTCCAAAACATTCACTCTGTTGTCCTTAAAGCACATTTTAACTAATTTGGCAGTATGCTTAGGGTCATGGTCTGTTTGGAAGACCCATTTGTGGCCAAGTTTTAATTTCCTGGCTGATGTCTTGAGATGTTGCTTCAGTATTTCAACATAATGTTTTTTCTTCATGATGCCATCTATGCTGTGAAGTGGACCAGTCCCTTCTGCAGCAAAACAGCCCCACAACATGATGCTGCCACCCCATACTTCAAAGTTGGGATGGTGTTCCTAAGCTTGTAAGCTTTCCCCTTTGTCCTCCAAACGTAACACTGGTCATTATGGCTAAACTGTTCAATCTTAGTTCTATCAGACCACAGGACATGTCTCCAAAAATTATTATTTTTCCCAGAGTAATTTAGCAAATTGTAATCTGGCTTTTTTGTTGATTTTGGCTTGTTGATTTTCCCATGTTGTCACACAAGGAAGCAGTGTGTTTGAGGTTTTCCTTAAATACTATTCTACAGTTATGCCTCCAATTAACTCAAATGTTGCCAATTAGCCAATCAGAAACTTCCAAAACCTTGACACCATCAGCTGAGCTTTTTCATAATAATCTTATTGTATGTAAACTTGACTTTCAAGAAAAGTTATAACAATTTCTCAAAAAATATTTGTCTCATTATTCTGCTATTAAGCATAACATAAACAAATTTGGCAATCCTAACTTACCTAAAAGAGAAAAAGTTTAGTCACATTAACATCAGACTTTTTTAAAATGGTTATGTGCCTTTTTATACAGTGTATGTAAACTGTATATACAAAAGTTAAAAACCTGTAATATGTTAATACATATAAAAACACAAAGTAATGCATTCACATCTGTGAAAGTTTGTACAATCTTTTAGCAATTTGTAAATTTTTTATAAGCAGATTCTGCACAGTGCTGTGGCATATTGGAAAGCTCATTGATTACTGTGAGTGATGACACACTGACCTTTTCAAGCTGGCAGATGCACCTTGTCTGAAGCAGTCCAGTGTGGCATCTGAGTATATAACTATGAATGTATAAACCACTCTGAACTTTTTATGAATTGCACTGGAACATAACAATATGCTAATAACATTCATTCATTCATTTTCTTTTCGGCTTAGTCCCTTTGTTAATCTGGGGTAGCCACAGCGGAATGAACCGCCAACTTATCCAGCATATGTTTTACGCAGCGGATGCCCTTCCAGCTGCAAGCCATCACTGGGAAACACCCATTTCCCATACACTACGGACAATTTTAGCTTACCCAATTCACCTATACCACATGCCTTAGGACTTGTGGGGGAAATCGGAGCAGCCAGAGGAAACCCAAGCAAACACGGGGAGAGCATGCAAACTCCACACAGAAACGCCAACTGACCCAGCCGGGGCTCGAATCAGCGATGCTAATAACAACAACTTATAAAACTTATAAAACTTGCAAACTGCATACCAACGGAATGACATGCTGTAATTGTAAACCACCTTAAAACCCTCACTAACTTCATAAAACCAAGTCACCTTTTTTTCTATAATGCTTTCATAATATGTCAAAGCAGCTTAAGATAGATGAAGCAAAGAGATTAAACATTTTAACGTTTCAGATAGTGGAACATTTCAACAAATCAGGCAGGCAGGAGAGTAATGGTAGAATGCTAGTGTAGTTGTAGTTAAATTAAAATGAATTCAGTTGAGTTTACTTCACTGTTTAAAGGTTCAAGACACCCTCGAGTACTTTTTTAAAAAATGTTAACAGATTTGTGTTGAGCATCAATTAAGACAACGTTAGCGCCTGTCAGCTTTAATTGTGGGAAAAACTGGATCATTTTGAGCTTTTGTCAGCTAATTTTATCTTCCGGGTTTAAAATAATTTTTGGGGCAGGATCAAAATCGGTGACGTATCGCGAATCTGCTAGGGGAGTGATGACATGTCGGGTTCTCATTATTATTCATACCAGAGTTTACTTATCCTATGAGAAGACCCTGTTTCTTAATTATTCATGAGAGCACGTGCTTTCTGAAGGCAAGGCAGACCTGCCAAGCTGTGAGACTGGGTGAGACCGCGTTCACGTACGGCAAGCAGTATTTAGCCAATCATGAAGGGTTGTAACGTTATGTGTTTCCATGATTCACGGGGTTTGTTGCATGTGTTTCCCTGTGATGCTGTCAGGGTTTACAGCAAGCATTTTTGTCGAGAGAGCTGTACGAGTATTGGAGAATGGCAGACTTTGTCTTTTATCAGTTGAGTTTGTTACCATTCAGACACATTGCCTATATCCTTGCTGCTGTTCGCCTATTTTTAAAATCCTCCATCCAGATTACCGGCAGGGCTAATGGTTGGAATAGATAGTGAAAGAGACCTGCTGCACTGCTATCCACTGTGTTTGCATTCAGACCCGGCGATTCAGGAGGACAGAAGTCCTCCTCATTTACAGTGTTTACATGATTATCTTTATAATAAATAACAAATTGTGGCTATGTGTATATGAAATTACAAATAACATATGTAGCAGGGCATTAAATTACTTACTGTTTATTTCTTTGCATTGTAACTTTGTAAACTATAAAAATCATGGTTCTCACGATTTGGGTCTCATTTTGTGAGCCAACTGACAACAGTTGTTCGCTATCCTTTTTTCCCCCTGCTCTGCTGGCCACGACCACTCCTCCCTCTGCTTGCAGTGCTCCACGCCCATTATGAAGCATTTTTTTTAAAAATACTGAGGTAGATTTAAACTGAAAGAGGGAGGTTTTATGGCCCTTTAAGTTCAGTTTTAGTTATTGTTGAACTTCACTGAAGAGCAGCTCCACCAAAGTACATCTCCACCAGCCCCAACCAGGGACGACTGTCAGTAGCAAGAAACCAAAATTCCATTAATTGACTGATATGGAGAACAATCCTTGGGAGAAACTAGACTCAGCCAGGGAGACCAGTTCTCCCCTGGCCAAATATGAAGCAAAGCTGCAGTCTGGACCTCACTATATTTCAACTTATTAATGTACTTAAAATCAATCAGAACAACTTAACAACATAGCAACATTCTAATCTAAACCACCCAGAGAACCCTGAGAAGTATTTTAGCAACCTCAGTGGAAGATACCTATGTACTAATATCAGTCTAGCATCTGCAAAATACTTTAACTGTTCAGTTCAGTAGTTACAGCGTATATCTATATTTGGTTGCCTTATATAAGGTCTGTTCAAATTTAGAAGAAATATTAAGGGCCCTATCATACACTCGGCGGAATAAGGCGCAAGACATGTTTGGCGTGATTTGTTGCAATTTTCAGACCAGTGCAACAGTAATTTTCACATTGTGCGCCACGTTTTTTAATTAGCAAATCCATTTGCGCCACTTAGTGGACAGAAAGGAGGTGTGTTAAGGCGCATTGTTGGTGCGTTGCTATTTTGAGGAACTGAAATAGGCCGCGACATTGACCAACTGAAAGCTGAAGTCCAGAGCAGAGCGTGTTAGTTATGTGCCTGTGCAGGTCCAAACACTTACACATTTCTTAATACTCACAAGATGTACAACAACACACAAATATCTTCACATATGAAAAAAATAAAGGATTAAAACGTTACAAAAATATTATTTTCTACATAAATATAATAACAACTACCTCCATGCCTTCTTCACATCGAGTTTTTTTTTTTCTTTTTATTCATGACAATTTGCATTTGTATGTTATTATTTTTATTATTATTATTATTATTATTATTATTATTTATTATATGCATATTTATATTAGCTTATTTAAAACAAGTTTAGATTTGTCCACCTGTCAGGTTTTGGAGACGTATACATTCCCATATGGGGCATAAGAATAGGGCGTGTGTTTGGCTATAACTCACACTTCGTTATTATTGTTTATTTATTTGTTTGCTAGAAATTAGAACTGAATTTAGAAATAGTTTTGAAACAAATCTTTGTGCTTAACAAACAAAATTAAATATGTAGGCTAATGGATGTCCTCAGTGGAGTGCATACAACATCGTTTCCTTATCCACGAAAGTAAAGATGTCGAATGGAGGAGGCTCAGTCTTTATCCTCGCACTGCAGATGGTCTGTTTAACTGTTTTTTTGCCAGTGAAGCATTCAGTTTTTCCACTTACAAAGTCAGTAAATAGCAAATGTGCCATGGCGCGGCACAACTGACTCTTAAATGGAATGGGGGATGAGATTCTGATTGGTTTAATGCATGTTATGCTCAAAACACACTCAATACTCATTAAAGGGCACCTATGGTGAAAAATCTACTTTTCAAGCTGTTTGGACAGACATATGTGTAGGTATAGTGTATAGACCGTCATATTGGGGGGATATAAACACACCCAGTCCTTTTTTTTTTTAAATTCAACAACATAAAAACGGTGGACCAATTGGAGCGGTTTCGAGACAGACCGCAACTTGACGTAGGAGTGCGGTCCCCCCGTTCACCAAATTGATTGACAGCTGCGTATTAACATGTCTCCGTAGTAACGTTTATAATCCTATCAACAAGACAGGACGTGCGCAAAGCAACCGGCAATAAAAGGTCTGTTCAGTTTGCTAGGATCATCAATCATCATCAAATGTGATCAAGAGTGAGTTTTACAAGTTTAAAATCTTTTAAAACAGTGCATGTTTGTAATAAATTACAGCGATTTACTTCAGCTTTACTTCATCACCACAGGCGCGTGTCAGAACAATTATACAAGAAGACGCTTCAATCCCGGTTTGTGGACGTTAAATCAGGTTTATTTTGTACATTAACGTAACAGATATCTATACAGCAGTGGATATTAACCTGTATCCTGTCACATTTGCGTGCAAAGACAGTGCAAAGCTAAATGCGCGCGCTTTATGTGTGTGTGTGTCTGCGCTGGGTGTGTGCGTGAACTTTGTAACGACATTGTGTGACTCGTCGTTGCAGGTCCACAACAAATGCATCAAATAATCATTGGTAAAGGTCTTACTGTAGTTTTTTCTCACAAACGTTACGTGAGATCTGCTTCTTTTATGTCTGTCAGTTGTCTGAGGCAGCTGAGGGCGGAGACTGAGGCACGCTGACAGGCATGTGGAAAGGGTGGGAGGGGAGGACTAGCCTTAAAGGTCCAGTACACAAAAACAGCAAAAAGCTGTTGAGAGCTATACAATACAAACTAGTGAATGCTATAATAAATAATCTGATGGGTGCTTTAAGCTGAAACTTTACAGACACATTCTGGGGACACAAAAGACTTATATAAAATCTGGAAAAAGGGGTAACCTAGGTGCCCTTTAAGAAAATAAGCACAGCCTGTTAGACCATGCGCCGGGGTGCAGAGCATATTTTTCCTTCCTTAAAATAGCAAAAGTGGATCAGACACGCACTTAATGCTTTTGAGCAATGCACTTTAGACTTTGCGCCTAGATTGTTAAAATAGAACCCTTAAAGTCAAACTAAATCTGATTGGTTGTGTTTTTTTTTTTTTTTTCATTCAACACCTTTCTTTTTTTAAGGATTTTAATTGCACTGTTAGTCTGTGTTGTTAGAATTGTAGTGTAGACTTCAGAATGTATGGATTTGAAACTTCCTCTTGCTCTGCTTGGTAGCAATGGTAATCAAACAGAATCAAAAAAAAAGTATTGTTTGTTAACGTGACAAAATCAGGACAAACTAAAACAAGCATTAAGAGACCCTCTCCTGGACTACATCTCTTCCCCCCTTGTAGCAAAAAGAAAACAATGAACGAGAAAGAGGTTGATCAAATAATCCCTGGAGCAGCAGCCGCCCTCTTAGAACTTTCAGCACAGCTTGCATGAGCCAATTACATAAGAGAGTGATGTAACAGTGCTTGCCTGTCCTGACTGCCTGATCCTCACACTCACACTGCTGCTGCTTCATCATCAGAAAGACAGACGGATAGAGTGAGAGAAACTAAAACCGGGATTTAAAAAAAATAAAAAAAATAGAGACAGACTGTTGGCAGAACATGAGTGAAAAAAAGACCTGAGAGGAGAGAGAATGAAAGGAATTACCAGAGAGACCGATATCTTTCTAGTATTTAAGCCTGGGCTGTTCAATTGGTGGTGTTTTCATCCAGCCAGAGGGCACACAGACTATGCACTGGTCACACATTCGCTTTGAGCTGTTTTTCTACTAATTAGTTCATCCACAAGATGGCAATGCTGGCCTCGGTCAACATTTCACAAGCAAAAGGAAAAGGAAGACATGGTACATCAACAACAATGAACCACCATAGATGGAACAACAAGAGTTAGCCACAATAACAGACACTTGCTAAGAAACAGCAGCAATTCTAGTTTAAAGATGGTGTTGTCAGTCATAATTTCTAGAAAAAAATGGTGCAGCCATTAGAAGAGGATGACATCCACTCTGTGTGTGTGGAGGGGGGTTGTTTCCTAATTAAAGAGCGGTGTGGTTTAGGCATGGGCCGGTATAAGATTCTGACAGTTTAATAACCTTGGATAAAAATATCACGGTTTCACGGTATTGTGATTACTAAAAAACAACAACTTTTTCTCATTGAGCACAATATATTTTATTTTAAGAAACATTTGGACCAGTAGCTTTTGTTGTGGAGGTTCCTTTCCTGCTGAAGATACTGTTGCCCTAAAAAAACTAAATAAAATAGTTGTGAAAAACATGTATATATATAAAAAATAATAATAAAAAAAAAAAACACATATACAGTACCTTAGAAATGGTATTATAGAAAACTTGGCGGTTTTAAAACCTTGGCTTTTGCAAACCACGGTATACCTTGAAACCGGTAATGGTCCCATGCCTAGTGTGGATCTGCTAAAATCAACCAAAAAGTGCCCAGGGGTAGCTTAAATAATGTGTCGTTGCTCTATGGGTAAGGGATTCATCAGAATAAACAGCAAAAATTAGTCCAAGGGACTCGAAAAATGTGGGAAAAAAATATTAAAAAGCCATTGTGTGTATACAGTTGAAATCAGAATTATTAGCCCCTTTTGAATTTTTTGTCTTTTTTAAATATTTCCCAAATGATGTTTAACAGAGCAGGGAAATGTTCACAATATGTCTGATAATGTTTTTTCTTCTGAATAAAGTCTTATTTGTTTTATTTCGGCTAGAAAAGAAGCAGTTTTTATTAAAATTATTAGCCCCTTTAAGCTATATATTTTCTCGATAAGTCTACAGAACAAACCATTTTTATACAATAACTAATTACCCTAACCTTAACCTAATTAACCTAGTTACGCCTTTAAATGTCACTTTAAGCTGTATAGAAGTGTCTTGAAAAATATCTAGTAAAATATTATTTACTGTCATCATGGTAAAGATAAAATAAATCAGTTATTAGAGATAAATTATTAAAACTAATATGTTTAGAATTGTGTGGAGAAACTCTTCTCTCTGTTAAACAGAAATTGGGAGAAAAAATAAACAGGGGTTCTAATAATTCAGGGGGGCGAATAATTCTGACTTCAACTGTATATTATACAGTTTATACAGAATTATTAATATTCTAGCCGAAATAAAACAAACAAGACTTTCTCCAGAAGAAAAAATATTATCAGACATACTGTTAAAATTGACTTGCTCTGTTGAACATCTTTTTTTTTTTTTTGTAAATAATTCCCAAATGCTCAAAGAGGGGCTAATAATTCTGACTTCAACTGTATATATAGAGCACATTTAAAAACAAGAATTACCAAAGTGCTGTACATAAGTCAAAGTAAAATAAAAGACTGAATATAAAAACATAAAAATATGCCCAGTGAAACGACGGAATAAATGTAAAAATGAAGCAGTAGAAAGGACTATTAAAATAATATCAAAAAGCCAAGCTAAATAGTAGGGATGTCCCGATCAGGTTTTTTTTTGCCCTCGAATCTGATTCATTTGATCTTGAGTATCTACTGATACCAAAACCCGATCCGATACTTCTATAAAACATAGAGGCTTAGTAGAGACATGGGAGCTACGAACAAACTTTTATATGTCTGTGGTGAATGAAACATGGGATACATCTTATAACAGGACAAGTAGTTTGTCAGAAATCTTCTTATAAAAGGCTGGTAGAGATTTTTTTGTGAAATAGTGGCGAGACAGCATTTCAAATTGAGTTCTACGTTTGTTTTTGAGGTGTCTTATCAGGTTTGTTGTGTTAAATGTAGCTTTTTCCTTTCCACCTCTTGCAATGCCAAGTTTACATATCTCACAATGTGGGCAATGACAATGAGGGCAATGGCAATATTGGCAATGGCAATGTTGTCGTCGTCAGTGTTGGGGAGTAACTAGTTTCATGTAACAGCGTTACATAATTTAATTACACAATAAAAGTAACAGTATTTCGTTGCAGTTACTGAGAAAAAATGTGTAATTAAATTAGAGTTAATTATGAAAATGTTAAAGATTACAAATAGGGTTACATCTAAATATGTTGAATAATATTAATCTGTTGCTTTGCCTGTTTTTGATATGCACGATGCCTTCTGCTAAGGCCATTTGTTAAAGCGGTGCTATTCTGATGCTTTTTTCAGTTACGTTAATCCTCTCTGCCACTGAAAGCATTAGGCTACTACAACCAGTCTGAGAGCTGCCACCATGGCAAGTGATAAAAATCCATTTCATTGCTGGAAATTTAAAAATAATTTCACCCTGAAATCCGAGAAGGGCACAAATATAACAGTTAAGCGCAAAAATGTTTTCCCAGCTGTTAAAATACTTTCAACATCAAAGGCTTCAGTGTCGAACCTGAGGAACCATCTGCAGGTATGTAACCTAGCCTTTCTTTATTTTATAAAAGCAAATGTTTTTGTCGTTATTGTGAGTGTAAAGAAATAAAAACAGACCCTTTTATTTCGAATGATATATTATGACTCACAAAGTTATCGATTTGTGAAATTCAGGGCACCAACAGACTCCTCTGGCCAAAGCAATTTTATCACATTAACAGTGTTGGGCAGTAGCGTTGCTACAAGTAGTGATGCTACTAGCTTAACTACATTTCTCAGTAGCGTGGCAGTAGCGTTGCTACTTTATAAATCAAATAGCTTTTCAGTAGCGAAGCTATTTTATTAGTCAAGTAGCACAGTAGCATCCACATAAGCTACATTTACCCATCGAGGATCAATAAGCGATGGCACCGACAGTGAGGCTGGTATCTAGCTGATGACAGTAAATCCATATGATGGCGAGAATGACGACTTCTTCCTGATTTTCGGTGGTCAACAACAAACTTTTTGGTGCGTTACTGCCACCTCTTGCTCTGGGGTGCGTTTCCCAAACAACGACGTAACTCGCGGCTGAACTATCATAGTGCAATGCACACGTTTGGCAAAAAAACGATGTAGTGACGAGTGTTTCCCAAAACCCGTAGTTTCTCTGTCGCAGATCCATCGCTTGAACCACGTTAGTTATAACTTAAAACGCCCATAATGATGCTCTAAACGGGGTGGTGTAACTTCTTTAGAGAACAACCCCACCATTTCTTTAAGCAAATTATATTGTTTTCCACGCACACGCATTTAAAATAAAATCCAATATTAGTTTTGGTAAAAACATGCACTCGCTTTCCATATTAATTAAAAATATAAGTAAATGGCACATATAGAGCCTGTGTTTCCTTTACTAATATTATTGAGAAGTTGAACATTACATATTCTATTCTAAAACATAAAATCACTTACAAAAGCTAACACTATTCTAATATCATATATAAATCATATAAATAAATAAATAAATAAATAAATAAAGAGGCGATTTATTATAAATATATTTACTTTAATAATAATATTAATAATGATGATTATTATTATTATTATTATTATCATTATTATTATTATTATTATTATTATTTATGATATTGTTTATATATTTAAAAAAAATACAATTTGACACATGCAAACCACAGCAGAAAGTTCTAACCAACAGACCCATGTCATATACAGCAGAGAAACTTAATAAATAACCCACTATAAAATAAAAGAATTAACGTATGCTATGTTTTTTTATTTTCACAAGCTTTGGAGACGTACTGTAACATAATTTCCGTTTTTAAATATACCTATAGCTTTCGCCATGTGGCTGTGTTCAAAATGATATTAATGTTTTCAAAGTGCACTGCGAAGGGAGCACAATTGTAAACATGAAGATCGCTAAAACTGAACTGTAAAAATACTTTGAAAGCAAATTACACCTAAGAGAGATTAACTTAATGCTTTTTTATTTTTAATAATTCCAACTTTGAATGTTAGAATGTTCTAAATGAATAGGGCATAGGGGGGATAAGTGGGAATAGAACACAGCCAGGAACTATGCTTTTAACTACAGCTTCAAAGGTGTCGTTTCAAATGCTCAAGTTTGCGACGTTGTTCGTTGGAGCGATGGATTTGGGAAACAGCAAATCAACGAACTTGATGTTTGTAACGACAGAACTTGCGACCTTAGTTGGCTAACGATGGTTTTGGGAAACGCACCCCTGGTCGGTGATGTCGCCAACCAATCTTTGTGCTGACACAAGAAACTTGCTTCATGGAAAGAGGACTGAGGGAGAGGTCTATATATATAGTTTACTGTAGTAAAGGCTAAAGTATACTATGGTTACTGTCAGTTCATGATAGTTACTAATATACTACATTATGTAGTGTAATTTATTAATGAAGAGTTATATATATATATATATATATATATATATATATATATATATATATATATATATATATATAGAGTTATATACAATATAACGCTCATTCCTAAATATTTCCCTTTAATATGAATCACTATAGTATTTTAAATGTGTAACATCTGGTTTTATTGGATTTTTTTTGTTTTTGTTTGGTACAGCATATTATTTAGAGCAAATAACTGAACTATTATGCCTCATATGTTTCTTTGACAGTTTTATTGACCACTAAAATATGATTGTATTGGATTTAAGTTGCTTTGATTTAAAAATTAAAATTTCAAAAATAGCTTAGATGCATTTTTGATTGCAAATGCCACAAAAATCACCCTGCACAACTAACTAAAAATAAGATTTTTGTAACAACAGTAAACACTTTTTTTGTTCTAAAGTCTGGTTTTGTGGTGGCTGTACTTTAAATTTAAATTAATATAATCTTAATTCAAGTGATGAAAGATGTTGAAATTCTAACAGTAAACAGAGCTACTGTAAGCTCACACCTGCTTGGTATGAATGCTTGAAAATTATTTAGTTGAAAATATCCATTAGAAACTTAAAAGTAATCAAAAAGTAATCAGTTACTTTACTTTTATAAAGTAATTGAAAAGGTACACTACTTATTACTTTTTAAATAGAGTAATTTGTAATCTATTACATTTCCAAAGCAACATCCCAAACACTGGTCGTCATCAACTTTAGAATACCTCCAGACCGCAGACATACTTGTGCTTTCCGCTTCAAGCTGCTTCCGTGTTCTACTTTGCCAGCATTTAACCAATAGCGTCTGTCTGCAACAAAGTGATGTCATGCCGCACACGTTGCTGCTTCTGTGAAGTCAAGAACGAGGTCTAACTCTGTGCCACTGCATAACTATAGATGTTTTAAAACATAATCAGAATATATACATATATAGTCCTGATCGGGAGGTAACGTCCAATTCCAATAGAGTCTGAAACCGCGTATTCGAGTCCGATTTCCGATCACACGATCAGATCTGAACAACCCTACTAAATAGGTACATATTTAGGAGTGAATAAAAAGTAAATGGTGATAGAGCCATTCTAATCTTAAGGGGCAAAGTGTTCCATAACCAAGAACCGGCCACAGAGAAAGCTCTGTCCCCTCTACGTTTCAATTTGGACTGAGGAACTAAAAGAAGATTTTGATCACTTGATCTAAGATCTTACAGGAGGTTGAGGATAGATTATAAAGGGATTTATATACTGTACCAGCACTTTAAAATCAATTCTGAATTGAATGGGCAGCCAATAGAGGCCCCTTAGAAGAGGGGTAATGTGGTCATATTTTCTACTATTAGAAACAAATCTAGCAGCAGCATTTTGGACCAACTGAAGGAGAGAAATTTGAGATTTTGAAATTCCACAGTAAAGTGCATTGCAGTAGTCTAACCGTGACGTAATCAAAGTGTGAACAGCCATCTCTAGTGTGGTGGGATTTAAAAAATGTTTGACTTTAGACAGCAAGCGTTCACTTCAAAAAAAAAAGTTCATAAAAACTGGAGTCAATAACATTTAAACAGAGTAGAAATGTAACTATAAAACAAAAGTTTAGGCAGCTGAAGGAATACAGGCAATAATCACATTAGACTGCTCTGTATTTTGCACAAGGTTACGTTTGACCTACTTCTGGTTGTGTTTTGTTTATAAAAAATTGCTGACATTTAAATTAAATGTGACTTATTTTGCCACTTTTGCACTTGTTAATAATGTTTTTTTTTAAATGTGAAGGGTATTTTTTAAGGTTGAATTATGTATGTGCAGGTTTATTAGAAACACATTTTATTACTGCCATTGTTTTGTA
Source organism: Danio kyathit (assembly GCA_903798195.1). Taxonomy (NCBI): domain Eukaryota; kingdom Metazoa; phylum Chordata; class Actinopteri; order Cypriniformes; family Danionidae; genus Danio; species Danio kyathit. The sequence goes on from LR812542.1 coordinate 13,516,443, forward strand.
ACTTTGACATTGATCTAAAAAACTAAACTAAAAACTAAAGTATATTTCAGGTTTAACACAACACAAGCTTAGAGCAGGTGCCGCTTAAATAGTGCCTATTGAAAACAAGAGTCAATACTATCATGGAAGCCTTTAAGTCATCCACCTTCACAAACATTTACCAAAGTTGTTCTGTAGTAATCAAACTGTTTTACATACAATGTTTTGGCAGAAATTTAGTACAAACAGTTTCTGTTATTAAATGTGTACTCTAGTGTATGTTGCATTTAATTTGCTAGATGAAAAAGCAATAAATAGAATATATTGCTGTCATAAAACTATAGCAGTTTTTTTTTTCCTGTGGTTAAAGTGTTTGCCACTCATTTAGACTGTCAGAAGATTTACCCCTATATAAATTAGACGTACAATTTAAAAATGACCTTGTATCCATAAATCTCCCATCAAATAGCGCACTATTAAGGGAGCAGTCATTTCATCACCTTGGAATTATAAGGTTCTATCTGCGTTCTGAATGATTTTGAGATATTGAGCTTCAAAGCTTTTGCATTCCATAGCAAACAATATGCGTGTAGCATTTGTTTTTTTTAAATAAAAAGTCTTAAAATGTAAACAATTTATAAAAAACATCCCATAACGTAAATAAGTTGTCATTTAATAAGAATATGTCAATAACTCAATTTTGACAAAAATGTCAGATAGAACCTTATAATTCTAAGGTAACGATTTGTAGTGGCATAATTTCAGAATTCAAGAGCACTAACTGTGCTTAAATGAATTAAAGTGTGGATCTACTTTGATAAACAGAATGTATTGCTGTCATAACACTATCCTGTGGATACAGTGTTTGCCACTCATTTAGACTGTCATAATATTTTGATTTACCCCAATATAAATTAGATGTATAATTTATAAATGACCTTGTATACATAAATGCCCCATTAAATAGTGCACTATTGAGGGAGCAGCCATTTTTAGTGGCATTCAAAACCATAGTGGACATTGTGATGTGCAGGTAATTAATCCTGAAATGCACAGCAATATGAGCATACAACCGTTGTACACTCAATGGCTAGAGAACACCCATCTTCCACTGTTACAGTTTGGACGCAGAATGAATTTCCATGTCTGACAACAAGATGACATTCACATCAGAGTCTATTTGGTAAAAGTTTCTAAATAAATCATTATTTAAATGTTCAATTAGTATACATGACAGAAATAAAAATTATTTGATTCATTACTAATGGACAGCTTGGCTTCCTGTTATGACGTGCAGCTGAAACGATGCACAAACGGAACTCGCTGCTAAAATCAACGAAAAAAAGCCTGAAAAACGTATTAAATCCAGAACGTATTAAAACATTTGATATTCAGTTAAAAACAACTTAAGAGATGAAATGCCACCAAAAACCGTTAAATTAAGACATAATCCAAAGCTATCTGTAACGCTACCGCCTGACGGGGATAACTCGGAGCTAGCCAACAACAACCAAACTGAGGCGAAGTGCGACGCTAAAGCGGCTACAAATGATGGCATACTCGGTGCAATTCAATCTTTGAGATCTGAATTCCCAAAACAATTGACTTGATTAAAGTCGACTTACTGTCACAATCGCAAAGGATCGCTGAGGCAGAAGAAGAATCTAAACTGGACAGCTTGATAAATAACAATTTAACCAGCAAAGCACATATAAAAAGGCATCCATTACATTGAACTCAGTGCTCAAATTCACTGACTCGTTTATTTTTCACTCCTTAAGTGGATTATATAAGTTGGCTAAGGTAGGGAATAGTAAATGAGCGTATAGGAGGTGTAGCGTAGGTATTTTTATAGATGTTTTTGTTAAAGAGCCCCTATTACACATTAAAAAGGGTCATATTTCGATTTTATGGGTCTCTAACAACATACTGATATGCATGCAAGGTCAAAAAACACTTTCATGGTCCTATAATATGAATTTATTTTTACCTAATTATCCCAGCGACTCCCATATGAATCGTTCAGCGATTCATTTGTTCCCAAACCCCTGATTGGACTGATGATAGCCTGTTGCGATTGGTCGACGGCGTTCAGCGCGAGGGAGTAAAATGCCCAGCGTGGTTTATCAAGCCCCCAGGTCGCCAACATTGGTATAGGATCCGATCACAGTGGACGCCCGAAACACGCTTCATAGTAAACTTACTAACACCACAGTAAACAGTACCCTCAAACAAAACCTCAGCGCCGAAAGCAGCGCAGTTAAACACCAGCATATTGCTCTATTCTTAACTATGATACACATTCAGTATTAATCCACACAGCAGCAAAAGCTGAACTATTCTGAACCTTGACCGCTGCACGTGTGTAGGAACAGCTAACGGTGGCCATAGCAACGACAAACAGCAGTGGAACGAGCTCACAGACGCATTTAAATCCATAAACAAAGCAGCGCGAGTTGCGTTTTCAACAAGGCATTAGACGCGATATGAGAATATAAAGAGTTAACCTGATACAGTACAAGCGGTTACATGTAACAAAACATGTAGATCACTTCTATTTGCAATCATTGCTGTGGCACCTCTTGCATGAAGTGTTATATGTTCTCAGGGCTTACCTGTACTCTGCTTTGCCCAACGATCACATCCCCAGCCGGGGGGTAGTAGCGCTCACCAGCACTCCTACTCTGTCCTCTGACAATCTATCTCTGCGGGCTCCCATCGCGTTCACCCTGAGCCTTCGTAAGCCTTTCCAGTGCAGCGCACCAGCCTGAAGCCCAACATGCAGCAGCCTGCCTTTGTTTGATTGTGTGCCTAATAAACTGTCCTTATTTTGTCCGCACACCTGGTGTATTGTCTGTCCATTACAAGATGGAGGAAGAATCTAATCCATGAGCTGTGTACTGATAGATCGCCCATTGTAAACGTGCAGATTGCTGAACCACTCCATTAACTCACACTTCAAATAATATCCAGGTAAGCACAGCGTCTTCATGACTCATGACTTCAGGATCTGTTTGTCTTTGCTGCTGTGTTAGTGGGCGGGCCGCAGGTTTAAAGTTGCGCTTGCAACAATTATGTTTCGTATCCACGTCACGCCGAAACGGCTAAAGACTCATTATCAAGACGATTCATTTAAACCACTATGAGTTGACTCTTTTTTAGATGAATCAATAGTTTTAAAAACTGTCCACTTTCAGATTTAGGCCTTAGCTGGATATTTCACTTCCCTTAGAGCTGGGTTACACACTACGTGGAAGGTCATTTTCAAAAACCCGTAATAGGGGCTCTTTAATATCAGAATATTCTGCATTACTGTTTAATTTCTCATTATACAGAACCATCAGAAAGAGACAATTCTCCCACTGCAATATTTTGTAATTGAATAATGCAGCACTCAACTCAATCAATAGCCCCGCTTTAAGCATTTGGCTGGTACAGCTTCAGTAGTCTGTGCTCTAAAACTCACTGTACTGTAAGTACTGTATATATTTTAAACCTGTTGACACCTATTATTATTAGTTTCAATGGGATCATGCCACAAAACATGAGCGGCGCGAATCAACAAAAACTGCTAAACAAAGCATTCGTACTGTACCTGGAGCCCCACAGTCACAGCACCACTCATTTCCCGGCATGCGCAGCACATCATCTATTATGGCTTTGGTGAGATCCTCCAGCCCATCATCTCCTCCACCCTGCTCTCCTCTGAAGGCCATGTTAAGTGCCTCCTCCTTGCTGTTAGTTAACACTGAGATCCATCTGTAGAGACAGAAACACATTAACAAAGGGCAACCATATAAACTGAAGAGCACAACAGACATTTTTCTTTGGAAATCAAAATGCAATCAGAAAGATAAAGTAAAGTGTCAATTTTGATTGAATGGCTGGTGTACACTATTGTATATGCTCTCCTGCTTTTGATTAATCCATTGTTTGAAAGCATACACTGCTGTGCTGCGTAGAACAATCTGGATCATTTATAATTTGACAAGCTGTCTAAAACATTCTGAAACCACAGGGAGTCAAGTAGACAGCTTTCAATTCAAAAACATATTCTAAACCAACATTTATGTCCAAACCGTCTCATTTTGGTTCTTACTTTTGTTCTTTGCTATTTGCTCTTAAAGGGCACCTATGTTACCCCTTTTTCCAGATTTAATATAAGTCTTTTGTATCCCCAGAATGTGTCAATGTAAATTTTCAGCTCAAAACACCCATCAGATTCAGGCCCGTAGCCAGCCTGGTGAAAGGGGTGGTTCTTTTTTCTCAAAAAGTGGACCTTTTTGCAGTTATCCGCTTCAGTTTCTATTTAACTATGAGATTTAAATACTGCCTTTTAGTGACATTTTAAGCAGTCATTTTTTTTTTTTTTTTTTTTTGCTGGATTAGCTAGTCAGATGTTATCATAACCACACTTTCTGATGTACTAAAATATTTCCTAAAAATTTGCAATAAAGAAAAATTAAAACAAGACAAATTTTTAAAATACAAATTTATTACATCATATATCATTAGGAAAAAATCTGTTAAACTTTTAAAGTAAAAAAAAAACTGTAGCCTACTGTCATTTATTAGACAAAAAACAAACTGGCCAGCACATTCAACTGTCCTGTCACATTTTGGCCATTCAATAAAAAATTATATATAAAACATAATAATAATAATAATAATAATAATAATAATAATAATAATAATAATAATAATAATAATAATAATAATAATAATAATAAAACAATAATAATGAATTCTTCAGAATTTTTCTAGCCTCTTAGGTAAAAAAAAAAAAGTACATTTGAAAATTCCTAGATATCAACAATAGCCAAAATATATTCAAATTAATGTAATATGGTCCGCTTCTGGTGCTTCACACCTTTTTGTTGCTCATTTTTTATTTCAGGAATAAGGTCAAAGATTTAGAATAAAAGTTACCTGCAAATGTTTTCTCTGTTTAAAAAACAATACAGTAGTGAAAGAAGACTTCTCTTACAGTACAACAGATTATAGTCCCACCGAAGCAACAGCCGACAGGCTCCATGGGATTCAAATTACTGGCCATAGTTATTTAAAATGACACTTTATTACAATCTATATTAAATATAAATATATTATATTCATTATATAATAAATATATTATTTAATATTAAATTACATAAAATAATTAAAAGGACAAATTCTGGACCTTTTGGCCAAGGGGGGTGGTTCGTTCGAACTGCTGTATAGATATCTGTTACGTTAATGTACAAAATAAACCTGATTTAATGTCCACAAACCAGGATTGAAGCGTCTTCTTTTATAATTGTTCTGACACGCGGCTGTGCTGATAAAGTAAAGCTGAAGTAAATCACTGTAATTTATTACAAACATGCACTGTTTTAAAACATTTTAAACTTGTAAAACTCACTCTTGATCACATTTGATGATGATTGATGATCCTAGCAAACTGAACAGACCTTTTATTCCCGGTTGCTTTGCGCACGTCCTGTCTTGTTGATAGGATTATAAACGTTACTACAAAGACATGTTAATACGCAGCTGTAAATCAATTCGGTGGGCGGGGGGACCGCACTCCTATGTCAAGTTGCGGTCGGTCTCAAAACCGCTCCAATTGGTCCACCGTTTTTATGTTGTTAAATGTGTTTGATTAGGGTTGGAGCTGAACTTTGCAGGAAGGTCGATCGCCAGGAACAGGGTTGGTCACCCATGCGCTAAATCAGGGGTCACCAAACTTGTTCCTGGAGGGCCGGTGTCCAGCAGATTTTAGCTCCAACCCTAATCAAACACACCTGAACAAGCTATTCAAGGTCTTACTAGGTATACTTGAAACACCCAGGCAGGTGCGTTGAGGCAAGTTGGAGCTAAACCCTGCAGGGACAGCGGCCCTCCAGAACCGAGATTGGTGACCCCTGCTCTAAACCATCCGGCCAGATCAAAGGTTACCATAGGCCAACTTTGGCCCACGGCCTCTAGTTTGGGCATCTCTGGGTTAAAGGGTCTCATCATGATCAGTCTTTGTGTTTTTAAGAGCTTTTATAATGGCTATTAAATGGCGAGATAAGGCAGTTCTTTGATAGACAGCAGAAAGCTCCCAGTGCTGTGGGTAAGAAGTAAAGGTGGCAGTTAAAATTACGTTGTGAGATGGTAAATGCTTTGATTCTGTGAGTATGTTTGTGTCTAAAAGAGTCTGGGAAATGTCATTGTGGTGTCGGTGACCTCAATAAGTAAGTGTCAACTTAACCCAAGCGAATGAAGCTTCTCACTACACAGAGCACTTTTGTTCACTATTAGTTTGCCTTAGAAATGCTAAAAGCTCCTTTTCACTTCCAGGCACATTGCTAGAATCGATTATGATTGTTACATTGCACAGAGAAAGTCTTACAATCATGAATCAGCAAATAAAACAGTTCTAGAGACCACAATGAAATTAGATAATGGTGTTTTGACTACTGAAGACAACTACATGAATAAAAAAATAAACAAAATAATGATTAAAAACCCCACAAAAAATCTTACATTATAAATTCCTGCTCATCTTCTGCCTGAAAGTGATATGTGCGGTTATCTGAAAAATATGACAAGAAACATTTGAGCTGTCTGCATAAAAAATTCCTTGATTTAAACCAACCAAACACCAGAAAATAGTTTTAAGTCATAATTCAAATGAACGGTACAATTACACAGTAGTTTAACATTTTTCTTCCAAGATTCAGTATGTTAAAGTAAACAAACACATTAAACTAAGATGCTAAATCACTCATGTTGTTTGTGTTCACTCACGGGAAATGAGATCAAAGCACTTTCTGTCCTCAGTACTGGGCTTGACCTGGCATGTGAGCAGGTTGAGTTTGACAGGCTGCCTGTTTGACTGGAAAAAAAAAAAAAAAACATGACAAGAAATGAATGTCTGACTAGATTGTATTTTTGCTAAAACACTCAAACAGTCCCAAATGTTGCTAAATGTTTCAATGTGTTTGCTATAAGTAGGGCCAGAGAGCATTTTTTGCTATTTCTGTGCAGAATTTTGTAAAACAAAATCAGCAGATTTATGTGGAATGATTTTTAAGAGTATCGCAACTGAAAACTTATTATATTAAATAAAAAGAATCATACCTTTTTAACTTTTTTTAATGTCTACAATGCAAATTCAATTAGATCCACTTATTTGGTAAACAAAGCAAGTCTCACATATACTACTGTATATCTACTAAAAGACTGAAAATATTACTATACAATCTGCTTTGTAAATAAATCAAATGAACACTTTATATTAGTCAATAATATTACTGAAATTAATTTCAATACTGAATAAATTTAAATTTACACAAGTAAATAAAAAGACTCAATGATAGGCTAAAAATCTGCGGATTTCTGTGCACACAGATTCCGTGTGGGCCTAGTTATAATGTAGTTCTAAAGATTACAATTTAGTAAATGTATTAAATACTGTACATATAATACATTAATATGTACATTTCCTAAAATTCATAAAAAACTTTTAGTAAATCTATAAAATGAAAAACTGAAAGTCAAAGAGGTGGAGTAATGTTATTGTGGGTTTTTTTTTTTTTATCTCTAATTTATGTTGGCCGATTCTCAATGGCCAAAATATTCTCTGAAGCTTTTCCTATAATGCCTGATGAGGTTGGAGAAAGACTCATTAGAGATAAAGAGACCATTCTCTCAAATGTTACATTTTGATTCACTCCACTCACTTTCCTCAGGGTTTAGGCCAGGATACTAGGATGGCATTATTGTGCTATATGTGCTCACTGGCCAATTATTCTGATGTTTTAATCTTTGTTTTGGACCATTGTTCTGACGGAAGATTCAACCATCGCCCCTTATACAACAATAAAGAGATACTTCACCCAAAAATGAAAATAATTTTATATACTCGCTGACTTTAAATGGAAGTCAATGAGTTTCTATCATTCTTCAAAATATTTTAATTAGTTTAAAAAAAAAAATGGTCAATGGTGAGTAGATTTTAATTTTTGATTGAACAATCCCTTTTAAAGATTCAGAAGTATATTTACCCATGGATTTTTAGCATGTTTTAACCCCTGTACACATTTTATCTTTTATAAAAATAGTTTAATAAAACTTGATTTCATTTCATGATGGATACGCTGCAGTCATAAAGGGATGGACATTAGTGATGCGCGGATGGCGGTTAAATCCGCGGGCGCTGCGGATAATCCGCGGGTAGGGCGGGTCGGGTAATAAAAAAATACATTATGATTCATTGCGGGTGGGTCGCGGGTGGATGTAGCTGGTCATAGCAGTTGGCCAGCAAAAAAGCAGAGAGTGGACTTCGCAGAATGTGAAGATGAGAGACGCCCAAAATAATGTATGAAGTGCAAGAGTACTGTGCTAACTTCAGTTAGAGGAGTCATCAGAGGGAAATCTGCTATCGTTCTGGGAGAAACAAGATCGCTTATTTACACGACTGCAGCGCCTTGCAAGAAGAAGCTTGTGCATTCCTGCAACAAGCGGTTCGCGCGAACGCTCATTTAGTGCAGCCAGCCGTGTTTTGGAGGCGAGGCGGAATCGCCCGAATCCAGGCACAGTAGATGCTATTCTGTTTTTGCACAGTGTTAAGAAAAGGGCCAAGTACACACAACATAGCTGCTGTTTAGGCTGAAGGGACGCCATTTTTGTTCTCTTTTTCCTGTATATGTAAAAGCTGATTCTGCTGTTAATAACGAACGATCCAGTGTGACCTATGTTGCAGGAGAGGGGAAAAAAGTGTGGCCGCTTAGGACTGCTTTTAAGGGAGTTGTAGTCCATAGCGAGGGGCATTGTGGGTAGTGTAGTTCGACACGCATGCTGTGTGATGTAAGCTCTCGCTGAGTGCTGTGCGTGCGGCGAATTAGAGGGAGAAAGTTTTATCCGGTTTTGTTTTATGTTTACTTCAGTAATTCCACCCGGGAGCTGTTTTGCACTGTGAACCTGAAAACACTGAAATAAGTAAACGAAGGGCATGCATCGAGTACTTTTGTCCGTCTCATCATTTGCTCGAGCATGAATTAACGAGCTGTTACTCTGCCGCCGGACATTGCGGAGAAAGTTACACCTATCACCATGCTTAAAACAAAGAATTAGAATTATTAAAGTGGCGATCGGGTGCGGGTCGGGTGCGGATATATATATCAGATAAATTAATATGTGCGGGCGGGTGGCGGGTGGATGATTAAAATGAAGGAGCGGATTCGGGTGACATTTGAGCTGATCCGCGCATCTCTAATGGACATGGTCAGCAACAATACTCTGGTAGGCTGTGGCGTTGACACTATGCTAATGGGTCCAAAGTGTGCCAAGAATATATCCCCCACACCATTACATCACCACCACCAGCCTGAACTATTGATAGAAGGCAGGATGGATCCATGCTTTCATGTTGTTGATGCCAAATTCTGACCCTACCATCCGAATGTCGCAGCAGAAATCGAGACTCATCAGACCAGGCAACGTTTTTCCAATCTTCTATTGTCCAATTTTGGTGAGCCTGTGTGAATTGTAGCCTCAGTTTTCTGTTCTTAGCTGACAGGAGTGGCTACCGGTGTGGTCTTCTGTTGCTGTAGCCTATCCGCCTCAAATTTGGATGTCTTGTGCGTTCAGAGATGCTCTTCTGCATACCTCCGGTGTAACGATTCGAGTTACTGTTGCCTTTCCATTAGCTGGAACCAGTCTGGCCATTCTCTTCTGACCTCTGGCATCAACAAAGCATTTGTACCCACAGAACTGCGGCTCACTGGATATTTTCTCTTTTTCTGACCATTCTCTGTAAACTCTAGAGATGGTTGTGCGTGAAAATCCCAGTAGATCAGCAGTTTCTGAAATACTCAAACCAACCTTTGTGGCACTAACAACCATGCCACATTCAAATTCACTTAAATCACCTTTCCTTCCCATTCTGATGCTTGATTTGAACTGCAGCAGATTGTCTTGACCATATCTACATGCCTAAATGCACTGAGTTGCTGCCATGTGATTGGCGGTTTAGAAATTTGCGTGAACGAGCAGTTGGACAGGTGTACCTAATAAAGTGGCCGGTGAGTATATATACATATATATATATATATATATATATATATATATATATATATACTGAAATGTAAGACAGATGGCATCATGAGAAAGAGTGACATCATTTGGGAAAGGAAGAAAAGCGATGACATGATGTGGAGGTTGCAGATGAGTCCCGAGACAAAGAGGAGATTCTTAACAATGCTGATTTGTAGCATTTAGTCAAATATAAAGTGTGGTTATTAATGCTGAAATTCAGTGGGTGAAATTCAATCCTCAAGAGGGCCCGCAGCGGGATGTCTAGGTTGTTATGGTGACATTCAGGCAGAAAGTTCAGAAAGCTGATGAGGTCTTTTTATCGTAAATGTCAGATCTGTTTTATTGTTCTAATTAAAGAATGATATATTTAAAGGGATAGTTCACCCCAAAATAAAAAATTGTCATCATTTACTCAACCTTTACTTGTTCCAAATCTGTTTAATTAATTTTTTAAACACAAAGGAAGATATTTCTAACCCGTAACCATTGACTTTCATAGTATTTGTTTTTCATACTATGGAAGTCAATGGTAACAGGTTTCTAACACTAAACTCATAAAGATTTGAAACCACTTGAGGGAGAGTAAATGGTGAATAAATCTTCACTTTCAATGGTGGACCATGCAAATCATATATGTGTTTCTGAGTTACTCACAGTGGCATGAGAGATAGTGAGAATCCCGCCTTTAACTGAGCATTTCCTTCTCTGCCACACCTTCCTTAACCTAGAAAACAAAAATCACACTGCATTACACTAATAGATACAGCGAAGAACGATCAGAAACCACATGTAAAATTGAGTGTGTGTATATACATGTACCCATCACTCTTCTTTAACAGATAGCCTTTCTTCTCACTGCCAAACTCTTTGTTACCCTGCAGCTGGTGCATACTGTAGCCACCCTGTTTGCTCTGAGAGTCCTGCTCGAGTACAAACACACATGCACACAGTGCTTTAAATAGTCTTCTGTGCACATTCTGTGAATAGTTTTAATATTTAAAATTTCACACCATCAGTTTTATCTGACAAGCCACTTATTCACACACAAACACACTTCATGCTGTACATGCTAAGCACTTACTCTTCTAGACTGCATTCCACACAGGAAGCGGGTGAGAGAGACATAGGAAAGGGTGTGAAAAGCATGCTAAATAACGTAAGCTGAGTGTGTTGGCATACAGCTGAATCATTTACATTTACAAACTTGTCTCCCACTATGTTACTGTAATTAAATGCTGCCCTGACAATGTGTTGGCATAATTTTCCATTGACTAAAAACCTATTAACTGACTTTTATTTTCCCTATAAAACGTAATTGAGTCAACTTTTTTTCCGAGCAACCAGTGGGGCACAACACTGGTTACCAGCAAGCCCTATTTCATACTGGCTACCAGCATGGTACAGCACTGGGCACTCCCTCTCACACTCTCCCTGTACAGGTTGAGCATTAGGGAGGGTTTCTAGATTACATCCACAGCCCTTCAGGATTCATTCTGTAGGATATCAAGCCATTATATAGTTATCTAAACTCCATATGTGTACTGCATATGAAAAATTAATCACAGATGGAAATATTTAATTGCAAACAACTCATTTGATTGGTTGGTTTGGGCAATTTTTTTCAGAATTTGCATCGGTCCTCTGACAGAGCCCTGGGGCACCACAAATCGTACACCTACCTCCTTTTGGTCCACCTGTAGAGAGGATTTAATGAGATCTCTTAAAGCCGTGAGCTGCTTTTTCTCTTCATCTTGTGTTTGCTTTATCTAAATCAAATACAAGCAAAATAAAAAAAAATGTACACACATATATATTATAAAACTTTTACACACATTGCATGAGACATGCAGAAAAAAAGCTGACATTTAACATGTTCACATCAATAATTAACATTTAGTTGATGTTTTGCATTCTGAGAGCATCTGAATATGCTTAATATAGAATTAGGCAGGGCAGAATTACTTTAATCTGACAAAGGAATCCAGAACAGATGTGTGATTTAGATTTAAGAGAACAAAAAGATTGATAAAATATGTAGTCACACTTAATTTTGATGTTCCGTTAGTTGAATTGCATCTACATGCCAACTAATTCTCATTAGATTATTTGTAGACTGTCAGGTTGGGGTTAGGGTTAGAGTAAGTTGACATGTACTTGCAAAGTTTCTAATAGTCAGTTAAATGTCTGTTGAAGGAGCAGTATCAACAGATATTAAGCAGACAGTCTACTAATACTCAAATGAACCATCAAAATAAAGTGTTGCCAAATATGTTTACACCAGGTATACTGTATAAATAAAGCAAGCTAAAATGGTTTGATCAAAATGAGTACTTTTAAGTTAAGATGTGAGGTACCTACATTGTAAAGATCAGCTGCTAATTTCTCAATGTACTGCTTTAGTTTATCTGCCGTCTTCAAGCCATCTTGGAAAAAGCTGAATAAAAAAATAGATATAATAAATAGACAATAGACTTCAGAGTCTTTACAGCACACATAAACGAGCCTGAGTTAAAGGGATAGTTCACACAAGAATGAAAATTCTGCCATCATTTACTCACCCTCCACTTGTTCAAAACCTATTTGAGTTTCTTTCCTATGTTGAACGCAAAAGAAGATATTTTTCAAGGGGTGGTCCACTGCGATATCATAATTTAAACTTTAGTTGATGTGTAATGTAGCTGTGTGAACATAAACAACATCACTGAATGTAATACCCTCAGAGTTCAATGCAAAAGGAGACATTGGCTTTTACAGAGTTAGTTTGGCAAAGCCTAGAGTGAATAAAGTTTGGGGACTACAAAAAATAAGTCTGGGCTATTGAGATCACAAGGGCTTCCGGTTACATGCATTCATCACGCGCGCACACCCTGCGCAGCAAAGGGGCGTGGCCAGAGGCGGTGTAATGTTATAGCAGAGAAACTTACAGTGCTTACAGTTCAATTTTACAGTAATTATGTTCCAGAGAACTTTAAAAAATATATAGCTCCCATTTGACAAAGGACAGCTTTCAAAATCTCTCCCAGTTCAGTGCTGGATTCGGCTAAAAACTCCTCCAATCGACAAAGCTGTGGATTGTGAGCCACAACCAACTATTTTATTTGTTAAAATTGATCTATTACATGCACAGTTTCTAGCGTTAACAAAATGTTGTAGCAAAGACGTATACAAGCATGTAATCAATGGGAAATGCTGTTTGGCACCGTTAACAATTTAGCTACAAATTCATATTTATTCGACAAACCATTGTAAACACCACAATCTTCAGCAGCGTGTGCAGTGTCTCTCTATACAGCTGCTTTCCGTGCGTTCTACATCTCAAATAACGAACTCGCAAAAGATATGAGAATGTTTCATATTACTTACACATGCTTATTCTGAATATATGTGAAATACACTTGTCAGATTTTATTTTAGAGAGCAGGCGTGAAGTTCAGCTTTGTGCTCTTCATTTTTCTGTCTTATTCAAGCTGCACTGACTGACAGTCTTAGCCAAAATTGCGCACTTGTAGGGGCGTGACATGGAGTCGATCCGCGAATCACAGCACATTATGTTAGCTGACCAATCAGAGCCTCTTGAGGGTGGGCCTTGCAAAGTTTCCTATAGTCAGTTAAATGTCTGTTGAAGGAGCAGTATCAACATATTAAGCAGACAGTCTACTAATACTCAAATGGACCATCAAAATAAAGTGTTACCAATCAAAGTAAGATATATAAAAAAATAATCTCGTTTTCTACAAGTAAAGCATGAGCACACATTGCTTTGCATCTTATAAACACAACCAAGCCTTAAATATACACTGTGAACCACTCCTTTAAAATGCTGGTTTGTAGCAGCCTTTGACTTGGTATTTTGACTCTAGTATTTTATTCCTACTATAGAAGTCAAGGCGATGGGCATACTTCAAAATATCTTATTTTGTGTTGGACAGAAGAAATAAAATTAAAACCACATGAGGGAGAATAAACGTTGAAATAATTTTCATTTTGGGTGAACTGTTCCTTTAATTCATAAGATTACAAATGTATTTAAGGAATCCACTCTGACTAGCAAAAGTTTACCTTAAAAACCTTAAAACATTAAAACATTTAAGTGAAAACTATTCAGTTTTGAGGTTAATTAAGGTAGAAAATGCCTAATTTCAAATACTGACAGATGACCAATACACTGTAGTGCCAACATTAACAACCTGCCAAGAGTGTCAAAGTCAAATCGGATGAGTCAGTAGTTCAAATACTGCGGTCACTTGTTCTGCTGTCAGGATGCATCTAATGTCAATGTCTGAGGTTTGAGCATGGTTCTGCATTTTAGTGACCTAAAGCAGGGGTTCCCAAACTTTTCAGCCCACGACCCCTAAAATAACAATGCCAGTGACTTTTGACCCCCAAATTCCTCAGAGGTGGTTATAAACATACAAACGTTGCGCACACAATAATAGGCCTATATAAACATGAGCATATTGACAACACAAAAAAGTGCAACAGTCTAACAACCATATCATTTTCATAGTCATTTATTGATTTGTTTAATTTAATATTAACCTCATCTAAAGAGAAGGGACACAATGTTTTCAGCACAAGGCTATTCACCTTATTCTCCGCGTACGAGCGGGCGCAGCCATTTGAAACTTTTTGGCTGTAGACTTCCAGTCTTGTTCACTTTCATTCATTTTTAGACATTAAAAATGGCTGCTTGATGTTGCAAACTGATATTTTTATATTATATATTATTATATTATCCTATTTTGTCTGTATTGTCATACAAACACTTGTTATAGAGCAAGTAGTTTGACCGTTTCTGCAGTTTATTATTCCTAGTCATTTCTCCCATAGGCGACCGAATCGGAAGTTCTAAAACAATCGCAAAAACGAGCCCACTTCCGCATTGAAGAATAAGGTTAATTCTTGGTTTAATTTTGGAGACCGCCAATCAGAGATCATTCTCAATATGCAGTTGTGGCCTGTATTTGTTTTTAATGTATTTGATTGCCATAAAGGTGTCAGAAAGATAGCCTGGTGCTATAAAATCAATCTGCTGCAGTTGACACTATTGCTGTGTTGTTGATCTAATGTAAACAAACCAATCCTATGAGAAAAAAATAATTAAAATGCTAATGGCTTATTATATGTTGTTTTTTTACTATTAAAAACTACTATTTTTATCTTCTTTGGGTTATGGTTAAAATATAGTAATTCTAATAAAAAAATTTTGACTTTTGGAAATCATTAAGAAACCCCTTGTCATTGTCCCATGACCCCCTCTTTGGGAACCACTGACTTAAAGAGCTAAAGAAAAAGAATGTAGAAAGAAAAAAAACTTTGGCTGTAAATTAATTAAAATATTTAAATTGACCCCCCCCCCCTACATTTTCAAAACACCCTTATTAAAGGAAAATAAATGCATAATAAGCTGATTTATGTGGATATTTGCAAATGTGGTCCATATTCAAGTTGATAAAAAGTCGTTTTTTAGGGCATGATCATATACCTCTTCAGACCAATTTATATACCAAGTTTCTGAAAAATGGAAAAGATTTTCTTGGTTCTTGAGGCTCCTATAAATAAGACTATATTATGATAATAAAAATTCAACACCACTAAGTATATACATTTTTTGTCCATTTCAAAGGACATCAGGTCAGAACGGTTGTACTGTACTTCCCGAACATTATACCAACATAAAATAAAAAAAAACATGCATGATTGCTGATATAATCTTGAAATTTATTTTCAAATTCACAAACATTAACATTGTAACATTTTTACTTTAATTTTGATTTTTTGTTTACAAAAAAGTAAAAAAATAAAGTTAATAAAAATTGAATAAGAATTAAAATTAATTCTGACTTCAATTAAAGTTGAAGTCAGAATTATTAGCCCCCCTGTTTATTTTTTCCCCAATTTCTGTTTAACGGAGAAGATTTTTTCAACACATTCCTAATCATAATAGTTTTAATGACTCATTTCTAATAACTGATTTCTTTTATCTTTGCCATGATGACAGTAAATAATATTTTACAGGATATTTTCAAGACTCTTCTATACAGCTTAAAGTGACATTTATAGGTTTAACTAGGTTAATTAGGTTAACTAGGCAGGTTAGGGTAATTAGGCAAGTTATTGTATAATAATGGTTTGTTCTGTAGACTATCGAAAAAAAATATAGCTTAAATAATAATTTTTACCTTAAAATGGGTTTAAAAAAAAATTAAAAACTGATTTTATTCCAGCCGAAATAAAACAAATAAGACTTTCTCCGGAAGAAAAAATATCAGACATACAGTGAAAATTTCCTTGCTCTGTTAAACATCATTTGAGAAATATTTAAAAAAAAAAAAAAAAAATCAAAGGGGGCTAATAATTCTGACTTTAACTGTATATATATGTATAAGTTCAATCAGCAATATTGGAGATTTACTTTCAGTAACAGATTTTGAACCCAATGTACATCCTAATGGACAGACATATTTGAAAAAATCCTGATCTAAAGCTGGCGATATTACAAAAGTTTTTAATTAGTAAGTGCAATCCCTCTTTTTTTTACATACAATCTATGAAATATTGGCAAACAGATCAATAAATTTGAATAAAAGCATTGTAAATGTGGCTGTGTCTGGAGTAAAGTGATGTCATGCTCGCTTACTGTCATGCTGGCTTACTGCCATTTGATTAAATGACAATCATCCACTCTCATGGACTGCAGGTTTTAAATTATAGATGAAATTATCAGGAACCACAAAAAAACATGGGCTGACATGTGATGTCCATTTTAATGGACACAGGGTCTGAAGGAGTTGACTTTGCAAAAGAACCACTGTTTTCCATTCTTCTTTTCATTGCTATTATTATATAATTATACACTGCTCAACTGTTGATTATTAATATTCAATATATAAAAATGCTAATTATGTATACAGTTGAAGTCAGAATTATTAGCCCCCTTTTGAATTTTTGAATTAACCTAGTTAAGCCTTTGAATGTCGCTTTAAGCTGTATAGAAGTGTCTTGAAAAATATCTAGTCAATTATTATTTACTGTCATCATGGCAAAGATAAAATAAATCAGTTATTAGAAATGAGTTAGTAAAACTACTATGATTAGAAATGTGTTGAGAAAATATTTTCTTAAACAGAAATTGGGTAAAAAAAATAAACAGGAGTGCTAATAATTCAGGGGAGCTAATAATTCTGACTTCAACTGTATAGAAGTCATGACAAAAGGCGACCAAACTAAATTACCCATTGAAATTTTATTTTATTTTTTTCACACAATTTACTGGCAAAAGTGCACTCCACGCGGAATATGTGAGGCATTAAAGCTCTAATAAACACTGAGTACGTTTACATGGACACCAATAATCTGATCATTGACAATACTCTGATTAAGTGTCCACCATATAAACAGTGATTTTTGATTAACTTAATCCGACTAAGGTCATAATCAAACTAAACAGAAATAGGATTAAGACGTGGAGTATGCCAATTTTAGCTGCATTATTGAAGTGATGTACAGACATGTAAACACCGCAATAAAACTATTACCGTCATGTAGGATTTCCGCTGCATTTTGTGACAGGAAAGTCTATACACACACAGCTGTTTGACACTATTCTCTGCACCTACCGAGTCAGTGAAGGACCACAGACACGCACATCGTGAAATACAGGCGTGCAGAATCAAATTCCATTGAAACATCACTCTTCCAGCAGTTCATACTCGCATCCCATATCTTATTTGTCATAGGAGGCATGCATGAAACGGTCTTGAATGAAAGTGAAAATGCCAAACTGCAGTTAAAGTCGACAAATTAAAAATGAAACACCCGAAATTACATGAAACTCCGGAGGAAATGTGGATAGTGTGGTGACGCAATGACGTTAATCAATTATATGCTGTAAAACAGGATCATGAAAGCAACATTTAACTCATGTAAACGCCTTAATCATATTATTGTTTTATTCGGATTAAGGCAAATAATTTGATTACTGATGTCCATGTAAACATAGTCAATGAATTTTTGAAGGTATTCTTTCAAACCATTAACTTTGACAGTCTTGATAGCCAATCTAAGCATTGAAGTGATAAACAAGCGTGCAAGCAAGTTCCTGTTGATGAATCTGCAGGTCAAAGGCAACACTAGATCAGAATAAATATAACCTGTAGAGATTGAGATGGCAAAAAAAAACTGCTACACTTTCAGTTCTTCCTTTCAGCTCATCAGCTTTTAGACCTTCAGGTACGTGGATTAACAACACTTCCAGAGTCAACCATCAACACTTTCCTCAAGTCACATACTGTACTCATTTTTTTGTTCTACAAACTAAAAGTATGACCTTTGTTTTTTTTGTTTTTTTTTCCCCAAGCACGTGATATATTTAGTATTCTGAAATTTGCACTTACTTGCATTGCGCGTGGTAATACTTGATCAAGTTCTGAAGGAGGTCAACTCCCTTCTTGGTCTTTATTTCATTGACTTTGATCAGGTACTGCAGAAATAAACAGACAGATGACAAATCAACAAACGTCATTCTGAGGAAAGACACATTTATAGCTCATATTTGAATGTAAATATTCAACTGTATAATTGCACACTGTTCTTATTTTAGGAGGAACAAACACCTCATCTTCTAAAACGGTGTTGCTAAAAAGAACAGTGACAAACAAATCCCACAAAATCCATGAATTAAACATCATGGTAATCCAAGTTTAGCCCAGAGGCGTAAAATTCCAGAACATCTTGCAAAGTCAAGCCAGCTACATTTTGTTTTTGTTTTTTTGTTTTTTTAGAAACTTAATCCGTCCTGTTTGGCCTCTAACATGACTGAATATATCTTGGGGAAAATTGCACATATTCAGTTTATCATAACGTGTATTTGTGTATTCGTGTATTTGTGTCCCTGTAAAGCTGCTTTGGCACAATCTGCACTGTATGAAGTGCTATAAATATATAGGTGACTTGACTTGATGTTTCCTTCCTGTATCTGAATGAGTCATCTCACTGCATAATGAGTTCTTAAGTGCTCTCATCTTTTGATTTTCCAGTGTATACCCGGACAACAGGAAACAACCACAAACAGAAGACTGCTAATTTATGAAACGTCTATCAATTATAATTATATCACAGTTTTTCAGTTGCACATAGGGCTGGGCGATCTGGCAAAAAAAAAAAAAAATATCACGATAATTTTTTTTATATCAGTCGATATCGATAATTATCATGATAAATGTCAAATCTTTATATCTATCAATTTTACAGGCTTTTCAGCAAGCCAATCTCTCTTTGTGCAGCTGATTTAACACATTTTGTAAAATGTTTTAGCTGTCTGACAATATAAATAAAAAAAATAATAAACAAAAGAACAATCCTAATTATTTTTCAGCATTTACTGACATTAGCCTACAAGTTATTGTATATTATTGTTCAACCTCATAAAAAATATAACAAATATAGATGCGTTAATGGTGACAGAATTTTCAGTTTTGGATGAACTGTCTTTTTAACGGGGAGCATGTTGAATTTAGGGTGAAATATCCTTTAATTTATTTTATTTAGGGATTCTAACGATTACTTGATCATCTATTGATTGTCAATAACCTTTTAGACCTTATTCGTGGCTGATTAAGCATGGACATTTAAAGGTTAATTTATGCTTTCCGCTGTGAGATGCGTCCACGCATTACATAATCAAGTGTGTGCAGTTTACCTTATCTTATGGAGTCACCCTTTTAACATTGCATATTGCGGGATGCATAAAACCCTGTTATGCGCAGATCTCGGTTATATCCGTGGGTGTTTTAACCAACATTATCTAACAGACTGGCACGAATATGCCTATGCAGGCTCTCATTTTAAAAATCGCACATCACGGCCAGACATGCGGGGAGCCTCTCCATTCACACAACGAGTTTCTCAGTTGTCTCGTCTTTCCGACAGAGTTTGTTCTTTTGAGGTAATCTAAGAATACTATCAGTGCTGCGAATAGTTTGTACAGTCTACCCTGGCTTATCCAAACCACTTGATTAAACGAATTCATTTCAAACCGTGAAAACAGTTTAATGGATTGTTTTGTGCTGAACAATGTAGCGGACTTGTTCTAAAGTGCTTAACTGCAGATGTTATTCATTCTTCTTGTTTATGTTGTAGATAACTGACCAACAAAAATACAATAAAATTAAAATCAAGATACAAATGATACAAAAAGAAGTTAGCTTCAAAAAGAAAAGTTTTCAAAGAAAAATATATATTTTTGTTTGTGCCCGTCATAGACAAGTGTGTGGGTGGATGACGTTTAGCTCCGTGGAAAATTAGGATTTAATTAATGATCCACTGTTGTTGTATCACAAATGTCTATCATATATTTGCTGAATTTTTATTATGTCATTATTTGAAAGATTATGTCTTGAGCATCTGATTTCTCCTCCGTGATGATGTTCTTTCATTTTCTACATCTCACTCATGGTGAGTTCAGGCGAGGGACTCTTTAATAAGTAAAACTACTACTTTAGCTCTCAAAAAATGTCTATTGCAACAATTAAAAAACAATTAATGTTACATAAAAAAAAAAAAAAATTTGAGAGCTAAAGTGGCAGTGTGCCGATTTTCTTTTGACCTTTTGCCTCTGTGTTTTTGATCGAGCACCTGCATTTGAGAATCCTACACTTTAAAACCCAACAGTCAACTTTATCAAATGAAATGAGTTAACTCAAATTAACTCAAAATTTACTGAAAGTTAATTCTACTCATTTGAAAAGTTTTGAACTCAGTGTTGAAGGTATTGAGTTACATGTAATTAAATACCTCATTACTTCAACCTAAATGGAGTAAGTTCACAGTACTCATATAGATTTTTTTTTTTTTTTTACTCAAATGGTTGCAATCGGTTTCCTCAAACGATTTGAGTTGCCTTAACTTATTGGGTTTTACATTACTCAGTTGATTTGAGTTCTCTTCATTTATTGGGTTTTACTTGCTCAAATTGCTTCTTTCACTCAAATGGATTAAGTTCACAGTACTCATTAGGATTAGTTTTTGAACTTAAATGGTTTGTTGCAATCGGTTTCCTCAAATGGTTATATATGTATGTGTGTGTGTATATATGTATCTGTAATAAAATATATTAAATTATTAAAATATTAAGTATTAAGTATTAAAATATATAAAGGCTGGTTATTTTACCATGGATAAGCAACAATAGTGGTATAACAGATTTCAAAGAAAATATCTTAATATTAAAAAAGGAAACATACTGTAAGCTTGACAACAAAAGATCCTATCAATGTCGTAACAAATGCCCTTAAATAATGCAGCCTTACCGGAAGCATCAAGTGTTTATTGAGATTGTGTGGTCTGTTCTTTTGTTTTTTGTTTGTTTGTTTTTTTTGTGTTGGTCTGTAATTTCTTAGCATCTTCATAAGGGTGGCATTGTTTTAAATGATGAAACAGGTTTGTGTTTTTTCCTGTTTTTGATGGAACGAGTCGTCTGCACAGTTTGCAGTGCACATTGCTCTGTTTTGTGTCGGATTGCAAAAAACTATGTACCTCCAGACTACTGATGTTTAGTGACGTTTCTTGTCAACAATAGCTATGTTTCCATCCAAAAATGCGAATTAACTTTATGCGCAAAACTGGATTATCGCTTAAAAGATGTGCAAATAAAGCAGCGTTAACATCCAACGAGTCAAATCGAACAAAATCGTCACTTCCTGATTATCTGGTGCCAAATATCAACAGTAAATATGGAATTTGCTGCGATACGAGAAGCTGCGTGAATCTTTTCTTCATTTAATTAATGACTTGCGCCTCAGAAGACAATCCTGACACGAAGTGAACGCGCTGTGGCGTTTGAAGGCGTGAGACACGGAGCACAGACACTCTTAATTCTGGAGGTAATTAATAATATAATAACACTAATACTAAGACGGTTAAGGCATTTTAGAATGGCCAAAACAACATTTCAGGTGTTTTACAGCCTGCTCAGCCTGCTGGTTTGTCCATTCGCACACATTTTTATCATCACATGATCTCTTACAACAAAATCACATGACCTTTTTTAATGTGCATACTGGAATTTGTTCGGTAAATGTGTTTCCACTGTAGTTTATGGGCATCTTTTCTTATCGAATAAAAAGTTTATCCTACTCAGTTATGCGCATGTTTTTTATACGCATTTTCAAAATTTATGCGCATCGTGGCGTTTCCATCAACCATTTTTTATGCGCATATCTAAAATGTACATAAAAATAGGTGGATGGAAACGTAGCTAATGTTTGGGACCTTTTTTTTTTTACTCCTCCAAGTGCATCTGACACTGTATGGTTGTAAACTTGTACTATGTGCTGCATCCGGTAGTGCAGGTTGCAAAATGTCTGCGCAGCATAACGCATAGTGTATAAACATTATCAAGCATTTATCGAACTGTCATTATCGTTTTATCGAAAAAATATATCGTGATAATTATCATTATCAGTCCCTTCAGGATTCCCCTTCTTGAGATCAAAATAGAAACATTTGGCAAGATTTTTGACAGTAAAACAAAAGAATTAATAAAACAATCACTCAGTCGTTTTAGGTTGCAGATAGCAGGAAATAAAATCGCTGCAAAATCCTGTTAAATATTAGATTTTTATCATCCGATTCTGTGCAGATACATTTGGAAAACAACCTGACATATTCTTGAAGCAGAATTTAAGATGCAGTTTTTGTTGACAAACATAATTCATTAGCATGTTGAATAGCTCACAGATGTCCTCTGTAATGAACAAAGACACCAATGATGATTATGAAGCCATAAAACAAACAATTCTATCAAACTCTGAGCCATCTGCTCCAATGCTGAGGGGATCTTTCAAGCTGTAAGACAAACAGGTCATTAGCGCTGAAATAGCAGAATGATATTCTCTTGATTAATATAAGGAATACCGATAACAGGTGGTGATGTGACATAACTAATAAAGCACTGTGCAACTGTCAGAAATCCATTAGAGGACTCTGATTATAAGAAAGCCTTTCTATAGTGCCCTATAGCTCAATTGATAGAGCATGGAACTGACGAAATGTGTACTTTGTGTACTGTAAATCATAGCTGCACTGCAGTTTGATGGATGCTGCTGATAAAGAGAACATATGCGTACACATAAAAGATTATACACTGACCATTGAAAAAAATAAATGAATAAAATAAATGAAAGGCGGAGAGGTCTGCACAATTTTTTATAGATTTTATGGCAGAACAAGTAACAGTAAAAATATTCATTTAAATATTTGTACAGCTGTGGAATTTTATCTTTTTTTATGATAAACTACAATTGTGATGTGAACAAATGAACATAAATTCATGCAAAAAAATCATTTTAAAATGTCATTGAGCAGACATACTGTATCATACTATTAACATATAGCTTTATTGCAAATGTATTACCCCATTAATAATTAAAAAGTTGCTTGTGTTCTTCAAAAGAAAAGCAATTATGTCAGTTTCATTTAGCTTTTTTTTCCCCAGAAAGAACATGAATGAGAATATAAAGGCATGTGCAGTCATTAAAAAAAAGTTAGCCACAAAAGCACAATTTGCCGGCAGCTAGCTCTCTGCAATTCTCACATGTTCGCCCACTGAAGCCCAGTCAGTACCAGTCAGTACATGGATGGGAGACCACATAGGAAAGCTAGGTTTCTTCCGGAAGTGGTGTTAGTGAGACCAACAGAGGGCGCTCAACCTGCGGTTTGTGTGGGTCCTAACGCTCCAGTATATTAATGGGTACCCTATACTGCTCAGTGAGTCTCATTTTTAATGAGCCGAGGTTCTGACTTTCTGTGGTCGTTAAAAATCCCAAGATGACCTTCGAAAAAAGAGTAGGGGTTTAACCCCGGCATCCTGGCCAAATTTGCCCAGTGGCCTCTGTCCATCATGGCCTCCTAACTATCCCCATGTCATAATTGTCTTCATCACTCTGTCTCCTCTCCACCAATCAGCTGGTGTGTGGTGTGCGGTCTGGCGCAATATGGCTGCTGTCGCGTCATCCAAGTAGATGCTGCACACTGGTGGTGGATGAGGAGATTCCCCCAAAAAATGTGTAAAGTGTCTAGGAAAGTGATATATAAATGTAAGGAATTATTATTATTATTACTACAAAAACCCCTGATAGATCCATATTCAATAATACCACCTATGATGTTGTACAAATAATGAGGAAGTGCATATCCTTTATCATTGTGTATGGGAGTGCAATGAGATCCAAACATTTTGGAAAAAGATCCTTATCATGATTGATAAATTAATTGAAGAAAATTTACATTTGGTTCCCTAAATATGTTTATTTCATATACATACCCTGTAAACCTGGATCTAAACACAAGCAAACGCAAACTATCAGATTTTAGTTTACTCCAAGCGAAGCATGTTGTTGCATTAAATTCGGAAAAAAAAAAACTCTAAGGCCGTCCAAAATTACAAGATTTTTATCAAATATGGACCCCCTTCCAACACTTTCTTAACCAGGTGGACCATGCCACGTTTTTAGGTGTTTGAGCGGTTTGTGTGGATCCTAAGGCCCCAGTATATTAATGGGGACCCTATACTGCTCAGTGAGCGCTCAGTGAGTCTCATTTTTTATGAACCGAGGTCCTGACATTCTGTGGTCGTTAAAAATCCCAAGATGACCTTCGAAAAAAAGAGTAGGGGTTTAACCCCGGCATCCTGGCCAAACTTGCCAACTGGCATCTGTCCATCTGGCCTCCTAACTATCCCTACGTCATAATTGGCTTCATCACTCTGTCTCCTCTCCACCAATCAGCTGGTGTGTCGCATCATCCAAGTAGATACTGCACACTGGTGGTGGATGAGGAAATTCCCCCAAAAAATGTGTAAAGCGCTTTAAGTGTCTAGAAAAGTGATATATAAATGTAAGGAATTATTATTATTATTATTATTACTATAATTACTACAAAAACACCTGATAGATCCATATTCACACTAACTGACATAGAATTGATCCCAAAGCATGTCCACAGAAAGACACAGAAACAAGAAAGAAAGAAAAAAAAGCTAAAACTAGGGGTGTAACGATATATATTGTAATATCAAAAAATGTCAATATAAAAACGTGGCTGTGTGTATCGCTGATGCAAATAATGGGATTCACAATATTGAGCTTGTTTTCTTAGAGTCAGCTTACTGCATTTTTAATGTATAATTGCCCAATAATATCAATTCCATCTTCATGTACTTTGTTGCATTATGATGTATTTACAACCACAAAATCCCAGGGGAGCTGACGTACTTGGACTTGTTTATCGCAAGGAGAGAGAGAACACACCAGCAAATACATCATTATACGACTAGTTGCTTGAAGTGCATACTTCCATGTACATTCTCAGACACATGGGCTTAGTCTTGCGTAGATTGCCGGCTGAAGATCTGGGAACTTTGGCGGATTTAAATGGTCAAGGACTGCCCACATTACTGTATGACTGACAGGCTAACCAACCAATGACATTTTGTTTTGGGCCGTGTCATGTTTAGGCGTGTAAAAATAGAATTACAGAATAACAGCCCAGTACGCAATCATGTATCATTCATTCACAAAGATCTGTCAGCAAAACATAGTAAATCAGTAGGATGTTTAGACTTTGTTCTGAGATTCATTCATTATTTTAGTGATGCATTTCTACAAAATGGTAAAAACAGACTGAGATGACAAAGACAACATTTTCTTTTGTCTATAAAAGCAATGCTTTACTGTATTTGTGAGTATCCACAAATAAAAATAGACTTTACTGTTTTGAACAATGTCTTTCTCTTATCTTTATGACCTTTATTACTGAATATTTAAAGGTTTTCCACTGCATAAGTCAAGTAAAGTTGAGCTTTATTGTCATTCCGCTACATGTGTGGACATACAGAGGAACAAAATGAAGTCTCACAGGACCACGGTGCTACAAAAATTAATCATAAATACAAACACAACACTGGACATAAGAAAAAACCTATGCATAACTAACATATACTATAAGATAAGATACTTAAACTATACACATAAGACAGGCTATACAAGTACTTTTACAAGAGACTGAACATGATATTGATATTATATACTGTATATATGATATTGTGCAAAAGAGCCATTAAAGGTGTATATTGTGCAAACAAGATTCACCATATGCTTGAGAAATAACAATAATAGTACTCATTTTAATTTCTTTTTTTGGTAAACCTTTATTTTGATGGTCCATTTGAGTATTAGTAGACTGTCTGCTTAATATCTGTTGATACTGCTTCTTCAACAGACATTTAACTGACTATAAGAGACTTTGCAAGTACATGCAAACTTACACTAACCCGAACCCCAACCTAACAGTCTACTTATAATCTACAGGGAGTGCAGAATTATTAGGCAAGTTGTATTTTTGAGGATTAATTTTATTATTGAACAACAACCATGTTCTCAATGAACCCAAAAAACTCATTAATATCAAAGCTGAATATTTTTAGAAGTAGTTTTCAGTTTTAGCTATTTTAGGAGGATATCTGTGTGTGCAGGTGACTATTACTGTGCATAATTATTAGGCAACTTAACAAAAACAAATATATACCCATTTCAATTATTTATTTTCACCAGTGAAACCGATATAACATCTCAACATTCACAAATATACATTTCTGACATTCAAAAACAAATCAGTGACCAATATAGCCACCTTTCTTTGCAAGGACACTCAAAAGCCTGCCATCCATGGATTCTGTCAGTGTTTTGATCTGTTCACCATCAACATTGCGTGCAGCAGAAACCACAGCCTCCCAGACACTGTTCAGAGAGGTGTACTGTTTTCCCTCCTTGTAAATCTCACATTTGATGATGGACCACAGGTTCTCTATGGGGTTTAGTTCAGGTGAACAAGGAAGCCATGTCATTAGTTTTTCTTCTCTTAGACCCTTTCTTGCCAGCCACGCTGTGGAGTACTTGGACACATGTGATGGAGCATTGTCCTGCATAAAAGTCATGTTTTTCTTGAAGGATGCAGACTTCTTCCTGTACCACTGCTTGAAGGTGTCTTCCAGAAACTGGCAGTAGGACTGGGAGTTGAGCTTGACTCCATCCTCAACCCGAAAAGGCCCCACAAGCTCATCTTTGATGATACCAGCCCAAACCAGTACTCCACCTCCACCTTGCTGGCGTCTGAGTCGAACTGGAGCTCTCTGCCTTTTACCGATCCAGCCACGGGCCCATCAAGACTTACTCTCATTTCATCAGTCCATAAAACCATAGAAAAATGAGATATTGAGATATTTGAGATATTTCTTGGCCCAGTCTTGACGTTTCAGCTTGTGTGTCTTGTTCAGTGGTGGTCGTTTTTCAGCCTTTCTTACCTTGGCCATGTCTCTGTGTATTGCACACCTTGTGCTTTTGGGCACTCCAGTGATGTTGCAGCTCTGAAATATGGCAAAACTGGTGGCAAGTGGCATCTTGACATCTTGGCAGCTGCACGCTTGACTTTTCTCAGTTCATGGGCAGTTATTTTGCGCCTTGTTTTTTCCACACCCTTCTTGCAACCCTGTTGACTATTTTGAATGAAACGCTTGATTGTTCGATGATCACGCTTCAGAAGCTTGGCAATTTTAAGAGTGCTGCATCCCTCTGCAAAATATCTCACTATTTTTAACTTTTCGGAGCCTGTCAAGTCTTTCTTTTGACCCATTTTGCCAAAGGAAAGAAAGTTGCCTAATAATTATGCAAACCTGATATAGGGTGTTGATGTCATTAGACCACACCCCTTCTCATTACAGAGATGCACATCACCTAATATGCTTAATTGGTAGTAGGCTTTCGAGCCTATACAGCTTGGAGTAAGACAACATGCATAAAGAGGATGATGTGGTCAAAATACTCATTTGCCTAACAATTCTGCACTGCCTGTAATGAGAATTAATTGGCATGTAGTTGCAATGTAACTTAAATTCAACAGACGGACAAATCAAAATAAAGTGTGACCCTGATTTAGCATACCATATTTTATCGTGTGTTCAGTTTCTTATTGTGACTTAAGTGTATCGTTACACCCCTAATAGGAAAAGACAAAACATTAAAAAAAGACAAATATTAATGGTTGCATGCTTATAATCAAAAGGGCAGGAGCTCTAACAAGGTTAAGTGCACTACTGACCTCACACATCTGTAGCTGGAAAAGCCTCCTTTCTTTCTCCATCTCCTCTGCGATCTCAGCACCAGTGATCTCTGTTCGGATCATTCCGTGCTGTTTGGCATGCTCTCGTTTTTCCTTTTCGATCTTTGTACTGAAAGAAAAAAAAAAGATTTTATAGCAATAAAGAAAAGTGTATGTTTAACACAAACTCTAGCTGAGTCTAACTGATGCAGCAATTAAGGTTACTGCGAAACGCATCTTATTATTGCAACCACCAACCTACAGTCTGAATTGACACAGTGGAATAAAGACATTAAGCCAACACTCATCGAGTAAACCTACAACTTGGTTTCGTAGTCCTTCCAAGCCTTGTCAAAGGGTTTTTTCAGGTCCTGAAAAAAAAACAGAATAACAGTAATGAGCCAGGAGCAGAAACTAGAGTCCCTCATGTTCAAAACAAAGCAGATGATCCACCAAATATCCTGACAAAGACAGATCAAGACTCTGCTAACCCATCTGCATCAGCATTAGCATTGATGGAGGCCGATGCAGACGGAAAAACCCAGATTAAGCTTCATCAAACCATTAATATCCAAAGCCCTAACTATGCATATGACTATTACAGTTGTAACTGACAGTGGATTGGCTCCAGTTACAGTAAGTCAGCGTCACATTTTCTGAAGACACCACACTTGAACCACAATTGATTTTAATCCATTACATTAGAATTCCAGTGGGCTAGTCTGCTTTATGATGCGGTGAAGATATTTACTGGAACAGCACTTGGGTGTAATCCAAGGATTTACAGAGTATGTATGGATTTATGTATAAAGTATTGTCCGTTTGCTCTGCTAGTGAGGTCAATTTGGTGTGAACACCGCTATTTGAAAACATGTGCACACCTCTAAGGATGTGTTCAAATTTGTAGTCAGTTTCTGAGGCAAAAAAAAAAAGATACATTTTTGTTCAATTGTCATTCATAAGACAAAAGACACAAAACAACCTAGAAGCAGGAGAAAAACTATTAAATCTGAATTTATAAACAATTTTTAAAGCAAGCCACATCAATTCAGAGATTTCCTGTTAATTAGCCAATATGTGCCGTTGCAAAATATTTTTATTTATCTTTTATTGAGAAAGACATTTTGTTTCAACCTTTGAGACATTTCTTCTAAGTTTTGAATAAAAATAGGGGAGAGCGGGGCACAAAGTAAGGGTTAGACAAACCATATTTTTTTTTTACCAATAACACACAAGCCTCTCCTACAAATGAGCACTGGAATTATGATCGCCGGACCTATGGTTTCTGTGCAGTATTGCCAAAAGTGCCAGGAGTAAAAATGTTACTATTTACCCCACCTGCGGGGCAATTGTAACAGACACAGGGTTAGTTGTAACACATGCTTATAAAGGCAGATTTCACACAATTAATTTAAATTCAGTTTACTTTAAATAGTAGCTATATTTCCTCAGTAATTGGCTCATTTCTTTTTTATTCTACATAGCACAGTATGTTTATTTATTTTTTTGTTTATTGGATAAACACATTTGAATCTATTTGCATTATTATCCATATATCCATTATTATACAATGCATTTATTTGCATTATTAGCAATAAAATATATATTTGTTCTACTAAAACAATATTTTCTATTAAAAAACATTTTTATTTAAAAAGTTCTCAATGTTACACTCAAAATTCAAAAAAAAATTATTGTGTTAGTTTAATTGGTGTCCAACAGTGTGTGGTTTAATTGTAACACCCTGTTACAACTAACCCCGCTGTGTCATGTTTTACTCAAAACTGGCTAGCACTCTCTGTGTGTTTTATACATCTTTCAAAATGGTTTCATCTTTTAGCCTAGAAGACGGTGATCACAACAATATAAGATTTTACGTACATACTTTCAACAATTTTTTTTAAAATAAAAAAATACTGACTGTAATACAAAATACTTTTATGCTGCAAAAATGGTTTCTCCTGTGTTTCTCATCCAAATTTCGGCGAAAATTTTCAATAATTGGCAGGAAGACGTCTGCCGATACTGTGGTGAAAATCTCGGAAGCATGCCATGGTTAACCCTGAGCAAATACCTTAAAACTAACATTTAACACCGCGTTACTTTGTGCCCCGCTCTCTACTATTGCCATTTAGAGCATTAGTTCTCAAAGTGGGGGTCGGGACACCCCGAGGGGTCGCGGGACAATGAAGGGGGGGGGGTCGCCTGGTGATTTCCAAAAATCTATTTATTTTTTTAAACCACAAGAATGGGCTTATTTTATCCATAACCTACAGAAGAGAAAAAAATAGTCGTTTATACAGTTGCAATCAGAATTATTGAACCTCCTTTGATTTTTTTTCCTTTTTTAAATATTTCCCAAATGATGTTTAACAGAACAAGGAAATTTTCACAGAATGTCTGATAATATTTTTTCTTCTGGAGAAAGTCTTATTTGTTTTATTTCGGCTAGAATAAAAGCAGTTTTTAATTTTTTAAAACCCATTTTAAGGTCAAAATTATTAGCCCCTTTAAGCTATATATTTTTTCAATAGTATACAGAACAAACCATCATTATACAATAACTTGCCTAATTACCCTAACCTGCCTAGTTAACCTAATTAACCTAGTTAAGCCTTTAAATGTCACTTTAAGCTGTATAGAAGTGTCTTGAAAAATATCTAGTCAAATATTATTTACTGTCATCATGGCAAAGATAAAATAAATCAGTTATTAGAGATGAGTTATTAAAACTATTATGTTAAGAAATGTGTTGAAAAAATTTTCTCTCCGTTAAACAAAAATTAGGGAAAAAAATAAACAGAGGGGCTAATAAATCAGGGGGTTGGATAATTCTGATTGCAACTGTAGTTACTATATACTATATAGTTACTATAGTAGCTTATAGTTACTAGTTCTATTAGACTGCGACCCCTGGGGTAATTACATTATTTTGAAGACACAGCAATAGTGTCAGATGCAGCAGATTGATTTTATAACACCTGGGTAAACTTACTGGCACATTTACAGCACTGACTTACAATTAAAAAAAATTAAACGATGAATAGACTTGGGTCTATTGGTGTGTTTGCGTCATTGCATGCACGGTTTCTGTATTTATAACCACTTCAGAGGATATTGGGGGTCGCGAGTCACTGGTATTGTTATTTTGGGGGTCGCGGGCTGAAAAGTTTGGGAACCCCTGGTGTAGATAACTGAAGCCTATTGAATATTTTGTTTATTACTACAGTTGTGTCATACCACAGCAACAATACAATTACCAGGGATGGGTATCGTTAAGGTTTTAACGATATTACTACTTTTATCGATACCACTTATCGGTTCGGTACTTTAACGGTTCCCTTATCAGTACTTTTTGTAGTGTTTTCAAAAAAAATACTGTTTTCATTGTAACCGAATGTGTGTGTTTATTTAACTATGAATATTATACTAATTTAGGTGATTGACTGCTGGCATAACGATGTGTATGATGTAACGTTACTGTTAGTAGCTAGGCAGTCAAAAACTTTTCAATTGTCTTTCTGCAGTTGATGCACTTTTGAAAGATACTTTCACTTAGATTGCTTGCGTTTCCACTTATACAAGAAAACAACTTGTTGCAACAGGCATTGCCGCTGTCCACTCTGGAAATACAACTCGTTTGGTTCACTCCACAAGCTTACGAGCTGTGTGTGCGTGAGTCTGTGTCGCGAGCTATGTGTGTGCACTTAGTGCGAGCTTCTGCTGAGTGCGCGCGCACAGCCGAGAACTATGAAGGTTTTTATACTTGACACGCTCGCCCGAAACACAAGCATTTCTCATGTGAGATTGCCGACTGTGCAGACGAATATCAAATATTGCAAATTAGAAAAGGTTGGTCAGTTAAATTATGCTAATGTTTATTCAACAATAATTCTCCAGTACCGATAGCAGAACCGTTAACGTGAGAGCTTATCGATACTTTACAGATAAAGTACCACGTTTCAGTACCCATCCGAAACAATTACTATGACAGTTTAATTCAAGTAATTATCTATAGTATGCTTCCAAACAGTAGTATGCTTTCATTTATATTTTAGTTCAGTAGAAAACTCGGCCCTCTTCATTATATAAGGATCATGCCCAACATATGTGGTTAATTTCTATTTATATCTCCTTTGAAATATAGTATAAATCGCAAAAATACGCACTTTCCTCCATGTCTTCCATTCAGTTTTTTACTTTCTGCCCTCCATCTGAATTTCGCGCGTCACTAGAACCACGTGATTGAAGACAACATATTATATTAAAATGATCTGAACTTCCCATTAGTATACTTTTAGGCTTTAATCTTTTTGTTTATTCTCAATTTGAAATATGTTTACATCCTGAATATATCCCTCGTATGAATATTGCAGACCTTTATTGCAGATATCTTTACCTCCACTATTTCCATGGGGAGTGCCATGGCTGATATTAAAATCTATTCAGACAAGTAGGAAGACACTTTGTGAAGAGTAAATTGTCATTTTATGCAAAAAATATCATGGAAAAACCTTTAGACGACAATGTTTTTTATTTAAAATTTGGAAGAAATGTCATAAGTATCACTTTCTTTCATGTATTTATTATTTTGGTCTTGACCAAGAAGATCAAGAGAACCAAACACACCCTAAAACATACTGTAACGTTTATAGAATCAGTAGACAAGAAGGTCAAGGAGTCAAAGTCAGTAAATATTTCTCACCCCCTTCACGCCTTTCAGGTCGCCTTTCAACAGGGAGTCCAGTGTAAAGATCACATTATGACTTAAACTCTGAAGCTGCAGGAAGAGATGGGGAAACAGAGCAGACACTGTGTTAATAAGATACATGACACTTGGCACAGCATAAGCACAGCACAGAAGAAATAAGAGAAAACATATCAAATACAGCCATCCACACAAAGAACACGTTGAGAGAAACACTACCGTATCAGGATGAGCTGACCAGCATTGTAAGTTGACACTCTGAGACAGTTCTTTTAAATTAATCAACATTAATGTTTCAGACTCAAGAGGCCAGAGAGTTTGGACTCAAGTAACCAGAAGAGACTAACTGGGATGTAGTTCGCTGTCTTGTAAGAGAGCATATGAGAAATCAACAGAAATGAAAATATTGTGACAGAATAATGATACATTTGGGACCAATACTGGCATTACACACCTTTAAATTGTATGAAGCCTTTAACTAGCATTGTAACCTCTGGGTTGGCCTTTTGTCTACATAGATTATCATTAAAAAAATAAAGAAATAAAATAATAATAATAATTTAGCTTGGGGTAGTATCAGGAACACAATTTAGCCATAGAAATTTGTCAAAAATGTGTTTTTCTTACAGTGGAAGTTAAAGGGTTAATACAGTTCACACCAGCAATCCAGTCAGATAAATGT
The DNA here is from genome assembly GCA_903798195.1 of Danio kyathit. NCBI lineage: Eukaryota > Metazoa > Chordata > Actinopteri > Cypriniformes > Danionidae > Danio > Danio kyathit. Next base: position 13,550,030 of record LR812542.1, read on the forward strand.
ACATCACTTCATTCAGTTTATACAGTGCATCCGGAAAGTATTTATAGCGCTTCACTTTTTCCACATTTTCATATTTCCTCAAAATTCTACACACAATACCCCATAATGACAATGTGAAAAAATGTTTTTTTTAATTGTTGCAAATTTATTAAAAATAAAAAAACTGAAAAATCACATGTACATAAGTATTTTCAGCCTTTGCTCAATACTTTGCTGATGTACCTTTTGCAGCAATTACACCCTCAAGTCTTTTTGAATACAATGCCACAAGCTTGGCACACCTGTCTTTGGGAATTTTTGCCCATTCCTCTTTGCAGTACCTCTCAAGCTCTATCAGGGTGGATGGGAAGCGAAGGTGTACAGCCATTTTCAGATCTCTCCAGAGATGTTTAATAAGATTTGGGTCTGGGTTCTGGCTGGGCCACTCAAGGACATTCACAGAGTTGTTGTTAAGTCACTCCATTGATGTTTTGGCGGTGTGCTTTAGGTCATTGCCCTGAGGTCAAGAGCACTCTGAAGAAGATTTTTATTGAGGATGTCTCTGTACATTGCTGCATTCATCTTTCCCTCTATCCTGACAAGTCTTCCAGTTCCTGCTGCTGAAAAACATCCACACAGCATGATGCTGTCATCACCATGCTTCAATGTAGGGATGGTATTAGCCTGGTGATAAGCGGTGCCTGGTTTTCTACAAACGTAACGCCAGGCATTCACTCCAAAGAGTTCAATTTTAGTCTCATCAGACCAGAGAATTTAGTTTCTTATGGTCTGAGTGTCCTTCAGATGCCTTTTGGCAAATTCCAGGCGGGGAGTGGCTTCTGTCTGGCCACTCTACCATACAGGCCTGATTGGTGGATTGCTGCACAGATGGTTGTCCTTCTGTAAGGTTCTCCTCTCTCCACAGAAGAATGCTGGAGCTCAGACAGAGTGACCATCAGGTTTTTGATCACCTCCCTGACTAAGGCCCTTCTCCCCCGATCACTCAGCTTAGATGGCCGGACAGCTCAGCTCTAGAGTCCTGGTGGTTCCAAACATCTTCCACTTATGGATGATGGAGGCCACTGTGCTCATTGGAACTTTCAGAGCAGCAGAAATTTGTCTGTAACCTTCCCCAGCCTTTGCCTCGAGATAATCCTGTCTCAGAGGTCTACAGAAAATTCCTTTGTCTTCATGCTTGATTTGTGCTTTGACATGCACCGTCAACCCTGGGACCTTATATAGACAGATGTATGCCTTTTCAAATCATGTCCAATCAACTGAATTTACCACAGGTGAACTCCAATTAAGCTGCTGAAACATCTCAAGAGTGATCAGAGGAAACAGAATGTTCCTGAGCTCAATTTAGAGCTTCACGCCAAAGGCTGTGAATACTTATGTACATGTGATTTTTCAGGTTTTTATTTTTAATAAATTTGCAACAGTTTCAAAAAATCTTTTTTCACATTGTCATTATGGGGTATTGTGTATAGAATTTTGAGGAAATGAATGAATTTAATCCATTTTGGAATAAGGTTGTAACATAAAAAAATGTGGAAAAAGTGAAGCGTTATGAATAATTTCCAGATGCACTGTACATTTTATTTGGGGATGAAAAAAACTGTGTCAGTGTTTCAATTAGTTTTCGATCAGCCCTTCTACCATAATACATTATTCCTTTTCTGTGACACAATGCATACACATGCAATAAACACTTATATATTGATGGTAGCTTTTCAAAAACAGATGTCACTGAAGCACAAACTCAGAAGTGCATTGAAATCAGTGAAAAAAGTCTCGCATTTTCTACACAGTTTTAGACATGAAATGTGAAAGACCCATAAGACATCATATTGTCATGTCCTATTTAAATTGAAAGCTTCTGTTGAGATTTTATTACTAATCTCTTAAATGTCTGTCATCATATTTTTTAAATACTAGGGCTGCACGATATTGGAAAAATCTGATATTGCGAGATTTTATTTTTCTGCGATAAATATTGTGATATGAATGCAGTTTCACAAGATGGGATGAACTGCACTATTTGATGGTTTTCCGGATTTGAATGATCACAATGCAAAAGGGACTTTTCTTATTTTGTTTCTAGTGCAAATATCAAAACATTCTTAGATTAAGTAATAATATTTTGTTGTTTTCAACTTCAGAAGAAATAAGTAAAAAATAGTTTTTTTCTTTAAAACAAGTACAAATATATGCCAGTGGGGTTAACTGAAATAATCTTGTTTTCACTTTAAAATGTAGCTATTTGGACTAGAAACAAGACTAAAAAAATTTAAAAAGCAAGAAAAAGTGTTTTTTTAATTTATTTATTTATTTTTTGCAGAAATTGTATACATTCAATAAATGCAATAATTAAATCCAATTCTGTAGCTCCTGGTCAACTAAGACTCAACATTGCATATCTTGCAATGTGACTATTGCGAATGTGCACATTGCGATATCATTGCAGAAACAATATATTATGCAGCCCTAGTCATTACCCTAAAAATATTATATTTTTGGTGATACAGTCTTGTAGTCAAGCTACTAGACCGCTCACGAAGATCCACACATCATTTTGTCCAGCAAGCAGAATACACAGAATACTTATTTAGTTTATTTTTAATCTATCCTTTATTTTAACAGGATAGTCCCATCGAGATGCAGGATCTCATCTTCCAGTGAGTCCTGGGCAAAAAAGTTTTACATTAAAGACAAAATCCAAACACATAAATCAAACAAATGTTTACTCTGTTTGCATAAAACACAATGCATCAAAACAAGAACAATGTTCTTTTTTGAAAAGACATGTCTGAAGTAAAATGATGTTTTTGCTGAAAGTTTTGTTTTTGTAAGCAGAGAGTTGCTAGGCACCAAAGCTGATCATTCAAAGGCAAGAAAACATGAAAAAAAATACAAGAAATATTAGCTGTGTCTCATTTTGAAGTGCGCTGCATCATCGCAGCGAGACGAAGGCCGTCTCATTTTAAAAAAATTTGAAGACTCCTTCACATGCATCCTCCAAATGCGTCCTTCATTTCCCAGGTAATGAAGGATACAACCGGTGCATCAGTCGCGGCCTCGAACATCCCAAAATTCATTGCATGCTGATAACAGCGAGATGTTTTTAAAAGAAAACTCTGGATTAAATGTATGAATTAGGTTTATTTTACTTGAATATCTAAACACATGTTAAAAAAACAAAAAGAGTATGACATGTCTTACTAAAGAGTGATTTTATATACAGTTTACATTTTTATGTGTACATGTACGGATCAAATATTTCAAGCTTCTGTAAACCTTGCTTTGCCATCAGATCGCGTAAAATATGTTTTAAAATCACTTTTGTCATTACAAATTTTATTACCGCTTATTAACGGCAGCTCTTATGGTTGCCTGGTGACGAGATCTGTCCTCTGTAGGCTAGATTGTCTCATTTCAAAATGCTCGGTTCGGCCTGTGTGGACTTCGAAGGACTCACCTTTAAAGTCTGCATCCTTCGAAGGATGCAGCCTCTGAAATAAGACACAGCTATACACACATTTAGGAAAAGTCAGGTTACTGTAGTTATACATGGGTTTTATTTTAACAAAGTTATTAAATTATAAAATAAAAAAATGGTCAAGATGACCATGTTGGTAGTTCTAATGTTAAATAAAAATAAGGGTAAAAATATTATTGTTGTAATCTCGTTAGGGATTGTGTATCCAAATGAAAGACTGCCTGGGGTGAGCATATTTATAATACCCTGTGGATCACCACAGTTGGACTTCATCCGAAATCGCCTACTACACAGTAGGTACTGCATTTGAATTTAAACGTACTAATCGGTCGTTAAAAAAGTACGTTCAATAGAGTATGAATGTGATCAGTATGAATGGAACTCGGACGTACTACATCCGCCATTTTGTCATGATCCCGTGACCTACCCACGTGAGTTGTGTCGCATAACCCATTCATGAATTCTCTCACGGGGCATCAGGGGATAGCGTAGCATCATATCATAGTAGATAGTAGATCATCTGGGTACTTCTCGCATACTGATTTTCTAACTCTATGAATTCAGACATACTACTCAGCTCACATACTGTTTTTCTAGAGTTCACACTTAGCTGATGATTGATTATAAAGCTTGTTTGGCATGCTGTCCCGGGAGAGAGCCCTGAGCTCATAAGATCCTCGAGCTCGGGGCTCCCTCCCGTTCGCAAGGCGAGAGGGGAGTTTGAGCTCAGGTAGATCTCGAGAACTCCCCTGGTGTAGTAGCTAATGAACAGATAGTGATTGCTCTTAAGAGATTACTTACTAGGAGCATGTCTATGGTGCCGATTTGCATTAGTCAATTAACTTAAGTTGCATGTTTTTGGATGGTGGGAGGAAACCGGGGAACCCGGGTGAAACCCACGTGAGCACGGGGAGAATGTGTAAGAAACACACAGAAACGTCAGCTGGCTTGGTAAGTACTAGACCCAGTGACGTTCTTGCTGTGAGGCAACAGTGCTAACCACTGAGCCACCGTGCAACCCATCTAGGAAAGGAGGAAGAGTAGGGGTGGATTCTTCAAAGCGAAGATGGCTGTTGTATGGATCTTAGGGTATTTATAGTGGCTTAGGAATCGTCTGATTGGCGAATCATAAATTAAATAATGTGGGGCCGGCTGCAAGCAATCATAGGCACGTGATCCTCTCCAAATTAGTTTATAAATAAACTTCACTTAGCATACTATATAGTATGGAAGTATGTGATTTTGGACGCAGCCTTGGTGTTTTGTTCCAATTGGTCTGTTATTCACTGAGATTTTACACTCACAGGATTTACATCGAAACAATGGTGTTTCAGACTAATAGTATGTCTTTTCCATGTACTAAACTCTTATTATTCAACAGATTTTCACTATTTTGCACCTTTAAATAAGTTCTTTCTCTTTTGTTTGTGGCAAGTATCTGATGTGAATAATAGCTCTTCTAGCTAATAATGCCAATGGCAAATAAACACGAAAATACACACAGAAAGGCTGGTTAAAACACAAACAAACAGCAGCCCGCATTGTGGTTCTTAATCATTTCAAATAAATGTGAAGCTTTCATAAATGAGGAATGTTTTGATGGGAGATAAAGCGTAACAGTATTTCTGTCCACTTCCTCACTATTCTCAGCATCTCTAAATGGAGGCTCTTGTTTCAGAGTGATAAATACCTCAGCTTAGTGCCAAAGTAGTCTAAAAGCACCGCTGCCAGACACAAAGTGCCTCTTTTGAGAAACAGAAGATATAGCAGAAGACCAAAAGAATGAATTCTGCAGTTTAACCCCGTTTCATGCTGCAAAGTTATTGACGACTGAAGTATTTTGAGCTTAAACGTTTATTCTCAGGAAGAATCCAATTGGCCACACAGCAAAATGCCAATAGTTACATGACTTGGCAAACAGTGTGAATGCTGATAGGTCTTTATGTGAAAGACAAGCGTACGTGTAATCTGCCTATATTAGACTATCAGTGTTCCAAAGAAGTTGTGGCCTTCAGGAGGGCATTGTGGAAATAAAGAGGATATACTGATGAAACAGGAACCAAAGGAAATGAATCAGAGAAATGTTAGTGCTGTTGTTGGCAACAAAAGATGACAGCAAAAGCAAAAACACACATAAAGAAAACCATCTGAAGAGTTCAGATTAAATTAAATAAAGTAAATTAAAGCACAGAGGAAAACAACAGAACAAAGATAAAGATGAAATAAACAACGCTTTATGGTTTTCGTTGGACTTTAACAGCATTGAAGTATAGGAATTCAATCTTTGTTCTACAACAGCGGAATGAACCGCCAATTACTTGACAAATATACAGATGTCACTACTTCAAAACGTTTCTTTTACCGCCGTTGTTAACGCCGCCGCGGCTGTATCTACGTGCGCCAACATATTTTGGCCGCTGGGTGGCACTTTAACCATAGATTTTCAGCTTTGCCTTTCCACATAGGACGGTACTATATGTGTACTGTACCTTATGTGATGGGGTGTGTTCAATTAAATTATAATTTGGTTGGTTTGTTTTAATTTTCTTAGCAATAAACATGTTTTTACACTACTGTTTTAGAAAAGATACAATCCATGGTGAGAAGTATAGCCATAGGCTGCAAAAATTAAGCAAATATAAGAATTAAGTTCTTAAGCCTATTAAATTGCATTAGGGTGAAAAGAATGTTTCGATTTGTTTGACCATCATGGTTCGTTTGACCATCATGCGCACAAGATATGAAAACCGCGGCACAGCACACGGTACAAAATAATATTAAGGTTATTGAGCACGTCACCTGATCGCAGCACAACTTGCTTTATCAATAATTATTATTTATTATAGGCTAGGTTACAAATATTTGACCAACTGCCACTACATGAAAAACACTCTCGTGCACTCAAAATAGGTTCCCTTTAGCTATTAATGGCGGTTATGAAATTAAATAAATGGGCATATCCGCTCGCACAGTTAGCTGCATGTTCATTCTCTGTTCATTTCTCTTTCACACGCATGCAGAGCGAACAGCCTGCATAAAGAAAAAAAATCTGCTTGTTTAAAAGAGCGCATTATATCCACGAATGTCTAATAATGATAATATTAAGCTAATAATATATCCATAATGCTAGGATGTGCTGTACTTTAACCGGATATCTAGTTCAAAAGCAAAATTATTACCTGTTCACGGCATAGGCTAGCCTTTAGTGTGGAAAAATATAATTCACAATGCAACAACATCCTGGTCTCATATCACTCTGAAAAAAAATGTAAAAAAATCTTATAGCCGCCCTAGTTCGGTTTGTTCGGTTTACTGCGTTCATACCTAAAAACGTTCTTATGCGGCGGCGTTACAAGCCACGGCGGTAATGACCACATTAAAGTAGCACCTACTGTATGTATTTTTAAATATAGGTAGTTTGTGTAATCTGTTTTATGTTTGGTGAAATACTTTTAGTAATTTTTCAACTAATTATAATGAATTGTCACAATAGGTGGATTTAGAGGTCTTTGCAAAAAAAGAAAAAGCACAAGTGGATTTAGCTGATTTTGACACAAGAAAATCTACCTTGTTAAAAATCAAAGAATTGTCATTTGAACATTTTTTTTTTAATCAGCCTTATAATTATGTATGAAATGAAACTGCTAACCCTGATCATAGGAGCCTGATAGAAAATGCTCATATACAAAAAAAGAGGTCTAATGGATTTAGAGAGTCTTGCATCTGAACACTTATTATGTAAGAATACTGGTTGAAAACCTTGCAAATTTTGTGCAAACATTTAAATGAGACAGCAGCCATATACTGTACAAAAAATGGTATAGAAACTAGTCTATCTAGTAAATAACTAGCTAGTATATTTCACAATTAGTGAGTAAGAAGTAACCAATGCAAAGTAATAGATTAAAGGGAAATTCTGAAGTAATTAAATACTTTTTTTTATTATAAAACAAAACAGTTACAACAGTTATTATAATCACAATACATTTTTGGTAAATCGGTACAAGTCATCAGTTTCTTAAACTGTCTAAAGGAAATTGTTAAGCGTAATATCTAGAATGTTTTAATGAGTGGTGGAATAATGTTTTTTTTCTTCTTTTTTTTCCTCTAGATTATCTTCTCTTTTCATGATATTGTGCACAAATGAAGAAATTGTTTTTAAAAACGTATCTAAAATTAAATTAAAATCAAATTATCTAAAAAATAAACTGTGAAAATATAATTTGCACAAAATCTAATAATAAAGGAAAATTTACTATATAGAACCATTACACAAGGATGGATAAGGTGTTACTGCACTACGGGCTATATGAATATGAAAGTTTGCATGCTGTCAAAATTAACTTATTCACATTTACTGCCCACACAGTATAAACATATCCAGTAGCAACAGGAAGAATACCTTATTATAAAAGTTAACAATGTAAGAGTTAACAATGCAATGTACTGCTCTGTCATTTAAATGGTGATGCATCATTTGCATTGGTTAAAAACTTATGCACTACACTTTTTTTATTTAGAAAGTTACCAGTCACAGTGCTTCCCACACATAGACTTTACTTGGGCGCGTCGCCCAGGTATATTAACAGCCACCCAAATATATTTAATGACACATTTTTTTTTACTATTATTATCATCCTTTTACACTTTTTTTTTGTATCAGCCGAATATAACCAAACACCTGCGATTGATTAACCAGAAGAAAATCTCTCGTTTACCCATTTCGTTCTGTGTGTGCGAGAACTACACTCCCACAGACAGTCTCATGTGCTCTGCAGACCCACAGAGACACGTCTTTTTGGAACTTAAAAATTTGTTGGCCGGGGTTTCTAAATCTCCTAAAATGTCCGGGATTCGGCTTTTGCTTACACTTTCTAAAGCTGTCGTTAATCGTATGCGTTTTTGCATTAGGCTACCTTTATACTTAGGCCTGATATACTTTCGCTTGGCTTTGCAGCTGACAGCGCGAGCACAGTCACGAGAGAAACATAAAATATTTCATTCTTTAAGCTAAATGACTTACTATATACTCCGAGAGGACAAATTTGACCTGTTAGTGGGTGCACATGGCTCCTGAATAGTATAGTTGTTACTAACCCATTGAAAAGAAACAGTGTATAACAGTGTCATAATAAATACAATTATTGTTAAAAATTGAATTATGTTTTGTTTGTCGCACATAGTTAACTATTTATATGATGTGGGTAAATAGTGTTTCAATCTGTCTACCACCACAACTATATTTCAAACCTGTGGGAAGCACTGCAGTGATATATGACCAATGTTTAATATGCAGATTGCATATGCAGCAGCATGTATGCGCACTAAAGACAGAGTGCAATAGAATAAAAGCGCAAAAATTCTGTGTAAAATGTATAGATAACACTTTATTTTGATGGTCTATTTGAGTATTAGTAGACTGTCTGCTTAATATTCGTTGATGCTGCTCCTTCAACAGACATTTAACTGACTATAAGAAACTTTGCAAGTACATGTCAACTTACGCTAACCCTAACCCCAACCTAACAGTCTACTTATAATCTAATAAGAATTAGTTGGCATGAACTGTAGATGCAATGTAGCTTAAATTCAACAAACGGACCAATGTATATTTTGCCAATAAAAAATAAAAAAGTTTTTTTTTTTTTTTTACACCGGTCACACTTTATTTTAAATTGTTCAATTTACTAGAGCTGAGCAGACAAAATGATATCCATATTTATTGACCGAACATCATTGCCAATTACAAAAAAAAAACAACGGTATGATGCGCTATAGCTTTATTAAAATGTGGCTTCTGAGCTCGTGCCTAGGAAGGAATGCCAATAAGCTTAGGGTTGTTTCCAATTGAGGTACATGACTTGGCACGACACAAGTGGTGCACAAGTGACGTGCGCAAATTTTCCAGATGCACCTAATTGAAAACATTTCCGAATGCCGTATGTGCACCATGATTCATTTAAGTAGAACTAACCATTAGAAGACATTTTTGTTTATTTTTTTGCTTTTGACTATTAAAACTTTTTGCTTTAGTAATGTTGGTAAATTAAAATAAAATTGTTAAATATAAATCATAATATTCCTAAATGGATTGTAAAAAAAAAAAAAATTCAATAATTATCAATACTGAATGATATTAAACATTATATCGTGATTTTTTTTTTCCTATATCGCCCAGCCCTACAACTCACACTATTAATAAACCATTAACAAAACAATAAGACTTGTAAAATTAAATAAAACAATAAACTACTAATTAGCTGTTTGTTAATAGTTAGCAAGGTAGTAGTTGGGTTAAGGTAATGGGTAGAATTTAGGGCTGGGCTATTAATCGAAAAATAAACTGACATTTAGAACCTATAATCTATCTAATTTTCCAAGGACGATAATATCGATTATTTTCCCTACTGTTTGTGAAGTCACGTGACCCTGCTCTGTTAAGACTCTTAAGATTTATACTGATTTATATCGAGAGCATGTGTATGGTCCAGCTCATCCTTCGTGCAGTTGGATACCTATGCACATCTCAAAAATGTAACTACACGTTGCAGAGACGCGTTTTGCAAGCTTTGTGATGGGCTGGTTTGGTAGCGTTGACAGGCGTGTGCGGCGCGAAGAGCCGCAGGACAGCAGAGAGTTTTTACAAGTGTGGAATCCCATGTAGGAGCTGTTTTGTGTTTACCATATGATTAAAGTTGTTGCACTTCCGCCTGTTCCCGCCTCTGAATGAGCGAGTTTTAGCTTCTTGTACATTAAGGTAGCATTCAGAAAAAGCAAAACCCACATGAAGAAAGTTATTACAGAGCAACACAAACAGCATGCTGAGGTATATCAATGCATGGTTATGCGCAAGGCAGGCGCCTTGGGTCACAGGGATCACTCGATGCATATCAGCCTTTAAAGTCTAAGGCTGATTTAATCCTCTGTGGCCACTTTGCAGCCACATCTGATCTCTGGTCAAGTAAGATGATAGACCCATTCTTGAGCCTTACTTTGCACTAAATTGATGATGATTGTAAGCTGCCAGAGATGTCTTGAGACGGCATATTTTCCATTACATTCAAACTATTATTAAAATATTTGTTTACAGAAGATGCAAGAAATGCACTGTTTAAATATATTATTTACAGGATATACAAGAGTTAGTTTATTTAGAAGAGGTACTGCATATTTTCTACTTTTAATATATAAAGCACTGAAAAAAATTTATTTTTCACTTTTTTATAAGAAAAAAGTGACTGTTGGTTTAAGACAATGTGTGTTTTAATTTGAGTTGCTCATCATTGATGTTCAATAAATAATCATAGTAGATGGTGTGTTTTAGGCATGGGCTGGTATAAGATTCTGACGGTATGATAACCTTGGATAAAAATATCACGGTTTCACGATATCACGGTATTGTGATTACTGCTCTAAAATAAATTATTTTTAAATGTCTGGGTAAAAAACAACTTTTTTCCTCTTTGAAAACAATATATTCTAATTTTTGAAAGATTTATGATAATTTGGAGCAGTAAACACGTCAGGCTACATCAAATTAATTATGGACTTCTGCTGTCTAACATTTGTCTTTAAAAAAAAACTGATTTCTTTACAATTAAAACGGCATCTTTGGATATTTTTTTTTCTGGAGATACTGTTGTCCTTAAAAACTAAAAAAAAAAATGTTACACATACCTTAGGAATGGTATTACAGAAAATTTTGGCGGTTTTAAAACCTTGACTTTTCCAAACCGCGGTATACTTTTAAAACGGTTATTGTCCCATGCCTAGTGTGTTTCCTTCAACTATTTTAATATCAAGCAATGCACCCATCATTCAGAAATCTCTGACTTGTAATATGTGAGCATATTTACTGTACAAAACTGTCAGTAAACTATGAAGACAACATATAAAACTAAAATGAACATTCATTCTTTGTAATCATATTAAAATGTTCAATTAATCGAGATTTTGATTTAAGGCCAAATCGCCCAGCTCTAGTAGGATTAGGGATGCAAAATAAGATCATAATTTAAATTATTTAAAGTGCTAATAAACAGTTAATATCTTAATAAATAGGCAGGTAATAAGCCAGTAGTATGGTGCAGTGGCGGCTGGTGTTAAAAAATGTGGGGGGGGCGCAAACACCAGAACAAAATCGAACTGTTGGTAAAGTAAGAGTGTAAAAGCCATTTTTCAGGTGATCAAAAAACTAAAATATGACTAAAGCATACAATAAATGCATCACAAATCAGTTCATTTTAGTTCAATTTGGGTTTATTATCAGTAATGAAGTAATCCAGATAATCAGTAAACACGCACACACACACACACACACAAACAAATGTTGCCTAATAACTGGCCAGTAGCACTCCTTGAAAATAAATTTTGCTCTTTTTTTTTTCTGGCTTGAAAATTTCTCAAAAACCTTTTGGTTAAAGTCAGTCATCTCAGTCACCAGTCTCTTCTCTATTGACAGCATGGCCAATGCATTCAGCCTCTCTTGCGCCGTGCTGTTTGAAACAGCAAACACGGAAATAGTAAAAGGCATGACTTACATCACAACCTGCCAGCCAACTCCGTTTGTCATGACAAGTGCTGGAAAAGCCCCGAATATACGCGCGCTCACCATTACTTGACAACTGGTGAATTTGCAAGGAAGGTCGATCTGGTCGAAGCTTCTTGATTTTTTTTTTCTTCATCCAATCGCCTTGTGAACGGATATCTTTGCAAAGATACAACAGAATTTTCCTTCATCTCGAGAAATTGCATTCTAAGCTCTTTGGTGAGAATGGTCCAATCACATAAGGCCAATCATATAAAAACAAATATGATTCGTTCTAACAACAAAAATGGGAGGGTTCGGGACGCAGAGCGCTGCGCCCCAAAGACAATTTAAAACCGGCCAATTAGAGCTTATTGTCATATCACGTGCATTGCAAAAGTTCGTGTACCTACATAGACACTCATTAGTCCGGCGCCCCGCACACATATGAAAAAATAATGTTCATACTTTTTTTTCAATAAATGTTAGTATGACTACAATAAATGTTAGAATGATATAATTAAATCAATTTATTTTGTTAATATTTGTGATAATAAACATTAACATATTAAAGGGGTCTAACTTGAAGGGGGCGGCGCCCCAGCGCCCTCTATTGACCAGCCGCCACTGATATGGTGTGAATTTTTATTTAAACTAAAGTGCTACCTTGACATTTTGTTAAATGTGCCTTTTGTAAAATTAGTAACTCTATAAGGAGTTTTGCAATGGGTCATAGATAAAATGTAAACTAGCCCTAAACTCAAATGATTTCAGTGTTTCTTACAGCAAATGTTTAGTGTGTTTTGCTTTTATTTTATTTTTTAATTTACTGATTTTAAAGAGTTAAATTTCACAAATATACCTGATACCTCCACATTATTATTATTATTATTCATTGAAAAAAAATACTAAACACATACACAAAAGTGTAAATGCAACAGGAAATCTTATAATAAATTGCAAATAATCCATTTTCTCTTTTTTCAGCATGCAGCTGTGCGGTGCTGGAACACAGAGGCTCTCCTCACACAGATATGACTTCCCTTCAGCAGTGTTCGCCAGCTTTCACTCAGTGATTTAGGAATGTGTGTGTGTGTGTGTTTGTGTGTGCATGGAGTGAAAAGGAGACACGCTGTAGCTACTGCAACTCCTACACTCCAAATTTATGGCTCCATCTCTACATTTCTGCCAGGAAGAGAGAAGCAGGATTGATTACAAAAGTCCCTCTCGCTCACACATTCACCAGACACACATTTTTCACACATTTCACAAATCCCTGTCCTCTGAACGCATCCGCCTCCAACACCGACGCACAGAACTCTACACTTTAAGCTCTTTAACACTTTCACAAGGGCTGATTCGCTCTAAAGGGATATGCTGCAAAGCCTTAAATCTGACTTTATATTTGGCTTTAACACACGGCAAAACAATCTCTGCTTTGACAGGACTTGACCGCTGCACTCCAAGAACAAACAAGGAAGTTGTACACTTGATCACCTCTAGTATCCTAGAAAAGAGACACACTTTTAGGTCTGGTCTTTTAAGGTTTGTTCGCATGGAGGACTCACCAGGTTCTTGAGGAGGGCAGAAAGCTCTTTAGTCAAAGTGTAGAACTTAACAAAGGCTGTGCCCAGATCTGGATTATCCCGACTGATGAAGTTGCTGCCAAATTTATCCAATGCCTGGGCATACGTTTCCTCATTTTGAATGTGATCTGAGAAAAAGAAATTACAGATAAATCAAACAATCAAACAGGAACGACAAATGTAACCCTGGCCTGGACCACAAAACAGTGATAAGTGTAATTATTTTTTAAATGTGCGTTAAAAGTTTAAACATTGAGACAATTTAAACTAACTAAGCTCTTATGCACATTACTAATCAAAAATTAAGTTAAGATATTCTTACAGTGGGAAATTTGTAAAATATATTCATGGAACAATGATTTTTGGCAAAAAAATAAGTCATAATTATGACCAATACAATGCAATCCCAAATATATACTGGTGCAACAATACACGTCTGGTTTTGTGGTCCTGGGTCAGGTCATGAATTAACACAATCCCATGCACTGTTATCCATAAAACTGTATTAATTCTAAATACTTAGATTCAATAAACATACAGTTGAAGTCAGAATTATTAGCCCCCTTTGTATTTTTTTTTCTTTTTTAAATATTTCCCAAATGATGTTTAACAGAGCAAGGAAATTCATACAGTATGTCTGATAACATTTTGTTTTCTAGAGAAAGTCTAATTTGTTTTATTTCGGCTTAAAAAAAGCATTTTTAATTTTTTACCACCCATTTTAAGGTCAGAATTATTAGCCCCTTTAAGCTATTTTTTTCCGATAGTCTACAGCAGGGGTTTTCAAACTGTGGGGCGCGCCCCACCAGGGGGGCGCCAGCACCCACTAAGGGGGTGCAAGAATTTGAGGCGTGCACACAAGTAAATTATGATGACGACATTCACTAGAGTGAATCGGATTAAAGTTAGTTTCTCATCTAACTATCAGGCACCTGTAGAGTTTATGCGTTCCAGTAAAATATATGCAAATAAAATGGAGCGGGTGCTTTTTAACGGTGAATGAAAGTCAAACCGATGAGCGTCTGACAAAAAAAGTGCCCTTCTGAATCAAATCAGCAGGATGCCCTTCTGGATTTTTCACTTACTTTGAAGACATATGACATGAAGACATACAGACTACCTTTACATGGACATCAGTAATAGTTATTTGCCTTAATCTGAATAAGACAATAATATGATTAAGGTGTTACGTGAAGTGCTTTTTGAATGTTGTGTCACCAGGCTATCCACGTTTCCTGCAGAATCTCATGTCATTTCGGGTGTTTCATCTTTAATTTTTCGACTTTAACTGCAGTTCGGCACTTTTATCATGAATATTTCAACGATGCCCCCATGACAAACTGGGTTATTAGACGCAAATATTTAGTAAGGACTGGTGGAAGATGTTTTAATGGGATTTGATAGAGCATGACAAATAGAAAGAAAAAAACTTCCGCATTTCGTGGTCAGTGTTGCCAGATGTAGCTGACTGATTCCAGCCCAAAAGCTGTCCAAAACCCGCCGAAATGCAAATTCAAAACCGCACAATCTGGCAACATTGTTCATGATCTGTGTGGCTTTACGAAGCAGCATTTTCTGTACACCAAAAGCAAGTAGACTATGGCTCACGCTTATTGACAGTGGAAGATGATTTATGGTTAGTCGAGTCAGTAATCCAACCACGGAAAAAGGCTCAGCCATCACACTGAATCAGGTGAGCTGTATATTTATGTTTCAATGTAATTAATGCTACATAATTTAAACGCAGCAAGTAATATGTGAATGATGTTTGCACTGGGGGGGGCAATTGGACAAACTGGGGGGGGGGGGGGGGGGTGTCCTAAAAGTTTGAAAACCCCTGGTCTACAGAACAAACCATCGTTATACAATAACTTGCCTAATTACTCTAACCTGCCTAGTTAACCTAATTAACCTAGTTAAGCCTTTAAATGTCACTTTAAGCTGTATAGAAGTGTCTTGAAAAATATCTAGTCAAATATTATTTACTGTCATCATGGCAAAGATAAATTATTAGAAGATATATTATTAGAAATGAGTTATTAAAACTATTATGTTTAGAAATGTGTTGAAATCTTCTCTTCGTTAAACAGAAATAAATAAAATAAACAAGGGGGCTAATAATTCAAGGTGGCTAATAATTCTGACTTCAACTGTAAATACCAAATATTTTGCTCAATTACAACCTTTGTTTAGTTTGTTGTACGATTTGCATGATATTTTTTATTCTATTGGAATGTTTAAATTGAACATGCTTAACAGAGCTTATTCTAGTCTGTTGTCAAAGGAGTGATGTGCAAGGATACATTTGATTGCCTCTTTGAACTGACGTCACTGGTGGATACAGCGCACATTTACTACATTTATGTCTGCTGGTCACTGTGAGTACAATTTCATTTGTTTGTCTTAAACAGCCCATACATTATTTCCCTTTATTAAACTAAATATGTAACAAAATACAGTTGAAGTCAGAATTATTAGCCACCTTGTTTATTTTTTTCCCCCATTTTCTGTTTAAGGGAGAGAAGATTTTTTCAACACATTTCTAAACATAACAGTTTTAATAACTCATTTCTAATAACTGATTTGTTTTATATTTGCCATGATGACAGTAAATAATATTTTACTAGATATTTTTCTAGACACTAGAATTCAGCCTAAAATGATATTTAAAGGCTTAACTAGGTTAATTAAGTTAACTAGGCAGGTTAGGGTAATTAGGCAAATGTTTGTATATTGATGGTTTGATCTGCAGACAATCAAAAAATATAGCTTAAAGGGACTAATAATTTTGACCTTAAAATGTTTATTAAAAAAATTAAAAACTGCTTTTATTCTAGCCAAAATAAAGCAAATCAGACTTTCTTCAGAAGAAAAAATATTATTGAACATACTGGGAAAATTTCCTTGCTCTGTTAAACATAATTTAGGAAATATTTTAAAAAGAAAAAAACATTCAAAGAGGGGCTAATAATTCTGACTTCAACTGTACATGTAAGACTAAACTGTGTCTAACATTACATTCAATTGACACGTTAATGTTCTGGTCCATCACAACCAACGTGCATAATGGGATCATGACATCTAAAAAAAAAGTTAAATGTAAGTTTTGGCTGTGTTTACGTGTTCATTTTCACCACGTTATAAACTATCACGGCTGCCACATTTAACCTACAGGTATGTAACTCAATGTTACATTTGCGCTATACAGTGCATACGGAAAGTATTCATAGCTCTTCAATTTTCCACATTTTTTTATGTTACAGCCTTATTCCAAAATGGATTAAATTAATTTATTTCCTCAAAATTCTACACACAATACCCCATAATGACAATGTGAAAAAAGATTTTTTGAAATTGTTGCAAATTTATTAAAATGAAAAACCTGAAAAATCACATGTACATAAGTATTCACAGCCTTTGCTCAATACTTTGTTGATGCACCTTTGGCAGCAATTACAGCCTCAAGTTTTTTTTTGAATATGATGCCACAAGCTTGGCACACCTGTCTTTGGGAATTTTTGCCCATTCCTCTTTGCAGTACCTCTCAAGCTCTATCAGGTTGGATGGGAAGCAACGGTGTACAGCCATCTTCAGATCTCCCCAGAGATGTTCAAAAAGATTTTGGTTTGGGCTTTTGCTGGGCCACTCAAGGACATTCACCGAGTTGTTGTGAAGCCACTCCAAAATCACTTTTTTTTTTTTTTTTTTGCTGATGATGTGACAATAAAAGTGATTTGATATTTTGGCGGTGTGCTTTGGGTCATTGTCCTGCTGGAAGATGAACCATCGCACCAGACTGAGGTCAAGAGCACTCTGAAGCAGGTTTTCATTCAGGATTTCTCTGTACATTGCTGCATTCATCTTTCCCTCTATCCTGGCTAGTCTTCCAGTTCCTCCTGCTGAAAAACATCCCCACAGCATGATGCTGCCACCAACATTCTTCACTGTAGGGATGGTATTAGCCTGGTGCCTGGTTTTCTCCAAACGTAACGCCTGGCATTCACTCCAAGAAGTTCAATTTTAGTCTCATCAGACCAGAGAATTTTATTTTTTATGGTCTGAGTGTCCTTCAGATGTCCTTTGTCTTCATGCTTGGTTTGTGCTTTGGCATACACTGTCAACCCTGGAACCTTATATAGACAGGTGTATGCCTTTTCAAATCATGTCCAATCAACTGAATTTACTCAGGTGAACTCCAATAAAGCTGCTGAAACATCTCAAGAATGATCAGTGGAAACAGAATGTACCTGAGCTCAATTTAGAGCTTCACGCCAAAGGCTGTGAATACTGATGTACATGTGATTTTTCAGGTCTTTTATTTTTTTATAAATTTGCAACAATTTCAAAAAATCTTTTTTCACATTGTCATTATGGGGTATTGTGTGTAGAATGTTGAGGAAATAAATTAATTTAATCCATTTTAAAATAAGACTGTAACATAAAAAATGTGGAAAAAGTGAATCGCTATGAATACTTTCCGGATGCACTGTGCACACACAAAACCATCTGATCTAAAATGCAATAAACTACTAAATGATGAATAACATGAAACTGCTTTTGTGTTTTAAATGTATAGTCCTAAGAAACAAAGACCCATGGCTGGAATCAATCATGTTTGCAGTCACGCTGGTGTGCTAAAATGTAAATATGATTTGAATATACTTGAGAGATATTTCATTCATAATAATTTTTAGGGGAGCCATCATTTCTGCTACTTTTATTGGAAAAAAACATTTATTTCCTAAGGAGAATTTAAATGTAATTATTTAATAAAAAATATATATTTTTTTGTTTTTTCTTTTGCTTAAATTTACCAATGGGGTCAAAAATGTAGACCATGACTGTGTATAAAACAACAGGCATTTGTGATTTAACTACATTTTAACTAAAAAGCAAATACCAATTAGAAATGCTGACATTATGGCAAAGATATAAAAAAATAATAACACACTGGGAACACACTGTACTCTCAATGAAGAACAACATAGAACATGGCTGTGTTCCACTTTGCTTTTAGACACACACTGGCAAAATTCCATAAAATCACTGTGGAAAATCTAAATGAAAGTGCTTTTATTATAAGTTTAAATTTAGTTTTTAAGTTAAAATGTACTAAAGCAATCAAAAACCATGTTCAATTAACTGAAATCTTGAGATATTTAATTTAACAACAATTTATTTTGGTTGTTTTTTATTGTTAGTCTATTGATAGAACCAGTGTTGGGCAGTATCGTCACTACTACTAGCTTAACTACATTTCTCAGTAGCGTGGCGGTAGCATTGCTACTTTCTAAGTCAAATAGCTTTTCAGTAGCGAAGCTAATATTTTAAGCAAGTAGCACAGTAGCGTCCACACAATCTACATTTACTGATCGCAGATCAACGTGTGAGGCAGCAGTCTAGACAATGAAAGTAATTCCATATTATAGCGACAATGGTGAATTCTTCTTCTTCCTATTTTACAGTGGTCAACAACAAACTTTTTGGTGAGTTATTGCCACCTTTTGCTCTGGTCGGTGAGGTCGCTAACCAATTAGGCTAAGATGAGAAATTTGCTTGATGGAAAGATGACTGAGGAAGAGGAGTTATTTCTGAAGCAGGATTCCTCGTGACCATACCTTAAGAAGTACATGTTAAGATCCAATAACGTTAATTCTGATGCTGTGCTCAAAAAATACTTCAGTGATTTTTAGGAAGCACTACAGGGAGTGCAGAATTATTAGGCAAGTTGTATTTTTGAGGATTAATTTTATTATTGAACAACAACCATGTTCTCAATGAACCCAAAAAACTCATTAATATCAAAGCTGAATATTTTTGGAAGCGCCTGTGAATGATGCCCACTTTAGTGAACAGAACTTGCATAGGCTGTGAATAACAGGTAATAAAGTTGTAAATAACATTCAGTTTGTGTGACAGAGCGATCGTTTGGGAGCCGCGCGGGAAGTATGAATCGCACTTAGCAGCGAAAATGAAATCGAAAGCAGGCACATCATTAAATAATCATATCCCATTTTAGAGTTATGATTATGACAAGCATTTAATATGTTTTTCTTTCACAGCGAACACAGAGTGCTGTGCATGAGAATAAATGTTTAACAGTGTCAGTATAACTACTCTAGCCTATAATGTTGAAAAAAATGCAAGAGGAAATCTGATAATGATTTTACCAGTAGAAAAAAATGGTACAACAATGCTGTCAATGACAGATTGCAAGCATATGTCTCAAACATAATAATTCAACATCAGAATTATGAATAGTTGTATTCTGAAATAACAATAATAATAGCCGACTCATATGAACCTTTATTTTACATCTACAGAATCGCGAGAAAATCGTGATCTTTATTTTAAGCAACAAAAAAAAAAAATCGCGATTCTCATTTTAGCCAGAATCGTGCAGCTCTAATATATATATATATATATATATATATATATATATATATATATATATATATATATATATATATATATACACAAAGTTGAAGTCTGAATTATTAGCCCCCTGAATTATTCGCCCCCCTGTTTATTTTTCTCCCCAATTTCTGTTTAACAGAGAGAAGATTGTTTCAACACATTTCTACACATAATAGTTTTAATAACTCATTTCTGATAACTCATTTGTTTTATCTTTGTCATGATGACAGTAAATAATATTTTACTAGATATTTTTCAAGACACTTCTATACAGCTTAAAGTGACATTTAAAGGCTTAAGGTTAATTAGGTTAACTAGGCAATTTAGGATAATTAGGCAAGTTATTGTATAACAATGGTTTGTTCTGTAGACTATCGAGAAAAAAAAATTGCTTAAAGGGGCTAATATTTTTGTCCTTAAAAAGGTGATTAAAGAATTAAAAACTGCTTTTATTCCAGCTGAAATAAAACAAATCAGATTTTCTCCAGAAGAAAAAATCTTATCAGACATACTGTGAAAATTTACTTGCTCTGTTAAACATAATTTGTGAAATATTTAAAAAAGAAAATAATAATTCAAAGGGGGGCTAATAATTTTGACTTCAACTGTTTGACTTTACTCTCTCTCTCTCTCTCTTTCTCTCTCTCTCTCTCTCTCTCTCTCTCTCTCTCTTTTATATATATATATATATATATATATATATATATATATATATATATATATATATTAGTGGTGGGCCGTTATCGGTGTTAACGTGCTGCGTTAACGCGAGACTCTTATCGCGCGATAAAAAAAATATCGCCGTTGATCTATTCTCAAACTTGGGTGAGAGCTGGGTCTATTCTACGCAAGCTATGATGACTTTCACCTTGATAGTTTAGCGCGGATGTATACCTGACCGGTGAGCCGTCTGGGAATGATGTGCCCTTCTGAATCAAATCAGCAGGATGCCTGACTCTAACTGCAGTTGAGCAGTTTCACTTTAACTCACGAACATTTAATTCATGCCTTCGTGACAAACTGGGGTATTAGACGCAAATAAATGAGTAAGGACAGGTGAGAGTGTTATGGAATTTAAATGAGAAAACCAAATGAGAAAAAAAAAAAACTTCTGCATTTCGCGATGTGTGTGTGTGTCTGTGTGTCTGTGCGGTCCTTTACTGACAGCCGCCTGTGTGGATCTTGTCGGAAAATATGGCGAAAAGTCCTACATGACGGTAATTGTTTGTCAGTAATGCCATTAATATCTGCATACCCCACGTCTCAATTCCATTTCTGTTTAGTTCAGTTATGACTTTAGTCGCATTAAGTAATCAAAAATCGCTGTTTACATGGTAGACTCTTAATCAGAGTATTGTTTTAGTCATATTAAAATCGTATTAAAGTATTGTTGCCCATGTAAACATACTCAATGTTTGACACCGTCAGGGCTCTGTGAACTTGCCTTTGCGAAGCAGCATTTTCTGTATGTACGTACATCAAAAGCAAGTATGAAATCACTGTTTGGAGCTTATGTAGGCCTACAGTTCAACATTCATGTTTAACTGAATAAACAGTTAGTAAATCTTATTGAACATCATTTATTTTCATCACCAATTATCATAGTAGAACAGTTTCTCAAGCAGTTTGTGATGCATTTTGGAAACACGAGATGAGCCCCTGGGCTAATGCGGCAACCGGCTTGAGAAACCCGTTCTCAAAGACTTATTATTTGGGTAGCACACATATTCCCAATGCCTTCGGCAGAATTTAAATGAGCCATTTTAATCTAGATTAATCTAGATTAAAAAAATTAATCTATGCCCACCTATAATATATATATATATATATATATATATATATATATATATATATATATATATATATATATATATATATATATATATATATATATATATATACATATATACATATATATATATATATATATATATATACATATATATATACATATATACATATATATATACATATATACATATATACATATATATATATATATATACATATATATATATATATATACACACTTTTTTTTTTTTTTTTTTTTTTGGTGAATATTAGGAAAAGCAACATTGTAAACATGATTTCCTTTGGAGTGAATTCCGCATTAATCTTACGGGAACCACCACAGTGCACAGGTATGGTCTGCTTCAGCCCAGAAACAACAGCATGGGCCCATTTGAATTACAAAGAAAGTTGTATTTTAAAGCTGAGGAATGGCAAGTCGGACTAACTTTTATTTTTATAGACTGTGGCTGTCATGAGTCTGAAAAATGCACACTTCACAGGAACTTTAAGCACTTCCCTCTATGGGGAATCCCCACTGACATTTTAAAGAGCATTCCAATTCAGAAAGTGAACAGATTCTCAATCTATCACTTTTGACTGAGGGACTGAGAATGTTCTTGTACCACAATTTACCTAAGTCACATCTTAAGTTTCATTTATCTCTCACTTCAAACAATGTTTTATTTTATTACTTTATTATATTTAAACAGTTTAAACATACCTACATACATAAAGAATGGAGTATCAAACATACTCATAAAGCCTCATTCACACTACGATCGACTTGCAGTGGCAAAGCGATAAACGACGGTTCATTTCAACAGAGAGTGAGCAACGTTCATCTCCGAGAGCGGCAACAACCATTAGCGACCAGGTGGGCGTGTCTAGTGATGCGACAAACTTGAGAATCCTTCAACTTTATGCAAATGAAAAGCGACTTTCTTGAGCAACAGCCAATAAGAGCATCAGTAGAGCTCACGTGATCTCTCAGCTCGCTCAGAGACGGTTGTATTCTCTGTGCTGTAGACCTACACACCCCTGCATTTGCAGCAGGTTACAACCCAGAGCGACAGGCAGCTACAAAGTTGCTGCTAGTGTGAATGACAGGGTTTCTGCAGGTTTCACCAAGTTAAATTTAAGACTTTAAGACATTTTTAAGACATTATGAAGGAAATCTTAGACTTGCAGGGATAAATGCTAAGGATTTTTTTTAGATATCTCAGTTAGAAACTATGTTCACATGCCAAATCATACAATGATTACAATTTAATACATTTAATTATACATTAATAATAATTTGGTTAGATTTTTTTTTCCATTATATATATCCATTCACAAAACGCACATTAATTAAGTGGATGAATTCAGTGGTCAAACACATCCACTATGTGTATGTTTAAGCAGAAAAAATAAAAAGGCAGTGCAGTAGTTTGAAAACTACAACTGTACGTTGGATATTTCATTTCTGCAAGACATTTTTTTAATGATTTATACATAATGGAGGATGGCATATTCCCCAGGAATGGGTTTAAACACACCTGAGTGCAGCGTTCATCGGCACAGTATGAGTGTAGGAGAGATTAGGTAGGTGGGTGTTTGTGGGGGTGGATGAAACTAGTTGCAGGGTATCAGCCAAGAACATGCTGACGCTCACTGTAATCTGGCAATTTGTTTTAATAATATTACAGACAGACTCTTCTACAAGCTCTAAAAATACACCATACTCTTAATACTCCCTCTTCGTTTTGACTATTAATTTGAATGCATACTTAAAGTACAGCATTATCAAAATATGTGGTGTGTTTCCTTGTGTGCATGTGTTGTTTATGTACCTTGGCCAGAGTTGTAAATGGCTTTGACTGACTTCTTGACCTTCTGCAAAGAGGTTCTGTCCTGATCCAGAGCCTGTGGACAAACAGATGAGAGATGTGAATTACTAATGTTGTACTTTTACAACATGTTACTATAATATTTCAACACAATAAGACATTAATTATATTGTGGGGAGGAAAAAACAGCCATCTGAAGACATAACTGTGCCAAGAATTCCTCCCAGATTTGGACTGTACTGATTGCATACCATTGCTTTCAGCCATTTAACTGAGGAGTGACGTTAACAAAGTAACAATAGTAGAGATTCAGGGTGCTTTTACACCTAGAGGTTGGTTTCAGAATCTGTCTCGTTTGCCCAGTTGGCGCGGGACATTTGGAATATGTTAATCCAGCAATCGCTCTCAGATCCATGCCAAAATAATCAATCTGAGATCACCTGAATGAGGTAAACTCAGTCGATTGAAATGACCTCTGGAGCGGATCGATTGTAGTGAGAAAGCAAAACGATCCAACAAACTAACGAGCCAGGCTATCACAGTGTATTATGGATATGTAATAGAAGAGATATATATGAAGAGAAAATTATGAGTAGGGTGAGATGTCATTCCTACCGATAAGTGTGCGTTTTATGTCGAAAATGAAAGTAAAAGCATCCTGAAATATAATCGAGTGCTGTTAATCCATGAGGAAAATTGACCGAAATTACCATCTGCACCGACATCCCCAAAGAAAGATCAACATTGATCTGCTTCATGATCAGACTGCAAATAATGATGTATGACAGCTGAGCTGAATTCGTGGGACCGAAAAATAAATCCGGAATCTCAGACCAATGTGAGTAGAGTTTACTCACACGTGACTTGAAGCGAACAAGAAAGCGAACCGCACCAAATACAAAAATAAACATTGTAACAATTTTAATACCTATTTCAGAAGAAAATAATCAATCTAGAGGTGTAAAAGCACCCTTTTTAGGCAGATACTGCAAAACAGCACACGTATGGGAAACAAGAAACAAAGCACTGTCACAATAGGCACTATAACAGGAATTAGACTGTAGTTTAAAGGAACACTCCACTACACATCAAGGAACTTTTCTGCCATAACATGGCTGCAGCAGGTGCAGTGACATTATGTAGCATCTGAAAAGTGTCCCAAGTTAGGAAACTTCTAACGTTTAGGATTGCGCCCACTGCAGCTATGGAATGGCAGTAGGCATGGGACGGTTGCAAGGTTTCAATAACCGGTTTCAAGGTTTACCACAGTTTGGAAAAGTCAAGGTATTAAAACCACCAAAAAAAAAAGATGAAATACTGTTCCTAAGGTATATGTAAAGGGTTTTTAAGTGTTTTTTTATAGTTTTTTTTTTTTCATGTATCGTAAAGAAATCTGTGTTTTTGAAACTATTTATTTATTTAAATGATTTAGCCTAATATGTTTACTGTTTCAAAATATTATAAATGTTTCCTAAAATAAAATAAATAGTGTTCAAAGGGGAAAAAAGTTGTTTTTTACCAAGACATTTAAAAAGAACTTATTTTAGAGCAGTTATCACAATACTGTGATACCGTGAAATTTGTATCCAAGGTTATCATACACTCTCAGAAATAAAGGTACGTGAGCTGTCACTGGGGTGGTACCTTTTCAAAAGGTGCACGTTTGTACCTAAAAGGTCCATATTAATACCTCAAGGGTACATATTAGTACCTAAAAAGTACAAAAGTGTTCCTCTTTAAATTTTTAGGTACTATATATTTTTAGGTACCTATATTTAGGTAATATATTTGAGGTACCAATATGGACCCTTTAAGTACAAATGTGTACCTTTTTGAAAAGGTACCACCCCAGTGAAAGCTCGCATACCTTTAGTTCTAAGAGTGTACCGTCAGAGACTTATACCGGTCCATGCCTAAATGGCAGCAAAGATCCTTGATTATTATGATGAGAGCATAGTTCCTAGCCATATCCTATCCTCGATATAGAAAACGGCGATTTTTTCTTTTCCATCATTGTGTCTCAGTACACAATGTGACAAAAGAAACGTCTTTAAATAGTAATATTATCAAAACTCTTCTGTCATTGTTGAGTGAGATGCTAAAGGTCTAGTTTGATTCAATGATCAATGTTAAGCTAAGCTAAAAGTACTCTCGTAAGTGATGGATCCAGTTTTTAGTCTTAATCCGTCTCAAGCAAGGATCAACGTTTATGTTTTTTCTCATTACTTTATTCATATGAGTATTTGAATCAGTATTTAATGTTTGAAATTTATTTAACTAATGAATAAAGTTAAACATTACCTAATTTCAGAATATAATTAAAAATGTTCACTTGGACTGTCTTTGTCCCTATCTATGTGTTTCAAAACTCTATTTTCCGGAGCTCCCAAATCAAGTCAGAGGTCATGGAGACCTCGAGTGGAACTGAAGGGCTTGATGATTGATGATTGTTTTCCTATTTGTATTGCTATGTGTTAATACTGTCTAAAGTGATTTTGATATTATTTTTAAGTGTTAATTCTGTTTAAAGTGATTTTCCTTTTTATGCTAGATAGGCTTTTTGTAGTGAGAATATAGCAGCCTGAATGTAGATTATATCGGTTTAACCAGTCTTGATAATGACGGCTGAGAGTACACTCAGCCCTGGGTATGAAACAGATTGTACTTTGAGTGTGTGTGTGTGTGTGTGTGTGTGTGTGTGTGTGTGTGTGTGTGTGTGTGTGTGTGTGTGTGTGTGTGTGTGTGTGTGTGTGTTCTATTCGATTGTGGATCCTTTCACAGGTCTGGGGTCAGCTCTAAACAGCCTAGTGGATGGATGTCTGACGTTTGTATGCTTGAGATATTGAGATATCATTCAGAATAGTATGCACGCATCAACGTGGAAATTTTCTAGGTCTATCTGTGTTTCTAACCAGTCAGGATAAACCACCTATAGGTATGACGCAGCTATGTAAGAGTATAACTGTTGTTGATTTGTGATCGTAAACAGAGCAGCCTAGGAACTCATTGCGAGTGTTGAAGCTGGCTCCTGCTGATGAAACCGCAAACTATCTTCAGTAAACTTTACTTTTAATTGAATCTCAGACTCCGGTTGTTCTTCATCTGACAGACCGGTCATTTTTGGGTTCAAACTGTAAATTTTCCCTACAGCAGACAGAGATCATGTCAAAGGATTCAAATTGTGTAAAACTCAACCGTTTAACATCTAGGGAAGTTGCATTTTCAAAAAAAAGAAAAAGTTCCTTTAAAGTTGGAGATATCTTGTTAGGCTTTGGAGTGATTTTCTTAAATTAGTCATGCTGTCAACATGTTAACCGCTAACTACCTCAATAGCAGCATCCTGAATAATAGAACTGACATTTAAGAGTAACAAATGCACCCATTAAGCAGATGCACAAACACAAAGTCTCAATTTGTCATCACTTGTGGACCTGCATAGAGCAAGTTTGTAGCCTATCCTTTTAACTATTTTCTCACATATGACCCTGAATTACAAAACTAGTCATACGGTTTAATTTTGTGCAACTGGGATTCATATATAAATCTTATAGACATCTAAAAGCTGAAAAAAATCAAAAATCTAAACAAAAAAATAATAATAATAATCAAAATACTGGAAAAAACAAATAATCACCTATAAAGTCATTCAAATAAAGCTCTCAAGCCTAATACTAAAAAAAATTAATGTTCTGATATATTTATAGTAGCAAATTTACATAATATCTATAAAATTATAATAATTTTGGCATGGAATGAAATTTATATTTTTGACTCGTACAATATTGTTGACTATTCCTACAACGACTGCCTTTGTGGTCCAGGGTCACCTATTTATATTAGGTTGCATGATAACAGAAAAAAATGATAATCACGATTATTTTGCTCAAAATGTTAATCACGATTAATAGGGATGATTATTCCTTTGTATAATATAAGACAGGCTATAAACAGGTGATTAAGAATGTAAAGCTTTTGGATTTTCATATATATATATATATTCTTATTAAACTTCACAGCCACAAATATAAAAAACATAACTTGTAATAAAACTGGGCGGTGATTAGATACTTAGATTAAGAATTGGATACTTGTTATATAATTAAAATTTTGATTCCTCTTGTCCAATTTCTGCATGCACATTTTTTTTTCACTCGCTACTCTGCCAGGAACGAGCACCTTCAATAATAATCTTAGAGATGGACCGCAAGATGTACTCAAAAGTGTGGCTACATGTGGTGAAGAAAGATGGCAAAGCTAAGTGCAATTATTGTAATAAACGAATAAGTTATAAAGCAGGGTGTCGCAACCAACATGACAAATCGTCTGCGGTTGGTTCACATACTTCACAAACATCGAATTAAAAGAATGGCATGTTAGGTTCCATGTGCATACCGGGTGCAACCAGCAAGTTGTGCATTTTAGTTTTTGAGCATGCTGAGCAGTTCAGTGTTAGTTTTTATTTAAATAACTTGAGGTGAAACTAAACAGCGGATTCTCTCCGCCTCCTCATTCATAAACAGCAGGACGTGCTGTTACACTCAGTCATTGATAATCTTAGCTTTTGTATTGAAGTCGAAAGAATTTATTAAAGTAGAATGTTCTTTTAACAGTCCCGATATGTGTAATCTTTTGTTTTCTTTTGCAGAATTCCTGTTATTTTTTCTTCAGCAAATTAGATTTGTTTTTAAATTCTTTTAAACCGAAAGCAGTGCCTGTAAATTACCATTTTTCCATAAGATACACATTTGAGAATGTTTTATTTTAGGTGTATAGTATTTAATGTGCTTTTTAATAATTAGATTCTATTCAAAGCAGCACTCAGATGCAAATTTATCCTCGAAAACGTGGCATGAGAGCAATGGATGTGTTGGATTTTTGCACACGCGATCAATTCCTGATCCTTTGCATGAAGTTTTTAATCAAAAGACAGGAAATTTAAAATATTTGTTAAACAAATGATATTTAAAAAAAGCATATATACATATTAAAACTGCAAAACAGAATAAATTGCATGGTCTAATCGGAAATAAAGGAAATTAGTTATCTATTTCATTATTTAATGCATAAAATAGGCTAGTCTTTTTACAGTATAAATTGAGTTTAATTGATCTGAAACTTTTAATGACATTTTCTTTTCTTGTAAATAATAAAATTGCATAAAAGGACCAAAATCACTTACTATATATATGTATGTATGTACTTGTGTGTATATATATATATATATATAATATATATCAAGACACTTCTATACAACTTAAAGTGACATTTAAAGGCTTAACTAGGTTAATTAGGCTAACTAGGCAGGTTAGGGTAATTAGGCAAGTTATTGTATAACGATGGTTTGTTCTGTAGACTATCAAAAAAAAAATAGCTAAACGGTGCTAACAATTTTGACCTTAAAATGGTTTTTAAAAAATTAAAAACTGCTTTTATTCTAGCCGAAATAAAACAAATAAGACTTTCTCCAGAAGAAAAAATATTATCAGACATATTGTGAAAATTTCCTTGCTCTGTTAAACATAATTTGGGAAATATTTAAAAAATTTAAAAAACAATTTAAAACGGGGGCTAATAATTCTGACTTCAACTAAATATACTGTGTGTGTGTGTGTGTGTGTGTGTGTGTGTGTGTGTGTGTGTGTGTGTGTGTGTGTGTGTGTGTGTTCGTATATATATATATATATATATATATATATATATATATATATATATATATATATATATATATATATATATATATATATATATATATATATATATATATATATATATATACACACATTCCTCGAAAAAAACACTTGCAATCTAGACACAGTCACCTCATGCTTGTGATGTGGTGCGATCCGTAAACTCCACCCATTAAAATAACGGCTTGGTCTTTAAACTGTAAAATCACGACGATATTTAATTATTGATCGCGGACGACAAATATCGTTACCGTGTATATATATATCGTTACCGTAATATATTCTCCTACTGTATATATTTTCCCCCAACAGACAGAAACACAAATGAAATCAGATAATTCTGGAAAAGCACTGTCTAGCCAAGAGAAAAGTTCTGGTTTTATGCAAACTAAGAATCTCATTCTCAGACGCACACACAACAGTTATTCCCCAAACAACATTAAACTGTGAGGTTCCAGCACAGACTATGCATGACATTAGATGCTGTTATCAGTCAGAGAGCAGTGTGCCATGGAAGGATTGGTTGTCTTGTTATTCAATGTTTAAAGAACATTTAACCCCTCACTCTAATCCAATGGTTTTATGCAAAATTAGTCTCTAAACAAAATTAGTCTCTTTCATCTCTAAACCAATGGTCTCAAACTCAATTCCTGGAGGGCGGCAGCTCTGCACAGTTTAGCTCCAACCACCTCCAACTCACACCTGCTTAATAGTCTCTAGTAGTCTTGAACACCTTGATTAGTTGGATCAGCTGTGTTTGAATAGCTTTGGAGCAAAACTGTGGAGAGCTGCGACCCTCCAGGAATCCAGTTTGAGACTTATGCTCTAAACATTATTTTACTTTATTGAAGAAACCTGTAACTGGCCTTATATGGTTTCAATTAGCAGTCTGAACGAGGGTTTCATCATTTCAGCATTGATATATTGATATGTTACAACGTGATCATGGTTTCCGCTACATTCATTCTTCCATGGCGGAGCGCCACACCAAAATTCATCCCGCCACGGCTGTATTACAGCTTCCCATTCAAAACATTCAGTCATTGTTGTTGTTGTTTTTAATAGTAGGTTATAATAGCACCAAAATGCATTAAAAGGTAAGTAAATTATAACAGCGAAGACTTTTCTTTAACCGCAGTAGTGCTGTGCGTTATTTGTTTAACCCTTTACGGTGACATGCTGACTGACTGACAGGTGCGTGCGTGAGACGTGAGACCAGCAAACACGGCGTAGCTTTCAGTTAAGATGAACACCGTTTCCATAATTATAGTGTATAGATAAAGGTCTATGGTTCTGCATACAATAACTTTATCTGGCTGGAATTTATAGCGGTTTCACTTTACTTCATGACTGTTCAGCTACTTCAGCTGTTTCACTTTACTTCAGGACGCATTAATGCCGCTCTGCAGGTCTACCGGAGACATTCATAAATATTCCTAGCAAATCTAATAAATGTTGGAGATGTACTCGTCACATAATCGCACTTGAGCAGCGTATATTTTAGGGTCTGAAGTTGTGCACGAACAGAGGAAATCAGCGCGCAAGCAGAGATTTGCATGCTCGTATTACATAAATGCG
This sequence comes from Danio kyathit, assembly GCA_903798195.1. NCBI lineage: Eukaryota > Metazoa > Chordata > Actinopteri > Cypriniformes > Danionidae > Danio > Danio kyathit. Next base: position 13,580,923 of record LR812542.1, read on the forward strand.
CTCACAACATGTGTCATTGAAATAACACTCAAAGGTAGTTGATACATCCGTGTAAAAGTCCTGCCACCACAGCTGGAAAAAATCCTAGAGAACACTGGTGATCATTCGCAATAGTCACATAATAGAATATGCGATGAATCTGGATTGAAAAATTGAGGCCTGTGACTGTGTAATGATTTTAAAAGCAATCAGGCATAAGTATATACTGATTGTAATTTTAATAACGATTGATTTTATTGAATTATTTTTATTATTCAGTTACTGCAGCTGAATACTGTTAGAATCGAAAAACTTTAAAACACTCTTTATTTTAAATGCATCTTTTTCTTTATTATGTTTATCTATGCTTGTAGATAGTTTACTAGATTTTATGCCGATGCACTACCCTACAGAATCCTCCCAATCTAAAATTATGAACTATTTCCTAATAAAGACATTCAAGTCATCTGGTGAAACTGTATTCATGTCGCAGAATATCAAAATATAGCAATGCTAAATTTGTCCAATATAACACTGCCCTAGTGTAAACCTATGCCTATAATGTATACTATTATAGTTAACAAAACGAGCGAAAAAAAACAAAAAGTAAAATTTAATTATTACTGAAAAAAAATAAAAACGAGTTAAAAAAAAAAAAACCTAGAACCAACTTAAACTGTATTAAAATTATAGCAAAAATGTCCTTCGTTTTCATCTTTGTAAATGTATTTAATACAAAAGAGCCTACTGTGTGCCTTTTAAAAGTAAATCTATTTACTTCACGCTGCCAGGTGTTTGACCCATACGGCACCTCAGAGTCTGTAATCCTGATGCCATTGGCCTGATCCTCCAGTCACCCTTGCTGTTGCTCCCATGACAAAAACAACGAGTGGACATAACAGCAGCACGGTGACAGCATTAAATTTGACCCGAGCAAACACTTAAAACTATTCATTTAACACATTTGAGCACAATAATGGGTTTTATTTCTGTATTAGTGATCTTGTGAACAAATTGTTCTTTTAAACCTGATCCTCTAAGAGAAACAGTTGAACTAATTCATCAAATCGAACTGAATCATTTAAAATGATTTGCATCTACAGTAATCACTTATCCACAAACTATTTACTATTTAACATGCCCTCATGATATACCCCCCTCTTACTCGAAACAAACAAATTTCCTGAGTTATTCAGTTATTAGAACAGTGTATAGAGATCAGATTTGAGAATCTGTGAACTGATAATACTGCGCATGCGTGATTCAGTGAACTGAACACAAACAGTACCAAACTTCAGCGTGGGTAAACCGAGGGCTTAAATGCAAAAATGAACTGTAAGAAACTTTTCAGATCATGGTGATGTTTTAACCGACTGAAATTATGATTGCCGACTACATATTTTTGGCATGTTGAGTCCAAACATGGGAGGATCGTCACGAAAGATCCGGTTCGCGTTAAAGATCCACACTTCCCATCCCTATCGTGTATAACTCCAGAAGCAGCCTTGCACACATATTGTACTTAGGCCTGCTATCTTGTGGGCTGATGTATTTGAATTTGACAAAAGGTAGAGTTCATGTGTCCTCTGAATACATGTTTCAAAAATGTAACTTTGGTTGAGTTTTTATTATACAATATTTATTCTGATGATTAGAATCTTGCGCCTAACAAACATCCTTATTTCAAAAACTAAAAACTAAAACTAACACTGAAACTAATAAAAACTAAACTAAAACTAAGTGATTTCAAAACATAAAAACTAGTAAGTCTACCTTAAGAACGAATTAAAACTAAATGAATTTGAAAACAAAAGGTCAAAATGAAATAAGACTAAAACTAATGAAAAATCTAAAACTATTATAACCTTGCTATCATGGTCATCGTTATCATCGATATGGTTCAGTTCGATATCACGACACATTACAATGCATTGAAGATACATATACAGAAAGACTATCACAGCAACTCACAGGCAGAGAAATGTGCCCAGATGACATTAGGCTTTTAAAATAGTTTAATTACTGACACTCAGGTCTCACATCCCTCGCCACAGCATGCTACCGCAACAAATGACATCAGAAAACCATCAGTACATCATAACCAGTTATGGTCTGCTACTAAACCGATACCGATTTGTCCTCTTCAGTGCTTACCAAACATAGACTTTACTTGGGCGGGCCACTAAGGTATATTAACGGCCGCCCAAGTATATTTAGTGACATCCATTTACACTTTTTTGTATCAGCCCAATATAAACAAACATCCACGAACGATTAAGTAGTGGAAAATCTCTCATTTACCAATTTCCTTCTGATACATTAGCCTCACATGGTCTGCAGACTGACACCGAATTGCCTTTTTGGTACAAAAGTGGTACAGCCTGGGTTTCTAAATCTCCTCAAATGTCTGGGATTCAACTTTTGCTTTCGCTTTCGCTTTCTAAAGCTCGTATGTGTTTTTGCATTACTCTTTTATTAAAGACTACTTTCTGCTTCCTTCCCAGGTGACAGCACGAGACAGAGAAGAAAAAGCAAATAATAGATTCTTTAATAAACGATTCAGAAAAACTTTATACCCAGAGAGAACGAAATAACTGGTCTAAACCAAGCGGCAACCTCTCGTTCTCCCTCGTGAAGCAAATACGGAAGTAACTGCAATTCATCGAAATGAATGGCCAACTTTACAGCAGAAAAAAAGGTGTTTACAGCCTGGTACAAAGAACGATTTTGGTTCATATAGCTAATATTGCCCTTCATGACAACTGTGAGGGGGGTGAATTTTTTATAACTCATCCGTTTCGTTTATATTAAGTTACATTAAGTCTGCATAATTAAGGGCGAGGCCACTTGAGTGACAGCTAGGTCTCGCTGGTCGCCTTTACTTCACCTCAGTTGATTCCGGCTGATTAGCCGCTGAACTCGTCATATACATCATGTTTTTGTTTTGTTTGATGTGGCTTTACACAGTCAATTGCCTTTTGGAATTATGTCCTACAATTATCAAATGATATGGCATGCTGTGTGCACTTAATTGTGCTCACAAACCATTCAAGTGGCCTCCATGTCCCATGTGAGTGAAATTATATACTGATATACCATCTCTATAAATATATTTGTTTTATTTAGGATAATTTATCAATTATAATTTTCTTTAGAACTGTAAAGCACTCCAGAATCTGACAGATTGATTAGCTGTAGGCTCTAGAACGGTCATCAGAAACGTTGTCATACAGTTTTATCACTGGATTTCATAAAAAGCCTTGCATTTATTAGCACAGACTATATTTAAAGTCTTTTTGAAGTAATTTGCATTTTCCTCCTGTAGAAAAACGTCATAAGAACAATGCTTAGTAGTCAATGTATTACAAAAGTGTTTTTAAAAGGCTAAACACTTTATTGATATAGTTTACAACCAAGCACATTTGATCAGAACACAAACGAGTCGCAGGTAATGAAGTATTAAGCGTTTCTCCCAAAGAAAAGCCTATCTAAGCAAAATGCTAGCAGGCGTCAGTAGCGCCGCTCACGCTCTGCCTCTTTGCCCTTGTTTGGTATCCCCCGGTCAGGGCCATGACGCATGAACAAAATGGCGATGGGTGGCCACGCCTACTTGTGACTTCTTTTGCGTTCTTCAGAAACCTGGGTGATGTCACGGATACTACGTCTATATCTTTTACTGTATATGGTCTAAACTGGCTGCAGAATATATGTACATCATTAGTGGTTAATCAACACATTTGCTTTATTTAAATAATCTACAAGTTTTAAAATTATAATTTTTTGAGATATTTATTCCTTTTTCTGTCGTTTATTTCTTATTTGCTGATTTTTTTTATTAATTTGACAATGTTAATATACATAGGATATTTTATATACATACCTAAAATACTTTGGCATTCAAGTTTGCTTTGAACTTGAAAGAGACAGAGAAGCAGGGTTTATGCTGTCAGTGTGTGCACATGGCTCCTGAATAGCATAAAAGAGAAACCGTGGATTTCCTTTTTTTTTTTTTAACAGTCTTCATTTAACCCATTGAAAAGAAACAGTGTATAACAGCGTGACAATAAATAAAACTACTATTAAAAATTAAGATATATTTTGTTTGTTGCATATAGTTAATGTATGTGATGTGGGTAAATGGTGTGTTTCAATCCGGCTACCACCGGTATATGTCACACTTGTGGGAAGCACTGCTCTTCTGCATCAATGCCATGTAGAAACTAATTATTTCTTTTGATTCATCTTGACACCACAAATTTTTCACTAATAGACTCTCAATTCAGTTTAGTATGGACATGAATTGTTCTTCTCATCAATGCCTATTTTGCATACATGAGAATAAATGTTCTGGCTGCTAATGCTGTAAATTGTACAAGGAGCCAACTATTTTTTACATGACAAAAACATGAATATAAGATATGGGGAAGACTAGCTAAAACCACAACGCTATATTATTTAAATGCATTACTGTTGGTTGGTCCAGCTGTTCCAAAACGAAGCAATGCTTACACTAACCACAAAGTTTGCTTCCCACACATAGACTTTACTTAAAGTAGGCGGGCCATCCAGGTATATTATCAGCCGCCCAAGTATATTTGGTGGCATTTATTTATTTTTTTATTAGCATCCTTTTACACTTTTTTGTATCCGCCCAATAGCCAAACATCCGCGATCTATTAACCAGTGGAAAACCTCCTCTCCTACACGTTTCCTACTTCTTGTTTTGTGGGAGCAAGAACTGTCAACACTCCCACAGAAAATCTCACGTGCTCTGCAGAGACCCACAGAGACGCGCCTTTTCAGGACATTAAAATGCATCCATCCTGCGTTTCTAAAACTGCTAAAATGTCCAGGATTCGCTTTTGGTTTCACTTTATAAGCCGTCATTAATTGTATGTGTTTTTGCATTACACTTTTATTTTAAGCCTGATTTACTTTGGCTTGGCTTCGCAGCTGACAGAGCGTGCACGTTCGCAAGACTGAGAGAAACATTCTAGAATTAATTCTATTATCTAAACGAGTCAGATAAACTTTTCTATTTACTCAGAGAGGACGGAATAACATCTAAACTGCCAACAGAATATATGTACATGGTTAGAAATGGTTTATAAACTCATTTGCCTTATTTAAATAATAACTTTTTAGATAACTTTTTAGTAACTTCCCATTGATGTTTTTATTTCTTAAGGTCATTTATTTCTCAATTGCTGTATTTTTTTATATATTTGATGATATATTGATATATTGTTGATATATTACATATTTTATACATGTCTAACATGCTTTGGTACAGAGGCCCAGAAGTGACGTGATGGTGACGGGGAAAAAAATGGGTTGAAGGAAAAAAAAAAAACTTTGTTATGTTATGTAAATAAAATGTATGTATGTTATAAAATATGTTTTGCGAAAACAAATTTAGGCCTACAGTAGCTCTGAAACAATCATGTAAACCAGGTGCTGCTCGGAAATAACTATCTTTGTTCAGCATCAGGTGCACATCAGCAAGAAGTTTGGCGGCAAACTATAGACATTATTATTATTATTATTAATAATTCATTCATTTACTTTTCGGCTTAGTCCCTTTATATTATTATTATTATTATTATTATTATTATTATTATTATTATTATTAATCATTCATTCATTTTTTTTTTCGGCTTAGTCCCTTTATATTATTATTATTATTATTATTATTATATAGGCCTTTCTCGGAAGCAATCATGTAAACTAGGTTCTGCTCGGAAATGGCTATCTTTGCTCAGCTTCAGGTGCATAGCAGCAAGACGTTTGGCAGCAAACTATGACAAATGTGTAATAATACTGCTAATTTACATTTTTATTTAATTTATGCATACCTAATGAATGTAAGCCTGCTAACTGATCAAATGATAGAGTATGTAAACTTAGTTTATATATATATTTATATATATAAATAAATAAATAATATTAATTTTATAATATTAATAATGCTGGTCCACAGAGAACTATTATTTTGGAGGTGACATCAGCACCATCTACATGTGTATAATGATTTTTAAAGTCGTTTGTTCATTTTGCTACCCTAAACCCTGAGCCAAAATGTCGTTTTTTTTTTGTTTTTGTTTTTTTTTTGTGAGCAAAATCAAAAACGAAAAACGTCCGATTTCTTAGTTTCCTTTTTTTGTTTGAAAACGAATACGGAATGGACGGAAGATACCCAGATTGTTAACATTAGTTAATGCACCATGAGTTTATATCAACTAACGTTATTTAACTGAAATAACATTAACTAGCATTAACAAAGATGAAATACAGTAATAAATGTGTTATTAAATGTTTGTTCATGTTCGTAAATAAATTAACTAGCATTTACTAATGGACCATTATTTTAAAGTGTTACCAAAATACTCTATCGCTGAAAAATAAACTGCCATAAATTTAGTAAGCCCTGTGACAGCTACAGTATATAAACAACATTATGTTCCCTAGTCTTGGTACAAATCACATCAAAAGCAGAATGATAGCAATAATCTGATTTGATTTGTGCGAGGACACATAATGCACTCAACAACAGCTTGGATGAAGCTAACATTCATCCGATCATGATCCTGACTGGAAATTGGGCAATTAAATTAGTGACAGATGTTTGTTTACAAAGCATACAGTACTGTACTCCCATCTCACAAAGGTTTCAATTAAAACGATCCTGGTGTCATGTCTCTGTTATGGATGAGACACACAAAAACACAATGTGTGACTGCACAAGGGCTCTCTAGATCTTCACCTCACAGTGAAACCTGACAGCTCTCCACACTGAGGTGAAGCGCAGCCTGCTAGTTTCATCGTTTTTCAGCGGTGCAGAAGAGATTCCCTAGCAACACGGTAGTAGGTGACAGAAAGAAATGCTGTAGTGTGTGCATTTTGTGAATCAGGTTCTTTGTATAAATGCTTTCGAACTAATTATTTACTCAAACTAAGAAAATAAACATCAAAATATCAGAGTATAGCATGTCACAGAGGTTGCAATTAAAACAATCCTGAGTACATTTTTACAACCCTGATTACAACAAATTACATTTGTTAACAGAGTGATGAAAAGCATTCATTTGGAACAATGTAGTCTACAAAAAACCCATTCAGTGAGAAAGGTCATATTAGTGCTAATAGTTTTTGCCCTGCATCATTTTAATCAATGCAATGTAATGTACTGTAGGCCAGGTCTTACTCTTGGCAGATGCATTACATAACAATGGATAACAATTTTAATGCATTATGTTCCATGTTAATTATGCATAACTAACATCCCTATTAAACAGTGTTTAATACCTATAAACCAATACTAAAGCCTAAAAACAATGAATAAATCAAAACATCCATAAATAAAGCATCTTATATAAAAAAAAAAAAAATCTCCATTAATGAAAGTAAATTGATATTACTAAATTGTAACGTATCACTTAATCAACTCCTTCCAAATTGCTAACCACTAATTGTAGCCTTAATAGCCAGGTTATTTCTGAAAATGCTTTAGTGACATTTCGATTGATGGTTTTGTGGCGATAACAATAAAACAAGGCCAAAACAAAGGCGGATGACATGCTGAAATGTTTAGTTAACCGCACAGTTTAGGCTAAAGGGGGTCAAAGTCACTGCTGTCAAAGTTCACTGGTGAAGGCTGCCGCATGTTTCCTGCTTGCACTCTTATCCCGGCCACACAGAGCAGGGATTTCCTTCCCAAGCTAGAAATAAGTGCACAAGGCTGATTAACATGTTTTATTTATTTAAAGGCACAGTATGTAATTTTTAAATGATTTAAATGATGAAAGAATGACACAAAAAGAGAAACGCTATTATATCATCCTAAATACATCTTGAGGATCTGTTATAATGCTGGTCTGTGTAGTCTAGTATAAAACACTACATATTAAAGCATCTTTGGTGTTTCCCTGTTTTGTAGAAACCAAACCAGAAATCTACGGTCTTTGATGTCTTTAGCATGGCGACACATGACAAGCTCAGAGTCACTAACAAAAAAATGCTTATTTCTCTGGATTCTTAGAAAAATGTGGGATAATGCAGCTGTTATAGTGTTTTTTTTAATTAAACTTACATATTGTGGCTTAAATTTTTATTTAAAATCAGCATCCCTAATTCCAATTGTAATCAAATATATATAAGTAGTAAGTAGATAATAAAACCTTTAAAAGAGTTCCTTTTATTTTCAAAATGCTGAACAATGGTTTAACTTATCGAATTAAAATGTAAAGCAAGCAATGGTGTGATTATCTTTTGAAAAAAAATATTTTTAAGTACTTTTTATCATTAAACGAAATGTTTAGAAGTGCATTTCACTAATAGCATCATAATTATGTCAAAATAGATAAAAAAAATAGATAAACGAAACAAAGTTGGTAGGTTGTCTTGAAGATCTTTCTTGATCTAAAGTAAAAGATGAGAAGATAAAAGAATATCTAAAGTAGGCGTGAAACTGAATTTACGAAAGCATTTTTGCCTTATTGTGACACACATCCATATAAAAGTAAGAATTGTTAAAATGTTAAATAATAAATTGTTAAAATAAAAAAGTTAATGTGATTTTTCAAAATAATGTTCATAAAAATCATTACATGTAAATATATATATATATATATATATATATATATATATATATATACACACACACACATGTATATATACAGTTGAAGTCAGAAATATTAGCCCCCCTGATTTATTAGCCCCCTGTTTATTTTTTTCTGTTTAACGAAGAGAAGATTTTTTTAACACATTTCTAAACATAATAGTTTTAATAACTCATTTCTAATAACTAATTTATTTTATCTTTGTCATGATGACAGTAAATAATATTATACAAGATATTTTTCAAGACACTTCTATACAGCCTAAAGTGACATTTAAAGGCTTAACTAGGTTAATTAGATTACCTACTGTAGGCAGGTTAGGGTAATTAGGCAAGTTATTGTATAATGATGGTTTGTTCTGTAGACTATCAAAAAAAACTAGCTTAAAGGGGCTAATAATTTTGACCTAAAAATGGGTTTTAAAAAATTAAAAACTACTTTTATTCTAGCCTGAATAATACAAATAAGACTTTCCCCAGGAGAAGAAATATTATCAGACATACTGTGAAAATGTCCTTGTTCTGTTAAACATAATTTGGGAAATATTTAAAAAAGAAAAAAAATTCAAAGGGGCTAATAAATCTGACTTCAACTGTATATATATATATATATATATATATATATATATATATATATATATATATATATATATATATATGTGTGTGTGTGTGTGTGTGTGTGTGTGTGTGTGTGTGTGTGTGTGTGTGTGTGTGTGTGTGTGTGTGTGTGTGTGTGTGTGTGTGCACTATTAATCAAAAAAGATTGCGATCTAGATTCGATCTCCCACAAGATCTTAATTCAGTGTCTCTACGATTCAGCCAATTATATCTTTAGGAGTTCAGGAGAAGCATAAGTCTTCACGTTGTTTTATATATGTTGCTCGGCAACGTGGACACCTCAAAATGGTATTAAAAGTGTCACATATTGTATTTATAAGGTATAATTCACCAAAAATGTCATTCATGTCTTAATTTAATAATGTATTCGCAGCCGCGAAATCACACATTACTAGTAAGAGGATGCACACATGCCCACGAATGACGTATACTTCAGTGAACCTGCAAAGGCTGTGAATAACAGATAATAAAGTTGTAAATAATGTTCAGTTTGTGAGAAAATTAAGCTCTTGAAGTTTGCTGATGACACTACTGTTATCGGACTTATCAGGAACGGTGACGAGTCTGCATACAGACAGGAGGTGGAGCGGCTGGCAATATGGTGCAGATACAACAACCTGGAGCTGAACACGCTCAAAACAGTGGAGATGATAGTGGACTTTAGAAGAAACCCCCCTGCACTCCCCCCACTCACCATCATGAACAGCACTGTGGCTGCAGTAGAGTCATTCAGGTTCCTGGGCAACACCATCTCTCAGGATCTGAAGTGGGACATTCACATAGACTATATTGTGAAGAAAGCCCAGCAGAGACTGTACTTCCTTCGTCAGCTGAGGAAGTTCAACCTGCCAAAGAAGCTGCTTGTACAGTTCTACTCAGCTGTCATCCAATCCATCCTCTGCACTTAAATCACCGTCTGGTTCAGCTCAGCTGCCAAAACTGACCTCCGTAGACTACAGCGAATAGTCCGGACTGCTGAACGAATCACTGGCACTGCCCTTCCTACACTTCAAGAACTGTACTCTTCCAGAGTGAGTAAAAGGGCTCGCAAAATCACTCTGGATGCCTCGCACCCAGCACATTACCTGTTCGAACTGTTACCGTCTGGTTGGCGCCACAGAGCACCAAGCACAAAAACAGCCAGACACAGGAAAAGTTTCTTTCCTCAGGCCATCTACCTCATGAACAGTTAAATATTCCCCTACTGTGCAATAAACGTGCAATACTTTCTCATACGCACTTGTACACAGCACCTTATAACAATATACAATGCAATACTTTCTCCATTCGCATTGGTACACAGCACCTTATAACCTGTATATTTACAACATATCTGTACATACAATTCAACATCCAGATATTTTTTATATTTTTTACTTACTGCATCTCTGTTTAATGTTTATCGCCTTTTTCTTTTCTAATATTTAATTTTGTGTTGTCACTTGTCACGTTATGTATACTGGAAGCTTCTGTTGCCAAAACAAATTCCTTGTGTGTGTGAAGCACACTTGGCAATAAAACTGATTCTGATTCTGAAAATCGTGATCTTAATTTTCAGCAAAAATAATCGTGATTCTCATTTTAGCCAGAATTGTGCAGCCCTACTCTGCACTATATAATATTAAATTCCAGTTTTATAACTGAATGTCCTCAAAGTTTGCTCTAAAGCCTGAACCGCTCCACTCAGAGCAAACGTACCTATACATAATTCACATCTCTTCCGAAAAGAGAAATATGTGGGAATGTGACAACAAATAATGAAAAACTAAACAATGTATTTATCTTGTTAGTTTTCTGACACAATGAAATACCTTTTATTTTTCCATACTTAAGCAACTGAAACATCCATTTCAAAAGAACACAAAAAAACTTTTCTTTAATGCCCAAGTTGCTGCCAAATACTGTGCGTAGTGTGCGTTATGGGCGTACACAGCATAGTTTGGATTTTATGAAGAAACACTTGCATTCCAGCCTGAGACTTTCAGGCCTGATTCATCTGTATGTGCATGTGCAGGAGTGAAACGGAGGAGGAAGACACAAAAGAACAGCTTTAAAGGCAGCAGGCATGACACTAACATCCTCTTTGTGCCCCAAACGCAATACCACTAGATTTTTCCATGCACATCTTTCAGCGAAGCCACTTTCTGTCTACTGCAAGACCTGCGATACACAAAATGAGCATTCTTTCCCATGCATTACTCTTTAGAATAGGTTGAAAATAACTATTTTTCAACTATTGCATTTTTCTATGTCATAAAGGAGAGAAGTACATACTTTCTATGCGATGCACAATGGATTAGCAGAAATAATAGAAATAGAGACACTTGGTGGATCACAGTTGTTAGCAAAGCATGGTTGTATTGACCCCTCAGCAATCAGGACCACAAAGTCTTTTACAAAACAGACATTTTTAATGCATTAGAAAGGATAATATGAGAGAGAAAACGTGCATCTAAGGGACAGGCATGAAGGTACTATAAAGATCACTAACCACATCCTCTAAATGGCCCTCGCAATTTAAGCATAAAGTTCAAATTGAGCATAGGTTTAGAAAGCTGATAGACATGCTAATATTTCACAGGTTTGTATTTTAGATACATCTGAATAATATATTAAGTGTTGGGTAAAGTTAATTTTAAAAGAAATATATTGCAAATGTAAGCCTGTATCTGAATCTTAATGCTTTACTTTTTTTAAAAAGTGGCTTAAGATTGTAATACATCACTTTTAAAATGTACCTTTACCCAACACTGACACTAATTTAGGCCTAAACATTACACAGAAACTAAGGTTGCCACAGGAAATCCAAATATACACTCACCGCCCACTTTATTAGATACACCTGTCCAACTGCTAGTCAATCACATGGCAGCAACTCAATGCATTTACGCATGTAGACATGGTCAAGACGATCTGCTGCAGTTCAAACCAAGCATCAGAATGGAGAAAAAAGCTCAACATGTCATGGTTGTTGGTGCTAGGCGGGTTGGTCTGAATATTTCCGAAACTGCCGATCTACTTGGATTTTCACGCAAAACCATCTCTAGGGTTTACAGAGAATGGTCCGAAAAAGAGAAAATATCCAGTGAGGGGCAGTTCTGTGGGTGCAAACGCCTTGTTGATGCCAGAGGAGAGCTGATTCGAGGCAACAGTAACTCAAATAACCACACGTTACAACCGAGGTATGCAGAAGAGCATCTCTGAATGCACAACACATCCAACCTTGAAGCGGATGGGCTACAGCAGCAGAAGACCACACCAGGTTCAGCTAAGAACCGGAAACTGAGGCTAAAACTCACACAGGCTCACCAAAATTAGACAATAGAAGATTGGAAAAACGTTGCCTGGTCTGATGAGTCTCGATTTCTGCTGCGACATTGGGATGGTAGGGTCAGAATTTGGCGTCAACAACATGAATGCATGGATTTATCCTGCCTTGTATCAATGGTTCAGGCTGGTGGTGGTGTAAAGGTGTGGGGGATATTTTCTTGGCACACTTTAGATCCATTAGTACCAATTGAGCATCGTGTCAACAAGCCTACCTGAGTATTGTTGCAGACCATGTCCATCCCTTTATGGCCACAGTTTACCCATCTTCTGATGGCTACTTCCACCATGGCATAAAGCGCGAATCATCTCAGACTGGTTTCTTGAACATGAAAATGAGTTCACTGTACTCAAATGGCCTCCACAGTCACCAGATCACAATACAATAAAGCACATTTGGGATGTGGTGGAACGAGAGATTCGCAGCCGACAAATCTGCAGCAACTGTGTGATGCTATCATGTCAATATGGACCAAAATCTCTAAGGAATATATCTAGTACCTTCTTGAATCTATGTTACAAAGGATTAAAGCAGTTCTGAAGGCAAAAAGGGGTCCAACCCGGTACTAGTAAAGTACCTAATAAAGTGGCCGGTGAGTGTAACTACCTATACCAAAATGATTTCATGATAAATAAAGCCTTTTTTAATACCACAACATTAACAAATCTGCTATAACACAGACTCCTTTGTGTTGGCTATATGAACATTTTTGCATATTAGTAACCCCAGGCAACAATGCAATGGCAAACAGGATGTTTAAAGACTGAAATGTATATATATAGAGATTTACATTTTGAAACAACACAAAACAGAATTAGAAAAACAGCAATGCTGTTGCTCATATTTGTAGTTGGAACATCTATACGAGTATGAAACTGTAAACACTAGTAAAATTTGGAGAATTTCTGAGTGAAATTGAGTGGAACTAGTCTGAACAAACACGGAATCACACTGAAAGCTTCATTCTACATGCTCTATTAGTTGACATACAAATGTGAAATGAAGAAGAAATTGATAAATACATTTGGAGCAGAAGCAAAGGTTGTTTAAACTCATTTTTATGCATGAACAAACAGGGTGCTGCTATTCTTGCATGCATACTAACTTGACATTCAACTCTTAAAGGGGTAGTTCATTGACTGACTGACCAATTTTGTTTTCTTCTGATACACACAAGAGAAGATATTTTGACAAATGCTGATAACCAGACAACTGAACAACTGGAGCATAAATAAACATGTTCATAGTTTTGTGTAAACAATCAGTTTAAAAGGGGATTATTTTAAAAATGACTTCAAGCTAATTAAGACCATCCAGTGACAAAAAATAAATGAAGAAATATTTATACATTAGTGTGTATGTACTGTATGTATACAGCATACACACAGATACGCACATGCATACATATCACTAAATTCTTGAAGATGACTAAATAATAACAAATAAATTCATAAAATAATCAATGTGTATTTATTAAAATGCATAATTAGCAATTAGTAAAGCATTGATATGATTAGCAGCCTGCAAATTTACTTCACAACAAGGCATTATAATGGAATTTCTTAATCCTTAGCAGGTCATCCAAGGTTTTAGCCGCTTAAACCACTAAATGTAGAGTGCAAAATATAACCATTCTCTTATGGCCACCATGACCTACATTTGCTAGAACACATGCGCACACACATATTCACAAACACTCCTATAATAAGAGACACCATTGCGTGTGAAGCAAACAGAACATAAGTGAAATACAAATCATTAAGATTCATAGAAAAATAGGGTATATGAGAATAGAGCTTCATTGTCTTTGTGCTTAGAAAGCTAGAACAGCAAGCGTGATGAATCTCTAGGGGCCAAATGAATGATCCTCCATGGAAGCTTGCTACACTGGGCTGTGCTGTGCTTTCTTAAAGAGGAAGTTGGCGCTTCTGGATTCTGTGGTGAAGCCTTAAGGCGAGTGACAACAGTCACCACTAGCGTCTCCACCCAGATGCTAAATCCAGCACAAGGCTGACACAGACGAGCCTCAGGCTGAACAGCATCCTCCTCCTCCTTCATACGGAGCGATACGCTAACGCTAGCGGACACTGTTTACGCCTCAAGCATAGAGCCTGCAGAAGATTTAACTGCATCATCTAACCATAAATAATGCTAACAAGCTATCTAACACCACTGAAAATTCTGAGAGGGACTAAACAACATGGATAAAAACATTTGTTGTGATTTGTTATTCTATTTTTTTCAGTATTTAACAATCAAAAATGTTATATTTTACTTTGATCTTTTTTATTATTCTTATAAATGCAATGTTATTATTCCTGTGGAAGCTGGAAGGCCTGATTGTGTGACTATTATGACTGCACAATATTGGGAAATTCTAACATTCCAATATTTTTTTATTTAGCAATATATTATCGATATTAATCAGGTATGTGATCAGCAGAGGACAAAAAAAGAAGGAAGACGAGACCCTCCCGCCTTTAAAAATAAGAAATGTATATATATATATCAGAATTATTGAACCCCCTTTGAATTTTTTTTTCTTTTTTAAATATTTCCCAAATGATGTTTAACAGAACAAGGACATTTTCACAGTATGTTTGATAATATTTTTTCTTCTGGAGAAAGTCTTATTTGTTTTATTTCGGCTAGAATAAAAGCAGTTTTTAATTTTTTAAAACCCATTTAAGGTCAAAATTATTATTTTTTCAATAGTATACAGAACAAACCATCATTATACAATAACTTGCCTAATTACCCTAACCTGCCTAGTTAACCTAATTAACCTAGTTAAGCCTTTAAATGTCACTTTAAGCTGTATAGAAGTGTCTTGAAAAATATCTAGTAAAATATTATTTACTGTCATCAAGGCAAAGATGAAATAAAAATTAGAGATGAGTTATTAAAACTATTATGTTTAGAAATGTGTTGAAAAAATCTTCTCTCCGTTAAACAGAAATTGGGGAAAAAATAAACAGGGGGGCTAATAAATCAGGGGGTTGAATAATTCTGATTGCAACTGTGTGTATATATATATATATATATATATATATATATATATATATATATATATATATATATATATATATATATATATATATATATATATATATATAATAGTTTTAAATAATAAATAATATTATTTATTATTTAATAAATAATAGTATTATTTATACTTCTAAAATACTTCTAAAAATAATAATACTTCTAAAAATAATAATAAATAAAAGAATACTTCTAAAAATAATAATAAATAATATATAATAGGTTTATAGCATTGACTGTAAAAAATATGGACGACGCAACAGCGCCTTTTCCCATTGAACGCTTTGAAGGCAAAACGCCTCATGACGGGCACAAACTGTCGCAAAACACTGCTGAAATTGGAGCCTGGGCATGCACAGAAGAGACTACCAGATGGAGCCAGAGGCAGAGCCGCGGAATCAAGCTTCCAACCAAAAGCTTGTACGTGAAATCAACCACGCCCTCCGAACTTCTCATATGACCGCCCGTATCTGCACTATAACAAAGGCTCAATAAGGCTAAATAAATATAAGCACCTACATTTAAAAACACATAATAATATACGATTTAAAAAATTGTGTAATGCAAGCAGTTTTTTTTATAATTTAATAAAAACAACATATGTTGGACTGCAGAAATAAACAATCTTTCATACACTCTAGCCTAAGTCAGACTCAGCTATGAGCACAAAAAATATTTCTTTTATAACGGGTTGTTGGTATTTATTATCTTCATAGGGGTAGAAATATCACTTGTAAAATATGAACAATAACATATAAACCATGGGTGACCAACCTTGTTGCAGGCGATCGACCATCCTGCTGATTTCAGTTCCAACCCTGATCAAACACACCTGAACCAATTAATTAGAACCTGAGGAGCACTTGATAATTACAGGCAGGTGTGTTTGATATGGGCTGCAACTGAAAACTGCAGGAAGGTCGATCTCCAGGAATAGAGTTGAGCACCCCTGATATAAACAATACATACAAGGTTTTCATTTGTAATTAACAATCAACAGGACCCAAAATATACACACCATGGACAGCTATTTACCATGCGGGAATAATCGTGCGTTTAAAAGAGAAACACAGCAAGATTTCTAAATATCAACAGGATATTTACACATCCCATCGCTGCACTATATAAAATACTCCTTGTCAATTTGTACAATAAACTTAGCAGTATTAATACATCAACTGATGTCTATATGATATAGGCCTGCAAAAACATCGCTTGTATATTGTTTATCATTTTTGCCTCTGTTTTTCATTTGGTTTATTCCATGCCTTAATATCTGGCAAATGAGAATTTCATTTCAAAAAATGGTAAATTGTGTATATAAATAATATATAACATTTACAGCTCTATTTGTTATACAAGATTCGCTTTCTAGAACAGTAATATTTTATAACAGCAAATTAAGTAGATTAACTCAAACCCATGCCGAAACTCAAAATGTCAGACACGTCCTTTAAATCAAATTCAAAAAATGTTACAGGAGATCAATGTGGAGATCGACTTACATTAGTTTTGTCTTCGTAATTATTATTTCAGACCCATTAAAAGAATTACTGCTAGATAGCGATTACCTGTATTTTCCCCGTCATGGATAGGCGTGTATCAGCAAACTATTAATAAAGCCAGATAAAGCCCTCACTTTACCGAATAAACAGCGATCCATCAGATCCTGTAGGTCAAAAAGTGTAGTTTACTGCTGAACTCATTTTATCATGGTAAAATAACACGGAAACGGACGAAAGTGAAGAGGGTTGGGGAGTCGCGAAGAAAGTGAAAGTGAATAATGGACGGGGGAGGATGGTGATTGAGGAGGGGGATCTGTAGGGGGATCAGGTGCCAGATCAGATTACAGAGGTGCCGAATCCGGAGTGTTCCGGTACAAATTAAGCCCTGGTTTTAATTAATCATAAAATATATTTTTAGAAATTTGTAATATCATCTGAACGTACGAAACTTTCAGGTATTAAATTTGAGGTGCCCGGCTGTAGCACTGAATAAATGACACAAGAACAGATGATTTGCAGAGGCTAATAACAAATGTGCGCCCTGGCTTTGTTCATAATGTACATAGATTTCATGATTTCATAAGCTTGCATATTGTCAGCGGCTTCCTCATACGTGCACATTATAGAACTACACAATATTATTATGTTATATACACAATAGCCTAGGTACGCCTACAATTACATCCCTGAATGACGTCCGGAATGACTGCTCCTTCTGTGCACAATGATAAACACTCTAGGGGGAAACCATCAGGTCTACTGCTTTGATGACCATGAACCTCACAATGACCCCCTCCCCCTTTGGAAAAACTTTGGATTTATGCAAATTACAGGGCTTGGAAAATACAGAAATTCGTATTTATGTGGAAGAATTCCATCTCTGAGCAATTCAATTTTACCATATGACTAAATATAACTATTTGGAAAGAATGTTAGATCAATTGGGATGATGCTGTAGTGGGAGTGCATTTCCATAAAATCTAATAAACAATTTATAAAATTTTTGGTGTCCCCTGACACATTTTTGCTGTGGTCTGTGCTATTTGCAGTGCATTTCTGTATTTGCATGTGTTCATAACAATCTATAAATACAATTACGAAAACGATACTATTGAAATAAAGTGTTTTATCATTTTCCGATTCTAACAGTATTCAAGTACAGTAACTGAAAAATAAAAATAATTCAATAAAATTAATCGTAGTTAAGGTAAAAAAATGGTACCATTTCTTATACCTGGATGCTTTTAAAATCATTATACAAATCACAGGCATCAAAAACACATGCAAATGAAATTGCAAATTATAATACAAACTCAACATTGAATATATCTTGCGATTTGACTAATGTGAATGATCACATTGCGATATTGATACTGAAACAATACATTGTGCAGCCCTAGATCCCATTGTATAATTCAAACAGGTCTTAAACTCTCAATTAGGTCTGTATAGGGTATATGCAGAAGTATGCGGAAGGACTTTCAATTTAGTTGTAACCTGCGTCAAGCGCTTCCGGCGAACTGTATGCCGTACAAAATCGGCGCGTTTAAGGTCTATTTTCTTTAAAAATCAACACTGCCTGATTGATATACGTTATAAAGCGAGTCTCAGAATGTACAAGAAGGACTGCATTATATTACATTTTATCGCACCATGTCTTTAAAAGATGAATATTTATTTCACCCCAGTATATTCGATGAAGTTTCTGCGTTAGCCTGCAAATCCTGACGGGCGCGTGCATGTAAACGGCTTTTCATCTCATTTTACGCTTGAACAACTAAATGAACGCTGAAGTCTATTTAACTGATTATATTTTAATTACATTACAACATCGATGCTGTAAAATAAACCCTATAAAAGTTTAAAATGTCACATTAACTGTTCACCGGAAGTTTATCAGTATGAAGAAACACTAGCTCTGCATATACCCTTATTGTGTTTGATTTCAGCTGGTTTTAGATTAACCTACAAAGATCCCTCATTATTATTTACTACTAAGAAAATAATTTAAAAATAATAATTTGAATACAATATTAATGATTATAAGACACACAGATAGAAATACACAGAAAGACAGATAATATGTGTTCATGTGTTGCTCTTTTAAATAGGGAATGATTAGAACGCTTTACATAAGCCTCTGGAAAAAAAAGCACATCTAAAGCTGCAGAGATCAACATTAAAGCACTTAACTTGCACTTCAAATCAGCATACACTGAATTCTGATCCTTCCTAGTTTAAAACAAGATATTGACCTGACTTTTTGAAAGAAATGTGATGTGAATTAATTTCTCCATTGACACAAAACAAAAGACACAATCTAATAGAAACATCCTATCAGAAACGTCCATTTTCACTTATAAAAAATGTGACAGGGCCTGACTTAAGCTTGTCGTTCTCAAAAAAACAAGCATAAAATCATACAATTCAATAATAGAATCACTCTCAGCTAATTCTCCATCACATGATGTCCTTTCCGTGTCATGGCCTTAAACGTGTATTGCACACATTTTATTGCAAATGTGACAGGACTGACAGAAACACGAGGACAATTGTAAATTTATTTGTAGTATATATTTGTAGTATTTATTTGTAGAATGTATTTATAATTTGATGTTTTTAATCAATTGATGTGAATGGTAACAACTTAAACTTGTTATTTCTGAAGTTTTTTTTTCTAAATAACAGTTTTTAGCATAAACAACAAAACTATTAAAGTTGTATGTTCAATTGAGGACAAGAACAATGACAGGGTTTGTACCATACCTGTCAACCCTCCCGTTTTACCCGGGATTCTCCCGTATTTTACAGTTCTATCCCGATATCATCCGGTAAAGGTATTTTCCCGTATTTGTCCCGTATTTTCAATCTTTCTATGAAGGGTGGCAATAATATACGCAACCCATACCGCCAAACCACCAGGGGACGCCCCTTGCTCCTAAATGTGAGTCTGTTCTGTGCTTTCATTTTATTTAGGTATGAAAACACTTTGAAATAAATATAAAAATGGTAAGATTCCCTTTCTTTTCATTACAGGGGCCATCGCTCCTCCTATGCAATCCTCAAAACAGTCATATAGAGGTGCGTGACTGTCAGCTGACGTGCTCCAAAGTGATAAATAGACGCTGCTTCCCAAACGGATTGTGTACACGTGATTTGAAGCGGAGCGAAAGTCTGGGTTTTGGGTGCGTGTTTAAACAGACATATAATACACATAATAAATAATAACAACATCTAAAGATGTCGATCTTGGTAGGTTTTTTTTACAAACACAACTAATTTGGTCCTAAATGAGCATATTTAATTATTATTATTATTATTTCATTATTATTATTATTATTATTATTATTTCATTATTATTATTATTTAATGTAATTAAATGAAAAATCTAAATAAAACAGAGATTAATTAGAATTCTTTAATCAGAATGTGTAAGTTATACAGTGAAGAAAAGATTAATGAGATTTGATTACTTGATTCTATTTCTTTATAATAGCTATTAATTTTAAAGGGCACCTATGGTGAAAAATACTTTTCAAGCTGTTTGGACAGGCATATGTGTAGGTATAGTGTATAGACCGTCATATTGGGGTGATAAACACACTCAGTCCTTTTTTTTTCAATTTAACAACATAAAAACAGTGGACCAATTGGAGCGGTTTTGAGAGCGACTGCAACTTGACGTAGGAGTGCGGTCCCCCCGCCCAACGAATTGATTGACAGCTGCGTATTAACATGTCTCCGTAGTAACGTGTATTATCATACCAACCACAGGACGTGCGCAAAGTAAGCAACCGTAAATAAAAGTCTGTTCAGTTTGCTAGGATCATCCATCATCATTAAACGTGATCAAGAGTGAGTTTTACAAGTTTAAAATGTTTTAAAACAGTGCATGTTTGTAATAAATTACAGCGATTTACTTCAGCTTTACTTCATCACCACAGCCGCGTGTCAGAACAATTATAAAAGACGCTTCAATCCCGGTTTGTGGACGTTCAATCAGGTTTATTTTGTACATTAACATAACAGATATCCATACAGCAGTGGATATTAATGTGTATCCTGTCACATTTGCATGCAAAAACAGTGCAAAGCTAATAGCGCTGTGTGTGTGCGTGTCCGTGCTATGTGTGTGTGTATTTGTGTGTGTGCGTGAACTTTGTAACGACATTGTGTGTGACTCATCCTTGCAACTCCACAACATGCATCAAAGAATTATTAGTAACATTTTTACTGTAGTTTTTCTCACAAACGTTACGTGAGATCTTATTCCTTCTTGTTTGTCTGTTGTCTGACGCAGCCGAGGTAGCTGCTGCCAGGCACGTGGAAACGGTGGGCGTGAAGGACTAGCCTTAAAGGCGCAGTACACAAAAACCGCTAGCTGATGCTAAATGCTACAAAATACAAACTTCTAAAAGGTATAATAAAAAAACTGATGGTTGTTTTGAGCTGAAACTTTACAGACACATTCTGGAGACACAAAAGACTTATATTAAATATGGAAAAAGTGGTAACCTAGGTGTCCTTTAATATGTGTAATTGCTAATTTATTTGCTGCTAATGTATACTATTTATTTTTTCTTTGTAAATAATAATAATTTCTGACAGTTTAACTGTTAATTTACAACGAAACAGCTCCCGATGACCATATTAATTTGGGGATTTGGGGGGGGGGGGGGGGGGGTTGTGGTTATGGTGGACATATCCCTTATTTTCACATCCCAATGTTGACAGATTTTCTACATTTGTAAAGTGTTTTTAATAAAGAAAAAGATCTGAGAACCAAATGAATGACACATTCCTTTACAGAACAACTTACAGAAATCAACCATCAGTCCATTTTAGACATTTTTGGATGAAATACTTTTCATTCACTGCATTTATGTTTTTATTTCAGTTACAGATAATGTACGTTTCTGGTAATGTCTTAAAATGTGTCTACACAAATGCAATGTCTGACAATTTCAATCAGGCAATGGCTTTAAATCATTCAGCCGCGATTTGTGCTCAGCCATAAACGATGCTCTGGCTGAACCTCAAGGCCAAATCTTGTGACCTTCTTTCCTCACTATGGATGCTTGAGTCCTGATTATGTTCCTTGTGGATAGAGTTCCCATCTGCAGATCTGTCTGGCTCATGGGGTGGCAGAGATAATCAGACACACACAGACAAACGCACAGCTGTTCGGCTAACACCACTGCAGGATGTATGTCACACAAGTATTTTAACGGAGAGGATGGATTATGACATTCCAAACGCCAACCTCTTAGCAACGGCCATGTGGCATTTCCTTCTTGATCTCTATCTCTCTCTCTATCCACTAACTAGGGCTGTGCGATTTGGGGAAAATATCGAATTGTAATTTTTTTTTAACAAATATTGAGATTTCGATTTGATTTGCGATTTAATTTTGTAGTCAAGCTTTAGCTCAGTATTCTGTATCGTAGCTTCTTACTGCTAAAATGCAGAGAGTGCTAGTTAAAAAAAGGAATTGAAAATATATTAACTTACTCCGACTTCTATTCACATTTGTTTAGAAATATTCAGAAATTAAACACTCATTTTTCTCTAGAGCAAACAGTAGTGGTTTACGGCGTTAGTTATCTCCTGGTGCCTTCGTGATGCTTTTCTTCGTGCTCTCATCAGCGCCATTATTTGTAACTTTGGGTGGGTTTGCAAACCTGTGTACTTTTCTCCCTGCCATCTGACAGCGGAAAGCCTTGAGTGATTGACAGCTAATATGAACCAATATAGCGGCAGGGAGGAGCCATTCAGCACGTTTTTAGAAAAATAAATCAAAACAGGTCGCACTACAACCATTATATGCAGTCGCACAAATGCTCCCAAATATATTATAAGGTCGCATACATTAAATTTCGGGTGTATATGCGACCAAATTTGTCAAGCCCTCCATGTTGTTGTGTAAATAAGATATTATATACGGCTATTTAGCTTATTAAAAGTTGTGATCTGGCTCTATAAAAAACTTTAATTAACTTTACTTCAAGGGGGGCGGGGAAAGCTGTTAGGAGGGTGGGGCGCCCCCCTAATATAATGGTAGGGGATACACTGCATCCCAACGACTCCCATATGATTTGTTCAGCGATTCATTTGTTCCCAAAACCCTCCTTAGCGTGATGCTAATGTGCTGTGATGACCCAGTCAGCTGTGATTGGTTGACTGCGTTCAGCGCATGATGGAGAGAAACGCCCACCATGGCTTATCAACATTGTTGAAGTAGTCAGAGTGCAGAGTGTATGTGTGCGCCCAATGCAGGAGTGCATTTAAGCAATGCAGTTTAACACCAGCTCTATTCTTAACCACAAGTAAAAACAATGACACACGTTCGGTATTAATCCACACAGTGGCAAAAGCTGAACTATTTTAAACTTGACCACCGCATGTGTGTAAGAACAGCTAACGGTGGCCATAGCAATGTTAAATGGCAGAGGATTGCCAGCTCACAAATGCATTTAGATCCATAAAGAAAGCAACACACGTCGCGTTTTCAACGTAGCTTTAGACACGATATGTGAATATACTGTAAAGCAGGGGTGCAAACCCTATTCCTGGAGATCGACCTTTCCTCAGTTTTCAGTTGCAGCGCATATCAAACACACCTGGCTGTAATTATCAAGTGCTCCTCAGGTTTTAATTAATTGGTTCAGGTGTGTTTGATCAGGGTTGTAGATGAAATCTGCAGGAAGGTCGATCACCAGGAACAAGGTTGGTCACCCATGCTGTAAAGAGTTAACCAGATACAGTACAGGCCATGTGGAGCGATAACAAGTAACAAAGCACAATTAAATACATATTTTGCAAGCTAGAGATAACAAGGAGGCAACCACTTTAACTGCGCTTACTTACACTTGTGAAATGGAGGAAGAAACTGATCCATGAACTGTGTATTGATAAAGTTTCTGTCAAGCTCTGATAAAGTCCCATACATCAATAGTCTTTTCGGATCCTTTCTTTAACAAACGGTCGACGAATCCCCTGTTGCTGGGTAGATTATTGCATTAATCACTAGAATGTTCACTCATTAATGTTCACTCATCTTCAGATCACGCCCACACACACCCGCAGTCTGCTAGTGTTTGAAGGGAAAGGTGAGTTCACGTTTTACCAGATCTAGCACTTCATATTCGGTATTGTTTCATATCGACGTCAATACGAACAGGCAAAAGATCCGGACGAACAACAAATCATTTAAACAACTCGATATTTTTAAACAAGGTGCACTTTCAGATTTAATCCTCAGCTGGATGTTTTCATTTAGAGCTGTGTTGCACACTGCATGGAAGGTCATTTTCAAAAACCCATAATAGGGGCTCTTTAACCAAAGACTTGATTCAAAAAAGTATAACAAGTATTGGCAGAAAATGGACTGAGTATGTCATTGTAAACTATATGTGATAATGTGCTTCAAATGTATTGGGATTTGATTTTGTAACCCTTATGCCAACCGCTTTGTTCTTTGGTTTCTTCTCTTCTGCTTTCTTTTTAAATAAAAAAAGACAAATAAGCATGCATACAGTCTTTATAAACGTCAAATCTAAGCTGAGCATTACACACATTAAGTAGAAAAAGATAAACATGTCTGACTTCTCTGTCTATCACTCTATCAATCTCTTTAATGCACTTGCAAGGCATATAAACCTTATGCGCCTTTCACATAGCTTTGACCTCTAGCAAGACATCTGGCATTTCAGCAGATGATAGTTTTATGCGGATTTAATTTGAGTGGCGGCAGAATGACAGAAAAAGGGTACTGTGGATGAGGAGACCTTTAAGAGGACGAACATGTGAAGTAGTTATTTCTGAACAAGCAGTTGACTCACCAACTGACGTGTACTTGTACTGATGCCTTACCACCAGCCGGACTCAAAGTATCCACTTAATCATTTCCTATAATCACATCAAAAAATGGTTGAAAACATCAGCAAGGAAATGCACTAGATTTATTTTAATATTTGCAAAATGGCGGAAAAAAAACCTTACAGACTGTATGCGGTAAAATAAAGTACTTTAATGAATGCAGTACGCTCACGTCATCAATAATTCAACTCTTCACATCTGTCCCTGTGGTCAGAACTGCAGTCATGTTAGGTAAGAGGCTGAAAATAGCATCCTACAGTCTCGTCACCGAAATGCGTGCGTGCCTTAAAAACATATACTCAGATATGCACAAAAGTAAAGGAGGAAAAATGGAAAATCATAGAAGAGAAATAGCTTCACTTCGAAATATATTTACGTCATTGATGGTATGTCAGGCGCATATAAACGGTATCCACTTTATTCTAGACAAGCTGAAAAATAATGAGCACTTACAAGGCACTGAAATAGCAGTGCATTAAACATTCAGTCTGGGGATTCACCAGGAAGCAGGCGCAATCAAACATTAAACCACATTAAGGAGACGTGCGAATTGTGAGTGGATGAAAAATGCAGGTCTTTGTCAGTTTAATATTCCAGATATTAAATAAGGTCAAGCATAATTAACTGACAATGCAATTTCTAACTTACAATGTGTAGGCCTGTCACAATAAATATTTTTTGTGGTTATACTTCATCAAAATATATTCCGATAAACCATAATATTGTCATTTTAAGACCGTTTTATGCCACTCATTATATAATGCCAGAACGACAATATAATACCATCACAATGCAAGTGCAGTGTTTCCCCTACCATTATATAAGGGAGGCGCCCCACTCTCCCTATGGCTTTCCCCGCCACCCTTGGTGTTAATTTAATTGTATTTTATATATAGCGCCAGATCACAACTTCTTTTAATAAACAAGCTAAATAGCCGTATGTAATATCTCATTGACACAACAGCATGCCATTTCTGTCTCTACATGGTCGCGCGATTACAAATTTCGGCTTTCTGAATCGAGTATGGTGGAGTTTCACATAGCCACTCTCTGCTGTATGGGAATGAGAGTGCATGCGCCACACCTGACAGGATCGGAGACGCACGTGCGCTCCCGTATATTATGCATGGCCTACAACATAGGTAAATGATGTGTGGGGGCGTAACAGCAGCTAAAATATATCCAGATGCGGTGGGACCTCCGTTTACAGTTTATTGGCATAACTCGTGCGAGTGATGCTCTCTATTCACCTTATTCTACGCGTACGAGCGGAAGCAGCCATTTAAAACATTTTGGCTCGAGACTTCCGGTCTCATTCACTTCCATTCATTTTTAGACGTTAAAAACAGCTCGTTCTGCTGCTTGATGTTGCAAACTGAGGTTTTCTTATTATATTATTCTATTTTGTCTGTATAATCATGCAAACACTTGTTTGTAGAGCGAGTAGTTTGACCGTTTTTTTTAGCCGTTTATTATTCCTAGTCATTTCTCCCATAGGCAACAGAATCGGAAGTTCTAAAACAATCACAAAAACGAGCGCACCTCTGCATTGAAGAATAAGGTCAATATTGCAAGTCGAGCCATTATATTTCCAGTGTTTTGAGCTGCTGTGACGCGAGCGGAGCAGAGTGTTTCATCCAAACTTATGACCTCTCCCGGAAGCTACGCAATGTCTCCTGCAAATTTATACCGGCTCCGGGATCCCCAAAAATGTGTTAAATACCTGGAAATCATGGCGACGAGAGTGAATGACCAAGAGAACAGATCGCGAGAGGCACAGTGATGGTTTAAGCATTGCATTTCTTAGGTTAAATGAATAGAGAAGTACAGATATCGTGAGTGCTCCCTCTCTCAGAGATTTGCTGTCAATAGTTGGAGACGAGCAAAATATTTGAATGGTCTTGTATGTACAGTATTTAGGCCTTTCTATAACAACTGAAAGTGTGCTTTTAGAATTAACTTAAATTATTTTTAACGTGAATATTTAATAATATAACTTCTTGTAATATACATATTACACTAAACAGTTTATAGGCCTGTTTTATTTTGGTAAAGAAGTATTAGATGTATAGGTGTGCACTTTAACGTCTTATGCATCAAATATGCCCTCCAAACTTTTTCTTGATTGAGACATGTTGAATTCTTCTTTCATCATTTACAGTGTTTACAAATTGAATTGTTTGTAATTTTTCTTAATAGTTTTTATATCTGTGTAACATTATGGCGGTTCATTCCGCTGTGGCAACCCCTGATAAATAAGGGACTAAGCCAGAGTAAAAAGAATGGATGAATTATTTTCTGTAAAGCTGCTTCTGGCCATGACACGTTCACACCTAAATGGTTATAAGAGACGCGTTTAAGGGATTATATGCAGCATCCTTAATGAATTCTCTTAGGTAAAGCAAGATCTTCTCTTAGGGTTCAAAAATGTGCTTAATGCATTTATAAAGCTTGAAGCATTAGAATCGGTGCTCAGTATCAGCCGATCACCATGGCAAGGAATTGATACTCAGTATCGGCTGCAAAAATCCTGATCGGAGCATCCCTAGCTTTGACCCAACTTGGCTGTCAGAGCAGCAATACACCACACAGCACCCGCCCTCCCCCAAAACTGTAAACCTAGGGGAAACACTGAAGTACAGTCTTCCAATTTTATTGTTAGTGAAATATATGTGTCCTAATAGTGTTTTTAGCAACGTGGCACATATGGGATTTGAGATGACTGTCAACATCTCAAAAAAAAAAAAAAAAAAAAAGTTTTGGTGTTTCGTGACCCTTTGGGAGAAGTGGTTCAGGCAAGATGTTTACCCAATTTCAGGATTGAGGTATCATGAAGGTAGCTCAGCTGCTCCATAATACCATGGCAACAAAGAGTGAATAAAATCGAGCTGCTTTTGTGTTTCCTAAAACCCGATATTGGAGCAAACTAAACTGAAACTTAACTGGCTAGCCAGCTAATCCAGCTTCATGCTACAGGCCCCAGGTATGATCCCAGCTTCAACAATGCATGAACAAATCCCCAAATTTAGTTATTTAAAAAGGCCATATTATACCCATTGTTTATGCAAAACGATCAAATTGCTTCATAAATGATAAAATGAAGAAATGAAGAAATGTTTCTTGAGGAACTATTCAGAATAATGTATTAAAATGATTTCAGAAAGACCGTTTACACTGAAGACTATTCTCTTTTGTGGAAAGTTCAGCTGTTATCATAATAAATTATGTTTTGTTTTCTTAAAATATGACAATACAACAATAAACAGTAAAATAAACAACTGAATAACAGAAAATTTATATTTTAACATAAATTAAATGTATAAAACCAGTGTAAACATTAATTTGACCTGTTTCATGATAAAAGCTAAAGCATAGAAAGTGGTTTACTAATAAACAACAATGGGTGTCACTGTGTTTAAATACAATGAGTGGAATTCTTTTTTTTTATTGATCAGTAACACACATGATAGAGGCTGTTGGCTTTCATGACAATGTGGCTCCGGCATGGCTGGAGCATTCAGTCCCGTTCTGGAATTCTGTGATGAGCATGTGGTGTGGGATGACACAGACATGAGGGAGTTGTTGAGTTGCGCGGTTGCCTTGGCAATAGAGAAGACCATCTGTGAGGCGGCTGACACAGACATACTGCGTCACTCCCAAACCATGGGCACACAAACAGCACTAAACATTAGGGAAGTCTCATGTTAGCAAGATCATTTACTGTCAAAGACATTATTATTAGTGCAGAATGGTGTCACGCTTCCAAATAAGAGGAATTTTACATCATACAAAAATTAAATGTTTCCCTTTACTTCTAGTGAGATGTTTTTTTTTTTTTTACTTTTCTGAGAAACTAACTGTTTAATGTGACTCCAAAAAACTAGGGAGTGTCAAAATGAATTGTTTCTTTGATGCGCCACGATTCAGAGGTGAACAGTGAACAGCGGTGACAGTTAGAGCCAATCACAGCCATTTCTGTTGAGCAACCGTAGGTGTTTAAGAACTAGCATGACAATGGAATGAATCGTCGACGAACCATGATGCACCAAGATATCGAATTGAACCGAATCGATAACATAGTAATCAGTGCTTAATTTGTAAATGGATAATTTCTGGAACAAAACCAAAACAAAAACATCCACCACACAATTTCAGTTTTCCCAGAACATGACATCATTAAATGGTGACATCATTAAATGGTGCAAAAAAAGAGCATTACATTTCTGAAGTCTATTTTGTGCTATATAATGTTAATGTTATGGGTCAATCATGGATAAAAATAAACATATCTACAAACATAAATCTCATGAAACATCACTATTCAATTTACTAACACCACTAACATTCAGTTCACTTCCATGTAAAAAAAAAATTTAATGACTAACTCTGTCGAATCTTAAAGAAAAGCCCATAGTTACCTCTTCCGTCATGTTTTTTGGTCGACTTTCTTCGCTTTGCTTCTTTCTCCCACTATCCTGATCTAGGGGCACAGTTCCATCTTTTCGAGATCTCTTTTGATTAGGCTCATTATGTGGTTGTAAAACAATGAAAATATGCTTGACTGCCTCTTTGCCATTTTAAAAATACAAATATTAGTTAGCCAGACCACTATGCCATTATTTATATTTATTTATTATTTTACTGTAAATGTAAGAAAGATGATTGGTTGAAAATATTGTTGAGGGCCAATAGTTAAATGTAAATTTTGCATTAACTTGCATGTGGTGACTGCCGTCATCATATGCAAGTCCACATTCCACACAGCCTTCACTTGCACTTATTCCCATTCTCTCTCTTTCACACAGTTAATGCTGGATCAATTGAAATAAATACCGGAACACGAAACACAAATATCTGACATTTTCCGGAACAGGATCTGGCTCAAATTAAGCACTGATGGTAATCGAAACCGAACTGAACCGAACGGTGAGACCAGTGTAGGTTCACACCCCTAGCAAAAACACACAGTTAAAAGTTCAAAATTATAGACTACATGTTATGTGTGCCTCTTTAAAGCCTGGTTTATACTTCTGCATCGAGTGATCGGCGTGAACAATGGCGCATGCAATGCATGTAGCCATGCATTTATACTTCTGCGCGCTGTTGTGTTCCTCTGCAATAACACTTCTGAAACTCCAGCTGGCAGTAGGTGTTTATGTTCCTCTGTGTCGAGTTTCTTCGCTGGTGCAAGTGGCTCATATTCACTCATTTTGAGGTGGGAATCGGCGGACATGCAACAACTTTAATTATAAGGTAAACACAAAACAGCAGCTTCGATCTCCACACTCGCTCCATCGGGCTCACGCCCTTACTCGTCAGCGATAAGAAGCCGACCAATCACAGAGCTTGCGCTTCGCGTCGTTGCGACGTGTATTTACGTTTTTTGAGAGGTGCGCGTCATTCTTGGTGCAGCTGACGTGCACCTCTCAAAAAACTTAACAATGGAGCGTAGCGCAAGCTCTGTGATTGGTCGGCTTGGTAGTGGTGACGAGCGTGGGC
The DNA here is from genome assembly GCA_903798195.1 of Danio kyathit. Lineage (NCBI taxonomy): Eukaryota > Metazoa > Chordata > Actinopteri > Cypriniformes > Danionidae > Danio > Danio kyathit. The sequence continues at coordinate 13,611,392 of LR812542.1, forward strand.
GGTACTGAGAGCCGAGAGTCCGATGGAGTGAGTGTTGAGTACCGTGAAGGAGCTCCAGATGGAGACTTTTGTTTTGTGTTTACATTATGAGTAAAGTAACCGCACGTCCGCTGGTTCCCGCCTCTGAATGAGCAAGTTTTAGCTACTTATAGAAGTATAAATCAGCCTTTACAATGTTAGTCAGGGTTTCTTTTATGTAAAAATAGCCATAATTTTGTCTTTGAGAATTTGCTCTTAGGGATAAGCGATGTCTTATCGCTTGCAATGTACTAGTAAAAAAATTCTCCCCGCAATAAAAAATTAGAAAATAAAATGACGCTATTTTTTTGGCTAGGTCAATAAGCATTACAATATAAATGTACTTCATGCTTATAAAATATACATGATGGCTTGAAGAACACAAATAATCTATATACAGTATTGCCACAAGCATTTGTTTATTGTTTTCATGTTTGATCCATTCATCCATTTCGATCATCTTTATCCTGCAGTGATACCTGACCATAGCTGACATATTTTCATCAGCAACATTTATATGGAGATTTTGCACAAGTGTGCCCTCTAGTGTCCAGTATGAATGAAAAAGAGGTCACGAACACTGCCCACTATCTTGCAAAGTTTATTACCAACCTGCTTCTGCATATCTGCTTAATCTGATCCTGAAAAGCTTGACCAGCTGCTGGGTGTGTTCGATTATGGTTGCTCTCTATAGGATAGTGGGCATCCAAGTTATTTTGTTTTTAAAAAGTCAAGTTATTTCCTTTTATTTTCTTTATATAGTACAATATACAATTGAGACAAACAAAAAAAAAACACAGGCAGGCTAAACGATCGATGGATGGATGGATGGATGGATGGATGGATGGATGGATGGATGGATGGATGGATGGATGGATGGATGGATGGATGGATGGATGGATGGATGGATGGATGGATGGATGGATGGATGGATGGATGGATGGATGGATGGATGGATGGATGGATGGATGGATGGATGGATGGATCCAAACATGATGCTGATTTGCTAAACTGGTTTTTGTTGGTCATGAGCTGGTTGTTTTCTGGTTGTTTGCTTGTCATGTGCTGGTCAGGACAGAAGGAATAAGCATACAACCAGCATAAACCAACTCATGGCCAGCAAAAAAACAGCTTAAACCAGCTTAAAAATAACACCTTATCAGCATATGCCATTTTATTCAGCAGGGCAGATAGATGGATGTACTGTAGTTGGATTAGAGAGGGATGCATCCTCGAGAACTAACAAAGGCTTCATTGTTCTAAATGTTACTGATAAGAATTTGGACAACACATTTTAAATAGCATTAATATATCCTGCTTTGCTAAACATGGGCAACGTTCTTTTTGAGTCAGATCCCTAACCAAGACAAGAGAATTCCATGGAAAACCATCACATTTAAATGTTGGACTCACATGCAAGGTAGCAAGCTAAACCAGGCAAATGCAATCTTATCAAAAATCCTCTATGACGCAAGCAAAATTCAGGAAGGCTTTCAGCTTATAAGGAAGAAACACATTTCCTTCTGATAAATCCATAATGTCCTCTATGCAGAGATGTTCACATTTTGGGATAAAATGACTTTTGTACTGACATAAAATATAAAATACTGTTTATTGCAACAAGTATATTACAAGTCAGATTACATATTGAAGTTATTAAAATATAAATATTACATCATTTTTAACAATTTGGTATTTTAATATCTCTAATATTTCCAGTTAGGTCTGTCTTAATAAAAATATTGTTAAATAATATATTACAGAGATTTTAATGCAAATATAATGAGTAATATACACTCCCCGGCCACTTTATTAGGTACACCTGTCCAACGCAAATGTCTAATCAGCCAATAACTTGGCAGCAACTCATGCATTTAGGCATGTAGACATGGTCAAGACGATCTGCTGCAGTTTGAATGGTGATTTAAGTGACTGAACATGTCATGGTTGTTGGTGCCAGATGGGCTGGTCTGAGTATTTCAGAAACTGCTGATCTACTGGGATTTCCACGCACAACCATCTCTGGGGGTTTACAGAGAATGGTACTAAAAAGAGAAAATATACAGTGAGCTGCAGTTCTGTGGGTGCAAATGCCTTGTCGGTACCAGAGGTCAGAGGAGAATAGCCAGACTGGTTTCAGCTAATAGAAAGGCAACAGTAACTCAAATAACCACTTCTTACAACCAAGGTACGCAGAAGAGCATCCCGGAACACACAACACATCTAACCTTGAGGCTACAACAGCAAAAGACCACACCAGGTGCCACTCCTGTCAGTTATGAACAGGAAACTGAGGCTACAATTTACACAGGAGTCACCAAAATTGGACAATAGAAGATTGGAAAAGCGTTGCCTGGTCTGATGAGTCTTGATTTCTGCTGCAACATTTGAATGGTAGGGTCAGAATTTGGCGTCAACAACATGAAAGCATGGATCCATCCTGCCTTGTATTAAAGGTTTAGGCTGGTGGTGGTAGTGTAATGGTGTGCGGGATATTTTCTTGGCACACTTTGGGCCCATTAGTACCAATTGAGAATTGTGTCAACCCCACAGCCTACCTGATTATTGTTGCTGACCATGTCCATCTCCTTATGGCCACAGTGTCATAAAGCGCGAATCATCTCAGACTGGTTTCTAGAACAAGACGATGAGTTCACTGTACTCAAATAAAGCAACTTTGGAATGTGGTGGAACGGGAGATTCGCATCATGGATGTGCAGCCGACAAATCTGCAGCAACTGCGTGATGCCATCATGTCAGTACGAACCAAAATCTGAGGAATATTTCCAGTACCTTGTTGAATCTATGCCATGAAGGATTAAGGCAGCTCTGAAGGCAAAAGGGGTATAACCTGGTACCAGAAAGGTGTACAAGGTGGCCGGGGAGTGTATATTGCATCATCAACATTTCTTAAGGTATGTTCATGTATTCCACAATAAATCAATGAATTGATTATTGTGACAGACTTATTTCCAGACAGGTTTTAGTCTCACTACAAAATTTTTTAAGTCTTGTATGTAAATAGGCCTAAATACATGCAAGGACCTACAAATAATTTGCTCATCTCCAGCTACAGATAGCAGTACATCTTTATCTAATAGAAAGTTTGGCGGAACTAAATGGTTTGAGCGCGTATCCCTGACAAGCGAGCAGATTTGATATGTGATCGTAGCCCTGGAGAGACTCACAGCAGCCCCACTGACAGCAGAGCAATCGCACAATGACAGTGAGAGGGATTGATGACTGCTGTGATTTGAGCTTAGAGATACCTTTACTGTGCTAATCATTTAACCTTACAAATGTAATGCTTGGAACATCACCACATGTGCCTCTCCCAATCTATCCTCTTGCTCATTGCTCATTGATGTTTTGGAGCCACTATGAATATCTGCGGAGACTAGGGCTGGGCGATTTGGCCTAACATCCAAATCTCATTCAATTGACAATTTTAATTTGATTATGATAATTCATTCATTTTCTTTTCAGCTTAGTCCCTTTATTAATCTGGGGTCGCCACAGCGGAATGAACCGCCAACTTATCCAGCATATGTTTTACGCTGTGAATGCCGTTCCAGCTGCAACCCATCACTAGGAAGCATCCATACACACACATACACTACGGACAATTTTGCTTACCCAATTCACTTATACCACATGTCTTTAAACTGTGGGGGAAATCGGAGCACCCGGAGGAAACCCACGTAAACACGGGGAGAACATGCAAACTCCACAAAGAAATGCCAACTGACCCAGCTGAAGTTTGAACCAGCGACCTTCTTGCTGTGAGGTGATCGCGCTACCCACTGCGTCACCGTGACGCCCTTGATTACAATTAATTAACAATTCATTCAATTATTTATTTTCTCAGACATACAACTTTAATCATAAGGTAAACTCAAAACAAAAGTTTCCAACTGGTTTCCTTCATGGAATGCCAAACTTGTAAACACTCGCTCCAACAGGCTCGCTCCTCTCTCTCCGCCCCGCCCCCACACTAGGCAACGCTACCAAACGGACCAATCACAGAGCTTGCACTACGCATCTTGCAACGTGTTGGTAAATTTTTTGAGAGGTGTACATCACCGTAGGCCACAGCGAGAGGTCTGTGACCGTGCAAAATTTGCACCGGACCATACGCGTGCACTTGACGCAGAAGTATAAAAAGAGCGAGGTCACATGACTCCACACACAGTAATCGAAAAAAGAAAAAAAAACGACCTGGAAAATTTTGATCAATTATAGGTTGTGAATGTCGATTTCAACTAGTTTTCCATTATTTGCCTAGCCCTAGGGGAGACTCACAAACCTAGATCAAAACTAGATCATTCTGCTCCCATATAAACAGCTAAAAACAATGGATCTGCAATAGACGCAAAAAGAGGCCATCACTCATGCTACATATTTTAGTGTCTGTGATGCAAGTACAGCTACTGGCCATGCTCCCACACATCATGTATATCCTTATGTGTTGTAGCGGTGCTGACCTATAACCCGGATGAGCACTAGGGGTGGGAGAAAAAAAAAAAGATGAATCAATTTTGATTTCAACTCTGAACCGATTCTCAAAAGTTCAGAGTTGATTCTGTATTCAAATTAGATTATGATATTGTGGGCCTGCGCAGACATGAGCTAGAAACTGAAAAATATTAAGCGTTGACAAGCACATCTATGAATACAGTGCATGTGGAAAGTATTCATAGCGCTTCACTTTTTTCACATTTTTTTATGTTACAGTCTTCTTCCAAAATGGATTAAATTCATGTATTTCCTCAAAATTCTACACACAATACCCCATAATGACAATGTGAAAAAAGATTTTTTGAAATTGTTGCAAACTTATTACAAATAAAAAACCTGAAAAATGACATGTACATAAGTATTCACAGCCTTTGCTCAATACTTATTGATGCACCTTTGGCGGCAATTACAGCCTCAAGTGTTTTTAAATATGATGCCAGAAGCTTGGCACACCTGTCCTTGGGAATTTTTGCCCATTCCTCTTTGCAGTACGTCTCAAGCTCTGTTAGGTTGGATGGGAAGCGACGGTGTACAGCAATTTTCAGATCTCCCAAGAGATGTTCAAAAAGATTTTAGTTTGGGCTCTGACTGGGCCACTCAAGGACATTCACAGAGTTGTTGTAAAGCCACTCCATTGATATTTGGGCGGTGTGCTTTGGGTGCATTGTCCTGCTGGAAGATGAACCGTCGCCCCAGTCTGAGGTCAAGAGCACTCTGAAACAGGTTTTCATTCAGGATTTCTCTGTACAATGCTGCATTCATCTTTCCCTCTATCCTGACTAGTCTTCCAGTTCCTGCTGCTGAAAAACAACCCCACAGCATGATGCCGCCACCATCATGCTTCACTGGTATTAGCCTGGTGATGAGCAGTGCCTGGTTTTCTACTAACACAACACCTGGCATTCACTCCAAAGAGTTCAATTTTAGTCTCATCAGACCAGAGAATTTTGTGGTCTGAAAGTTTTTTAGATGCCTTTTGGCAAATTCCAGGTGGGGAGTGGCTTCCATCTGGCCACTGTACCATACAGGCCTGATTGGTGGATTGCTGCACTGTTGGTTGTCCTTCTGTAAGGTTCTACTCTCGCCACAGAAGAACGTTGGAGCTCAGAGTGACCATCGGGCTAATGATCATCTCCCTGACTAAGGCCCTTCTCCCCCGATCACTCAGCTTAGATGGCCGGCATCTTCAAACATCTTCCACTTACGGATGATGGAGGCCACTGTGCTTATTGGAATTCCAGAGCAGCAGAAATTTTTCTGTAAGCTTTCCCAGCCTTGTGCCTTGAGGCACTTCTGTCTTGGAGGTCTACAGACAATTCCTTTGTCTTCATGCTTGGTTTGTGCTTTTTGACATTTTTAACCCTGGGACCTTATATAGACAGGTGTATGCCTTTTCAAATCATGTCCAATCAACTGAATTTACCACAGGTGAACTCCAATTAAGCTGCTGAAACATCTCAAGAATGATCAGTGGAAACAGAATGTACCTGAGCTCAATTTAGAGCTTCACTGCAAAGGCTGTGAATACTTATGTACATGCGATTTTTCAGCATTTTTATTTTTAATAAATTTGCAACAATTTCAAAAAATCTTTTTTCACATTGTCATTATGGGGTATTGTGTGTAGAATTTTGAGGAAATTAATGAATTTAATCCAATTTGGAATAAGACTGTACCATAAAAAAATGTGGAAAAGGTGAAGCGCTATGAATACTTTCCGGATGCACTGTATGCTGCTGAATTTAGTTTATTTGAACAAGCATGGATGAACTTAAGAATTTTTAAGATGTAACAAGGTGTTGCTCATCTGGTGTGCCACCGGCTACAGGAAGCTGATCAAATTCCACCTGCAGCACAGAGTGAAACAATGAGTCATCGCAGACGCAGCCTTGTGCTTTTTGTCTGCATGTGACCGGCAATGAAGAATTGTATAATGCTATATTTTAAAGTTATTTCTCTGTGGCACCAAACTAAAAGCAACTTCAATATAATTTCCAAATATAATTTTCATCTAAATATTTTTGACTTGAAGACATTTCTTTAAGGTTGGAAACACAAAAATAATGCTCTCTTTTTGGAAAAATAACATTTAGTTCTTTATAATTGCCCTTTGTAATCTGTGGTTGAGTGTTTAAGAATATATTTTTGTTAATGAAATTAATTTTTAAGATTGCAGCACTCAGATTCCAATCATAAACAAAAGCATAGAAACAGAAGAAATAGGAAAAAATAAATCAAGAATTGTTTTGCAATGAATTTGGAATGGGACTCTCAGAATTGAATTCGGATTCCATCGTGAAGTCCCCAAAGCTTCCCACTCCAATGGGCTTGTGTGTCTCCCTCTGCTTGTAAACAACCACATTTCAATTGATTTATGTGATTGGCTAGATTTTGGTAATACTAGGGATTGAACGACTTAAAAATTTTGGAAATCGACTTATGTTATCAAACTCGAGTCGACGTCGACTAGTCGCTGGTGAGGTCATCAATAAAACACAAGATAAAAATGTTTTGCAACATAGCACAATTTGCGATTTACTTGCAGGAAATATATACCCATGCTGTTTGACAGCTCATGACACATTGCAAAAACAATACAACATTACCAATGACTAATTTTAGTGCAAAACAAATGCACTGTCAACACTAACATTATTAACATTTTGTTAATAATGCAATATTAGCACCTGGGCTAAATAAATAAATGCAGTCAACACATTGATCACTGCATGTTCTAATAAGAATGTAACAATAACATATTTTAGTGCAGAGGCAATACATACATCGTCAGCACACAGATTCATGTTAAGTTATTTCATAGCAACATACTGCACGAAAGACAAAGGCTGCGTACTTCGAAATCGCATACTTCCATACCATATAGTACGCTAAAAACAGTATGTGAGCAGAGTAGTATGTCCGAATCCATAGAATTCGAAAATCAGTATGCGTGAAGTACCCGGATGATCTACTACTTCCGACGAGTTTGGATGGATGCTATACGCCACTGATCATCAACTGGCGGCCCGCGGACCAAATCCGGCCCGCTGAGCCGTTCAATCCGGCCTGCGACTGGATTCCAAAATTGTGAGGATCAAAAAGAAAATAGTGGTCCACACTATTAAAGCAACTAAAAATAACAACTGAGTTTCTTGTCAGAATAACCACCATTTATGACTATATTTAGGCTACACTTCGAAATGAGGACAGACCATGCGCGTTAAGCATTTATTGTTTCAAACAGGTTTTAGCGTAAGTGAAAACCGGGTGGGGTGGAGGCGGAGTGTGTGCGATGTGTGTGTTATGAAGAGCAAGGAGGGATGCGGTGGAGAGAGGTGCGCGACGTATTTGAGGAGCGGGAGGAAGACGTGCGATTTCCGGAAGATTATCATTCGTTTGCGGGCATCCGGGAGTCTCTATGCATTTGCGGGAGACTCACAGAACTTCCGGGAGACTTGGGACGTCTGCCTCAGGACTAAAAAAGGAGGAAAAACAATCTGGCACAACTTAAAATAGCATGGTAAATAAATAACCTGGCACCAGAACAAAATAGGTCACAAATAATGTTCGCACATCAAATGAAACGTTAAGTAGGCTAGACTTCAAAACACAATGCTGAAACATGCTACTCACAGTGCTTAATCAATGGCTAAAGTTACATTTCCCCTTGTTGACTTAGCCTAATTGAGTTGAGGCAAAATATTTATCACTACTAGTGGTTGACTGTGGTATAGGTGATGGGAGCCTGAATCAAATGCCTTCAGTTTTGTAATGAAATTAAAAAAGTATAAACATTAAACATAATGTTAAGCCAAAATGAGATTTTTATTTGATTTTCTTCTTGGGGGTCCGGCCCCCCAAAGAGACTGTCTAGTAAAACTCTGGCCCACTGACAAATATAGTTGATGACCCCTGCTATACGCTATCCCATGATGCCCCACGAGAGAATTTATGAAGGGGAGTAAAGAGAGGCAACTCACGCGGGTAGGTCACGTGATCAGGACAAAATGGCAGATGTAGTATGTCCGAGTTCCATTCATACTGTATAGATTGTACTTTTCTAATGGCTGTGTAGTACGTATAAATTCGAATGCAGTACCTACTGAGTAGCAGGCGATTTCGGACGCAGCCAAAGGCTATAAAAATCCTCAAAATCTTGCTTAAGTCGGGCGTTTTTCACACTTCCTGCTCATCTTGATTATTAGACGTCTGCACATCTTCACCAGGGATGATCACACACTATGAAGTTTGCCACACCTCCGGCAGATGCGTACTACACGGTTTCTGTGCACTTCACAGTTCATTCACAAAATATGTCAGCATCTACACTTCGCAGAAGACAACAGCCAGTCACATGACTTTTCCAGGGTTGCGTTCATTGCGTGATTGGCTAGCATCTGCTCTAGTGTATTTGCATAGACTGGCCTAACTGCCATCTGTTTGATGATTTAAAATTCGCATCAATCTTTGGTGCGGACATAAGAAAAATAGCACTGTGTTCTGCGTAGTGCGACTAGTCGACGTCAATCAAAAAACGTCACGGCAGAGCATTAAAGTCGATCAGTCGACTAGTCTGTTAAACCGCTAGTGAGTACCGATCAAGTTATAAAATGTGATAATCAGCCAATACCAATCGATCTGAGCCACCCTACCCCTGTGTTATCGAATTTCCAATTTACTAAATTTAACTAAATAAAACCTAACCAAAAAAAAAAAAAAAAGTATTTTGAGGAGAGATTGGTTGTTAAGCTATCACTTTAAACTTCACAGCCACTCAAAATGCGAGGACTATGAAAATCACCACATGGTTTTCTTCTGAAAATCTAACATATAGAAGTTTCTGTGCCAGAATAAATAGATGAAATCATTTGTTAGAGGTCAAGCAATAAGGCTCAAACAAATACACCGCATACTTTAAATAAGCAGCCCACATCAGTTGCTCTCGGCTAAGTGTGTGTGTGAAATGCCCTGTTCTCGAACACACACATACCAGCAAACACACAGGGGTCTGTTTCTCTCCAGCATGCAGTATTGGCAGAGGCCGCAGACAGACCAGAACACAGCTGTGAGTTCTGGACCGCTTCCATGGACCGCTCATCACCGTCGTACTGCCTGCCACCCCAACAGACCTCCATACCCGTGCATCTGTAGGAGTGTGAGAACAATCTACAGGGGGTTTTTTTAAGGCGTGCTGCCTTCCTGCTGGTGAAGGCTAGAGTAGAAATTATCATTAGCGGCACTCCTCTGTGGTCACTATACAGGGTATTTTCAACTTCCAAAGAGTTCTGGCCTCTATGGCATACATGGTATGTTCCACAGGCTTTTACAAGATGAGCGTGATCCTGCAGAGAAAATATTTCAATGACCCATTGAGATCTGTCATTTTCTAATGTGAACTCAGAGGTCAAACCACTGATTTACTACTGGGGATATTATTCAGTCTGATTTACACATGGCCTGTCAGGGAGCAAAAACATGATTTGAGCACAAGGCAAAAGTCAAAGGGCATGACAGCACGCAAACAAATCTTAATGACTGACTGGATTCTTTCTGATTAAGCTAAAGGTCAAACCATTATTGTCCACATAAAGTAAATGCCAGTGTTTTCATTTTTCATGTTTTTTATGTGAACATTTAAGTTACATGCAGGAATGCACAGTACAAATGCATAGATTAATGTTGATGCTTCCAGCAGCCTCGGTCAAATATAAAGACAGTGCTTAATTTTATTTCATTTTTTCCCTTTTATATTAGTTGGTAAAACAGTTGTGCTGCTCAATAATTAGTGAAAACAGCAAAACATTTTTATTTTCAGAATTTTGAACAGAAATAGCATGCATTACACTTTTTTTTTTTTTTTTTTTTAGAAATGTGCCATAGGCTGTACCAAAATAGATTAAAAATTAGCCCTATAAATAATATAATTAAAATAAAATAAAATAAAACTGAAAATAAATAATTTAATTTAATTATTACAAAATTAAAATTAAAATAGGAAAGAAGTGATATCGTATCAAATGCTAAATAGGGAGCCGAGGCTATTAAATTATTTTTATTTATTTATTTTTTTTATTTAGTGTGCATTTGGGTTGGGCGATGTTGACCAATTTGGCATTGTACAATGTCTAATGTGAAACATCGCGATGGACGATGACATCGTCCTCATATGCCGAGGTGAATTAATTATTCATGTGTAAGGGTCTAAATTATCATATGCATTTGTTTATATGGCAAAACATGTCTTTCACCAAAGAAGGTCCATGCTGACTCCAAAGGCAGATACTGATAAGATCAGGGCCTGGTGTGTGGACTTTGAGGGTTTTACGATGTGGTCACATGTCGATTGGTCAGTTTTAATGTCTCGGCATTTGGGCTTTGGTCACATGGTCAAGAAAGGTACAAAATAGCTGGTAAACTTGGCTCTGGCTCTTTCCTTCTCTGCACTTTCCTGAGCTCTGCTCTCCTTCCCTGGAAGTTATCTTCTCTGGCTCTCTCCCTCTCCCTCTTTGTCTCTCCCTCCCCCTGTCTCTCCCTCTCTCTCTGGTAACTTTACATTTACATTTACAGTAAGCTGGGTACAATTTATATCATATGTTTTTATCATTTCATATTTTATCATTTTATACAGTTATTTGTAACTAATTCAGTTGTAACCACAGAGAATTATTGTCATTAAATCATTTCATTTTCAAGTATTTGTGAATTACTTTTGATTTAACATCAACACTTAAATGCTCCATATTGCAATACAATACAATCATATAATACCAACGCTCTCCCACATTTTTAGCTATTAAAACTGCCCTTATTTCCGTTGTTGGTATAAGATTGCAGAAGAATGGTTTGACTAGAATGTACAGTTTTTTACCATCATGCTGATAACTTTTTAGTCGCTCGGCAGAACTACAGTTCGAACCGCTGTGGTCAAAATACCATTCTTACACATTAATAATTAATTAACTCATAACGAATTAATTATTTGTAGCCTACTGTTTCAACTACCTGACCCACATGGTCTTTGTTTTACCAATAACCAAATTATAAATAAATAAAGATAAGTTACACACAGATTACCACCTGTCAATCACTTTTTTTCCACGGGACTCTGGCATGAATAGGCAGAGTGATCTGTGTTATGATTGCGTCGACAAACTTGGTTGGTAAAAAAGGTGCACAACCAACAGTATATCTGAGGTTTTCGCTATAATTACTAAGTACAAGCATGATAGCGAAAGATTGAAGCAGTGCACTGATGCTGTGACACGTTACCTGATAGATTCAAAAGAGCGAAGAGTCGTTAGATAGAGACAAAATTAATAAAATATCACGTTTAACAACTACAGTATAGTGAGACGCGATACAGCGGTACATCCTTGATAAACTGTCCGAAGTGCACTGTTCTCTGGAGCTCAGATGAGTGTGGCTGTGTCTATGTGTGTGTGTGTTTGTGTGGCTGTGTCTGTCTGCGTGTGTGTGGGTGTGGTCACGTGATGTGGGTTTTCAGCAGACGGAGGGCTGTTCAGAAATGTCAGATAAAAACGCCAGTGTGGATGTGGATCATTTTCGTTCTAAAACGCCATTTTAAAACTACGCTGTATTAGTGTTAACGGGGTCTAAGTGTGTATTTTTCACGAGCGGGTTTGCGACGGGGGCAGGGCGGAGGATCGCCGATGCCGGCTCAGCATCGTGATGACCCAACCCTAGTGTGCATTAGTCTTGCATTCAGTTAACTTGACAAATTACATTTAACAAGACGCCATTCAGGCTAATAAATAGAGGTGTGAACCTACACTGGTCTCACGGTTCGGTTCGGTTACGATTATCATGCCATCGATTCGGTTCAATTCGATATCTCGGTGCATCACGGTGCATTGACGATTCTTTCCATACACAGTTTTTTATTTTCTTCACAGCACAACAATTCTTGTATTAAAATGTATAAATATATTTATATACTATTTGTAAAACAATTTTGTCCTTTAATACAAACAGTCAGATATATAAACTGTACCTTTAAACAACACGAGCATTTATAGACCATTTCGAGGTATGTAAACAAAAACAATGGTCCTAACGTATCCTGTTTTACATTTTTAGTTTCCATTGCTTCTGAGAATCCAAAAAGGTCCACATATTGATAGTGTTATGACGACTGATTTAAAGTCAAGTTATGATTGAATTGCCTCTTGTTACAGTTAGGAAATAGTTTAAAGTCAAGCAGGAAATGTTCATGGGACAATGACATGACCACATTGAAATGGTCTATAGCAAATAAACAAATATAAATATCCCGCTCGCTTTCTGCCTTGTCTACCAAGTTCTTTCTTACACCCCTTTGATTGGTCACGCGCTCAACAGAAAGGGCTGCGATTGGCTCTTACACGCTGGCGCTCTTCACAGTTGCACTCATGGGCCACAGTGAGACAGAAAGAGAGAAATGGAGATTACTTTCATTCTCTTAATCGCCGTGAAATAGGGGCTTTTGCTGTAAGTTTCAGTGTAACAGTGTTCAGCAAACACACACGCAGTGAAATTGTGCACATTGTGTGTTTTTCGTAGTTAGAGCGTTGTAAATCATCGCGCTCGCGGCTCGCATCCCTCGCCATAGTAAGCTACGGCGACATAGTGCATGTGAGATGACGTCAGTAAATGACGTCAGTATAATAACCGGTTATGATTATTACTGAACCGATACCGAATTGTCCGCGTCTGCATCGCGGTGCACCGAAGAACCGATTAATTTTGACACCCCTACTAATAAATGGTTTTATTTCGTAATGAATAATCTGTATATTCAACAGAGTTAAGCATTTTCCAAATCAGAACCAGGTTTTGACACAAAGGCTTGCTTAAAAATGGCGGTTTCTTGACATTTACCTTCCCTGGAGTTTTAATGTATTACAGAATAGGGTGACTGTTTGTGCTACAAACCCACTAAGGACTGTTCATTACAAAAAAGTAACAAGATACATAAATCCTCAGGCATCACTATAATTTTTTACGATTATTATCGATAAACTATTTTTAACTTATCTCCCAGCCCTAGTTTAACTGCACTATAGAGAGAATATCTCAAACAGGAAAAGGGAAACACAGTGAGTTGGTGTGCCATTTAATCAACCTCTTTCTTCACTCATGTCATCATGTCCTGCCAGGAAAGGACGCAGGTTTGCTATCAGATTATTTTAAGCATGCCTTATCTAAACATCTTGGGTAGTCTCTCCTTTGTTGAGAACGTTACGATAATAGCAGGCAGCCGACTGATCAGAGATACGGTTATAAATAGGCTGAGAGTCAAGTCCTAACAATATGTGATTATGCAATTGTGAAATTATGATCCAATCTGATCTTGTTTTGGTTCTTTCTCTGCAGGTTTCACAGTCAAATTTAAGACTTTTTAAGACGATAAAGATTAAAATTTCAGACTTCTATAGGGCTAGACGCTAAGGATTTTTTAATGGCCCAGCAGAAAAAATCTAATTAGTCATTTCTTAGCCACATATTTTAAGTAATGCGTCAAAACAAGCAGATCTTAGTTGTATACATACTTTTTTTGGTCAAAATTGAAAAACTCTTTAAAAACTAAATGTTTAAACAACGGACTACAGTTATAATATTAGTTATGAGTAGTTTTGCTAAAAGTTTTATTGAGATGTGGTGTTGGTGATTTGATTTGTTTTGAATCGATTGGGTAGCTTTACATAAACAAAGGAAAATAAAGACTCGTTTAAAATTATTAAGAAATACAAGACAATATTTCAGTGAATTTAAGACTTTTTAAGGCCTAAAACTGTGCTTTTGAAATTTAAGACATTTTAAAGACATTGCTAAAGAAACTCCTGATGTCTGAAATACCTTACAAAGAATTAAAGAAGCCATATTTTACACCACAGTGCATGGTAAACATATTTATTTTAGAAGTGCAAGTACAGTTTTTTTTATTTTTATGACATGTATCTTTCTTTTAAATATACGATTCTGAAAAAAATTCAGTGACCATTCAATCCAGTTATTGAAGCTGAAATAAAACAAAATAAATATTAGATGAAAAACCTTAAATCAAAAAGTAAAGTAAAAAAAAAAAAACTGCTGCTGTGGCAATTCAATTTAAAAGCTGAAAGCAGATATAAATAAATGTAAATCTGAAAGATAAGATTTAAATTAAAATGAGATATGAATTCAAGTCATGTTGAAATTTATTTACCTAAAATTAAAGTAACAATGAAAAGAAAAATACATTAAAGCCATTAAAATATTAATTAATGCATGTTATCGGACCGACGCGGTGGCGCAGTAGGTAGTGCTGTCGCCTCACAGCAAGAAGGTCGCTGGTTCGAGCCTCGGCTGGGTCAGTTGGCGTTTCTGTGTGGAGTTTGCATGTTCTCCCTGCATTCGCATAGATTTCCTCCGGGTGCTCTGGTTTCCCCCACAGTCCAAAAGACATGCGGTACAGGTGAATTAGGTAGGCTAAATTGTCCGTAGTGTATGAATGTGAATGAGTGTGTATAGATGTTTCCCAGAGATGGGTTGCAGCTGGAAGGGCATGCGCTGCCAAAACATGTGCTGGACAAGTTGGCGGTTCATTCCGCTGTGGCGACCCCAGATTAATAATAGGGAATAAGCTGACAAGAAAATGAATGAATGATGTATGTTATGGGTGTAACAGTACACAAAATTCAAAGGTCACAAAAAGTTATGGTTCGATTCAATTTCGTATAGAAAGAAGAATACTTACATATTAAAGAAATATTAATTATAACATTGCTTTGTCATTCTCAGCATTTTCCTAAACTTAAGACTTTCTCTCTGTTTGTGAAACAAAAATGAAAAAAAAAACTAAAAATATTACTATATTAATAATTATAATAATTCATATAGAACTAATAATAATGTACAGTGCTCGGCATAATTGAGTGCACTCCATTTTAAATTGAAGATTTGTATCCATTTCTCAGTGAATATACGCAATGTATTTTGGTGCATTTAAACAAAACAGATTTATTAAACAGATATATTTGTTAAAATAATATTTTAGTCACCAAAAATATTTAGAAATTGAAAATAAAAATAAATTACAACCTACAAAATTTCAACTAAATTTTTCTATTTTTATTTTCTATTTTTTTGCTTCTCTTGATTTTTTCCTCTTTTTTAAATTTGTATTTAATATTTTTCTATAACATATAAATTTGGGTGTACTACATTTTGGACCATTTTTTTTCTAGTTATTACCTCCAGATTTGGCTTCAGTACTGACTGATCTAATGTATATGCACAAATATAATATTATATAGCTTCCTAATAAAAATATGAATTTAAAAGATAATTTTGTGATGGGTGTACTTATATGTGCTGAGCACTGTATATGATATCGCTCAGCAGAGGTCATGAGAAGACATTTCTTACATTATATTTTGTGCTAGTTAGCAATTCTTAGAAATGTACACTTGAATGCAAGTTAGGATCATGCTCTATCATTCATTAGAGTGAGGGATTAGGTGTACAGTGATGCATCTGTCATCTAAATTCACATGCTCTTCCAAGCTCACTGAAATCTATTTATTAGGGCGCAATAATATTAGAAAAATCTGATATTCATTCATTCATTTTTTTTTTGGCTTAGTCCCTTTATTAATCTGGGGTCGCCACAGCGGAATGAACTGCCAACTTATCCAGCACATGTGTTACGCAGAGGATGCCCTTCCATCTGCAACCCATCTCTGGGAAACATCCACACACACTCATTCACACACATACACAACGGACAATTTAGCCTACCCAATTCACTTGTACCACATGTATTTGGACTGTGGGGAGCACCCGGAGGAAACCCACGCGAATGCAGGGAGAACATGCAAACTCCTCACAGAAACGACAACTGACCCAGCCGAGGCTCGAACCAGCGACCTTCTTGCTGTGAGGCGACAGCACTATCTACTGCGCCACTGAGTCGCCAAATCTGATATTGCAATATTTTATTTTTCTGCAATAAATATTGTGATTTGAATACAGTTTTAGTTAGAATAGCTCTATTTGACGGTTTTCTGGAGAGTCTAACAGTATTCAGACACAGAAATGAAATAATCACAATGCAAAAAAAATGCTTTTCTTACTTTGTTTGGTCTCGTTTCTAGTCCAAATATCTAAAAATTCTTAGATCAAGTAAAAATATTGCTTTGTTTTCAACTTAAATAAGAAATAAGTCAAAATTAATAGTTTTTCTTTAAAACAAATGGAATGATCTGCCAGAATAGTAAGTGAAATAATCTTGTTTTCGCTATGAAATGTAGATATTTGGACTAGAAACAAGACAAAAATTCTAAGCAAGTAAACTTTTTTTTTTGCATAAATTGTATACATTTAGTATAAATACAGTAATTAAATACAATTCTGTAGCTTCTGGCCAACTAAAACATTGCATATCTTGTGATGTGTCTATAGCGGATGCGCACATTGCGATATCGATGCTAAAATGATGTATTGTGCAGCCCTACTATTAGGGGTGTAAATACATCACTATTGATCCATGATCCATACGGATCACAACCCACAGTTTGGAACGCATGCACGTGACCCGCAGATTAATTTATTTTTTTTTACTTGTAGGTTAATCCAACATTTATAACAATTACAGTGAGATCACCTTCCGCATCATTCAAATCACGTGTATGAAAGCATTTTGGCATCCCTGTAATATAATGATGACGGAAAAAGTTGTGGTGGGACCTACCTAAATGCTTTCTTAGGTTATTAATTAAAGGTGTTTTCTGTAACTGTTTGTGTAGCCTGCGTTAATGCATTCAGTGTAAAGCTGCACAATCAAACATTAAAAGATCGTGATCTCAATTCAAACCCACGCAACATGAATGATAAATGCTAATAATTTGCATATGTTTAATAATGCTTACAAGTGTTGCATTAAAATCTGCGTTTGATCAAGAGAGATGCAGTTTTTACACTTTTTCAGTTAGTTACAAACAATTAAATAACACAAAAGTACTGGGAGAGCAGTTTAGAGTTCAGATATGAACACTGATGTTTATGGTAAAGATTAAAATCACCGTTTAATAGAACTTGACGCTGGTGTTGTAGCAATTACATTGTGTAACTAATGGGTGGCGACAAACAACCATCAAAATTGTCACTGAATAGGTTTTCAAAAATGATCCACCGATATTTCTGAACTGTTGAATCATTAATTAAAAATAAATATATGTTGTAGAGGTGTGAACCTACACAGGTCTCACGGTTCGGTTGAGTTACGATTATCATGCCATCGATTTGGTTCAATTCGACATCTCGGTGCATCACTTAAAATGTATTAAAATGTATATATATATATATATATATATATTTATATACTATTTGTAAAACAATTTTGTCCTTTAATACAAACATATATCATATATATATACATATATATATAAACTGTACCTTTAAACAACACGTGCATTTATAGACAATTTTGAGGAATGTAAACAAAAACAATGGTCCTAACGTATTTCCTGTTTTACATTTTTAAATTCCATTGCTTCTGAGAATCCAAAAAGGTCCACATATTGATAAATAGTGTTGACGGCTGATTTAAAATCAAGTTATGATTGAATTGCCTCTTGTTACAGTTAGGAAATAGTTTAACGTCAAGCAGGGAATGTTTATGGGCCAATGACATGACCACATTGAAATGGTCTATAGCAAATAAACAAATATAAATATCCCGCTCGCTTTCTGAGCCTTGTCTACCAAGTTATTTCTTACACCCCTTTGATTGGTCACGTGCTCAACAGAAAGGGCTGCGA
This sequence comes from Danio kyathit, assembly GCA_903798195.1. NCBI lineage: Eukaryota > Metazoa > Chordata > Actinopteri > Cypriniformes > Danionidae > Danio > Danio kyathit. The sequence continues at coordinate 13,629,727 of LR812542.1, forward strand.
TTGGCTCTTACACGTTGGCGCTCTACACAGATGCACTCATGTGCCACAGTCAGTGAGAGAGAGAGAAATGGAGTTTACTTTCATTCTCTTAATCGCTGTGAAATAGGGGCTTTTGCTGTAAGTGTCAGTGAAACACAGTCCAGCAAACACACACGCAGTGAAATTGTGCACAGTTTCTGAGTTTTTCGTAGTTAGAGCATTGTAAATACTCGCGCTCGCGGCTCGCCTCCCTCGCCATAGTAATCTACGTCGACATAGCGCATGTGAGATAAATGACGTCAGTACATAATAACCGGTTATGATTATTACTGAACCGATACCGAATTGTCCGCGTCTGCATCGCAGTGCACCGAAGAAACGATTAATTTTGACACCCCTAATATGTTGTACAAGATGTTAGATTTCTATATTTAGCATTATCAGCAATTTTAGCAAAGATCGTATTTTGTATTTAATATTTTCCTTTTTTTCAGCTGGTTGTTTCTCGACTTTTATTTTTATTAAAATTACAGGTTCTAAGTTCTGTTTGTTAAAACCAATGGCTTTTGCAGTAATATTTTGTATAAACGGAAACCAAATGACATCGTCTCCTCGCTTTTTGCAAAAAATGGTCCGATCCATGACTCAAAAACCGTAGTGAGATTTGTGATCCGTTACACCACTACCTGCTATTTATTGTGTAATAGTTTTTGTTTTATACTCTAAAATCATTTTCCTAAGTCATCATAGAGTGTAGAAGAGCATGGAAGCGGCTGATGCAGTGTTGGTGCTGATGGTTCCCATGTGAGTATGTTCCAGCCCTCAGGTTACACCATTAAATATTCACTCTGTACCTCTGCATAATTTACCCTGTCAACACACTGGAGAATGACTCTGCTGAAAAAAGAGACAGCTGTCCCAAGAAAGAGAGAGAGTAACTGTATTTCTGAGCAATGTCAGAAAGAACAATACATCAAACTGCTAAAGTTCAGTTTTGCCACAACTATGCAGGAGACAAGTGTCACAGCTACATGAGATATGAGTGTATGCGAGAAAAGAATGCTAATAGGAATATTCAAAACTGAACACACTTTTAATTGTTCATGCATATGACAATTCAGTCTGTGGTTGTTGACTGGTTTTGCTTCAGGGTCCAAAATTCCCACTAGGTACCAACTGAATACCCAATAAAAGAAAACAAATTCAGGAGTACAGAATCTGTCCTAGAAAAAAGACAGAAATAATTCATCAACCAATCTGTCCTGTGAAACCATGGGACTGTTTACACCTGGTCACATATTTGTAAAAATGGTTCCATTTATATTATTATATTTATATCCATTTATAAAACGGAAATAATCTGAGCTCCAAATCCTGCACTGCATGCATTTAACTAGGTTACATCAACTAAAGCCTCAGATGCACATCATTTTATTTATTTATTATCATTTCTAAAAAGTAAGCTATATGTAATTGGCTTTACTCGTGTTCCAGTAAAACATCAGTACAAGTGCACAAGGCGGACTCCAGGATTAATTAAAAATATCTTAAACAGATATGTGCAAGACATCATTCAAAACTCAAAAGGGGTTACATTGATTTGTTTATAGCCTGCTCTTCCAAAAAACCCTTGACTTTGTAAATGAACAAATTGCTAAATGTTTCTATTATTTTTCTTCTCTTTTTAGAGATAGGCTACTACAGCATGCTGCATCTCTGTTGTTAATGCTGCCATTTGATTCAAATTTTAATTTAATCTTTCACAGTTAATGACTGGTCAAAATTTTAATGACATTAAATTAAAAATAAAATTAAATACAATGAAACAAACACCCCAAACCTCAGTGTTTCCCCTACTATTATATTAAAGAGCCCATATTATGCATTGTAAAAGGTCATATTTTGGTTTGGGGTCTCCCAACAACAGGCTGATATGCATGCAGGGTCACATTATTTTATAATATGCATTTATTTTTACGTAATTATCCCAACTACTTCCACACGATTTGTTCAGTGACTTGTTTCCAAAACCTGGAATGCAGTGATGCTAATCTGCTCTGATTGGTCTGATGACACAGTCGGTTGTGATTAGGGATGGGCATTTTTGACCATTCTTCATTTCGATTAATCCACAGGTTTGACAAACGAGTACTCGATTAATCGAGGGCAGGGCTTAAGCTAGAGGGGCGGGGCTTTAAGCAAAGGGGCGGGGCTTTAATTCAATTCTAAAAAATTATATATATATATATATATATATATATATATATATATATATATATATATATATGTGTAGATAGATAGATAGATAGATAGATAGATAGATAGATAGATAGATAGATAGATAGATATTATTTAAAGCCCTGTTAAAAATGTTGTTGATAAAACAGGATTCAGAAAACAATTAAATCAACGCTGTTGGGTTATTAAAAATCACCATCAATATTGACTAACACAGTAAACATTTAAAGAAGTGTAACAAGTGGCGTATTTAGTCATGGGCAATATGGTCGGTGCCCAGGGTGGCATCTAGGTGGCACGGGGAGACGGTGCGGAAAAAAAAACAACGAGCCCCAGTAAAAGCTTTGAGTTACGATTTACTTTGTGCAAGTGTATTAATTTAAAGTAGTAATCCCAGAATAAAGACATTAGAGGCCATTCACATTTGGCGTATTTTGCATGTGGAAGTTTGTTATTGTCTATGTGCAACGAAAAAAGGTGGTGAAAGCAAACTGACGCATGCATGCGTGCAGAAAACCATTCCCGCGCACCTCACGCGCTGCTCTTTTCCCGGTGTACATGCACGCCGATAAAATACATGCCGTTTATGTACTGTGAAACCGGAGTAACTTTTATGCAGAGGTGTCGGCGCGCAGCGAGCTTTGCAAGTCGACAAAACTAAAGTTATAATATGATGATGATCTTATTTTGACTATATGGCTATGAAGCAGAAAGAAGAGATGATGAATCAGGGAGGTAAGACTTATACCATTAATTCTCAGCCATGAGTCGGGTCTAAGACAACATTAATTAATTACATTAAATATATTTTTTGTATTCTAATTGTCTTTAATATTCAAGCAAAAGATTTCTTGAGAGATCTTAGCATATCACTCCAGTTGTCTAAATGTTTTTCAGTTACATTTAGGATTGATTTCTGTTATTTATTTAGAATAATAATTGTATAATATTAATAATAATATTAATAATAATAATAATAATAATAATTTTATTTATTTATAAGTACATTTCTTAAAGCAGGTGGTTCGCCCAGGGTGGCATTTAACTAGAACCGCCACTGATGTGAGGCTACATGACGCATTGTAAATAAAATTAATCATAAAGCCTAGAGACACAATATGAAAATGTTATATTACAAATTGTGTTTATCTACACAAAATGCATGTGAGCTTGAATTACATGCCAACTAGAAAGTGGATGCGGTTCGCAGGGCGCTTTAAAACAACGGCAACTGAAGCCGCGCAGAAAAGAGAAACCAAAGTTATTTTGCAGTATTATCCCCTTCAATATGTGTCTTGTTATTTCTATAAATATAGAAATATGGATCCGTTTTTAAAACTATAACTTACCTTTTTCTATATTGTTGACAACAACAATAAACACACATATGATACTCTGCAGTTCAGTTATTTTATTCAACTGACATTTTTACCAAAACAATATTTTACTTCCGCAGCATCACAACAGATGTGGATCAAAAAGGTTTTTTTTAATTGTAAAACGTTCGCAAAAATAAAGTTTCACCAAAACTTAGCCTAACCAAACGGCTGTTAAGTAGCACATAGCCTAACTAAAATTATAGAATAATTTGGCTGCTTAAACTTAAAATAAAAATAGCCTGAATATTTTTACCACAGCTATAAAACTTAAAGATTAGGTAAAATAACATTTATTTCAAAATGATCAGTCGGTGGAAGTAAATAAAATAAAGCCGGCCTAATTTAACTATGCTGCTTAAAATTAAAACAAATACAGCCCGAATATTTTACCATAGCTATTAAAACTTAACACAAGGAAGGACTACATGTTTTTATTCAAAAAGATCAGTCGGTCTACATGCTCCGATGAAAGCCGAGTGCGAAGTTTATTTACAATTAGACCGGCGCAGAAAAAAGGCGCTCAACAGAAGTTGCAGGAACAGCCAGGTACCAATGGGCAACGGTGCTTAGCTTTGCATATCGAGACTCATTTACTTTGCACCACAATAAAGGATCCGGGTTTAGATAGATGCATGGCTCCCTGAAGTAGCTTTTGATTTTGGTGTCATCCGGTGAAACATTAGCCTACTCATGCCGTAGGCTAGTCCTCCCCGAAAAGATTGTCAAGACACGACGCGCACATGACAGATGAAAGTATCACACACCTGACCCGCACATTCGCATTGTATTTAAAATGAAACTATTCAGATGGCGCTCTGTGACGCGGCAGAAAAATGAACAGTGTCCTGAGTCGTGCTGGGCACCGCTGTGTATGTTAAGAATTCTGAAATGCGCCGCGCTTCTGGTGTGTGACCCCCCTATAGATCTGCTCTCATGTCTTGTCTAGACGCAACTCCCTGCAGCCATAACCAAATCAAATATCAAACTACCGCTCAAATACCAGCATAAATAATCAGAACGATTGAAAGTAATTTAATTTTAGAGTTAATCGATCATCGTTTTCATGCTCGATCGTCGCTGATGGGTTCGATTAATCGATTGATCGAATAATCGTGCACATCCCTAGTTGTGATTGGTCGACTGTGTTCAGCGCGAGACCGATAGAAGAGCGCGAACGGCCACCGCAGTTACTGTATGAAGTAGCCAGAGTACAGATTACCTTCTCAAGATGGCGCCGTGGATGGCCGCCTCGGTGTGGAGCTCTCCAGTGTTTACACTGTTTTTGCTAGTTTGTCCTGTTTTATGTTTATCAAACACTATCAGTTATACCAGGGACGAGCTGCTGAACATTCGGCAGTGTACACCAACTAATCACCAACTGGATTTTGATTTCTCTGGCGTTTTGCGGAACATTGTCGTCGGCGGAGCAGCTACAATGTTGAAACTCGACAAGACGCGCAGGCGTGGGAAGCGAGCCGGCGCGCTCGTCAGGCTGAGACAGCGCGGCTTCAGAACGGCGCTGCCTAGCATCCATCTGGCGAATCTCTGCTCTCTTCCTAACAAAATAGACGAACTACTTCTGCTCACACGCAAAAACAAGAACTTTAACAACTATGCTGTGCTGTGTTTCACAGAAACCTGGCTGAACGAAGCCATTCCGGACAGCGCATTACACCTACCGGATTTTCAGCTGTACAGAGCAGATCACGATATGGGCAAAATGCGCGGTGGTGGGACATGCTTTTACATCAAAAGAAGCTGGTGTACGGATGTAACCGTGTTAAAGAAGATGTGCTGTCCTGATGTGGAAGTGCTTTTCATTAACTGTAAGCCGCTTTACGTTCCAAGGGAGTTTTCCTCGTTCATTCTCATCAGTGTTTACATTCCACCGCAAGCACACGTGAGTACTGCGTTACAACAGCTGTCTGATCTGATCACAGAGACTGAACAACGACACCCGGACATTCTCTGTGACTTCAATCAGGCAAAACACCCGGACATTCTCTGTGACTTTAATCAGGCAAAACTCACACATGAGCTGCCTAAATTCAAACAGCACATCACATGCCCCACCAGAGACGATAACATTTTGGACCATTGCTACACCACAGTAAAAGATGCAGGAGCAGCTCTAGGACTCTCCGAACCACTGCCTGGTTCATCTTATACCAACTTACAGGCAAAAACTTAAAACTACTAAGCCAGTATTAAGGACTGTTAAGGGATGGACCAATGACCCAAAACAGGTCCTACAAGCCTGTTTTGAATGCACTGACTAGAGTGTTTGTGAAGCTGCAGCCACTGACCTGGACGAGCTCACAGAGACTGTAACATCATACATCAGTTTCTGTGAGGAGTTATGCATCCCTACCAGGACCTACTTATCATTTAACAATGATGGTTTACACCAAAACATAGACAGCTTCGTCACGCAAAAAAGGGATGCCTACAAGAGCGGGGACAGGATTTGGTACAATCAAGCCAGAAACACACTGATAAATAAGATTGGTGTGGCTAAGAAGAGCTATGCCAAAAAGCTGCAAAACCAGTTTGCCAACGACCCTGTATCAGTGTGGAAAGTCCTGAAAGACATCACCAACTTCAAGACACCATCCTCCAGCATTGACAGCAACAAACATCTTGCAAACGAACTGAATATATCCTACTGTAGATTTGACACCTCTGACCAGACACCTCACACCCGCTCGGACCAGACCAGCTCTGGACCCCCTGCAGTTTGCCTATAGAGCAAACAGGTCTGTGGATGATGCAGTCAACATGGGACTGCATTATACCCTACAACATCTGAACAAACCGGGGAACTTTGCAAGGATATTGTTTGTGGACTTCAGTTCTGCCTTTAACACCATCGTCCCATCACTGCTCGAGTACAAACTGATCCAGCGGTCTGTCCCTAGCTCTGTCTGTCAATGGATCACCAGCTTTCTGACAGATAGACAACAGCTAGTCAGAATGGGCAAAATCACATCCGACAGCCGCACCATCAGCACTGGTGCACCCCAGGGATGCGTTCTTTCCCCACTGCTCTTCTCCCTGTACACCAACGACTGCACCGCAAAAGACCCCTCCATTAAGCTCTTGAAGTTTGCGGATGACTCTACTGTTATCGGCCTCATCCGGAACGACGACGAATCTGCATACAGACAGGAGGTGGAGCGACTGGCTTTATGGTGCAGATACAACAACCTGGAGCAAAACACGCTCAAAACAGTGGAGATGATAGTGGACTTTAGGAGAAACCTCCCTGCACTCCCCCCACTCACCATCATGAACAGCACTGTGGCTGCAGTAGAGTCATTCAGGTTCCTGGGCACCACCATCTCTCAGGATCTGAAGTGGGACATTCACATAGACTCTATTGTGAAGAAAGCCCAGCAGAGACTGTACTTCCTTCGTCAGCTGAGGAAGTTAAACCTGCCACAGGAGCTGCTCATACAGTTCTACTCAGCTGTCATCCAATCCATCCTCTGCACTTCAATCACCGTGTGGTTCAGTTCAGCTGCCAAAACCGACCTCCGTAGACTACAGCGAATAGTCCGGACTGCTGAACGGATCACTGGCACTACCCTTCCTACACTTCAAGAACTGTACTCTTCCAGAGTGAGTAAAAGGGCTCGCAAAATCACTCTGGACGCCTCGCACCCAGCACACTACCTGTTCGAACTGTTACCGTCTGGTCGGCGCTACAGAGCACCAAGCACAAAAACAGCCAGACAAAGGAAAAGTTTCTTTGCTCAGGCCATCTACCTCATGAACAGTTAAATATTTTCCTGCTGAAATAAATAAACGTGCAATACTTTCTCATACGCACTTGTACACAGAACCTTATAACAATATACAATGCAATACTTTCTCCATTCGCATTGGTACACAACACCTTATAACCTGTATATTTACAACATATTTGTACATACAATTCAACATTTAGATCTTTTTGACTAACTGCATCTCTGTTTAATGTTTATCGCCTTTTTCTTTTCTAATATTTAATTTTGGGTTGTCACTTGTCACTTTATGTACACTGGAAGCTTCTGTTGCCAAAACAAATTCCTTGTGTGTGTGAAGCACACTTGGCAATAAAACTGATTCTGATTATATGTGTGAGCCCAATGTAGGAGTGCATTAAAGCAATGCAGTTAAACACCAGCATATTGCTCTATTCTTAATCATAACCAAGTGAATAAAAATATGTCTTTGCACTTTGCATTGCAAGACTAAAGTAACTATACCACCGCTGCTTTACTTCTGTTATTAACCCTTTCATTGGTGAGTTTAAAATATTCTATCTGGAACCGGGAGTGGATTTTGCTAGGCGATCATTATTTTAGAACGTTCACCCTTAATGTTTCCTCCAACAGTGAATCCCATAACTAACTGATGAGCTCATTCTATAAACACATTTCATAAACTCAAAGTTTTCCTATTATCTCTTTTACAGTTTCAGCTTCGCAGTTCTGGATGAAAGTGGGAATTCTGTCTGGTCTTTATAGGGTCAGAGGCCATCCATTGCAGCCACAAGGCACAAACATCTGCTGGGTTAAAGCAGAGCTAACATTACACTACCCAAATCTACACTGAACGCTAAAGAATACGTTTCATTTCACATTGTGTTGAGAATGAATTCCTTAAATGGGCTAAATAAATCCCTCAGGTCTGACTTATTGTTTGAGACAGAAACATATCACGCCTTGCTGGAGCTTTTCTTACAGGGAGAAAAGAGCACGTCATGTGATCTAGGCCTTCCATGCTCAAATTCCGGGGCAGCTATAGTCAGTCACCACCGCCCCATGCACATGGCGGCACCCCGAATCCAACAGATGGTTTTCGTTTAGGCCATGGCCCGCAGGCAACCAGCCAGAGAGGTGATTCATGAAGTGGACTTTTCCTCATTAAGAGGAAAAAATGCTGCCTGTGGCACGTGTAAACAAAACCAATGGCCTAAGAGAGGACAACAATATACTGTAAATGTTAACAGTGGTTTAATCCAATTGTGAATGTTTAATACACACAAGCTGCAAGACGACAGGGCAACTGTGGTGATGCAAACTCTGATGTGATCCATTACACGTGAGCATGATATCATTGTAAAAGCACCACATGTTTCGTAAGGGAAAACGAACGTTAAATGAAACATGCTCACAACATGATAATTGGGCACAAATGACCTGAATGACTGTTCTCTGAGAATGTAACACAACCCAACCTGTTTTAAGAGAAAGTATGAGGAATATTCAAACCTACAGCACTGAAAGTAGGCATGTAGCCATCATAAAAGGAGTAAGCCAAAACAATACATAACCATTTCTGGTGTATTGCTATACCAGCTCTCAGATTACATCCTCTTTACAGGTCAACTCTCGTACAGGGCTCGACATTAAGAACTGCCCGATGGCCCGGGGCCAGGTGCGAGATGCTCGGTCCAGTGTACAGATTTGGTTACTGGCCCGATTGGGCCAGTGCTGCCTTGTAAAAAAAAGTTTACTTTGGCTGCAACTGTCTGTCAAATGCATGCAAATACACTCTCAGGGTGCTATCACACATATAGACGTTTGTTTCGGAATTGGTCTCATTTTCCCCATTAACGCAGTTCGTTTGGCATATGTGAATCCAGCAATCGCGATTGGATCCGCACCAAATGAATCAGTCCGAGATCGACTGAATGAGGTGGTTTCTGCTCGATTGAGCGGATCAATGTTAGTGAGAAAACAAAACAATCCAACGAACTAACGACCCACACTATATCACGGTGTATTATGATTGTGTAATAGCTATATATACGTCTATATGAAGTTAGAATGATGAGTAGGGCGAGATGTCATTCTTACCGGCAAATGTGCGTTTCATGTCTAATACGAAAGTGAAAGCATGCTGAAATATTAACGAGAGCTGTTTATCTGTTAGGAAAATTGACCGAAGTTATCATTTGATAATCTTTCCATATTTTATTCTTATAATAAGTTGAATTAGGCCTATTGTTTTGTTCATTTCTGCACTGACAGCTTGAAAGAAAGATCAACATTGATCTGCTTCATGATCTGATGCAGTCTCGCTTCATCTGTTATTTCTCTCTATAATTTAAGCCTGTAATGCAGAATTCTAGACGTTTCTTTAACAGATTGATTATTTCAATAGATAGATTTTTACCAAACTTGACAACTGAAATGAAATAAGATTGGCTGAAATCTTAGATAGACTTTAAAATTAACTAATAGACTAAAATAGACTAAAAATTAAAATTTACTCAATTTTTATGTATGCACGTACTGTATAAGATAGATGTATGCAGGTATTTAAGAAGTTAAAATTTATTTAAAAATGTAGCATACTCATTCACAATTAGGCATGGGACGATAACCGTTTTCAAGGTATACCGCGGTTTGAAAAAGTCAAGGTTATCAACCTAATACCGTTCCTAAGGTATGTGTAAGATTTTTTTATTTACATTTTTTTTAACAACAGCATCTCCAGCAGAAAAGATATCCAAAGATGCCATTTTAAATTGTAAATAAATCTGCGTTTTTGAAACTAATGAAGACAGCAGAAGTCAATGATTCATTTTCATTATTTAGCGTGGCACGTTTACTGCTCCAAATTATTATAAATGTTTCTCAAAATAAAATATATTGTGTTAAAAGGGGAAAAAACTTTTAGTTTTTTACCCAGACATTTAAAAAGAATATAATTTAGAGCAGTAATCACAATACCGTGATACCGTGAAACCGTGATATTTTTATCCAAGGTTATCATACCGTCAGAATCTTATACCGGCCCATGCCTATTCACAATACATCATTCACTTAAATAAAACATTCAGGATCATCTTTTTTGCAGACTGGGTTGTCTTGATCTTGTCACAAAACTAAGCATATATTTTTATTGTCTCACAGTTAGTTCCTCATTTTAGTTAGGGTGTTATTTATACAAGTTAATATTTACAGTTGAAGTCAGAATTATTAGCCCCCTTTGAATTCTTTTTCTTTTTTAAATATTTACCAAATGATGGCACAGAGCAAGGAACTTTTCACAGTATGTCTGTGTAATGTCTCAATTGGACTTTGGTTGAGAAACCTTATAACATGTTCGGCTCTTGAAAAGCTCCTATATTTTTTATAGGAAAAAATCTTCTGAATTTTGTGATATCTGGGAGGTGTTTTTGAACTTTGTGAAAAATTGAGATATTAAAGAAGCTTTGGAAGTCTGAAGTTGTGGAATGTGAATTGGTGCTTGATTAGATTTCTTTTTTTTTACTTTAATTAATTAATCTATTTTAATATTATCTTTTTTTCATTTTTTTTTTATAAAGATTATTATTTAATTTTTATTTTTCCCTAAACCTGTCTGGGGTAAGTTTTGGGTATTGGGGTTTGATTTATTTTTGTATAACATTGAGTTTTTTTCAAGGTTTTACTATTGTAAAACCTTGAAAAAAACTCAATGTTATACAAAAATAAATCAAACCCCAATACCCAAAACTTACCCCAGACAGGGGTGACTTATTAGTCATTGACTTCTGCTGTCTTCATAAGTTTCAAAAACACTGATTTCTTTGACCTGAAAAGGCATCCATGGATATCTTTTTTGTTTGAATATACAGTAAAGTAATTTACTACAATGTTCAAGTCTATAGCATAGCATATTTCCTGAGTCATGGACTGACCAGTAGCTTTTGATGTGGATGGTTCTTTTTTTGCAGGAGATACTGTTGCTCTAAACAAAACTCAATAAAATAGTTGTTAAAAAAAACACACATATAAATAAAATACAAATACCTTAGAAATGGTATAACAGGAATTTATAACAGTTTTAAAACCTTGACTTTTCAAAACCGCGGTAAACCTTAAAACCGGTTATCATCCCATGTCTAGTAGACTATTTTAAAAAGCAAATAGCATAGGCTTACACTACATGACCCCTAACTTCTGATAACACCATCTTTCTGTGATCTTAGAGACAGTTTCACCCAACACTAGACCAAATGCTCCGCATTGCATTAACAAACTTGTGTAAAATATATTTCTGAACTAAAACTTAAAATCTAAAACCCTAAGCAAGAAATAAAAGAACTGAAAATTGTGAAATGGATTTGTTTAGCATTTAAATATGGTCAAATTGCCTCCTAGATTGCTCAGAATGAAAAATCTGATTGCTTTTTATATACAAATGCCATATACTAGTCAACAATCCCCCAACAATTAGCTTTTAATTAAATAACTAGCTCTTTCAGATAAAATTGTAAAGAAAAATGCTAAAAGCAAATAGACCTTTACAATGTGGTGACGTCATTGGCGCATGAAACCTTTACTGCAAGTAGTCAAACTATTTTATAACTGTAACAAGAGGCAATTCAATCATAACTTTATTTTTAAAAAGCTGCCATAACATTATTTATCAATATGTGTGCCTTTTTGGATTCTCAGAGGCTATGAAAATGAAAAATGTTAAATACATTAGGACCATTGTTATTGTTTACATCCTTCAAAATGCTCTATAACTGTAACTAAATGTAATACTCTTCAATTTTGATTGATGTAAATGTCTCCTAATACCTTTTATTTAGGAGACTCTCTCTGATCAAGGTCTATCCAATCTCAAGGTCTATCCAAGTCTCTCTGATCTCAAGGTCTATCCAATACCTTTTTGGCCGACCTATGTTTCGCATTAGCAACAGATGTGTTGTGCTGACTTTTGCTAGCACAGGGTGTTCAGCAGATGTCGGTGTGGGTTAACATTAGTTTGGACTGAAATTAACTTGCGTGAATATTTTTCCACCCACACTGACCGGAGAAAACAGGCCATGTTTACATTTTAGGAAAAGAAGACAAAACATCCCAGTTAGTGAGAAAGACAAGAGAGTGAAGTTGAGTGAGACACTCTCATTGGATATAGTCGTGTGTGTAATTTACTGTGATGGTCTAGCTGTGGAGACAGGAAATGCAGTTCATGCAATTCTCTAATCCAGCTGTTGTCTTTTGCTGTAACCTTTTGACACTTGATGGAATGGGACAAAGATGGCATGAAGCCGAGAGGCTTCCTGCAGTGCAGCACTGTCTGTGTCAATTAGTATCCGGTCTCTTTGCACCCCCACAACATGAAATGAACGTCATGTGACCTGACCGAGTGCGTATGTGTTTATATCTCATAAGAGGCTGTGAGTCATTTGACTGCAAGTCTGTCTGCTCTGGCTGAAACATTAGGACATCGTGTATAACTTTACACCAAAATGATGGTAGAATGCTGCTGGAAATCCAGGTTTACTCTGGATGAAATGTGAATCTCTGCAAGCCAGATCTTGCCTACATAATCCTACACAATCACAACCACTTTATCTCAAATTCTTTTGGTCGAATTCATTCACAGACATTATACAGATTTTTTTTCAGGTACACATGGTACATTAAAAGAGGACCTACTGCATTTTGCTAGTTCTCACAAGATATAAGTCTCAGTTATCCCCATAATGTGTATTTTTACAGATTTCTTTATTTATTGTACTATGCTTTAGAAGACCATGTTTGGGTTTTAAGCAGAAACACACTGTCTTTGTGTGTGATTATTCAAATGCAAATGAGATGCCTATGTGGAGCTGCACAGCGTTTATTATTTGCATGTATTTTAAATCTTCACATATTGAAAGCGAACGTATAGAAAGATAGCTGTCATATAAATATTTTACATGTTGTAAATTAACAGACACAAAAGGCCATATCAAAGACACCTAATATTAACATCAACCAAGTTTGTAAACGTCAACTGATGGGAAACAAAATGCACATTTATATATTTGCTTTTATTATTAAAATAATAACAGTGTACAATAGAAAATGGAAAATCATTCACTAATCTTGAAAGATTAAAATTGAGTTATACTTCTGAATCTATGCTGATACTGTAGAGCAGATGCTCACAAATCATATCAAAAGTGAGGATTGGTTGTTAACATACTGTGGACAAACATTAGTGTTGTTTAAACACTATGCAAAAGCATGTTTTGTATAAAAGGTCCCCTTTTAAACAGAAACCAACTCTGTATTTTATATGCATAATAAATAATCAGAATATGAATTACAGAATTTGGAATAAAGATCGATTACTGGCTTTTGAGAGTCAACATTTAATTAACTATGCTGATTGTACACAGTCAAGTGTTATTTATCCAAATAGGTTATCATGTATTTTATTTCCTGATTGAAAAATGGTTATTTCCAAATCAGACAGTGTAGCTTCTATGTATATTTAATTGTAATCACCAAATGCATGTAATATTGTTGTATTAATTAATACTGTAATCATACATTGGCTGTACGAAACTGGGACACAAAAAAGCACATGCAATACTGTTGTGAAGCACCGCGATAAAAGTTGTTCTTGTGATATAACATTTACTTAGTAAAATATGCTCTCCTTCAGGCCAGACTAACAAGCTGCATAATAGCATAGGGAGGCAGGTATAAAGATAGTGAAGCCCAAGTTAAACTCTTACTCTTAAAAGCATGCTGCTAAAGAAATCCATATTGAAATATTTGCAGTTAGCCTGCTGTACAAGTAAAAAAAATGCACATCTTACACAGTAATTTACAGTTCAAGGTAAATATAGCTGATTTGGATATCAGAATAGGCATGGGACAGTAACCGGTTTCAAGGTTTGAAAAAGTCAAGGTTTAAAACCACTAAAATTATCTGTTATACCATTCCTAAAGTAAATGGTATAAGCTTTTTTTCAAATATGTTTTGTTTTTACGTGTTGTAAAGAAATCAGTGTTTTTTAAACTAATGAAGATAGCAGAAGGCAATGATTTACTTGAATAATTTAGCCTGACATGTTTACTGTTACAAAATATTATAAATGTTTCTTAAAATGAAATATATTGTGTTCAATGGGGGAAAAGCTTTTTTTTTACCCTGACATTTAAAAATAACTTATTTTAGAGCAGTACCCTGCTGAAAAATCCAGCTTAAACCAGCCTAAGCTGGTTGGCTGGTTTTAGCTGGTCGACCAGCCTGGTTTTAGAGGGGTTTTGGCCATTTCCAGGCTGGTTTCCAGCCATTTCCAGCCTGGTCTTAGCTGGTCAGGCTGGAAAATGACCAGCTTAAACTAGCTAAAACCAGCTTGACCAGCCTGGTTTAAGCTGGACATAGCTGGTTTTGGCTGGTTAAGCTGGTTTTATCTGGTCAACTCCCAGCCTGACCAGCTAAGACCAGGCTGGAAATAGCTGGAAACCAGCCTGGAAATGGCCAAAACCCCTCTAAAACCAGGCTGGTCGACCAGCTAAAACCAGCCAACCAGCTTAGGCTGGTTTAAGCTGGATTTTTCAGCAGGGTAATCACAATACTGTTATATTTTGATCTGTCAGAAACTTAAACTGGCCAATGTCTATTTCAGAATAAAAAAATTGATATTGAGGCATCTTGCACCTACCGGTCGGATGCTCGATGCTGTACTGATATAAACATTTCTATTTAATTAGCAAAGAAAATTACCAAATGTAAACAAATCACTACTTACATTCTCAGGGTGTTTGTCGAGAGAATTCAGATATTAACAATGTATAATTTACTTGTAATAGAGTAGAGGAACTATGACATCAATTTGTATGCAAAACCCGGAAGCGAGTTAGCATTTTAGCAGTTCCGGTGCCCTCGTTCCAAAGTCAATGCGTTTTTTCAATGGGATTTCAGTTAAATCGCTTAAATAAGGTCTGTGGCTAACACAAACTCAAGATACTTTCACGTTTTATTCTACGACATAAAACACATCAGTTACATCTCACTCTTGATTTTTTAAATCGGTTGTGCTTCTTTAAAAAGACGGTTGCTATCAATGTGCTAAACGGGACTACAGGCGGTGTCGGAGACATTATACGTCATCGAGCTGAACTGGTCTGGAGCGCAGCTCGCTTGTGTTGGGCATTTGGATTTGTCTGCGATTAAAGTATTTTCATGAGTAGTTTTTTATAGTTTGTAGTATTTTTCTAGTTGGGAATTCAGACTGTGTGTAGATAATGCCTTCACTTGTAAAGACTGTAAAAACAGATTAATTTGTTGATAATTTATTTTAATTAAACGATATTATGAAGATACTGCTTACCAGTGCAGTCTGTCTTTTTCCTGCTCTCAGTAATGCAAACGTGTGAATAAATGTGTAAAAATACATACATGTTAACTGTCATTTTACGGTGATCAATAGATTTCTCATAATTTTTTTCCTCATCTGAACACATTTAATTCTGTCATAACTGCTACATTTACACTCCTTCTTAAAATGTATAGCATATGTGACTGTATGGGCTGCTTTTCGCTGTACTCGGTGACAAAAAGAATATTGAATGTTGTTCTGTGTCCATGACGGAACTTGCAGGCAATTAACATTAGACTTGTCCCTCACGCCTCATCTCCTCATTTCTGTCGTCTGTTACTAAGGTAAGCGGGCTGTATGCACGCGAGCGATACAGTTATTTAAACGTTATTTAAACATGTCTTATGATAATACTATGTAGGCACATTTAAAAAACAGTTTTAAAACTTTTACAACAACCGTAAAGCAAAAACAAAATGTATTTCCATCGTAAAAACTATCCAAAAGGTACATAGGTCTAAGTGGTTTTGCGTAAATATTTGTTTAGAATATATAGCGTGGATTAATGTAATAAACCGAGAGAGTAAATCTTTGTCATGGATCATATTTCTAAAAATAAGCTTGAAGAGTTGTCGTTAGCATGGTGGTGCTGACGTCACAGGCGAGCGCCCCGAAGGCTGTAGTCCGTTTATAGCCTACTGTTAGCTTTTCAGTTCTTGCGTTTGCATTCAAGATCCAAAAGTGCTAAAAGTTGTATTTTCGTGTGAGGATTATCCGGCTGGACAAAACGTGCAAGTTTAATTTGAACACAGAGCTTATGGGAAAAAGCCTATGGGAGAATACTATGGAGATTTTATCGAGGGAACCAGTTTTATGCTAGCAGCCGATTGGCCAACAAGGTGACATCATAGTTCCTCCACTCTATTCAATAGAACATACAGTATGAGCATGCTCAAGAATACTTATATGGAAGCACAGTAACTGTAAATGTTATGATATAGGACCATATGATTTCTAAACTGCAGAAAATGATAACTGAATTATGAAATAGTCATCATAACTCGTTGTGATTTTGAATAAAAGATTTGTACACCTAATTAAATCACAACATGGACTGATGTTTGTGAATCGGTTTGTGAAAAACCACAAATAAAAAAAAAGTTCTGTGTCTGCGTGAATGAATGAATGAATGAATGAATGAATGAATGAATGAATGAATGAATGGTGTCAGAGTTTGCCATCTTATTATTCGAGTACAAACACATGAATTTATTTTCATAGCAGGAAACAAATTACCAGTTTTCAAAATATCAAAAAAATAAACGGGTCTGCAACAAGTGAAAGGAGAATAAACAATGACAGAATTTACATTTTTGGGTCAACTAATGCTTTAAGTTACTCGGCCGTGAGGACTGTGTGTTACGTAATGGAGCACAGTATCAAACTGGAAGCCTTCAGCACAATCTCTCCAATCCCTGCATCTGTTCCATCAGCATAGATACACACACCACATCAATACACCTTGAGACATCCGATAAGCACCGCAGCAGATTCCAAATGCATTATAGCACTGGACATGTAATTGCCTCGATGAATGCTTAGACTACAATGTATTCAAGATAAATAATGCTTGATGCTGACATTAATGTAATAAATTAAGAATATATAATAAATAATAAATACACATTTTATTATTTGTCAAATGGTATTGGGGTAATGCATTAAAAGTAACTTAAGTTACACAATCTTTTTCTAGAAAATAGTACAGTAATGGATTACTTTTTAATTTAGAAAATATATTTTAAAAATTAATACCAGTTACTGGCTGATATCACTAGTGTTCCCATGTTGAAAGAAACCAGTATTAATTCAGTTTTGTGTGATGCATAAAACATGACACTTATTGTTTATTCTAACCTAAATGTGAACATTTATTTACTCATTTCACAAAAAATGTAAAAGATTCAAAATTTCTTAAAGATGTTAGTTCACTCATGCCATTTCAAACCAAACACAAATATTACAAAGATTTAGGTTAAATCTGAGAGCTTCATAAACAGCTATGGTCCCAAGAGGTATGGGCAATATTGCAAAAAAAATTCACGAGATCATGTTTCATATCAATCGGTATCGAGAATTATTGATTTTTTTTTAACAATCCATTAAGGAATATTAGGTGTTTTTTTTATTTAACCACTTTATTTTAATTTACCAACAGGCAAATAATTTTTATAGTCAAAAACAAAAAGATTTAAACAAAAATATCTCATCTCTTTATAATAAAATAATTATAAGTGTAAAGAGACTCTTTAACTTGATAAATAAAATGTTACAAAGTGTATGCAATGGTAAAGGTAGATCAACATCTGTAAGGTGTGAATAATAATCATACAGTGAATCTTAAACTCTGAAAACAAAACTAATTATGATAATCAAATCTGAGCTTTCAAGTAAAGGACCTAACCATCATTATTCAAATACATATTGCAACAAAACAAACTGTGAAGTTGTGAGCTACAGTAATGTTTGGGATGCATAAGAAAAGAAACCAAAAAGCCACTCTGGCGACATCCTTACATCCTTTTTTATTAACAATCTCCTCACTGCTGCTACACGGCACTCATTTTTGCATGTGTTGTTATTCTAACCTGACGTGACAAGTTGTTCAAAGTCCAGAATGGTACCAAAAAAGATTCTCAAAACAGACACAGTATCCCAATACTTTTGTGTGCACATAAAAAAAAACTAGATGACTTATAGAAGAAAAAACTGTTTAATATATATATATATATATATATATATATATATATATATATATATATATATATATATATATATATATTAGAGCTGCTGATTCTGGCTAAAATGAGAATCGCGATCTTTCTGCTTAAAATAAAGATCACGATTTTCTCACGATTCTGTATATGTAAAATAAAGGTTAATATGAGTCGGCTATAATTATTGTTAATTCAGAATACAACTATTCATAATTCTGATGTTGAATTATTATGTTTGAGACATTTGCTTGCAATCTGTCATTGACAACATTGTTAGACCATTTTTTTCTAATGGTAAAATGAGACATTTTCAGATTCCCCTCTTGCATTATATTCAACATTATATAGGCTAGAGTAGTTATACTGACACTGTTAAACATTTATTCTCATGCACAGCACTCTGTGTTCGCTGTGAAAGAAAAACATATTTAATGCTTGTTGTAATCATAATTCTAAAATGTGATATGATTATTTAATGATGTGTGCGCGCTTTCGGTTTCATTTTTACTGCTAAGTGCGGTTCATACTTCCCGCGCGGCTCCCAAACGATCGCTCTGTGCCACAAACTGAATGTTATTTACAACTTTATTACCTGTTATTCACAGCCTATGCAGGTTCTGTTCACTAAAGTAGACTTCATTCACAGGCGCTCGCCTGCCCTCTCTGTGGTCACGGTCAGCTCACTTGTGATTTCGCAGCGACGAAATCATTACATGAAGACAGAAATGACATTTTTGGTTGAAATATACCTAATAAATACAGTATATGACTCTTTCAACACCATTTGGAGGTGTCCACTTTGCTGAACATTGTATGTAAAACAACGTGTAGACTTGTGCGGCCGTCTTTGCTTCTCTCCTGGACTTGAAAATATATTTGGCAGAATCGTATAAATGCTGGATTAAGATCGTCTAGGGCAGAGGTGGGCAAACTACGGCCCGCGGGCCAGATGCGGCCCGCTGAACACTTTCATCCGGCCCGCGAGGGAGTTTTTAAAATGCTGCTTCTGAGTGGTTTGGTTTTAGAACTAGTAAATTAATGATGCAATACAAGTGAACGCCATTTGGTGGCAGTATTGCACGCGGTACAGTTAGCGCAACCAGTAGAATTAGAACACACTCTCGGATATTAAAATGCACTTTCACGCAAAATGCGCTTCTCTCTTTTTTTTTTTTTTTTTTTTTTTTTGCGAGAGCGCTTCTTAAACTGAACAGCGCATCATCGATGACGCAAGCGTGCTCAGGCCCGAATGTAATGTGAGTGCGGGTCGTCGGGGGAGACGGGAGGGGGGACAAGCGTGCTTCGGCCCGGTTTAATGCAACTGTACGTAGTGCAAGTACGCCCTCAGATTCTTCTTCCGTTTTATCTCATAGTTTTATGATTGATATGAGCATTTTAATACAAGCTCAAATAAGATTGTTGTGAATTTGACTCAAATTGTATAATAATTGCTGGTTAAATGTGTTAATTTTTGTCATAGAATATATTTTCCATGCATACATCCACTTTAAAAAGTTCTTTTATCAAAGATTTGTGGTTTCATCAAGTTTTATGATGATTGATCTCTATATTCTAAAAGCAGTGCAAAGTAGATTAATGTACATTTGACTGACTAGTAAACTTTAAGAATTATTTTTAATGTGTTAATAGGAGATTTTTTCTATCAAACAATATCTTTTCTATTCTCCACTGTAAAAATTATTACATTATTATTATTATTATTATTGATGGTATTATTATACTTTATAGTTTTATGATGATTAATAAGTAAATATAAATAGCAGTGCAAATTAATTTGACTTGTAAATTTGACTCAATTATAACTATTATTTACATAATCGGTTTTGTATTAATGTGACATGATTCTGTCCGATATTACATATTATTCCATGCATACTGCCACTATAAATAAAAGTTATTTTTTGAAAGATTTGACATGTGGCCCTTCACTTGGTTTGCAAAACTTGATGTGACCCTCGGGTCTAAAAAGTTTGCCCACCACTGGTCTAGGGGGTCGAATCGAGATCGCGATCTTTTTACGATTAATTGTGCAGCTCTAGTATATATATATATATATATATATATATATATATATATATATATATATATATATATATATATATATATATATATATATATATATATATATATATATATATATATATATATACATACACACACACACACACACACACACACACACACACAAGTCATTTTTTATTTATGTATGAATCGTGCGCAAAGGAGAATTAAGCCCATTTAGACAAATGTGTGAACAATGTTTGAGAGGAATAGGCTTTTTGTGTATAGGGAAATTGTAATTGAATTTAGCTCATGATAAATGGGAACAAAAACAAAAGTGTTGCTTTAATACTTTTGTTGAGTGTATATAAAGTGGCTTGTACGCAATCTATATTGTAAAAAGTGCTATAGAAAAAAGCTGACTTGGCTTATTTAACTAATGTTTAAAAAACTGCAATCTGTCATTTTAACCTTCTGCTTCTGATTTCAAAGAAAGCTTGCATATTAAGTGTACTGGCTTTGTGTTGTTAAAGATGTTCATATCTACTTACTTTAAAAGGGAAGTGGTACTTAAAAGTGATATTTCATCACTCTATGTTCAAATCATTGCGAGAACTGCTTCCTGTCTTCAACATATCAGCAGAAGTAGTACAACTGCATGCTACTGAAAATTAGAAATAGTTATGTATCGATCTTGATTGTTTAGGTCCGATTCCAATACAGATTTCCAAAATTAAATTGACTTTAGCTTTGTGAAATTATGCTACATACAAACAAAATGTTTAAAAATACAGGTGACACTTACAAAACCGCAGGAATAATTGATTTTGCTTGGTTAGTGCTGATAACAAAGCAACTGTGCTGATATATAACATGCATTATAAAGAGGAAACCTAACAAAAAATGCTGTCTAAACCTTTCTGAAGACAACGTGTTCCACTTATATTGTAGATACTTCAATAAAACCCAATTCAGTACTTACCCAAATACAACCACAATCACCACATAAGATAAAACAAAAGATGCAGATGAGTATTGGCTAAATCTTACGTATACAACAGCTTGATATAGTCTAGATATGGGTTTCGCTGATGACATTAATGTACCCTGCTAAATGTATGCTTTTTGAAGCATTTAAAACTCACCATGCCTCACTAAAATTCAAGCTGAGCAGGCAGAACAACACCTTTTGTATCAGAGCAGGTGTTCAGCGGAATCTTTGACCGGCTCAATTAGTTATTTTAAGAGTAGTTTTAAATAACAATGAATATGCCGAACCAAGCTAAAGTAAACAGCATGCATTTAAAAGGGATGCGTGCGCTCATGGCTCTTTCATCATCAATTCACATCAACCATTTTGTACATAAGCTGTTATGAATCACTAAATAATTCCATGCATATCCATCTAAAATGTGATTCTCAGAGCTCATAACAGATGTACACCAAACAGATCTTCAGTGAACACAGAAACCAAACCAGCTGGCTAAGCAAAACTGCTGCCCACACTGAAGAGTGTTGTTCACTGCCTCTTTGATGTTATATGCACTGAACAGATGCAACATGGAAAGATATACAATGTAATAATTCAAAATAGCCACACAAACAAAGGTGATTTTCCCATGTAATATTATGCATGTACCAATACAAAGGATTATTGCAAACTGCTTAAAGTTCTAACGCAAACTGACGCAATACTGTAATAAATCCATATGCAATAAGTACCTAAATAAAATGATAGGCAAATACAAAGCAGATTTATTGGTGCCAAATTGCCAATGTAAAGAAGTAATAAAATACTGCAAAAAATGCAATGCACAAATTGCTAAATATCAAACAGATGCTACAGTACACCGGCAGAGCCAAAACATCTAACCAATGTAAAAATGTAAATGATAAATGCAACTAATATGGCAAACGTAATTAGCATGCCATATGTTATTAATGGGTTTAATTTGTAATTGATGCATGTATACAGCTGAAATTAACAAATAATAATAATAATAATAATAATAATAATAATAATTCCTTATTCAGGACACTCAAAGCACTTTACACATTTTGGAGAGGAATCTCCTCATCCACCACCAGTGTGCAGCATTCACCTGGATGACGCGATGGCAGCAATAGTGCACCAGACCGCACACCAGGTGATTGATGGAGAGGAGACAGAGTGATGAAGCCAATTATGATATGGACCTCGGTTTAACTGAGCAGTATACAGTAGAGTCCACTTCACTATACTGGGGCGTTAGGACCCACACAGACCGCAGATTGGGCACCCCCTGCTGGTCTCACTCACACCACTTCCGGCAGCAACCTATAGCTTTCCTAAGTGGTCTCCCATCCAGGTACTGACCGGGTGCAGCCCTGCTTAGCTTCAGTGGGTGACCATGTGAGGGTTGCAGAACGCTATCTGCCAGCTAAACGTAAATGGGTGCTACAAAAGCAATGCACTTAGTGCTCAGCATAACACTGCACTTAGTCCTCAGTACAATAGAGGTAAAGTTGGTTTTATATTCGCACATTCGTTCATTTAGATGTCTATTTTTCACCATGGTACTTTGAATATTCGATCGGAATTAGCATGCAAGTATGACTTCAAAACAACATTAACACTATCTAATTGACTGTAAACAGTGTTGTACTTTGATAGTCTTTGGCTGCTAATATGATTTCCCTATTTAGAATTTGCAAATAATACTTTTATGAAATTATATTATTAAGAAGAATGTCTGAATATCCGAATATAAAACCAACTTTACACCCCATTTTGAAATTGAATATTTGCATCCATTTCTCAGTCAATATGCATTTAAACAAATCAGATTTATTAAACAGATATATTTATTCAAAAAATAATTTATTTACCAAACATATTTAGAAATTGAAAGATAATACAATTAAATTCATGCAAAATATTGCAAATATAAATTACAACTTACAAAATTTCTGCCAATTTTTAAAAAAAAATTTTTTTTTACTTCTTTTGATTTTTCCTTTTTTTTTTGCATTTATATTTGATATTTTTCTATAACATAACTTTGGGTGTACTAGATTTTAGACCGTTATCATAAGTTATTTTGTTAGATAAGCTCCAGATTTGGCTTCAGTAATGACTAATCTAATGTATACGCACAGATATAATATTGTATAACTTACTATTAAAAATATGAATTTAAAAGATATATTTTAGAAGGGTATACTTATATATGCTGAGCACTGTACAATATCAATAGAATGACGCACAACAATAATATAAAGAGGAGAAATGTTTTCTGCAAAACACCACTGTAAACTTGTATAGCACTGTATTAAGCAACAATGTAAATAATCGCCAGATGCTAATGTAAACAGGTACTAACATATACAGATGCAATGCATTACAGTATCTGTGTGCACAGATCCAGTGCATCAATGCAGCACTGCATGAGGAAAGCAAGCAGTTTCATACCTCTTCTAACACGCTGACTGTATTCCTGCAGCTCTGCAAGCGGGTGGTGAAGCTGGATGTAGTGGGAGAGTTGTAATCCTCTGTTGTTTCCGACAGAAACTCCGACACCGATATTTGATCTGGCATCCTAAAGCGTGGGTTCGTCCGGAGAATAGATAGAAATGTGCGTTCAGATGACCGATAGCATTAAAATGAGAGAAAAAAAAAAACAAAAACAAATGAACTTCCGAGGCCGTGGAGATGTTGAGCTAACGGTGCGTGAGATGATGCCTGCTGCAGCAGCAGCACGCGCAAAACAAACTGCTAGCACACGCTAAGCGATTATGCCAACATAAAATTCAACGACCTGTTATTTTGGGGTTCGGTCGTTTCCACGGGGACTGAGATGACACGGTGTTCAGCCTCTCGCCCCTCACTTCAGCTCAGAGTTTATCTGAGTTGTTTAGTTGCGATTCCTACAGCACGCGACGTGAAATAATGCCCACATAACGTTCCCCTCGCGTGACGTTTGCGACCGAAAACTATGCTAGTGTCTTAGCTAATGATAATCCCGTGCATTGGTGCCAGTGCATGCGTTCATAGCCCGCTATTTGTCAAACGCCTGATCGCTCTCTGCGTTCAGATCGTGTGAAATGCGCAACGCGGAGTGTGACATCCGCGCGCGCACACACACACACACTCGCGCTCTCTGCTCTACATTCATCCACCCACCCTCTCTGCGCATGCCTCTACTCTCACTAAGCCCACTCATACTGCCTCCGTGGGCAGCGGTCCAGCGGTTGGCATCTTGTATCTGCAAAATGGTATTTAAAATGTATGTTGCTAGCCTTTTGTCGACGAAACTGTGGAGAAATGACACGAGTTTGGTATAAAACAGTTAGTTTTATATATCGCTTATATAAGCTTATTTTATGGGCTACATCACCATTATAGTTTATGTGAATAATTTAGCCTGTTAAATTAGAAAAGCAACTAAAAAATAATAAGAATTTAAAGTCGGCCGAAATGAGTTTACAAATGTAAAACTGTTTACACTAGATAGGCTGTGTAGTCTACCATGACAAAATAACCTACATTTATTGCATTGTCAAACTATGCGTTCATTTTTTATCTTAACATTTATACAGTAGATTACCGACTGTATTAATGCTATATGTATTATTAGTCGTTAATTTGTAATAAATCGTAAATTGGAGTGATGAGTTTACATTATGTATGTTAAACATGCGACGAGTGCGCCTTCTAAAGGTCAAATGGTAAAAAGCATGCTAGTTTACTTGAAGTAATTTTATTACGTCGCTTTGACAAATAGAATCTTATCACACAGCTGGAGTATTTTTTTTATTATTTGCTAAATGTTTAGACATTAGGTCGCTAATGTGGCTAAAAGCAGGACCTCTTACCTGTTCCATATGGGTTCCTTAGAGGAAAAACTAAGACGAGAGGACGATGACCTCATGGCTGCAGCTTGAAGCTTTTTTGGGGGGAGAAAAACAAAAATACATTTAAAACGCTCTTTCTTTCTACGTTTTGGATTAAATGTTAGCACATTTTAAAATGTAAAGACAAAACTGAAATACCTTCTTGACACTATCCTAACCTTAATAGTTTCATTTAATTCTTAAAAATATCGGATATAGAAACCATTCTAGGTTTTGTCAGAATTAATATTAAAGCCATTTTCATCATTCACTGCATACATTTATGCACTTTCGCGTGGCACTGCTTTTCATAATATGGATATGATTATATCAACAAACAACATTTGTACATTACTTTTTGTACAAGAAATGGTGCTAAAAACTTAAACCAGAATCAAAAAACATATACAGAAATAATAAATGTGTCATCGTATACTCACCAAGATTACTGCAACACACGCTTGTAATTACATTCCAGTTTTGTGCTTTTCATGTTAACCTCAAGTCTCGCTGTCCTCCCTTCTTAAAGGTTTACTGGGTGTTCAGATACTGTCTACTCATGGGTCTCTTCCCCTCTTGGAGAGGAAGGGAGAAGCGACCATGTGTGCTGAAAAATAGCCTGTTACAATGGCTACAGGATCCAGAACCTAATGGCTCAGGAACTACGGAAATCCAGGAGACCTGGGACAGGAAATGTGAGATCTGTGTAAACATGTGCCTGCTCAAGCAAAGTACCCTCACATATATATTATCCTTCAGCTCAGACAGAGTGATATACCACACATGGCTTTGTTAAGGATGGAGAGCGCAGGGTCATACTTTACTTTATGTAGAAAAACAATACTGGATTTAGTCTTTTAAAACAATAGATTGAGGCTGTTTTATGTCATTAAAACCAAATTAACTCATGCATTTGTATAATTACATTTTTATTTAGCTACACTTTACTTGCAGGTTTGGTTCTTTCATGAAAATCTGAAAGATAAATGGAGTGATTCATCAATTTTACGGTACATATTTAACCCTTTTCTGAACACACTCATCTAATGTGGTATTTTGCCTTTTTCCAGTCTGTGTTGTGCCTATGTGCCATTGTCCTGCACTTTTTGTTTTAATATTCCCAGAAGGTTCCTATTTTGTTTAAGGAGAAATACGGTGGCTTCCAGTCACACAGGATTATTTTTAAAGTCAGTGTGATTGTATTGTCATGATCTAAAGAGGAACTGCAAGGGCTAAGGAGTTTCTGGAACCTGGAATTTTCCAACAGTTTTATCTGGAAGTACTACAGTTAATAGCAAATATTTTGTCTTTGCTGACTCAGATTGAATTGGAGGGGGGTGTGGGAAACTTGAGATCAGAGGAGCTTGTCCCTGGATATTTTCTCTGGGCTTGGCACTTCTTTTTTTTTGTAAATCTGCTGTTCTCCAAGCAAATCAAGACATAATTTTAGGTTTTTTTTTTCTGTATCCTTTAAAAAATATGGTTCGTTGCATAGTTCTGTTTAGAATCATATTGTCTTGAATAATCTTTTTATAATTCCTTACATTTATATAGCGCTTTACACATTTTTTTTTTGGGAGGGGGGGGGGGGGGGGGTCTCCTCAGTGTGAGCATCCACCTGGATAACGTGACGGCAGCCATATTTCGCCAGACCGCACACCACACACCAGCTGATTGGTGGAGAGGAGACAGATGCTGCGTCCCAATCCGCATACTATCCGTCCTAAATAGTATGTGAAAATAGAATTAGTATGTCCCAAATCGTTGTATGTTGAAAAGAGTATGGCAAAAACTCCCGGATGGTTTACTATTTCCGGTCAAAATTTTAAGTGTAGAAGCGTCCATACTCTAACCGCTGATATTGCCCACAGTACATTGCGCGTTGGACGTGAATTCGAGTAGAACTACAAAACGTGGGTGAAAAGTTTAAACAAACTACAAACATGATGGACGCGCAAGACAAACCGTCAAGCAGAGTGGCTTTGGTAAAGATGTTTGTATGACTGTTAATTAATATCTAGCCCACTGGAGAATATTTAAATACCGTTGTCTGTGTTATATTTAATCTGCAACAACAATACTGAACTTATATAAAGACGTGTTTGGACATTACCGTCTGAATGCAGAATTATCCAAAGACCTGAGGAGATTTCTCTGCATGAAAGACTCGTGAATGGGAGATTATCCTGCTGCTGCTTCTCCAATAAGGTAGGAAATTAAATACGACAGAAATGTGGATGATTGACAGGGCTCTTAACTAAGCAACACAACGATCTGTGTAACGAGGAAGTAGTATGTCCCAAAGCTTGCATACTTTCTGTTACTCACTCAAAAGTATATATTTTTCGTCCACAAAAAAAGTACATACTTTTAGGTCGTAGTATAAGTATGCGAATTGGGACGCAGCTAGAGTGATGAAGCCAGTTATGATATGGGGATGGTTAGGAGGCCATGATGGACAGAAGCCAGTGGGCAAATTTGACCAGGATGCCGGGGTTAAACCCTATTCTTTTTCGAAGGACATCCTGGGATTTTTAACGACCACAGAGAGCCGGGACCTCAGTTTAATGTCTTATCCAAAAGATGGTGGCGCTCATTGAGCAGTATAGAGTCCCCATTAATATACTGGGGCGTTAAGACCCACACAGACTGCAGGTTGAGTGCCCCCTGCTGGTCTCACAAACACCACTTCCGGCAGCAACTCAGCTTTCCTATGTGGTCTCTCATCCATGTAAGACCATGTGATACAGAGAGCTAGCTGTCGGCTATTTATTTAGGTCATTTAGAGTTCATTTTTGGGGCGACACGGTGGCGCAGTGGGTAGCACAAGGGTAGCACAATCGTCTCACAGCAAGAAGGTTGCTGGTTCGAGCCTCGGCTGGGTCAGTTGGCATTTCTGTGTGGAGTTTGTATGTTTTCCCCGTGTTGGCGTGGGTTTCCTCCGGGTGCTCCGGTTTCCCCCACAGTCCAAAGACATGCACTGTAGGTGAATTGGGTAAGCTAAATTGGCCATAGTGTATGTGTGTGATTGAGTGTGTATGGGTGTTTCCAGTGATGGGCTGCAGCTGGAAGGGCATCCACTGCATAAAACATATGCTAGGTAAGTCGGCAGCTCATTCTGCCAGCTCATTAATCAACCCCAGATTAATAAAGGGAGTAAGCTGAAAAGAAAATGAATGAATGAATGAGAGTTCATTATTTCCCGCCATTTTTCATTCAATCATTTTCCTTCGGCTTAGTCTCTTTATTCATCAAGGGTCGCCACAGCAGAATGAGCCGTCAACTTATCCAGCATATGTATCCTGCAACCCAGTCACAGGAAACATCCATACACACTCATTCACACTCACACACACGACAGCCAATTTTCCCGCCTTTTTTGTTTTTCAAATCTATGATTGACAAAGCACCTGCAGCTCATTACTGATTTTCTAGAGCTCAACCATCAGAAACACAGACTGTCAGCACTCTCAACAGGTAAATGCAATATTTCTTAAATGATCTATACACTTTAACCTTTTAAAATGTAACAGGTTTCTTAACAATCTTCTTTCTTCTGTTTTTAGTGTGAGCAGCTCTGTTCAGTTGAGCTTGCCTCTGTTTTTTAATATCATAGTTACAGAAGGAGGACGTGGACAAGTAAACAGTTTATTGTAGCAGATGTAGTAAACGGATGAAATGTCAACAGGTAAAGTCTATTGTCTTTCAGAAGGAGAGTCGTGATGGAGTGAACTGGCGACTGATGACGGTGATGAGACGACACAGGATCGGGAGACACATAACCAGAGGGGATGCACATTAGCAAGAGACATGGAGAATACTAAAAGAAAAGGAGCAGACAAGGTAAGTTGTCATGGAAATAACTGGAACAGATTGACCGTTTTTGTCCTTCTCGATGCGACAAGGCCGGACACTGAGTGAGGGAGCATGTATGTATTTATGGGTGACTTGGGATCAGGGGCGTATTTAGTGATATGGGGGCCCTAAGCAATTCCAGGTATGGGGCCCTAGCATTGAAACTCAAAACACTCTCATTCTCTATAGATATTTTTTCTGTCTAGAATCAGGGTTTTTTTTTTTTTTGTAAATAAGCTGCATGTTGAAAATATATTAAGTGGAACCTTCCTAATATAAAATTAAATACAGTAAATTTACAAATAAAAAAACAAGCTCACAAGCTATGTACAGTTTATTAGCCATACTTGTGATTTGTGATTTATTCATCAAGGGTCGCCACAGCAGAATGAGCCGCCAACTTATCCAGCATATGTATCCTGCAACCCAGTCACGGGAAACATCCATACACACTCATTCACACACACGACAGCCAATTTTCCCGCATTTTTGTTTTTTTAAATCTGTGATTGACAAAGCACCTGCAGCTCATTACTGATTTTCTAGAGCTCAACCATCAGAAACACAGACTGTCAGCACTCTCAACAGGTAAATGCAATATTTCTTAAATGATCTATACACTTTAACCTTTTAAAATGTAACAGGTTTCTTAACAATCTTCTTTTTTCTGTTTTTAGTGTAAGCAGCTCTGTTCAGTTGAGCTTGCCTCTGTTTTTTAATATCATAGTCACAGAAGGAGGACGTAGACAAGTAAACAGTTTATTGTAGCAGATGTAGTAAACGGATGAAATGTCAACAGGTAAAGTCTATTGTCTTTCAGAAGGAGAGTCGTGATGGAGTGAACTGGCGACTGATGACGGTGATGAGACGACACATGATCGGGAGACACATAACCAGAGGGGATGCACATTAGCAAGAGACACGGAGAATACTAAAAGAAAAGGAGCAGACAAGATAATGGAAATAACTGGAACAGATTGACCGTTTTTGTCCTTCTCGATGTGACAAGGCCGGACACTGAGTGAGGGAGCATGTATGTATTTATGGGTGACTTGGGATCAGGGGCGTATTTAGCAATAATGGGGCCCTAAGCAATTCCAGGTATGGGGCCCTAGCATTGAAACTCAAAACACTCTCATTCTCTACACAGCAAAAATTCCAGTCTTAAATATACAGTGTGATTTTTTTGGTGTTGTTCAGTGTTAAAACTGGAGTACATTTAATCCACGAGTGTGAAAGGGCATATATTTAAGAGAGTTTTTTTCCCCTCAGTGTTAAACTTTTAACCCAATATGCAGTGTATTTCCCACTATGGGAAGTCCATTTTGTTTTTACTCAAACCGGTTCTTTCAGACAAACAGTGATCAAACCAATATGTTTTACTTAAACTTGAAATATGTCTTTTTGCATTTTAAAATGCAAAGAGTTAAATGTATTGAAAATATTTCTAAAAAGATTAATGAACATTTAAGAAATTAAAACAATTTTCAACATATTTGATCACTGTTATCTGTTACACACACCAATTAATAATATAGGAAAAGGGTAATATATCAACACTTTGAAGGGTAACACACACTCCAGTTCAATGTAAGAATAAACTCTTACTGTGTTAAAATGAACTCTGAGAGTATTGTACAAATTTCACACTTTAGAAAGTGTTATTTTAACTCCAAAATGGAGGGAGTCATATGTACACCCAAGGAGTGTCAAGTTAAACTCAAATCGAGTTAAATGTACACTGATTTTTTTGATGTGTATAGATATTTTTTCTGTCTAGAATCAGGTTTTTTTTTTTGTAAATAAGCTGCATGTTGAAAATATATTAAGTGGAACCTTCCTAATATAAAGTTAAATACAGTAAATTTACAAATAAAAAAACAAGCTCACAAGCTATGTATAGTTTATTAGCCATACTTGTGATGGTAACACTTTACAATAAGGTTCATTAGCTAATGCATTTACTAACATGAACTAATCATGAACAACACTTGTACAGCCTTTAATAATCATAATTCAACATTCAATGCATTATTAACATCCAAGTTCATGCTTGTTTACATTAGTTAATGCACCGTGAATTAACATGAACTAACAATGAACAGCTGTATTTTCATTAACTAACGTTAACTAACATGAACAAATGCTGTAGTAAATGTATTGTTCATTGTTTGTTCATGTTAGTAAATGCATTAACTAACATGAACTAATGAACCCTATTATAAAGTGTGACCCTTATGATTTGTGACTAGACTTTAATATTTGCATATGCAGTATGGAAGGAATGTTCCACTATTCCCAGTTTAGAAAAGAAGTAATAACGTTTAAATCTTAAATCTCGATTTCTTTTCGGCTTAGTCCCTTTATGAATCTGGTGTTACCACATCGGAATGAACCGCCTATTATCCAGCATAAGTTTTACGCAGCGGATGCCCTTCCAGCTGCAACTTATCACTGGGAAACATCCATACACTCTTATTCACACACATACACTATGGACAATTTAGCTTACGCAATTCACGTATAGCGCATGTCTTTGGACTTGTGGGGGAAACTGGAGCAGATTTTACAACATATGATAGAAAAATGATAAAGTAGCTTTAGGATGATTAATATAGGCTTCTTGGCATTGGTCGGGGCCCCCTATTTCCCTTGGGCCATAAGCGGTTGCTTACCTCGCTTATTGGTTAAGCCCACCCCTGCCTGGGGTGAGCGGGGATGATGTACAGGTGCGCTGGGTGATTAGAATTTAGAGATCTGGCTGATTGCGGTGACGGAGTCAGGTGACTGTGAGTGGGGAGATTATATTATATTATATTATATTATATTATATTATATTATATTATATTATATTATATTATATTATATTATATTATATTATATTATATTATATTATATTATATTCATTCATTTTCTTTTTCGGCTTAGTCCCTTTATTAATTTGGGGTCGCAACAGTGGAATGAACTGCCAACTCATCCAGTATATGTTTTACGCAGCAGATGCCCTTCCAGCTGCAACCCATCATCCATACACACTTATTAACACACATGCACTACGTACAATTTAGCTTACACAATTCACCTATACCGCATGTCTTTGGACTTCCGCACCCGGAGGAAACCCACATGAGCACTGGGAGAACATGCAAACTCCACACAGAAACGCCAACTGACCCAGCCGAAGCTCAAACCAGCGACCTTCTTGTTGTGAGGCGATTGTGCTACCCACTGCGCCACCGTGACGCCCTTATATTATATTACATTATATTATATTATTTTTAATGTTATACCACTTGCATAGTTGCAGACCCAAATTATGTTCCAAGTTTTCAGTTTTTGAGGCTCCTATAATTAAGACCATGTTGTGATAAAAAAAATTCAACACCCTTTAAGTATACAGTTGAAGTCAGAATTATTAGCCCCCTGTTTATTTTTTTCTCTAATTTCTGTTTAACGGAGAGATGTTTTCAACACATTTCTAAACATAATAGTTTTAATAACTCATTTCTAATAACTGATTTATTTTATCTTTGCCATGATAACAGAAAATAATATTTTACTAGATATTTTTCAAGACACTTTTATACAGCTTAAAGTGACATTTAGAGGCTTAACTAGGTTAATTAAGCATGTTAGGGTAATTAGGCAAGTTATTGTATAACGATTGTCTGTTCTGTAGACTATCTAAAAAATATATAGCTTAAAGGGGCTAATAATTTTGACCTTAAAATGTTTTCAAAAAAATTAAAAACTGCTTTTATTCTAGCCGAAATAAAACAAATAAGACTTTCTCCAGAAGAAAAATATTATCAGACTTACTGTTAAAATGTCCTTGCTCTGTTTAACATAATTTGGAAAATATTTAAAAAAAAATCCAAAAGGGGGCTAATAATTCTGACTTCAACTGTATATATTTTTGTCCATTTCAATGGACATCAGGTCAGAACAGTTGTACTTCTTGAACATTATACCAACATAAAATAGAAAAAAATCATGCATGATTGTTGCTATATTCTTTAAATTTATTTTCAAAATCACAAACATTAAGATTGTAACATTTGTACTTAATTTTGAGGTTTTGTTAGATTGCACTTTATCTTCATCTTCCTCATCACTCCACAAAATGTCCACATCTGAGATATTTCCATCTGCTATATGCTCAAGATCTGTATATTCTGCATATGAAATTGTTTCAGCAATGAATTATTGCATCAATATAGTTTTTTTTTTATATATTAAAGAAGTTTAATCGGCAATACTGGAGATTTACTTTCAGTAATAGATTTTGAACCCATTGTACTGTACATCCTAATGGACAAACATATTTGAAAAAAAATCCTGATCTAAAGCTTGGAATGTTACAAAAGATTTTAAACATTAATTAGTAAGTGCAATCCATCTTTTTTACATACAATCTATGAAATATTGGCAAACATATCAATAAATTGGAACAAAAACATTGTAAATGCGTCTTACGTCTGTGTCTGGAGTGAAGCGATGCCATGCTGCTTTTCAGTGTATAGGGGATTTTTTTCAACATGCTGAGCCTTACTGCCATTTGATTGGATGACAACCGTCCACTCTCATTGACTGCAGGCTTTAAATGAGATGAAATGCAATAGTGTAAGCCAAAGAAACCTGATTTGTTACTGTTTAAAAGCATTTTTTCTAGGCTTATGCTAAAAATGCGCTTTCTAAAACACCAAAGTTAAACAAAGGGTAAATGAATAAATGTTTTCTCACATTTATAAATATATTTTAGAAACAAGTGTGCAGTACATTATCTATTTAATAACAATTTCTTATGTATTTACAAATGTTAGAAAAGTTTAATAACAACATATTTGACATTTATAAAACAGAATTTTAATGCAAAATGTACATCTCTCATAGTAAGACATTATCGTACAATAATTGTTATTTGCTAATGAAAAATTAATTGCGTTATTTTTTATGTATAATAAAAAAACAAATGACACAAAATCACTTGCTCTGACCTTTACCTTAACGGTCCTCTGCCGGTTTAATGACAGTCTTTTGGACAACAGCCCACCATTCAATTTCTGTTCTATAGGCTTTATTCTTTTTATTTACATACTTACATATTGATCATTTTGCCTTTGGTTTGATTGTGTGTACTGTACACTGGTAACAATTTTTGTAAATTACACAATATTTAACTATAAAGTGAACTGTATTTTACTGTAGAACAGTTATGCAGTTTGTTACTGTATTTCAGAACTGCAATGTGAAAATTACTGTATATTTTACAGTTAAGATATACTTAAAATTCTAGAAATGCATATACAGCAATATAAATAATGCTGTGAATACAAATACAGTTTTACCTGTAATTGATTTACAGTAAGTTACTGGTGAACTGCTGCCGGTAAGTTGCTGTAAATTCTAGAGGAAATTGTTAACAGTATATTATGCTCATTTGTAAATAGATAAAAGCAACTGCTAAATGATTAAATGTAAAAAATTAAATGTAAAATCATGGTAAACAACACAATGAAGCAGAACTCCTATCCACTTACTGTATGTAGGATGTGGATGATTCTACAAAACACTGTTGCTCTATCTCCACCAAACAGTGCTGATACTGTGGTTCAGTTAGTCAGTACAGAGGAGATTTAGGGGTTGAGTGCCTGTGCATTGATTTCAATATAACAGTGGGCTAAAATGGAAAATATTTCTGTAATTTTAATCCTAATGGATTGAATATATAGATTTGCCCTGGTGCTCTACAGCTCTCTTTTGTAACTGATTTGTGTTTACAGCAATAGTCCCAGTTCTCAACATTTAAAATGAAATCTGTTGCAGCAAAAGTTTTTCTGTCTAATGTTGAACCAATTTGTTTCCCACATATACATTACAAGACAAAACTATTAGTCCTCAGGTAAATTTTTAATTCTCCTTACTATTTTCCTATTACATTTATAAGTTTTATTTCTTTTCGTTTGACTGGAATAATTTAAAATATATATTTTTTATGGTCCATATTTTTTGAACAGAACAAACTAATGTTAACCTAAGCATTTAAATTACACTTTAAGCTGAATACTCTTGCAAAACAACTATATTACGTACTGTCATCTTGGCAAAAACTAAAGATATTAGTTAATAAAAATTGGTTATTATTATATCTTATATTATTATCTTAAAAAATGTGTTGGAAAGTATTTGAAAAGTTATTTACAGGAGGGCTATACATTTGGACAACAATTAATCCATTCATCAAAGTTGTCCTAAAAGCAAACAGCAACAAAACATGCTTGACTTAGAACAACTTTGATGAACTTTTTGGATCCTCTTCAGATGCTGACTGCTGTATTATTTCACATTCTTGTAGTATTTGCATCATTAAAAATACAAAAGTGAGATTGTATACCTTTTGGAATATAGAAAAGATTAACGAATGATGCTACATTTTATTTTAAAAACATCATTTTAAATGCTTATTGAGAAACAGGCTAAATAAAAAGCATAGTGGCAAAGTATAAAGAGTTAATCATTTGTAGTTTGAAACTGCTGCGATTTTATCAAATGAATCTTATTCTAAAAATGTCTGACACAATCACATTTGTTATAACAATACACTGTAAAAAAACAAGTTATATTAATAGTAAAAGGGAGTAAATCTGCTGCCTTTAAAGCGACAAGTTGACTTAAAAAAGTGAGTAAACCTGTTAAGTTGACATCTTATTTCTTATAATTATTCAGTTTGTTTACTTAATTTTATTGCAAAGGGTTTTCTCACTCTTTTAAGTAAAGTCAACTAATTGCTTTTTACAGTGTAGTTTGTATGAATCATTATAATAAATGACATTTGAACACCAGTTTACTGTAAATCCTGAATGGAAAGATTGTATTTATTATTGATAGTTGAAAACCATTTTGATCGTTGAAACACAGTGCCATTTTATACTGCAAATAATTTTCAGATAATTAAAGAACGCATTATTACTGTTGTTGTTGCAGTTATTAGTCCTGCCTATCGTTATAAACCACGCAAGTCTTGATATACATTTTGCTAGCTTGTGTCGCCACCCTAAGGTTAAAAGCAGCAACACGTTTAACAGCAACACATAAAACGGATTTTGAAAGGGATAGTTCACCCAAAAATGAAAATTGACTCGCTATTTTCTCAAATGGTTCCAAAACTTTAGGAGTTTCTTTCTTCTGTTGAACACTAAATAAAATAGCCTATTTAAAGAAAGCTGAAAACCTGTAACCATTGACTGCCATAGTATTCGTTTTCTTCTTATTATGGAAGTCAGTGGTTACAGGATTTCAGCTTTCTTCAAATATCATTTTTAGATCTTTTGTGGTTTACGTTTTAAAATACAAGTTATTTTTTGATTAACTGAGGAAGGAAAAAAGACAAAGATTTAAAACAAGTAAAAAGTAAATGATTATTTACATTTTTGGGTGAATTATCCACATTTGTATTCTTCTTGACTGATTACATTTCTCTGAATATACCAATGAAACACTTATTAATTCATTTGAAAAATAATCAGGAACCCAGTGCTGTAGTTATACAGTATATTGCTGTAAATATAAATGTAGTCACAAATGAACTGTTTTGTACATTATAGCAAAAATGCAATGAAATTAAACTATTTATGAAATGTAAATATTATTTTATTTAGATTTAATTAAATATAAAATAAAATGTAATGTAAAAGTGTAAACATTGAATTATTAATATTAATAACAACAACGAGTCTAATAACACTAAAAGATCTATTTAAATGAATGCTAAATATATTTTTAAAAGGAGGAAATAATTAAAACCAGTTGTGGGGAAAGTTACTTTAGAAAGTAATGCATTACAATTTTGAATCACTCCCCAAAAAAGTAACTAGTTGCATTACATTACTTTTGTGTTACTTTTTCTGACCTGGCTGAGACTTGATCTTTTTTTTTTTTTTTTTTTTTTTGAACTTACAGTTTTTTTTTTCTTTTCTTTTAAATAGAGGAGCTATGCAATTAACACTGTATAACCTTCATTAACCTTAAAAAATGAATGTAGGATAATGTTATCTTCTGAGAATTTACTTACCCCAGTGCTCTACATTCTGTAAATACAGATTAATGAAAGTTTAAAGCTATGTGTTTGCTACTTTTGTATTTTGTCTTATTGAAAAGTAAAACCACTGTTCATTCAGATAATCCTCTTTTCCTTTTCTTCCGTGTTCAAAATAATGAGAATATTTCCATCACAGAAATGTAAGGCCCTGCCATTTTCATTTTTGTCTGTTGCATTCTCTTATTACCTATATCGTTATAAACCACGTAGAAGTCTTGATATTTTGCTAGCTTGTGTCGCCACCCTAAGGTTAAAAGCGGCAACACGTAAAACGCATTTTAAAGGGATTGTTCACCCAAAAATGAAAATTGACTCACTATTTGCTCAAATGGTTCCAAACCTTTATGAGTTTCTTTCTTCTGTTGAACACTAAAGAAGATTTTTAAAGAAAGCTGAAAACCTGTAACCACTGACTGCCATAGTTTTTTTTCTTAAAATGGAAGTCAGCGGTTACAGGTTTTCAGCTTTCTTCAAATATCATCTTCAGATCTTTTGTGGTTTATGTTTTAAAATAAAAAAGTTATTTTGTGTTTAACAGAAGAAAACAAAAAGTCATAAAGATTGAAAACAAGTAAAATGAGTAAATGATTATTAAAATTTTGGGGTGAGTATCCCTTTAACACAACACCGCATGCTTTTTGGCTCATTACATTTCTCTGAATATACCAATGAAACAATTATTAATTAATTTAAAAAATAATCAGAAACCCAGTGCTGTAGTTATACAGTATATTGCTGTATATTTAAATGTAGTCACAAATGTACTGTTTTGTACATTATAGCAAAAATTAAATGAAATTAAACTATTAAATGTAAATTTTATTTTATTTAGATTTAATTAAATATGAAATAAAATGTAATGTAAAAGTGTGAACATTGAATTATTAATATTAATAACAACAACAACGAGTACAATAACACTAAAAGATCTATTTAAATGAATGATAAATATATTTTTAAAAGGAGGAAATGATTAAAACCAGTGTTGGTTACAAAGTTACTTTAGAAAGTAATGCATTACAATATCCAGTTACTCCCCAAAAAAGTAACTAGTTGCGTTTCTTAGTTTCTTTTTTTTTTTGGTAAGTAATGCTTTACAATACTTTTAAGTTACTTTGGTGTGACTTTTTCTGACCTGTCTGAGGCTTGATCTCTTTCAGAACTTGCAGTTTTTTTTCTTCTTCATTTTTAAAAATAGAAGAGTTCTGCAATTACACACAAACTGTAAAACCTTCATTTACCTTAAAAAACACATAAAAAAAAATGTAGGATAATGTTATCTTCGGAGAACTTCCTGACCTCAGAGCTACACATGCCATAAATACAGATTAATAAAAGTTTAAAACGATGTGTTTGTTACTTTTGTACCTTTTGTACTCTTAATAAAAAGTAAAATCACTGTCTATTCAGATAATCCTCTTTTGATTGTTTTCCATGTGTTCAAAATAAAGAGAATATTTCCATTACAGAAATGTAAGGCGCTGCCATTTTCATCTGTTCCTGCACTCTCTCATTGCCTATCGTTATAAACCATGTAAAAGTCTTGATAAATATTTTGCTAGCTTGTGTCGCCACCCTAAGGTTAAAAGCAACACGTAAAACGCACTTTTAAATGGACAGTTCACCGAAAAATTTAAAATTACTCACTATTTGCTCAAATGGTTCTAAACTTTTGAGTTTCTTTTTTCTGTTGAACACTAAAGAAGATTTGATTTTTGAAGAAAGCTGAAAACCTGTAACCACTGACTGGCAAAATATTCAGGGGGTTTTTTTGTAATATGAAAGTCAGTGGTTACAGGACTTCAGCTTTCTTCAAATAACATCTTTACATCTTTTCTGGTTTACATTATAAAATAAGTCTTCTTTTGTGTTTAACAGAGGAAGAAAAAAGTCATAAAGATTTAAAACAAGTAAAAAAGTGAGTAAATTATATACATTTTTGGGTGAATATCCCTTTAACACAACACATTTGTATTCTTTTTTTGCAGATTACATTTCTCTAAATATACCAATGAAACAATTATTAATTCATTTGAAAAATAATCAGCAACCCAGAGCTGTAGTTATACAGTATATTGCTGTATATTTAAATGTAGTCACAAATGTACTGTTTTGTACATTATAGCAAAAATTAAATGAAATTAAACTATTAAATGTAAATTTTATTTTATTTAGATTTAATTAAATATGAAATAAAATGTAATGTAAAAGTGTGAACATTGAATTATTAATATTAATAACAACAACGAGTACAATAACACTAAAAGATCTATTTAAATGAATGATAAATATATTTTTAAAAGGAGGAAATGATTGTAACCAGTGTTGGTAACAAAGTTACTTTAGAAAGTAATGCATTACAATATCCAGTTACTCCCCAAAAAAGTAACTAGTTGCGTTTCTTAGTTTCTTTTTTTTTTTTGGTAAGTAATGCTTTACAATACTTTTAAGTTACTTTGGTGTGACTTTTTCTGACCTGTCTGAGGCTTGATCTCTTTCAGAACTTGCAGTTTTTTTTCTTTTTCGTTTTTAAAAATAGAAGAGTTCTGCAATTACACACAAACTGTAAAACCTTCATTTACCTTAAAAAACACATAAAAAAAAAAATGTAGGATAATGTTATCTTCGGTGAACTTCCTGACCTCAGAGCTACACATGCCATAAATACAGATTAATAAAAGTTTAAAACAATGTATTTGTTACTTTTGTATCTTTTGTACTCTTAATAAAAAGTAAAATCACTGTCTATTCAGATAATCCTCTTTTGATTGTTTTCCATGTGTTCAAAATAAAGGAAATATTTCCATTACAGAAATGTAAGGCGCTGCCATTTTCATCTGTTCCTGCACTCTCTCATTGCCTATCGTTATAAACCATGTAAAAGTCTTGATAAATATTTTGCTAGCTTGTGTCGCCACCCTAAGGTTAAAAGCAACACGTAAAACGCACTTTTAAAGGGACAGTTCACCGAAAAATTAAAAATTACTCACTATTTGCTCAAATGGTTCTAAACTTTTGAGTTTCTTTTTTCTGTTGAACACTAAAGAAGATTTGATTTTTGAAGAAAGCTGAAAACCTGTAACCACTGACTGGCAAAATATTCAGGGTTTTTTTCGTAATATGAAAGTCAGTGGTTACAGGACTTCAGCTTTCTTCAAACAACATCTTTACATCTTTTCTGGTTTACATTATAAAATAAGTATTCTTTTGTGTTTAACAGAGGAAGAAAAAAGTCATAAAGATTTAAAACAAGTAAAAAAGTGAGTAAATTATATACATTTTTGGGTGAATATCCCTTTAACACAACACATTTGTATTCTTTTTTTGCAGATTACATTTCTCTAAATATACCAATGAAACAATTATTAATTCATTTGAAAAATAATCAGCAACCCAGAGCTGTAGTTATACAGTATATTGCTGTATATTTAAATGTAGTCACAAATTGTACATGTACATTGTACATTGTAAAAATGCAATAAAATTTAACTATTTATTAAATGTACATTTTATTTTATTTAAATTTAATTAAATATAAAATGTAATGTTAAAGTGTAAACATTGAATTATTAATATTAATAACAACGAAAAATGAGAACAATAACACTAAAAGATCAATTTAAATGAATGCTAAATATAATTTTAAAAAGAGGAAACCTTTAAAACACAGTAAAACTCACCCTATCACCAACAACTTATCTGTTGCAGCTTTAGAAGGTCAGAGCGACTGAATTAAATAAATTATTTTTTCATGATAAAAAGAGCTCATAATAAAAAAAGGTCACGGGCATCAAGGAGGAAGATTCTTTATGGCTTTCAGAAATGTCAGCATATATAAAAGGAATGCATTCATGTTAAATCAGTAAATCGCAGACACTGAAAAATCATAACAACTCAAACCTTCCAAGGAAAATGATGATATTTCGACTGCTTACGGCATTCAGAAAACCATTTGTAACAACTTTCACTTGACAGAATGCCATAGGATTAAAAACATTCAGAAAGAAAACATCCCAGCAATCCTAAAACAATCAGTAACTTAAAACATCATTCAAGGCATGTAAATACTTCATTCACTCATATAATAAGCAGCAAGAATAATCAAATAATAAAAAATCATGAATGTGAAAAACGTTTGATGAGGATTGGGGACATTTACTACATCTGAAACAGCTGCTTTTACTCATGCTATTGTATAATGAGCACAACAGACTCTGATTATCGGAGTCTCAGATAACTGTATTAGTGCTTTGGTTGAGGCATTTTACAAACTGTTAACTCATTAGTGCAAATAATTGATGAGCAAGAAGTGTTTCTGTTTGACTAATGACTCCATTACCTCATTATTTTCTGCATCAGTGTATCCCACAGTGTAGCGACATGGCTCACTCAGTCAGTGTGTAACTAATATAATGATATACATTCATTTACAAATGGAGGGAGGGGTGTCCAAGCTTGGTCCTGGAAAGCCGGTGTCCAGAGTTTAGCTCCAACTTGCTTCAACACACCTGCCAGGAAGTTTCTAGTATATCTAATAAGAGCTTGATTAGCTGGTTCTGGTGTGTTTGATTAGAGTTGGAGCTAAACTCTCCAGGACACCGGCCCTCCAGGACCGAGTTTAGACATTGACCTTATTCTTCAATGCGGAAGTGCGCTCGTTTTTGGGATTGATTTAGAACTTCCGATTCAGTTGTCTATGGGAGAAATGACTAAGAATAATAAACAACAGAAAAGGTCAAACTACTTGACTACAAACAAGTGTGTCCATGGCTATACAGACAAAGGAGAATAATATAATAAGAAAATATTGGTTTGCAACATCATGCAGCATAACAAGCTGTTTTTAACATCTAAAAATGAATGGTAGCGAGACCGGAAGTCTTGAGCCAAAGAGATTCAAGTGGCCTTGCCCGCTGGTACACGAAGAATAAGGTCAATAAGCGACGTTGTTGTCTGGACTGGTGAATAGATAGAGTTGAAGTCAAAATTATTAGCTCCCCATGAATTATTAGCCCCTCTGTTTTTTTTCCCCAATTTCTGACGAAATTAATGGGCTCTATTTTAACGATCTAGGCGCAAAGTCTAAAGCGCAGGGCGCAAAAGCATTAAAGGCATGTTCAAATCCACTTTTGCTATTTTAAAGATGGAAAAATATGCTCTGCGCCACAGCGTATGGTCTATCAGGGTTGTGCTTATACTCTTAATGAGTTCTGGGTGTATTTTGAGAATAAACCAATCAGAGTCTCATCTCCCATTCCCTTTAAGAGTCAGTTGCATTGCCCCATGGCACATTTGCTATTTACATGACGGACTTTGAAAGTGGAAAAAATGAATGCTTCACTAGTGAGAAAACAGTTAAACAGAGCATCTGCAGCGCAGATAAAGAATGAGCCTGCTCCAATCGGCCGGTACTTTCACTTTCTCTCTTTCGTGGATAAGGAAACGGTGTTATAGACTATGCCCAGATATCGATTAGCCTAATTTAGTTTGTTAAGCACAAAGATTTGTTTCAAAACCATTTCTAAATTCAGTTCTAATATCCAGCAAATGAATAAATGAACAATAATAACGAAGTGTGGTCAAAAAACTGAGTTATTTTCAAACACACATGCTATGCCCCATATGGTCCAAAACCTGACAGGTGGACAAATCTAAGCTTGTTTTTAATAAAACAATTATAGAAATTTGTATATAATAAATAATACTGCTAATAATGATAACATTATACAAAAGCAAGTTGTCATGAATAAAAAAAGCCCCCCGAGATAAAGAAGGCATGGAGCCAGTGGCTTTTATATTTATGTAGAAAGTAATAATTTTTGTAATATTTTATTCAATTCTTTTTTCATTTGTAAAGATATTTGCGTACTGCTGTACATCCTGCGTGTTTTAAGCAATGTGTAAGTGAAGCGCACAACTAGCACGCTCTGCACTGGACTTTAGACCTGCTTTCAGCTGGTCTATTGCACAGTCTATTTTAGTTCCTCAAAATAGCAACGTGCCTACAATGCGCCTTAACACATCTCTTCTATAGACTGAGGCCGTACTCACACTATGTACAGTTGCCTTGAACCGGGCCAAAGCACGCTTGTTCCCCCTCCCGTCTCCCCCGACGGCCCGCACTCACATTACATTCAGGCCTGGGCGCTCTTACGTCATCGATGATGCGCTCCTCAGTAAGCGCTCTCGCTAAGCACAGTGAAGATTTCTTTAGTTATATCGTTTTAGTCGTTTGATATGTGGTGACACGCAGTCAAATATTTCGCCGAACAGATCAGCCACTTTTGACGCTCATAAACAATCGTAAAGTCCTCGTGCTGCAGGAATTAGGAGGTTTGCTGAAGGCGCAGCTGACGTGCAGTGATAATCTACGACCCTTTGCGTTCATTGAACAGTACGAATGATTAATTAATCCATATGATACAGTCCCTTAA
The DNA here is from genome assembly GCA_903798195.1 of Danio kyathit. NCBI lineage: Eukaryota > Metazoa > Chordata > Actinopteri > Cypriniformes > Danionidae > Danio > Danio kyathit. The sequence continues at coordinate 13,673,475 of LR812542.1, forward strand.
AAAGTCACGTCTCGCTTTCAGTTTCGGGCTTAGGCACGCTTGCACTCACACTGTAAGCGTAAGCCCAAGCCTGAGCCCAAGTGAACCGCGCTCTGGCCCACCTCTTCCAACCAGGCCAGGGCCGCCCAAGTGTACCGTGCCTGAGCCCGATTCAGAGCACTCACACTTCTCAAACGATCCGGGAAACGGGCCTGGGCACGGTTCGGATAGCATAGTGAGTATGAGTACGCCCTGAAACACCTTTGAGTCCACAAAGTGGCACAAATGGATTTGCTATTTAAACGTGGCGGAAAATAGGAAAATTAAGGTTGCGTTGGTCTGAAAATAGCAACATGTTAGGGCAAACACGTCTTGCGCCTTATTGCGCCGGGTGTATGATAGGGCCCAATATTATTCAAAACATTTCTAAACATAATAGTTTTAATAACTCATTTCTAAAAACTGATTTATTTTATCTTTGATGGTATGGTACACAATATTTTACTAGATATATTTCAAGAAACTAGTATTCAGCTTAAAGTGACATTTAAAGGCTTAACTGGGTTAATTAGGTTAACTAGGCAAGTTATGATAATTAGGCAATCATTGTATAAGAGTGGTTTGTTCTGTAGACAAGTGGGGAAAAATATTCTTAAAAGGGCTAATAATATTGACCTCGGTATGATTTTATTCTAGCCCAAATAGAACAAATAAGACTTTCTCCAGAGGGAAAAAATAATGTAGGAAATACTGTGAAAAAATTCCTTGCTCTGTTAAACATTATTTGGAAAATATTTGAAAAAGAAACAAAATTCATAGGAAGGCGAATAATTTTGAATTCAACCGTATATGGGAATAAAAATTTAGGCACGAATAAGTGCGAATGGAATTGAGGTAATGAGTGCAGCAGCACTGGATCGGTTCACACAGCTTTAGTCACTCACTTCTTCAACCAAATCTGCAGAGATAAGAAAACAAGAAAAGATGTCATACAAATGCAATGCATATGATACTGTTTTCAACAATATACCAAATACCATCATATACAGTGATGTGATGTTTTTTTTGCATGTTTGTCATATGTTTGCATGATTGGCCTAGTCATAGTCCTGATCTGAATCCAATTGAGATGCTGTAAAACATAGGTCTCAAACTCGATTCCTGGAGGGCCTCAGCTCTGCACAGTTTTGGTGTCATCCTAATCAAACAGCTGATCTAACTAATCAAGGCATTCAAGACTACTAGAGACTATTAAGCAGGTGTAAGTTGGAGATGGTTAAAGCTAAACAGTGCAGAGCACACAGAGCTATGGCCCTCCGGGAACTTAGTTTGAGAATGCCCTTAAAAAGGCGGTTCATGCTCGAAAACCTTCCAATGTGGCTGAACTACAAGCATTCTGCAAAGATGAGTGGGCCAAAATTACTCCACAGTGCTGTAACAGACTCGGAAGTTATCGGAAATGCTTGATTGCAGTTGCTGCTGCTAAGGGTGGCCCAAACACTTTTTTCAAACAGGGCTATGTAATTTTGGATTTTGTTTTCCATTAATAACAAAAACTTTCATTTAAAAACTGCATAATCTGTTTACTTGTGTTATATTTGCCTTGTATTTAAATTTGTTTGAGGATCTGAAACATTAAAGTGTCAGAAACATGCAAAAAATAAGAAATCAGGAGCAAAAAAATTTCGCACCACTGTTCGTGATCTCATATATACAGTTGAAGTCAGAATTTCCCCTGAATTATTCACCCCGTTTATTTTTTCCCCAATTTCTGTTTAACGGGCAGATTTTTTTAACACATATCTAAATATAATAGTTTTAATAACTAATTTCTAATAACTGATTTATTTTATCTTTGCCATGACACAGTAAACAATATTTCACTAGATATTTTCAAGACACTTCTATACAGCTTAAAGTGGCATTTAAAGGCTTAACTAGGTTAATAAGGTTAACTAGGCAGGTTAGGGTAATTAGGCAAGTTATTGTATAACAATGATTTGTTCTGTAGACTATCAAAAAAAAAAAAAAATAGCTTTAAGGGGCTAATAATTTTGACCTCAAAATGATTTTTAAAAAAATTAAAGCTGCTTTTATTCTAGCCAAAATAAAACAAGTAAGACTTTCTAAAGAAGAAAGAATATTATCAGACATACTGTGAAAAATTCCTTGCTCTGTTAAACATCTTTTGGGAAATATTTAAAAAAGAAAAAAAATTAAAAGGGGGTTTGATAATTCTGATTTCAACTGTATGTATACAGTACATTGACCACATGTAAAAGACAATTCCTCTTTTACAATTAAAAGTATATACTTGGAAATTCGTATGTGATCATAAATTTCTCACTTTTTGTAGAACTTCAAGGAAAATGTTTGATAAAAAAAGTTTAAAAATATAATAAACATTAACAAAATATAAACCATTTTTTAACTAATGATTACAGGTCCAACATAAAAAAAATATTGCTAAACAAAATGCAAAATGTAAACATTGTACTTTCAGGATTGCAACTTTTTCATGATGCTATTATTCATATTTCTGTCTGCATCAATGTAATTGCATGTAATATCATGCTCATATAAATGCTAAAAAGTATTACTATAAAATGTATTTTGTGACTAAATGATAACACATAATATAAAACTACACACTTTTTGATTTTCTCTCTCTCTCTCTCAATTCAATTTAATTCAATTCAATAATTGCTTTATTGGCATGACAAATGTTACAAATGTATTGCCAAAGCAGTTCTAAACTTAACATAAAAAGTAACATGCATAATAATAACAAAACAGTAAACACAGTAAATAGTAGTAAAAAAAAAATGATGATATATATAATAATTAAATAAAATATCAACAATACATCATATTATTCAATATATCACATTATCTCTCTCTCTCTCTCTCTCTCTCTCTCTCTCTCTCTCTCTCTCTCTCTCTCTCTCTCTCTCTCTCTCTCTCTCTCTCTCTCTCTCTCTCTCTCTCTCTATATATATATATATATATATATATATATATATATATATATATATATATATATATATATATATATATATACAGCCTTGGTATCTCTGGTAAATATAACGATTTGATCTTGGTATCTATTTTGATGGACACTTTTATAACACATTTTGTTGATTAAGAAGTTTCACTGCCATTTATTTTGATAAGAGTATTAGTAGACCATAAGGTTATGGTTAGTGCATTGTTGACATACATTTGCAAAAGTTTCTTATAGTTAGGAGAATGTTTATGTAGGTAAATCTGCTGCAAATACTCCAATAATTGATTGATAAATTACAAAAAAAGCATAATTTTTGCACTATACTGCATCTCATTTAAGTTTTTTGATGAATTCTTGTACCTTTTGATGTTACAATATACTGTATATACAAGTTTTAAATCAATCCTTATCAACTTAATGTCATTCACTTATTTCTTCATTCATTTTCCTTCAGCTTAGTCACTTTGTTCATCAGGGGTCTCCACAGCAGAATGAACCGCTAACTTATCCAGCATATGTTTACGCAGTGGATGCCATTCTAGCCGCAACCCAGTACTGGGAAACACCCATACGGCCAGCTTATTCAGTTCACCTATAGCACATGTCTTTGGACTGTGGGACAAACCCCACGCGACCATGGGGAGAACATGCAAACTCCACACAGAAATGGCAATTGACCCAGCCGGGGCTTAAATCAGCGACCTTCTTGCCATGACGCAACAGTGCTAACCACTGAGCCACCGTACTGCACATTAATAATATATCATTAGTTTTATATAGCTATTTACATTGTTTTCCCAACTCAGTTGAATGAAAATAATGCATTATTTAACATTTATAAACAAATATATTGAGAACATTAACTTTACAGCTGTCATGGTCTTACATTAGAGTGCATTATGTTTAGAATACATTTATTACATATTAATTGTTCCCACAATAAAGCAAAAGTTATATATATTTTCCTGACATATAGTGTATTAACTGTTTTTGTTCACAATTTTTCATACATTTTTAAATTATGAATTTTTGTACTTGTCTAATGAAAAATGAATGTTGTGAATTTGAATGCTACAGCTGTTACTAATGTAAATTTTTATTTAGTATTTTTTTGTGATATTATTCATTGAAATAATGTTTTTTAAATATATATTTTCCAGTTTCTCTAAAAAATATTATGTGTAACTAATATAAACACTTTATTATTAATTTAAGGCCAATGAAAGAGTTGACAGGAAAACAAACATCCTTGAGCAGCACTGATTTGCCTCATCTAACTGAATCCATTATCTACAAATATTACAAAAAGACATATACTAATGTCCATGTAAAACGAAAACATTAATCATTTTAGAATTAAAGGTATAGTTCAACCAAAAATAAAACAAATACTCAGAATTTACTCACCCTCAAGTGGTTCCAAATTTTTATGAGTTTCTTTCTCCTGTTGAACACAAAAGAAGATTTGAAGAAAGCTGAACACCTGTAACCATTGACTTACAAAGTAGGACAAACAAATGCTATGGAAGTCAATGGTTACAGGTTTCCAATATTTTTTCAAAAGAACTTATTTTGTGTTTAACAGAAGAAATAAACTCATAAAGGTTTGAAACAAGTATTGTGTGAGCAGGGGCGGATTTAGTGATTTTGGGGCCCTAAGCAATTCCAGCCACGGGGCCCAAGTCCTGAAATGCACCTACTTTTATTAAATTTGTATTGCTGTTTTTTATATTACTCAATCTTCTTTTCTTAATTTTAAATTAATGTAATCTCTACATTTTAAAAGATTAGTTTTGTTAAAATGAATTTACAACTAAAAATAATAAATATATGTATTTTTTTAATAAATCTGACTGCTGGACTGCTCCATGATGGATATTTTATTTTGTAATATTATTATTACATAGCATTACAGTATTATAATAATATTATATTTGATTACATTTATATTTGATAATTATATTTTAATTACAATAAAATTCAATTTGTCCAACTCTCACCATATACAAAATATCATAGAAAACGATGTTATATATAGTTTACAGGTATAATTTATACTTCTAAATATTTATTGGGGGCCCCCAGATTTCCTGGGGTCCTAATCGGTTGCTTATCTTGCTTATTGGTTAAATCCGCCCCTGAGTGTGAGTAAATGATGACATCATTACTATATCATGTCGTATCATATCATATCTTAACTCACTTTGTGGAGGATCCACATCCATTGAGCGCAGTGAGTTGCAGGATCCATTCTGTTTTGGTCTAGCGCCGAGTTCCCTGTTCTCTTTCACAGAATTGGAATTTAGATTCAGACTTTGAAGTTGACTTTGAGTTTTTGTTTCATCTTGCTTGAGGATGAAGCAGCCACCCTCTTCAGCTACAATCTTCTCAACCTTCTCCATCAGCTGAGGCAGCTGTGGGTGCTCACCAAAAATATAGTTATTGATCACATGGTATCTCTTCTTACATTTGTCCAGCACCAACTGAAGGTCACGACCTTCCCTTCGTATATGCCTTTCAATAGACCTGTCCTTCAAAATCTCAGCCCAGGTGAACACCACCAAGGTGTGCTTCCACACATCCTCACCAAACAAAGCCAAGTTCTCTTCTATACGAGCGCGGTCTGTTTCGGTGAACATGCCCACTGGTATTACCAGCAGAAATGCGTGGGGTCCAGGCTGCAACATGCTAACGCTTCGTACCATCTCCTGCTGATAGTCTGCTGGTGTGGTCTGGGCTGAGAACCAGCCAGGAGTGTCTACTACCGTTACTTGGCGCAAATCAACCTCGGTTTCACGTTTCACACAGAATTCAGCTGCTCGTTCCAGACGAAACTCTTCACGGCCCAGAATAGTATTGCCAGTCAGACTTTTACCTGGCCATCTCCAGCCCAGCAGGATCAGACGGAGCTCTGGGAGACGATTGGCCTCACGGGTGGCTGCTGCCAAGCGTTTCTCTTCCTCAGGGTCAAGTTGGTCATCTGCTGTAGGGACCCAAGACATTATTATTTTGGGGGGTCTGAAGGTGAGTGAAACAGTAAGCTGGCAATTTATGCTTTGGTAAAAGAAAGATATGTTAACCTTAATGACATGGCATATGAACATGTATACATTTCAGTACTTGAACTGTTTAATTAATGAAGTGATTTTTATTACTTGTATTTTTTGCATTGCAACAGGGCTAAAACAGTTTCAATTTATTCCAACTTAAATGTTGGATTCCAATATATTCCAATAATATTTTTTTATATATATTATTAATTATAACTTATTGATTTGATGTGTTAATACCATTGCAAACTGTTTGTGGTATTTTTATGGTATCATATGTTTTGATAATACATATTTGCCAAACCAAAAGCAAACAAAAATCTTTTAGATAACTGTGCAGGTAACGTTACATACACATATACTTATGGTGTTAAATAATATATTGAAAGAAAACAAAGCCTTTATCTAATTATGGAGAGGTCAAGCAAAACATTGTCAGTGACAGATTTTCCCAATTGATGTAAAGTCTGAAAGCACAGAGTGTCTTAATCTGAAATGTGATCTTATGACATCTATTCTAGAAAGGAGTAGGAGGAAATGGATGACCAATACGATTTATATTCACCTAAACTCCTAAGCAAACCTATTCAAAACAGTAGCTTGTGTTTTTTTTTTCAGTTAAAACTTTATAATTATTTAACCTATTTAAAAACTATAAATACTTTTATATTTGTACACTAAGTTATAAGGTTTTCACCCTAAAGAACACTATAAATGATGCATTGTTTTACATCAGCGACTGTAAATGAACTCGTAATATGTTGCTTAATAATTAACAACTCATGGATGTGTGTTTTTGATCATGTGAGAGGATCTGGTGTTACTTTAGCCCACCTGTGAACGTCATACCTGTCTGAATAAGCTACGGAAACAGTGAGACGTGTCACAATCGCCCGACGTACTGTACCGGCTAAAGTAATGCGCACAAAGTCAAACTAAGGTACAACCGCTGCGTTATAAAGCATAATTCAACAGTATTATAACAATATATGTATATAAACAACTTACCGGTTGAATTTGGTGATCTATTTGAACTCATGACGATGCCGTGTTTGTAACTTAAGACGCGTGTCGCGTAGTAATCCGGGAGAGAAAAAAACACGACTTCCTGCTTGCTTCGGCAGCAAAGGCGGGCGAGAGATGTCTTGATTCGTGAACTACTCTTTTGAGTCGGATCTTTTTAAAGAATCATCTGAGCCGGTCAGTGAGGTTCTCGAGAATAACTGTCTGAAACGTTTCAATTAACTATAAATATCACGGTTAACCTTTATATTTATGGCTTATTGTGATAAGTACATAGTTTCAACCCAAACACATCGCTTATACGTTTTAAATAATTATCTTTCCTTGTGATTTTAGGATAATGGCTGTAAATTAACTAGTTAATGTACTTCAGTACCACTACATAAACATTATTAATAATAAAGACATTATAAACAACGATTTGGACAACGTAGTTGAACTTTTAGGAGACCATTTGATGACGTATTTTATTGGATGAACAAATGATTCAAAAGAACCGATTCGGAGAGTCTGAGTCATTAGGGGGTGGCTCATGAGCTCACAACATTATTATGCCAAGGTGAAATGGAGGGTTTAGCTAAACTGAGCTGTATGTCCTACCATAATTGACACACACACAATATATATTTAAAAAGCGATTTTTTTTAAGTTTTAGCAGAAATCCCAAACCCCAAAACAGCATTATGATGGACATATACTGAATACTATTGTACTTTTGATACAATACAAATATTAAAATAAAGTAATTTGAAAAAACAAAATGCAGTGTACTCAGAAGCCAAAACCCATCTAAAAGAGCAAGTCACTATAGTCTCACAAAATCCTGTGGCAAACACTGAACTACTGTAAATGCAAGCGTGTCAAAACTTAAACGTAAAAACACTCTTAAATCGTTTTTTCACATGTTTTATGAGTTTAATTTTCACCCAAACCCCAGTATTCTACATTTACATTTAATTAAACAATTATATTTTAATATCCTTCAAATAAAATTATACTATTTACACGAAGCAAGGTAATCCTTAATCTTCAAGACCACCACAAAGTAATCATTTTGAATACAAATGTTTCCCTTCACAAATGTTTCTCTTTTTTTCTTTCAAAAACTTCTTACTATTTAACAAACTTCTGGCAGGATATACAGCAGAGCTACGAGTGCAAGTGAACTTCAGGTAAGATCGAGTTTGTGTGTACAGTCGTTTATGATGCCCAGGAAGCCAACCTCTTCATATCATGATCATCCTCCACTCTCTTCTTTGAGGCTAGAAGAGTGAAATAACAGACATTTAGATGAAGTGCAGACTCTATAACAAAATATGAACTGTTTGTGTAGAGATTGAATGTGTAGGTGTATTTGCATACTTACGTGCCCTGTGGCTTGGTCTTGTGCTGGGCAGTTTGTGGGTTGGTGCGCTTGGTAATCTGCCCATGCTCTTCATACTTTCTTCCAAGTCCTCCTGTTCCAACTCCGCCAGTTCTGCCAACAGCTCATCCTGATAGATAGATAGATAGATAGATAGATAGATAGATAGATAGATAGATAGATAGATAGATAGATAGATAGATAGATAGATAGATAGATAGATAGATAGATAGATAGATAGATAGATAGATAGATAGATAGATAGATAGATAGATAGATAGATAGATAGATAGATAGATAGATAGATAGATAGATAGATAGATAGATATCCATTTGTAAAAATAAACAAAAAAGATTGCATTTTCTAATTTAAAATTTGAAATATTAATAAAATTATAATTAAAATGAAAGGAATAGTTCAATGAAAATCTAATTATCCTGTCATCATTTACTCTCCCTCCACTTGTTCCAAGTTTAAAATACATGTTTTTGTATTCCTACTATGGACGTCAATGGCTGCTGGGTCCCAACATTCTTTACAACACCTTATTTTGTGTTCAACAGCAGAAATAAATTCATAAAAAGCTTAAAATGATTTGAGTGTGTATAAACAGTGAGGAAATTTTCATTTATGCTGAACTATCACTTTCAAAAAGTGAAAAACTATTTCAGTACCAACTAAAACGTGCAGTTAATTCCTTTAATTCATAGTATTTACCTCATCAAACTGATCACCGAAAGGTTTTGAGATGGCATCACTGATCTCCTGAGCTACTTCCTGTTGATCGGTAATGTCCTGCATGAGGGAGTCAATCTTATCCAAATCTCTGTAAATGAGAGAGGCAGAATGACTGACAATTGTTTGCAACTGTAGTGGTTAGTTGACCGTTTTAAAAACAGTCCTCCTTTCACCATTTGTAAGATCTCACACAGCTAAGTTGGTCAAGTGCAAAGAATATAAAAGAGAGTCAACAACACAACAGTGTCCTAAGATTCAGACAGTTTAATATCACTTTGACAGAGTTAAAAGCTTACCATAAAATAACTTTACCATTACAAATATGCATGTCACATGACCTCTATAATTCAATCCACAAAATAATTCATAGTTGCTGTGTTTTTACTCTGAATCAAAAATAGCTTTTAAGGTTAATTTGTGGTGTAATAATAGCTAGAAAAGTAAAGTTCGTAGACAAACTTTATGGTGGCTTGGGAAAGCCTAGTCTAAAAGTTCGAAGTTGTTTTAAAGTTTAAATTATTGAAGAAGTTTAAGAAGTTTGAAACAGTCATAACTACATATGCTGTAGGTTAGCGTGTTTCTAGTTAGGATGTTGATAGGGGGTTCTGAGTGGTTGCTATGATGTTCTAAAGGGTTGCTAGGGTGTTCTAGGAGGTTGCTAGGGTGTTCTGGGTGGTTGCTATGGTGTTGCTAGGGTGTTCTAATTGGTTGCTAGGTGGTTGCTAAGGTGTTGCTAGGTGGTTCCTAAGGCAGTGCTAGGTGGCTGCTAAGGTGTTGCTAGGCGGTTGCTAAGCTGTTCTAGGTGGTTGCTAAGGTGTTGCTAGACGATTGTTAATAGGTGCATTCGACTTCATGCAGCGCTGCGCAGATCGATCGAAATCTATCTTAAAGCGGTGCATGCTGGTTAGAAATTTTGTCCGGATTGATGCTGCACTGACGCCACGTGACTGTCACATGTGGCATCAAAGTATCGTGACAGTGCTCCGAGATCAGACGACTGATTCAGGCCGTGCAGCATCTCAAGAGCGACTGCACGAGCTCTGATGATGACACCGATATTACACGATTGGCCGAGTTCACCACATGACAACAACCACGTGTGATTCGGGTTTATTATTGGACAACTTCCATCTCACAAATTTCAAAACAAACTATTAACTTTTCATACCCTCTCTATCTTGTGCACATCATGCTTATTAAAAGACTACAAATATTTTACTGCAGTAATCATCTTTTGTTAAATAATCTGGTTATAAAGGCTAGCTTGTTTGCAGAGCTTTATTTTCGACCTTTTTTATATAGGCCATTTACTGCATTCAGCTCCATGAACGATTTAAATGATATATTTTTAATAAATAACCTTAATATTAACTATAAGTCTTACAGACTTGTAATAAAATAATTATCATCATTGATCCTGACACCCTAAAGGTTTCTTAACAAATTAAGTTAAAGAACTATTTTATTAAATAATAATGATAAAATGATTTTTAAGATTATAAAATATATATATTTTATTTCCTGTCTAGCTATTTATACCTGCTCTTTCTGGGAACCTTCTACTTAGCTCACTTATTTTAGGAATGTCCTTTTGTTCAATCTTTTTGGATTAAAGTGCTTTTTTGAAAATGCTTTCATTATCCAGAATAATCTCAATCATTGTTTAAGACTTAATCAAAACACCTTGTTTTGGGGTTCACACTAATATATATTGGAAAGTTTTATATCTATAAAATGTAAATAAACGTAAACCCCTTTACATTTTCAAACAAGAAGTATTAGCCTAGAGTGATGTTTAAACTCCAAGAATTTGTGCTTATTGCTTTGTATTTAATAGGCCTATTTGTTTTTTTGTTTATATTACCCTCTCGTTTCCCCTTATTTCTCTCATGCATTTGTAATATATTTAATTCTTAAACCCCTTATTGTTTAAAAATTAACTATAGTTTGTAGAGACTGTATTGTGTTTTATTTGTAAATATTTTGTTGTTTTAAATAAAAAAATGATGATGACGCCATGTGATCGGTCATTATGACTGCCGCAACTTTGAGCCCCTAAGTGTCCGGCTCTCCGGCTTGACGGAAGTCTATGGTATAGTTGCTAGGGTGCTGTAAGTGGTTGCTAGGGTGTGGCTAGTAAGCTGAAAGGTCATCAGTGATTGGCAGATTGATAGTCTGAGTGAAATGAGCCCAACTTTAAGTCTGTATGAGAGTCTGGTGCAAAGTTATGAGGTTACAAAGTTTGGTCCAATGTTAAGTCAATGGGATTTTTCCGAATTTTCTGGAAAAACCATAAGTCAGATCAGTTGGAAAAGATATAGCAACTTAATTCAATATAGTTTGGAGGTTTGGAGTTAGTTTGGTGGTTGTAGTGTGAACGGTCTAGGAGGAGATGCGTTCTTAATATAGTCTAAGAAGAAGAAGACAGAAGAATGTAGTATAACAGTGTGTTGGCTTTCTCAATCCACCATAATAACCCTCCCTTTTGATCCATATTGAATGCAATCACCAAGACTAAAGCACTTTGTCAAGAATGCAATATGTTTGGTCACAAATAATTAAAGGGTTATTTCAACTAAACATGAAAATTCTCTTAGTACTTATTCCCCCTTATGTAATTTCAATCCTCTGAAACCTTTGGTTATGTTCAGAACAAAATTAAGATGTTTTAGAGCAAACTCAAGGCCGGGGCCTCCATATTTAATTTGGCCTGCAAGAGCATATGATTCACACAAAATATGAATTTAAGTGTTCATACGATTAGTACTTACTGGGTGGCGAATGACGCGAATTAGACAACACATTTGCCATGAATGTGCAGAACATTCTTCAATTGAGTGTTCAAGATTTTCAATTCGAGTGAATATATTGACTAGAAACTACATATTCCATGATGCTTGTTTATTTCGTAATGTTACGATGGGAAGCACAATCACCTCACAGCAAGAAGGTCGCTGGTTCGAGCCCCGGCTGGGTCTGTTGGCATTTCTGTGTGGAGTTTGTGCACGTTTTCCCCGTGTTCGCGTGGGTTTCCTCTGGGTGCTCCGGTTTCCCACACGGTCCACAGACATGTGGTACAGATGAATTGGGTAAGCTAAATTGTCTGCAGTGTATGTGTGAATGAGTGTGTATGGATGTTTCCCAGTGATGGGTTGCAGCTGGAAGGGCATCCGCTGCGTAAAACATATGCTGGATAAGTTGCCAGTGCATTGCGCTGTGGCGACCCCAGATTAATAAAGGGACTAAGCTGAAAAAAAATTAATGTTTGTTTCGTGACCCAGCTCAAAATTACTTGTTTTGCCATAGTTTTTCGCGACCCAGCTCAAAGATATTTGTTTTTCTATAGTTTTTCATATTTCCTTCTCTCAAATTTGACAAAGTTTTGAGTTTTGGATAAAGGCGATGACTTGTATCTCTTGATGGAGAAATGTATGTTTCTTTGCTTGATAAAAGGATTTAAATTAAAATAACTCAGAGAAGTTATATCTATTTTACACACATGCAAATACATGTATTCTTTTGTTTTGTTACTGTTATAATTTAATAAAGACACAATAATTTAACAATAAGTAAAGGAGTATTAACATTTATAAAGTCTGACTGGCCCTTTGAGAACAAACATTAATGCTGAAGTGGATATATGACTTTGCCAATGTTTTCTCTTCCTCATCAGGGTTCGCGTTTACTATGGGCAGTATGACGTATTACTAGGGCCAGACGGAATCTGCGGACGTTTTTTGCTATTTCTGCAGAGAATTTTGGTAAAAATCTGCGGATTTCTGCGGAATTATTTTGGGAGCATCATAACTAAATCCTTAATATGTTAAATAAAAAATAATATATTTTTAGCTTGTATTTAATGTTTAAAATGCAAATCCAATTAGATTTACTGTAAATAGTTAACTTTAAGTAAATAAACAGAATTAATGATGGGCTAAAAATCTGCGGAAAACTGTGGAAAATCTGCAGAAAATCTGTGGAATTCTGCGCGCGCAGATTCCGTGTGGGCCTACGTATTACCAATAGAGTCAGCAATGAGACACACAAGCATTTTACTGCCCATAGTAAACAATGTGGTGAACAAAGTATCTTCTTTTTTTTTCGTTCTTGGAGCTTCATATGTATACAGTTAAACCAATGAAGTCACATGGCATGTTTTGACAGTATTTTTGGATCCTTTTCTGTACTCTGAATGTCTCAGGACCATCACTGTCTATGGACAATGAGGGAGCTCTTGAATTTCATCTAAATTTTATGTTCATTTGTGTTCTGAAGATTGGAACAACAAAGTTGAGAAATTAATAACAGATTTTCCTTTTTTGGGGTGAACCAATCTTTTAAGCAAACCATCTTTTCAGAGATCAAGGAAATTAAGTTTTCAATCATCATAGATTAACAGTATTTTCCAGTTCACATTGTGTGATATTGACACAATGAAGAATTTAAACCTAGAAGACAATTGTGCAAAACAGTTAAAATTTAACCCGTTTTCTGCTAAAACTTTATATTACGTTCTTATTGTCTTCTGTAAAATGCAACAAAAATACCTTATAGTTTTGCATATTAAAATTTAGTTTTAATCTTGATCCTATTTTTAATTGTTTAGTTCATTTCTGTTCAGTTTATTTCATTAATGGTTTTGTTAGTTTTAGTTTAGTTTTTATTTTGTGAACACATTTCTATTTCATTTTTATATATATATATTTGTTTCAGTTTTAGTTTTCATAATTGAGTTAACATAACATGTTCAGTATCGACTCTAGCAAAGTTAAATGTTTGCACAGATTACATTAACTCATGTTCAAACCTTTTAGAACATAAACAGACACTCAACCCAAAACCGCACAAATGCAACATTTACAAATAAATGTAAAAATAAATAAATAAAATAATTTTTTTTTTAAAAAGACAAACGGCATATTAAAGTTCATATATTTAGTAAAACATGCCTTGTTTACATTTTTTGAAGAAACTGAAGAAAAATTAGAACATGTTTTATGTTACTGTATATAACCTTATGCTTGGCTGATGTGATTGGTTGTAAAAGCGCATCTACAGGTACTTCTATAAACAGTCACAGCAGGTCAGATTGTCCGCCACAGAATGAGTACTTTAATAATTCTGAAATTAATTATTATTTATTGCTAAATATGATTTTATAATATTAGTTTTTCATTTATTGTGAAGTTTTTATTTGATTTCAGTTAACGAAAATATTTTTTTATGAAAATTCTTTTCGAATTTTATTTTTCGTTTATGAAAATAAATATGGTTCATAGATGCATGACCCTTCACTGGTAAATTTAAATATGTAAAGAAAACAAGCACACTATCAATACTTGCTGAACGATTTATTGAATTAAATTTATTTAATAAATCGTTCAGCATGTATCAATAGTGTGCGGGATTACTTGTTTATTTCACACACTTTGACATAGTAATTTTTTTCTAGACACCAATCTTTGCTTCAGGAGTGCCGAGTTGGAGTTGATTAAATTTTAATATAAATAATGTTTCTGTAAGCAACAGTTATTTATGCATTTGAGTTCATAGTCATTACACAAAATAACATAATAGTGTTTGGAACAGCAATGATAATACGCACATGTTCTCATGAACGCCTTTGATGGCTTTAGCGGCGTATCCCATGTTCTTTAGGACTTCTGTGTTTGTGGTGGCATTCTCAAGGGACTCTCGCTGGAACTCAATAGTTGACAGGGTACCATCGATTTGGGTCAGTTGCTGCTCAAAACGTTTCTTCCTCTTAAGAGCTTGAAGTGCAGCTAAGGATAAAAAAATGTTACTGTTTATTATAATTTCAATAATGTATTAATAAAACAATTCAAATATTCTAAGCAAACAATGTATTATTGTTAATCCTATTAAACACTTGCAAGTTACGTGGTTTTTTTAATAGTGCCTATGTTTAGGGAATATATAAACTCTTTGGAACAAAATGAACAAATGACAACATAAAACAAAGTTGCCATTGTGTGTTAACAAGATAACAACAAAATATATGGAAAGAAAGAATATTATACATGTCAAAGAACTTGCTATCGTACATTATGAACACTTAAAAAGTAAACGAAGAACCACATATAAGACAACAGAAGTCCAAATAAAAAGCTAATAGAAGATCATGCATCTGGGAGTAAACGACATGCTCATGTAAATGCACAAAGAGACAACTGTAAATGAGGAGTGTCCAGATGAACTGCATGTTTCAGGTGCAACAGGGCGTCACTCTGCATAAACAAAAGTCATGTTTCACTGACATGTTTCAGTTGGGTGTTGTTATACTTTCAAGATGTAAATGATGATGCTTTCAAATGCATATTATGTAACAAAGATTTAGTCTTTAATAGTGAATAGTTGTAGTAAGGGTAAAATCACATTTTTTTACTATTCCTTTATCCAACAACTTCTTTAGTCTACCGTTTCGATATGTAAAATATGTAATGATATCCCTCATAAAAACATGAACTACATAAATGTAGGATAGAGGTAAAGTTGGTTTTATATTTGGATATTCAGACATTCTCCTTAATATTATAATTTCAGAAAAGTATTCTTTGCAAATTCTAAATAGGGAAATCATATTAGCAGCCAATGACTATCAAAGTACAACATTG
This sequence comes from Danio kyathit, assembly GCA_903798195.1. Lineage (NCBI taxonomy): Eukaryota > Metazoa > Chordata > Actinopteri > Cypriniformes > Danionidae > Danio > Danio kyathit. The sequence goes on from LR812542.1 coordinate 13,689,271, forward strand.
TTTACAGTCAATTAGATAGTGTTAATGTTGTTTTGAAGTCATACTTGCATGCTAATTCCGATCGAATATTCAAAGTAACATGGTAAACAATACAGAGACTTCTAAATGAACGAATGTGCGAATATAAAACCAACTTTACCTCTATAAATGTAGGAGTTATTTTAGACATATGTACACAACTAATTATGTTATTTCCTCTAAAACAAACTTTATAACAACTTTTTAAAAGTTTTGCAAGGGCTACATACATAAGGTGCCAGTGGAAAAACAGGATTTAGATTGTCTAATTTTATAAATATACCTATATAAACAATACAAAAACACGATTAAAAGAAAGCTTCTCTTTATCAGGATGTTTAAAGTATTAAAAGAAATGTTCTTCTCTTTATCAGGCCGTTTAAAGTGGATTAACTTCAAATGCAAAAAGAAGAAAAAGATGGCATTGGCCTACCTCTTTTGTTTTTGGTGCCATTCTTCTTGGCGATCACGATTTCCTGCGCGATTCTGCTCTCCAGGTATTCCTGTTTTTTAGTTAACATCGCCTCCGTCTCTCTCAGTCTGTTGATGGCCTCCTGCGGCGATGGACCGGACCGAGACCGGTGCTTAGATTTAGAACTTGATCCAGAGCTAGAACTGGACCTGGAGCTGGATGAGCTTGAAGAGCTCACCTTAAACATTTTTGAAATTTTACTCATTTTAAAGATAGGCTTGAACTTATAAATCAGGAACCGACTTGCTTAAAATATACAGCTAGGATCCCAAAACGTGGCAATTCTTGACAGTTTGCTTTTCAGATTCGACTCAATTCAAAACAACATAAACCAACCTCTTCCTGAAATTCAACACCTGTGCGCACTGCTCACGTAAATTGCACCACATCAATGTCGCTGAAGAAACGCCTATTCAGAATGGAGCCGACGTCACACAATGGGCGGGGTAATAGTGCCGAAAGCTTCCTCTCATTGGTCAGATACGATAGGTATAATACCTTTACGCTGCATTCACCTGGATTACCCATTTACAGTCAAAATTATCCAGTAAATTCACATATTTTAAAATATTTGGACATTGATATCTCATGTTCTTTTTGCAAACAAGCAGAGGAGACATTAATACATCTGTTTTTTAACGTCCAATTTGCAAGCAATTTTGGTCACACCTAGGTTCTCATATAGTTAATTAATAAATATTCTCATAATATTTCATTTTTAATTACAACAATAATAGCAACCTGGAAAAGACTACAGTTTCGCTTGTTATTTAATATGGTAAATATTCACAAACAAAAACCCATCCTATCCTCTTTTTTGGAATTGAATTAAACTCAGTCTTAAATCTGACAAAGAATAATATTTAAAAAACTAAGATTGTTAAATATAAAACAGAGATATTCAAAGAATCATGCTTTCCTTACATGTTTTTGTTTGAATATCATAGTAACGTCATTTTCTTTTACTATTTTATAAAAATGTATTTTATTGTTATTATTGTGTGTATTTATTTATTTTAATTATTTCTTCTCTTGTAATATTTTAATTGTATGAATATGTATGACTCTGTGGATGAGAGTTTATTTATTTATTTATTGAAAGTAATCACTTATTGTTTTATTAAGAGATGTAGGTTTATTTCTTGTAGAATACACAGCGGATTCCGCTGATCTAATGCTGTAATTCCTTCATTTTACGTTTTTTTTTCCTGGCAACTGGGGAATTTAGCTTTAGAAATTTAACGTAAAATAACAGACGTTAAATTACACAAATTTCCTTAAATTAAAATTTTTGGTAAATATCTGTAATTTAATGTCTGTTATTTTATGTCATTTTTTCCTGTAGCTGGGGTGCTGAGAAAAACCCCCCAACATACAATAACACATTAAATAACAGAAATTTACATAAAATGTAAAAAATTTTTTTTTACAGTGAATAAGATCTCTGCTGTTATTGGTTTGTTATTTTCAAGTTCCTGTCAAGTTCCTCTAATTTTGAATGCAAATTTAACAGCATGTTACTTATTTTGTAGGACATCTTAGAAAAACCTCCCTGTATATGATGCATTCACATTTTCAATACTAATTCTGCCTACAGAATCAGATGTAACTTCCCCTAGTTTAAATGGTAAATATGTGGATAAGAACTGTCACACCTTTCTTCTTAGCAAAAAAGAAATAAATTAACAAACTTATCTACCCAGTCCCGGAAGTGAACCTTTAAAGTGAAAGTGATGGATCCAAAGAGTTCATCTATCTTCTAATGGTGCAATATTTTTTCTTCTTCTTCTTTTTCATTTATAATTATCTTTTTTATCATATAATTAATCTAAGCTGTCCTTATGGTTTTATGATAATCTTTATTACAAATGCTCAATTGCAAAAAACATGGGTTGTTGCAGTGAAATCAAGAAATCGTGATATGTTAATTCTTGTATTCAATCAACAAATATACAAAGAGAATATTTTCAGCATTTTCCTGACCATCTTAACTGTGTTTGATAAATATACTTTTTATTTTGATGATTGCAATACAAGGTACAACTGAGCCTGGTTTCTCTCGAGGTATTTTTCTTCACTTCCGTCAATTGGTGAAGTTTGTTTCTCGCCACTGTCGGCACTGGCTTGCTTGGTTTGGAACTTGTGCGCATCGATGGATTTGCTCTTCAGTGTTTGGACTTTCAGCAGTGAAAATTAAACTCAGAAAACTGGACTGACTGGACTGGACTTACTACAACTTCTATGTTAAGCTGTTTTGACACAATCTACATTGTAAAAGAGCTATAGAAATAAACAAAGAAAGTCACATACACTGTAAAAAAAATATGTTGCTTACTTACATTTTTAAGTTGAATCCATTTAGCTTTACAAGTCATTTTAACTTGTATCAACTTGAAACATTGTTAAAATAAGTTAAAATAAGTTAAAATAAGTTAAAATAAGTTAAAGTTAAAATAAAATTTTTTAAAAATTTAAAAAAGCTGAAATTCATTTTCTTTTCGGCTTAGTCCCTTTATTAATCTGGGGTCGCCACAGCGGAATGAACCGCCAACTTATCCAGCACATGTTCCAGCTGCAACCCATCACTGGGAAATGCTCGTACACTCTCATTCACACACATACAATACGGACAATTTAAGCTTACCCAATTCACCTGAACCACATCTCTTTGGACTGTGGGGGAAACCGGAGCACCCAGAGGAAACCCACGCGACCGCGGGGAGAACATGCAAACTCCACACAGAAAAGCCAACTGACCCAGTTGAGGTTCGAACCAGCTGAAACCTGATTAAATTTCTAAACTACGTTAAAATAGCATAAAAACATATGCTGTCATAGCTTTTTTTATTATGTCATTTTTTACAGTGTATCCAAATACAAACGTTTGGAAACAGTCCGCAATAGGTAAACTGGCTATATGAGAACTTCATAATTGGGATAAAAAGAACACCTTAGTCTTAGAAAGCAAAGCTGGGTCAAAGTTCATCATTATGTGCCAAAGTTCAGAGAATTGTCATAAAAATCAAAAATCACATCCAAACCCTTATTCTCGGTGCAAAATAAGCAACCTAGCTCTTTCACCAGCAGCCAATTAAAACATTAAGGGAATTCATAGAAATCTCAGTCTGTTAGCACAGCAGGAAACCTCATCCTGTGGTCATCAATAAAGCCAAATAACAAAAACTAAGCCAAAAAAGAGAAACACTGCCTCTGAACGCATGACTTCAAAAGAATGTTAAAGAGAATTTTAAAAAGGTAAAAAAAAATCCAGTCCACAATAAATTTTTATATTACAAATATGTAATAAGCCGAAAGGCAAAGCTTTCGATTTACCGGTCAATCTACGTTCCTACTCTCACCTATGGTCATGAGCTATAGGTCATGACCGAAAGGACAAGATCTCGGATACAAGCGGCTGAAATGAGTTTTCTTCGAAGGGTGGCAGGGCGCACTCTTATAGATAGGGTGAGGAGCTCTGTCACTCGAGAGGAGCTCGGAGTAGAGCCGCTGCTCCTCCACATCGAGAGAAGTCAGTTGAGGTGGCTCGGGCATCTGTTTCGGATGCCTCCTGGACGCCTTCCTAGGGAGGTGTTCCAGGCATGTCCCACCGGGAGGCGGCCTCGGGGAAGACCCAGGACACGCTGGAGGGACTATGTCTCTCGGCTGGCCTGGGAACGCCTCGGGATCCCCCCGGAGGAGCTGGAGGAAGTGTCTGGGGAGAGAGAAGTCTGGGGTTCTCTCCTAAGACTGCTACCCCCGCGACCCGGCCCCGGAAAAGCGGCAGAAAATGAATGAATGAATGAATTACAAATATGTCATTTTGTGTATTTTTTTCACCAAATTAGTGACATCATTTATGAATTTGCCAATTAAAGAGATAAATCCTGTAATTTTCTAAGCAATTTAGTAGTTTTGATCAGGAATGAGGTTGATTAACAGATTTATTTAAAAAAATGAAAAAAAAAATGTTTCGTCACCTTGGAATTATAAGGTTGTATCTGCGTTCTGAATAATTTTGAGATATTTGGCTTTAAAGTTTTCGCATTCCATATAGCAAACAGTAACGTTTGTTTTTTAAATAAAAAGTCTTAAAATGTAAACAACTCATAAAATACATCCCATAATGTAAATAAGTTGTCATTTAATAAGAATATGTCAATAACTCAGGTTTGACAAAAATGTCAGATAGAACCTTATAAATCTAAGGTGACGATTTATATGATGCATTTTTACAGCAGTTTAATTTAGTGGATGTTTTCATCCCTAACATAACAAAAGGGTAGTAAATTTGCCCAGAGTGTATCATTGAGTTTTTTTTATTGTTATTTCAAAGAATTTTCTCAAAATATGTGTCAAAATAAGAATCGTCACCAAAAATCATTCTGCTAACTGAAAAACAGAAAAAGTATATGGCCAAATTAAGACACAAAATCACATAAAAACATTCCCAAGTACATAAGGGTTAAGCAACACTTGGGAAAATGTCACCGGAGGGCTAATAATTTTGACTTCAACTGTATGCTCATTTATACTGTGCACTGCATAAATAAAAATTTGATTATTACATTTACAGGGGAGCTGAGAGAGAGAGAGAGAGAGAGAGAGAGAGAGAGAGAGAGAGAGAGAGAGAGAGAGAGAGAGAGAGAGAGTGAGAGAGAGAGAGAGAGAGAGAAATAACATTGCTCCTTTCAGCTTGACAACATCATGTGACCCCTCAACTCCAGTCATCTATTAATGCACAGATAAGTCTTTCTGCTGTGTGCTGATGCAGATGATTTTGACAGTAAGAGTTCCCTACGCACTAAATGGGAGTTTACAGCTTGCTGTTTTCTTCCAGTTAAGACATACTCAGTATCTGAGCTCAGCATCTGATATTCTATAGGTGAAGTAAGGAATACTACTGAAGTACGGAACCATTGCTGTGTGTGGAACTAGTTTCTTATGCATCTCATTTGTGACTTTTATTAATAGAAAAATGTCCATACTGAATTGCTACCTTACTGTATTTCTTAGCAATGAGTGTTGTATTTGCCAGTGCTGGCAAATTAATTACCATGATATAAATGAAATGATTTGTGGTGCATTTACGAGTTTGATTGAACTCCTGACAGATGATTCTAATGAACGCTTGCCAGAGCAAATTAACTATGAAGAGTTTAAAAAGGCAATTCATGGTAATATACTGTAATTGCATTTTCACCTTAAGTTCAGTAATTTCACTGTAATGGTAGTGATAAGGTTATTAATCATTTACTTTAAAAGCATGCCCTTAAACGGGCATGGAGGCACAGTCGGTAGTGCTGTCGCCTCACAGCAAGAAGGTCGCCGGTTCGAGCCCCGGCTGGGTCAGTTAGCGTTTCTGTCTGGAGATTACATGTTTCCTCAAGGTGCTCCAGTTTCCCCAACAAGTCCAAACCCATGCGTTACAGGTGAATTGGGTAAGCTAAATTGTCCATAGTGTATGTGTGTATGTCCTGGTCCTCTAGGTTGAAGTAGATGAGTAAAAAGTAGATGTTATGAAACACCAACATGGTGCAGCTAAATATCAACTTGGATATAAAACGGCTCTGGCAGTAAGTAAGTATTTAAAGTTTTTCACATTTTAAAGAACAAACCCCAAACCCTTCCCCATGCCGGCAAAAAATAATAAATAAACAAATTTAAAATATAATTATATTAGATTAGATTCAACTTTATTGTCATTACACATGTACAAGTACAGGGCAACGAAATGCAGTTTAGGTCTAACCAGGAGTGCAATAGCAGCAAGTGCAGGATACAGGTATAAGTTATAAAGTGCAGTTATAGAAAAACAATGGTGATATTTACAAATGGATGTACTATGAACATTATATACAGGTTGTATTAGCTATGAACAGAGATTTACAATAGATGGATATATGTACAGGTTGCTATTAATAATCAGAAGTGTGCAGATGAATAAACATAATTACAAGTGTATATGTACAGTGGGTGTGTACATAATTACAAATGTACATGTGCAGTGGGTATGTACAGTTCAAATAAATGAATCAGTGCAATGTAGTGCAATGAATATGTGCAATTTTAAAATGTGCAAATGTTAAATAGTGCAGTGATTATGAGGAGGGTGGGGGGGGGGGTATTAGGGGGGCAAAAGAGTCAGCGGGGGGAAGAGTTCAAAAGGGAGACAGCTCTGGGGAAAAAGCTGTTCCTTAGTCTGCTGGTTTTTGTCCGGGGGAGCCTGAAGCGCCTGCCGGGAGGCAGGAGAGAAAACAGTCTGTGAGGAGGGTGAGAGGAATCTTTAAGAATACTGCGTGCTCGGCGCAGACAGTGTTTGTTCTGGATGTCCTCTATGGTTGGCAGTGTGGTCCCTGTGATGCGTTGGGCAGTTTTAACCACCCGCTGCAGTGCCTTACGCTCAGCAACAGAGCAGCTTCCATACCAGACTGTGACGCAGTTGGTCAGGATGCTTTCTATTGTGCAGCGGTAGAAGTTCACCAAGACGGCTGATGACAGCTGGTTCTTCTTAAGTTGCGTTAAGAAAAATAGGTGCTGGTGAGCCTTCTTGACCAGGCTGGAGGTGTTGGTGGTCCAGGAAAGGTCTTTTGAGATGTAGGTCCCCAGGAACCTAAAGGATGAGACAGGCTCAACGGCCATCCCATTCATGTGGATGGGATCATGTGAGCCTGTTCGTCCCTTCCTGAAGTCCACAATGAGCTCCTTGGTCTTGTCGGTTTTAAGGAGCAGATTATTGTCGGTGCACCAAGTGGCCAGATGCTGTATCTTCTCCCTGTAGGCAGTCTCATCATTGTTGCTGATTAGACCAATCACTGTGGTGTCATCTGCAAATTTGATGATGGTGTTGGATCTGTTCACAGGCCTACAGTCGATGGTAAAAAGGGAGTAGAGGAATGGGCTCAGCATGCAGCCCTGTGGTACACCAGTACAGTATACATACTGTATATGCAAATGTACACCCAAAACTGTACAGATACTTAATCTTAAACCTTCATGAATAATTTATACCTGCACATATTTACAAGAGTCCACTCAAACATCTGTGGTGATGTCATTGGCCCATCAACATTTCCTGCTTGTTATCAAACTATTTCATAACTGGAACAAGAGGCAATTCAATCATAACTTAATGTTAAAACAGCTATCATAACATTATTTATCAATTAGTGTCTCTTTTTGGATTATCAAAATCTATGGAAATTAAAAAATGTAAAACAGCAAATACGTTGGGACCATTGTTTTGTTTACATCCCTCAAAATGGTCTATATACATTACATATACAGCATATACACATACATATACATCATTAATGGAAATAACAAAAAGAAAGAAAGGGGGGAAAGGTTTTGGATATATGAATACCTATACACACCCAATTATGAAAATTTGTATTTTGTACACAGTGCTATGCTTCAGGCAGCACCGTGGCGCAGTGGGTAGCACGATCGCCTCACAGCAAGATGGTCACTGGTTTGAGCCCCGGCTGGGTCAATTGGCGTGTGGAGTTTGCATGTTCTCCCCGTGTACGTGGGTTTCCTTCAGACGCTCCGGTTTCCCCCACAGTCCAAAAACATGCAGTATATGTGAATTCACTAAGCTAAATTGGCCGTAGTGTATGTAAATGTAAGAGTGTATGAGTGTTTCCCGATGTTGGGTTGCGGCTGGAAGGGCATTCGTTGCGTAAAACATATGCTGGATAAGTTGGGGGTTCATTCCGTTGTGGTGACCCCTGATTAATAAAGGACTAAGTCGAAAAGAAAATGAATGAATGAATGAATGCTATGCTTCATGAAATCTTTCACACCACTCAGTTATCATTGGTCTATATCCAGACATTCAAAAAAGGGCTTCCAAATATTTAACATTTTTTGGTTTACCTGCAATCTCATACCTTATGTTTTCCATGTATAATACATTACAGAACTCTGTAACCATGTCTCAAATTTAGGTATAAACTCTTTGTTCCACATCAACAATATTAACTTTTTTGCTATAGTCATCCCATATTGAAGTGTAATCCAAACTACAGTTTTCAAAGTAAGGAGCCCAACCTAATATTGGAATAAGAAGGTCAGGAGGAAAATCAGTCCTCCTAAGTACTTTAGAGTAAAAAAAGAACACCTCAGTCCAACATTTTGACATTTTTGGGCAGAACCAAAATACACAGAAATTCTTTTTCAAGCAGTATTTCTTAAAATTAAAAAAGTATCTTTCATATCAGTTTAATATTATTTGTTTTATTTTTCAAGTAGTATATTTTAAGTTCTAAACATAGTTAAATAAAAATGTTTTTTTTAAGAGCTCAACTAAGAAATATTTATTTTGACCAATGTATAATTTTAAGGTTACTCACACCAGTGCAAAACTATATCTTCTTCTCAAATAGAGAATTTAAATGAACTGACTTTTTTCAACAAGACAAATTTGTACCAGGTTATAAAAAATTGCTCTCATGCAATTTAGTGTGAGAATAGTGCAGTCTACTGTATGGACTAAAAGTGGAATTTCTAAACATATCGTCACCTTAGAATTATAAGGTTTTATCTGACATTTTTGTCAAAATTGAGTTATTGACATATTCTTATTAAATGACAACTTATTTACATTATGGGATGTTTTTTAATAAGTTGTTTACATTTTAAGACTTTTTAAAAAAAAAAATAACAAATGTCACACACGTACTGTTTGCTATGGAATGCAAAAACTTTGAAGCTCAATATCTCAAAATCATTCAGAACGCAACTTATAATTCTAAGGTGACAATATAGAGCCTTATTGAAAAAAGAGGGGGAAAAAAGAAGTTTACTCATGGCACACAGCATTTTTGTCGAATTTCTGAAGCTGCATAATCAATTTCCACCCTGTATTTCCCTTGTAGTGAATTAAATTATTAAGATGCAATTTAGCAGTCAGCTAAAGTGTCTTTCAAGGGTTTAGAGACAAACCCTTTCCTCCTTCCTCACTTGCAATGCATTATGTGAATTAATAATTAATTATTTTAATCAATACTTAGATTTACTGTACTGTAGGCTACATGATTACTGTACATTTACTCGTTATTCACAGAAAATCTTGACATGTGCTTTTGGCAAGTTGGTGAAATGTGTATTCATAATTGTATCATTCATTCATTTTCTTGTCCCTTGCGGGGTCGCCACAGCGGAATGAACCGCCAACTTATCCAGCACGATTTTACGCAGCGGATGCCCTTCCAGCCGCAACCCATCTCTGGGAACTTCCACACACACTCATACACTATGGACAATTTAGCTTACCCAATTCACCTGTACTGCATGTCTTTGGAATGTGGGGGAAACCGGAGCACCCGGAGGAAACCCACGCGAACCCAGGGAGAACATGCAAACTCCACACAGAAACGCCAACTGACCCAGCCCAGCCGAGGTTCGAACCTGCGACTCAGCGACGTTCTTGCTGTGAGGCAACAGCACTACCTACTGCGCCACTGGGTTGCCCATAATTGTATCTGATAGTGTATAATTAAAATGTTTTCTTGGGTCAGAAAACCAGTAGACCAATCATGAATTGAGTAATCTACTCACAATAGAAAAAGCTTTTTATTTACTTTACCATGCATTCACCATTTAAAGATGATATACACAGCTAGTGTTTTTCAGCAAATTATGAACTTCCGGTGAAAGCTTTATGTGACTATTATCAATTTCATAAAGTTCCTTTTACAGCATCAATGTTGTAATGTAATTCAAATATATTTCAGTTAAATAGTCTTAAGCATCCATTTTGCCAGGCGCTGTCATTAGCAGCAGCAGGCTAGCATAGAAATTCCATTGAAAATACTGGGGTAAAAATTAATTTCCATATTTTAAAGACATGGCGTGGAAAAATGTAATTTAATGCCGTGCTTCTTGTTTGGTCCGATACCCACTTTATATCATATCTCAGAAAGTCAGTGAAAATCGCTGTTTATTATAGAAATCAGATCTTAAACGTGGCGATTTTCACTGAAATTAAAAGTCAAAGTGCAAATATATCCCATTGGGGGTCATTTTCCATTGCTTTGTCACAACAAATAAATAAATTAATTAATTAATAAAAAAAATACTTGACTAGTGACTGTAGTACTTTGGCGAGACTGGTGATCAGAATGCATTATTGAGCAAATTATATTGATTATATTAATTTGAACAATAAGTTTCATTTGTATGAATATATACACCCTTAACGCTATAAAGTTTCCACAATACAATAAATCACATTATTCTAAAGAAAAATATGTTATTATAAATATGTTGTGCGACTTTTATTTTGAACTTATGACGTCATCGAAACATGGCTGAACTAGACATTGGAAAGCATTGCGAAATAAAATCTTGCAAACAAAAAGGTATGTTCTTTGTTATTTATTGTTATTTAACTGCTAAAAAAATTAAGTGAAATAAATTAAAGCTTTTTCCACGGTCTAAACCTATTTAATGATCCTGTCTATTTATCAAAACAGACACTGACTGTACTGATGTTTTGTAAAGTGAATCCGCAGGAATCAACAGCATCTGTCCAGTACTTATAAAATATACACAACTAATTGTAACATATTTTTATGTTTCATTGAAGATTTTTTACCATTCGTGTGTAGCAGCTGTTCTGGAGTGTTTTGGTAAGTTTTTATTCTGTTGATTTAAAGACACTCATCATGACAATATGAAAGCTAGCTAATTAGTATGATCAAATTTGATTCTACGTTTATTTCTGGATACCATTAATGTCTACTTTTATATACATTATATCCCCTCTACTGTTTAAAGTGTGGAACACAGAAGCTGGGATTCCCATTCTTGTCCAGAGGTGAGTAAAACAGACTGTTGACATGTTTTCCAAAGAAAATAAAAGTAAAATCCACATTATTAATGCAGTGTACATTGTTAAAACGATGAACAGTAAAAACACTTTTTTTCAGGTGCCTGTCAAAAGAGATGTTTCTGTGTCAGGGGCAAGCACGTTATATCCATGCAGCTTTGAGGACTGCAAAGGGAAAGAACTGCTGCCTGTCATCTGTCCACACTGTGAAAAACACTTCTGCTTGACGTACAAAAAAATTCTTTCAAAATATTTTTAATATCCCTTTGTTTCATACTTTAAAATGGCTTACATTAGGGCTGCACAATATATCGTTTTAGCATCGATATCGCAGTGTGATCATTCGCAATAGTCACATCGCAGGTTATATGTAATATTGAGTTTGTATTATAATTTATCATTTGCGTGTGTTTTTGATGCATGTGATTCTATAATGATTTTAAAAGCATTCAGCTATAAGAAATTGTACCATTTGTGTCCTTAACTAGGATTAATTTTAATTAATTATTTTGATTTCCATCATTTAGTTACTGTACTTGAATACTGTTTGACTCGGGACATGATAAAACACTTTATTTCAATTGTATCTTTTTCTTAATTGTATTTATAAATTGTTATACATGAAAATACGCACAACACATGCAAATACAGAAATGCACTGCAAATAGCTCAGACAACAACTATAATGTGTCTGGGGACCCCAAAAGATTGTTTATTAGATTTTATGGTGAACTTGTAATCATATCGCAATATATATCGTAAAATAAAAAAAAATATTGCAATGTTAAATTTCGCAGCCCTAGTTTGTGCAGCCCTAGTATACGTGATTAAAAAGTGTGTCTTATTCTCATACGCAGTTCTCTTCTACTTGTTCCTCTGGTTTCAGGCATCGGCATCAGGATGACCATAAGTGTGAGAAGTTGGAACAACCAAAGGCTAGGATGGCTGCAACACAAGAGCTGGTGCAGAAAATAGTGGGTCAGTTTTAAATATTTATTTATTTATTTGACATTGAGGGTTTCATAGCAACACATTGGAGATGCTTGTTTTTAACCTGATTTTTAAAATGTACATGTACACTCACTGGCCACTTTATTAGGTACACCTGTCCAACTGCTCGTTAACGCAAATTTCTATTCAGCCAATCACATGGCAGTCATTCAATGCATTTAGGCATGTAGACATGGTCAAGATGATCGGCTGCAGTTCAAACCGAGCATCAGAATGGGGAAGAAAGAGGATTTAAGTGACTTTGAACCTGGCATGGTTGTTGGTGCCGGACGGGCTGGTCTGAGTATTTCATTTTCACGCACAACCATTTTTAGGGTTTACAGAGAATGGTCCAAAAAAGAGAAAATATCCAGTGAGTGGCTGTTCAGTGGGCGCAAATGCCTTGTTGATGTCAGAGGAGAATGGCCAGACTGGTTCGAGCTGATAGAAACGCAACAGTAACTCAAATAACCACTTGTTACAACCGAGGTATGCAGAAGAGCATCTTTGAGTGCACAACGCATCGAACCTTGAGGCGGATGGGCTACAGCAGCAGAAGCCCACACCGGGTGCCACTCCTATCAGCTAAGAACAGAAAACTGAGGCTACAGTTCACTCAGTCTTACCAAAATTGGACAATAAAAGATTGGAAAAACTTGCTTGGTCTGATGAGTCTCGATTTCTGTTGCGCCATTCAGATGGTAGGGTCAGAATTTGGCGTCAACAACATGAAAGCATGGATCCATCCTGCCTTGTATCAACAGTTCAGGGTGGTGGTGGTGGTGTAATGATGTGAGGGATATTTTCTTGGCACACTTTGGGCCCATTAGTACCAACTGAGCATCGTGTCAACGCCACAGCCTACCTGAGTATTGTTGCTGACCATGTCAATACATTTATGACCACAGTGTACCAATCTTCTGATGGCTACTTCCAGCAGGATAACGTGCCACGTGATAAAGTGCGAATCATCTCAGACTGGTTTCTTGAACATGACATGAGTTCATTGTACTCAAATGGCCTGCACAGTCACCAGACTTCAATCCAGTAGAGCACCTTTGGCATGTGGTGGAACGGGAGATTCACATCATGGATGTACAGCTGACAAATCTGCTGCAACTGCGTGATACTATCATGTCAATATTGACCAAAGTATCAGGAATTTTCCAGTATCTTGTTGAATCTATGCCACGAAGGATTAAGGCAGTTCTAAACGCAAAAGAGGGTCCAACCCGGTACTAGTATGGTGTACCTAATAAAGTGGCCGGTGAGTGTATATTGTTTTTGGATTTATTTGGTCTTAACTCTTTTTTTTGTCCACACGAGGGCAGTAGAGTGTCATCCTAAAAAGCCTGTGATGACAACAAATTCTTAGAAATGCAAACAGTAATCTTTACAATACTTCCAACAGAGTCAAAGAAGAATGCACCACCAAGTAAAGGTAGAAAAGGAGCAAAAAACGCTGCAACTGCTGCAAAAGTTGCCCTAATGAAGCTTAAAATGCATGCTTCTGGAGATAAAGGCCTGCCACAGGTATCAAAGCTATATTTTATTATATTGTGCCTTTCTAACCATACATTTATGAGCAAATATCATATCAGAGGTTTTTCATCTGTAGGCAGAACGGACGTATTTTCAAGTGTTTCTGCCCAAAGATGCTAAAGACTCTAGATTGCCCATGTTCTTCTGTTCGAAATGGAGTGTCGGGAAAATAGTGGACTTTGCTGCATCTCAGGCCAGTTTGAAGAACAACAACAATGTGCTCACTGCTAAGGTCAGCCAAACAGCAATACTTTTACTAACGATAACTTTCTGTAGAATTATGTGATGTTATTTCTTTTATACATATCATTTTGACATGTTCTACACAGAAACTCCGTCTGTGCCACCCTGAGACAGGTGAAGCCTTCAAGATGGATGCTAGCCTCCAATCACTGCTCTCCCACACAGAGTGTCCCCTGCACAATGGAGGCAATGTCATTCTGGAATATCTGGATAACGATAGTTCTGGGCTGGATGATGTTACAAACTATATACCATTGAACTGATAGAAAACCCCACAACCATTCTGGAGAAAGATTTATAGTGGACTAAACAAATTGTGTCTTGCGGTTTATGTGCATTGTAAATATATTGCACAGATGATCTAGTTATTATTTTTAATAAATGGGCTAGTGATACAATGTGGTCATCTTTATTTATTTGTTCATAAATGCATGAAAAAGGTAGTTCACTCTTTAATGAACTACGTGAATTACATGACAGGATTACACATCATAACTAAAACAGAAAGTCTCATTAAAATAATTCATTACTGATCTCTGTTATATTAAAATCTCTAACAATAACTCATATATACATCTATAATATATATATATTGTATATGTGTGTATATATATATATATATATATATATATATATATATATATATATATATATATATATATAGTTGAAGTCAGAACTATTAGCCCCATTTGATTTTTTTTTTCTTTTTTTAAATATTTCCCAAATGATGTTAATCAGAGCAAGGACATTTTCACAGTATGTCTGATAATATTTTTTCTTCTGGAGAAAGTCTTATTTGTTTTATTTCGGCTAGAATAAAAGATGTGTTAAATTTTTTAAAAGCCATTTTAAGGTCAAAATTACTCGCCCCTAGTTAAGCCTTTAAATGTCACTTTAAGCTGTATAGAAGTGTCTTGAAATATATCTAGTAAAATATAATTTACTGTCATCATGGCAAAGATAAAAGAAATCAGTTATTAGAAATGAGTTATTAAAACTATTATGTTTAGAAATGTGTTGAAAAAAATCTCTCCATTAAACAGAAATTGGAGAAAAAAAATAAACGGGATAATAATTCAGAGGGGCTAATAATTCTGACTTCAACTGTGTGTGTGTATGTATATATATATATATATATATATATATATATATATATATATATATATATATATCCACCCTTTTGTGTGGAGTTTGCATGTTCTCCCCGTGTTGGTGTGGGTTTTCTCTGGGTGCTCCGGTTTCCCCCACAGTACAAAGACGCGCTATAGGTAAATTAAATAAGACAATTGGCTGTTGTGTATGAGTGTGTTTGTGAATGAGTGTGTATGGGTATTTCTCAGTACTGGGTTGTGGCTGGAAGGGCATCTGCTGCATAAAACATGCTGGAATAGTTGCCGGTTTATTCCGCTGTGGCGACCTCTGAAACAGAGACTAAGCTGAAGGAAAATGAACGAATTTTAAAATAAATAAATCCTTCTGTGAAAATATAATCATCAGCCCTAAAAAGATTTTTGTAATTTGCATCAGTTTTATTTGTACATTATATTTGTAATTACATTTGTCACTTATTATCTCATATATTTTTGTGTCAGTATATTAATGGTACTTTTGAGCAGCAGTATTCATTCATTCATTCATTTTCTCTTGGTCCTTAGTCCCTGATTTCTCAGGGGTCACCACAGTGGAATGAACCGCTACTCAGTTACTCTGGTGTATGTTTTAAGCATCAGATAACCCTTCCAGCCGCAACCCATATCTGTGCTGGGAAACACCCATACATTCTCTCATTCACACAAACACTCACTATGGCCAATTTAGATCACCTAATTCACCTATAGAGCATGTCTTTGGGCTGTGGGGGAAAGCGGAGCACCCAAAGGAAACCCACACGAACACGGGGAGAACATGCAAACTCCACAGCGAAATGCCAACTGGCTCAGCTGGGGTTCAAACCAGCAACTTTTTGCTGTTAGGTGACAGTGCCAACTACTTTTTTTTTGTGACCATAATCGCGTACTATTTTCTTATGATATGAAACATCTAAATGTGTAAGCTCTTTTTTATATAATAGTCGTCGTAGCAAATGAAAGTAGGATGACCCACTTTTCATACAATGGCTGAAACTTGAGACTCCAAAAAAGTGTCACGAGCCTCTACCTCCACCATCAGGACCTCAGTTTCAGACTTTTAGAATTTATTTTCAAACTTGAGCACGATATTGGCGTGAGCTCTTTTATAATGATTTTAGTGGCATTTATAGTGCAGAAATCTGACAGCAGTCAGCTGCACACAATTTTAAGATGATTTTTTTATTTATTTATAAATGTCATATCTAGAAGAGAGTCTTACACACCAGTTTTTGTGCACGTTTATTTTCTCTGAATCACACTTTTTAGAATCACACTTTTCACACACAATTTGACAAATGATCTGAACAAATTTAGAATGGATTCCGAGCAACATTTTATGACTGAGGCCCCAGGATACTGAACATCTCAGGACTGTTGCTTTCTATAGAGGATAAGAGAGTTCTTAGATTTCATCCAAAGTATCTTACTTTGTGTTCTGTGGGGGTCATTTAAGTCTATAAAGAATCTTATTAATAATTCTTAAAATTTACATTTCAATATGCAATTTGACCTTTTATGGCAAAGTAAGGTTAATGGTAATATTGTAAATGGTAATTTAATAAACAAATGTTTGAGTGTTTGGTGGTGCAGTGGGTAGCGCTGTCGCCTCACAGCAAGAAGGTCACTGGGTCAGTTGGCATTTCTGTGTGGAGTTTGCATGTTCTCCCTGTGTCCCCCAAAACAGTGCAAAGACATGTGCTATAGGTGAATTCGGTAAGCTAAATTGTCTATAGTGCATGTGTGTGAATGAGAGTATATATGGGTGTTTTCCAGTGATGGGTTGCAGCTGGAAAGGTATCCACTGCATAAATGTTTTAGTAGCTGAGCAGCAAATTAGGTAGAACATGCAAGACCTTACTACAAGACTTTATTTTAGAAAAGAAGTTTGCCATGAATGCATTGCTGTCATGTAGAAATGATGGGCTGTACTTACGTATCTTTCTCTCACCCGTCAAAGCCATTAAGCAGAATTTGACACAATGTGTCACCTAATTGCCTCAAATGACTGACGACAGCTTAAGATAGATGTATTACTTTGCCACTTTTTTGTGAAGAGGTCTATTTTAAATACAGAATATTTATATATATTGGACAATGAAACTGAAACACTGGTCAATTTAGTGTTGAAGGTTTCATGGTTTATTTGACCAGCCTGTTTTTGATTGAGCCTTCCACCATTAAGAGCAGAATGTGAAGGTTTCATTAGCAGAGTAACAGCACAGTTTTGTGAAAAGTGAAAACTTTGGACTGTAGACAATGCGTTGTTTGAGATGTATTGGGAGTTATGGTGTGGAGGAGCCCCAAACAAGCTTACCACCCAGAGTGTTGGATGCCCAGAGTAAAGCATATTGGGTTGCAATATCATAGTATTTCCTAGACCTGATATTTGAGCTAGATGGACACATCACTGCCAAGGACTACCAAACCATTCTGAAGGACCATTTGCACCCAATAGTTCAAACATTGTTTCCTGAAGGTAGTGCTGTGTATCAGAATGATAATGCACCAACACCCTAGCAAGACTAATGACAGATGTTTGATAAACATGAAAATGAAGTTGAACAATACATGTTTCACATTGTCCACAGCTCAAGATTTTCACTGCTGGCACCATTGAAGAGCGATGTTTGGCATTGGCACAAGTGACCAAAGGTTTGGCCTTTAGCAGCCCGGCCATGTAATTGACCTGTGGAGCTCCTGATGAACAGTTTTGTATGAAAGAGAAGAGCTGAGGTGCACATTTATTTCTGCAGTGAGTTGGGCAGCTGTTTTTTTTTTGGATATAATCCAGGTTAGCACCCTGACATCCCTTTCAGACAGTTTCCTCTCGCATTTACAGTCCTTCTTGGTGGCATGCCATGGCTCTTGATACAACACAAAGACTTGCTGTCTTGGACACAGATGCATCAGCAAGACATGCACCAATAATTTGTTCTTATTTGAACTCTGCCTCCCATAATGTTGTGTGCATTGCAATATTTTAAGCAAAACCTTGCGATTACTCTGCTAATGAAACCTTCACACTCTGCTCTTATTGGTGGAATGTGCAATCAATGAATATTAGCCACCAGGCTGGTCAAATTTAGCCATGAAACCACCAACACAAAATTGGCCATGTGTTTCAGTTTCATTGTCCAACCCGTGTATATTTGATGGATGGAGAAACTTAATTAAATATAAATAGAACATGGTGATAAAGATCTACTTTTAATCAAATCCAACAGAAGATCAGAAAATTACATCAAATAATTTGACATTTTATATTTTCTCTGGACTTCACAGATTATTTGATAACATCACAAATGCAATATTTGAAGTTATAGATTATAATTGTATTTTTAGTAAAGAACTTTCTCTTTTCACACTTTGGATAAAAGTGTCTGAACAATTAACATGTATATAAACATTAAAGTTTTATAAAAAAAAAGAAAAAGAAAGAAAGACAGTTGTTCTTTTAACAGAGGCCCTCACACTTCACTTGTCAAATTATAGGTGCAAATAAAGACTGTTCTCATATAGCATACGAATGTGAGCCACTTTAGGCAGTTATGCTGCACTGGTGGTCTTCCTTTGGCCTAGACAAAATGAATGTGAGTCTGAAGTGGCCCACCTGTACAATGGCAACAGGGGGCTCAAAGATTCCAATTCATATATGGGCCATTTAAGGCAAAGATTTGGCAGTTATGGAAAAAATTTTATCTGAATGTGAGCCTAATGTGGCCCATGTGGAAAATGATAAATTTGGCCTAAAATGACGAAGGACAAATGTGGGCCACAATTGGCAAAAATGTAGCAGTCATTTAAGAGAAATCTGGGTATAAACCTAAAGTGGCTCACATGTCCAGGTGCAAATGTGGCCCAGTTAGCTCAAGACATACTGTATTTGGCACAGTAAGCTCTGGCTAATGCAGCTGTGAGCCTAAAGTGGTCCAGAGAACATATGGAAAATGTGGCCCAGTTATCTTAAAACATATATGGGCCACTTTTGGCGAATTTTTGGCACAGTAAGCTCTGGCTAATGTGGATTTGAGCCTAATAGTGGCTGAGAGAAGATATGGCAAATGTGGCCCAGTTATCTTAAAACAAATGTGGGCCACTTTTGGCAAATATTCGCCACAGTAAGCTCTGGCTAATGTGGCTTTGAGCCTAAAGTGGCCCAGAGAACATATGGCAAATGTGGCCCAGTTATCTTAATACATATGTGGGCCACTTTTGGCGAATTTTTGGCACAGTAAGCTCTGGCTAATGTGGATTTGAGCCTAATAGTGGCTGAGAGAAGATATGGCAAATGTGGCCCAGTTATCTTAGGGTGCTTTCACACTAGCACTTTTGGTCCGCACCCGGGTTCGTTTGACGTCATAGTACGGTACGTTTAGCTAGTGTGAACGTGTCTTCTGAACTCGGGTGCGCACCCGTGAACCGTACCCGAGTCCGCCTGAAAGAGGTGGTCTGGGGTACGGTTCATGCGAACTCTGGTACGGTTCACTTCTAGTATGAATGCAATCGTACCAAATAGCGGAAGTGAACCGCCAACTGTACAACAAACTATCGTTTTCATAACATTCATTCGTGTGTGTGCGCCACGTATTGTACCTTGGTGACAAGCGGGACTGAGCCAAGCACAGTGATATACAGTGATGTCTGCTTTTCTCCTCCAGAAACAGCTTCTGCAGACACTGTGTGATGTTCTGAATGTTTATAATATTTTTGCGGCAGACAGACGCGAGTCGCTTTCTGTATGTCCAAAACTAAAAGATTCAGTAAAAGCAAATCGACCGCGATGTGCGGAAGTCTCCATTTTGGCGCTTTGCTTTCGTGACCGTCACCTAGCAACAGCCGTAAACAAAACAGCAGCTCGATGACGCAAGCGTACCGGGGTTCAGAAGGAAAAGAGACAGTGTGAACACAAACCAACCGAGAAGGTGGCAAGGGGGGACAATCGAACTTGGGTACGGTCCAGGCAATTGAAACAAGTGTGAAAGCACCATTAAAACAAATGTGGGCCACTTTTGGCAAATATTCGCTACATTAAGCTCTGGCTAATGTGGCTTTGAGCCTAAAGTGGCCCAGAGAAGATATAACAAATGTGGGCCAGTTATCTTAAAACATATGTGGACCACTTTTGGCAAATATTTGGATTTGTGGCCCAGAGCTGGCAAACAGAAGCAGACCACACTAGAGCCATCATTCCATTCAGTATGTGGTCTGGATGTAAGTGTCTGGTGTAGCCCAGATCTGGGCCAGAATAAAAGCAAATTGTGGCCCAGAATAGGGTCAGTTCTGGTTCATTTGCTTGAATTCTGGCTGATATGTGTTATTGCTATGGCTTAATTGTGGCCCAGATCTGGCAAACAGAAGTGGACCGCCCAAGTGCCATCATTCCATGCAGTATGTGGGCCAGATGTAAGAGTCTGGTGTGGGCCGGATTTGAGCCACATGAATTTTGCTAGCTGGGCTATCTTTTACTCCTATATTTTCTATTGTTTAATAAGGTAACTAGAAAAAGGAATAGATTTTTTTTTTGTTACTGGTGTCTCTTTTACTTTTCAATAAATATTTGTATTGCTTAAGGTGATGTATTCACCAAACTTCTTCTCTGAGTGTGATACGTTTTGCATACTAATCAAGCATTTTTGCAGAAGTAGATGAAGCTGATAGAAATGCAAAGGCTTGAATGTCTAAAATTAACTTTTTTTTAAATGAACTAAAATTAACTGCAGCTAAACTTCCTGTGAGCAGAGATGGGTTAAAACTGAACACAGAATATTTGCAGTTGAGAAGTCTTATGCTTTTTATGTTGTGCAGAGAATTCGTAAATAATGAGGAAGTATGTATGGGTGTGGCTGCCAGAGGACTGGAGAATGATTGACTAGTGACGAATTCCACTAAACTACACCTGTTAATATCAGCTGTGTATAAAAGCTGGAGTCAGTAAATGTAAATGTTGTTGAGCACCTCCTGAATGTAATGCTTGCATTGCATTGAGGATACCAGAATTCTGTTCATCGAATCATTCATTTGTATCCAATAAATTACTAATATTATTTGACATTGAAGAAAACCCTCTCCTGACCTTTTTATTGAACACACATGGAATTGATTAAATATTCTAGCATAACTCATGAATATCTCCCCGTGTTCGCGTGGGTTTCCTCCGGGTGTTCTAGTTTCCCCCAGTCCTAACACATGCGCTATAGGTGAATTGGGTAAGCTAAATTACCCGTAGTGTATTGTATGAATGGGAGTGTATGAATGTTTGCCAGTGATGAGTTGCAGCTGGAAGGGCATCCGCTGCGTAAAACATGCTGGATAAGTTGGTGGTTCATTCTGCTGTGGTAACCCCAAATTAATAAAGGGACTAAGCTGAAAAGAAAATGAATGATTGAACTTATGAATATTACCTCTTTCTAGATCTTTCTTAATGATATACAGTGCGTGCGAAAAGTATTCATAGCGCTTCACTTTTTCCACATTTTTTATGTTACAGCCTTATTACAAAATGGATTAAATTCATTAATTTCCTCAAAATTCTACACACAATTCCACATAATGACAATGTGAAAAAAGATTTTTTGGAATTTATTACAAATTTATTACAAAAAAAAAAACCCTGAAAAATCACATGTACATCAGTATTCACAGCCTTTGCCGTGAAGCTCTAAATTGAGCTTTGCTACATTTTGTTTCCACTGATCATGCTTGAGATGTTTCAGCAGCTTAATTGGAGTTCACCTGTGGTAAATTCAATTGATTGGACATGAAAAGGCATACACCTGTCTATATAAGGTCCCAGGGTTAACAGTGCATGTCAAAGCACAAACCAAGCATGAAGACAAAGGAATTGTCTGTAGACCTCCGAGACAGGATTGTCTCAAGGCACAAGGCTGGGGAAGGTTACAGAAAAATTTCTGCTGCTCTGAAACTTCCAATGAGCACAGTGGCCTTCATCATCCATCATCAAGATGTTTGGAACCATCAGGACTCTTTCTAGAGCTGGCCGGCCAAGCTGAGTGATCGGGGGAGAAGGGCCTTAGTCAGGGAGGTGATCAATAACCCGATGGTCACTCTGAGCTCCAGCGTTCTTCTGTGGAGAGAGGAGAACCTTACAGAAGGACAACCATCTGCGCAGCAATCCACCAATCAGGCCTGTATGGTAGAATGGCCCGAGGGAAGCCACTCCTTAGTAAAGGGCACATAGCAGCCCACCTGGAATTTGCCAAAAGGCATCTGAAACAAAATTCTTTGGTCTGATGAGACTAAAATTAAACTCTTTGGAGTGAATGCCAGGCGTTACGTTTGGAGAAAACCAGGCACTGCTCATCACCAGGCTAATACCATCCCTGCAGTGAAGCATGGTGGTGGCAGCATCATGCTGTGGGGATGTTTTTCAGCAGAACTGGAAGACTAGTCAGGATAGAGGGAAAGATGAATGCAGCAATGTGCAGAGACATCCTGAATGAAAACCTGCTTCAGAGTGCTCTTGACCTTAGACTGGGGCAACGGTTCATCTTCCAGCAGGATAATGACCCAAAGCACACCGCCAAAATACCAATGGAGTGGCTTCACAACAACTTGGTGAATGTCCTTGAGTGGCCCAGCCAGAGCCCAGACCTAAATCGTATTGAACATCTTTGGGGAGATCTGAAAATAGCTGTACACCGTCGCTTCCCATCCAACCTGATTGAGCTTGAGAGGTACTGCAAAGAGGAATGGGCAAAAATTCCCAAAGACAGATGTGCCAAGCCTGTGGCATCATATTCAAAAAGACTTGAGGCTGTAATTGCTGCCAAAAGTATTGAGCAAAGGCTGTGAATACTTATGTACATGTGATTTTTCAGGTTTTTTTATTTTGAAATAATTTGCAACAATTTCAAAAAATCTTTTTTCAAATTGTCATTATGGGGTATTGTGTGTAGAATTTTGAGGAAATAAATGAATTTAATCCATTTTGGAATAAGGCTGTAACATAAAAAAAAATATGTAAAAAGTGAATCGCTATGAATACTTTCCGGATGCACTGTATATAATGAAGTAATATAGTGACAAATTATAGAAAACAACACAAATTAAAATTCATAAAGTGAATTTTAAACACACATAAAGTGAATCTGGAATTTATTTTTAATTTTGAAATTATTAATGATTATTAATTAATATAAATGATGTCACAGACATCTAATATTGATTGTTTGATATTTTGGGAAGATCAAGGACAGTGATGGCAATGAAAAGGAACCACTGAAAATCTTAGTGCTGTGACAACTGAAATAATGAGCTGTTTTTAATATAGCATTCGACACAAAACAAAAAAATCTATATCAAACTGCAATAAAGATGGTGAACATGGCTGTTGCTTAGGAAAAGAACACAGACCATGCTTTTTATACCTGCTTTAGAAGAAGCTTTTACAGTGTGATTATTATTATGCAATAGTATGTCTCTTGTGGAAGGCTTGTCAACAGCATTAAATGGAAAGCACATTAAAATGTGACTTTTTGATGTTATTATAAGAATATGGTGACAATCTGTCCCTAGACTTCCCAGTCATGAAAAAGACTGTAGCATGAATACATTTTAAATAACATAATCATCAAAGTTTATTATGTGAAATAATATATGTCTGTACATGATTAATTAATAATCACAGAAGAATGAGTGGAAACTGCCATAGGTGGCTTTTTAAAGATCATGTATAAGCTGTTCGCAATAATTGTCTGAAAATCATGCCAGCTCACACACACCCACACCCACGCTGGTTAGACAAACGCAATCGCTTATTGAACAGTTTGCAAGCATGGCTGTTAGTCTGAACTTCACAGAGAAAACTACAGTTGATCAATGCTTGTTTCAACCCACTCTCTGTGTAGGCTAAGATTTACACCCCAAAAGCTCCTAAAACAACACGGGGTGAATGAGATTGATTAATCTCGCTGTCTCTTTGGGGTGAAACCTCTTAGTAAATCTTTCAAACACGCGGCAGTCTCAATGAAATTCACACTGGCAAACACAAACAAGAAAAAGTTCATGAAAAGCTCTGAAACACTGTTCACTCAAATCATTTTATTTACTGTTTGGATGATTTAAAAGAGGGGGCTTGTTTCAATTTCTAAAATTGTGAACTGTTTTACAATTTTGTTCGACAAATATTTGGTTTGTATAAATGTATTGGTTAAAACTTTTGATTGATGGTAGACTTCGATTTTGATAGTATTCCCTTTGCAAGCATGAAACTAAAAAACGGTACTAGCGGCAAGCAACATACTGTATTTCAAAGTGTTATAAGAATACATGGTCACACTTTAATTTAAGGTATACAGTTCTCACTATTATTATCTATTTTACTTTTACTGTAGTCTTACTACTAAACTTAAGTGTCCCAGTGACAGAAAAAAGTCATTAACATAATAGTTGGGTTTAGGTATCGGGCAGGATTAGAGATTTAGAATCCCAGCAGGCACAGGACGTTATCATGATGTCAGATTGACATTGTACCCCAAACTCGTGGGACGTTGCATTTTGTTTGGAAATTAAAATTGGGTTGACGTCAGAGCCCAACGTCAGGCTGACATCAATGTCCGACGTTGGACAGATGTTGCATTTTGGTTACTTTCCAATGCAACCTAAAACCAACCAAATATTAATGTCTAATGATGTTACAGCTTGACGTTGTGTGGACATTACCAATGTGACGTCTGTCAGACATTGGATTTTGGTTGCCACACCTGACGAATAAATCAGTATTTGACGTCAATATGACGTTGGTTTAAGATGTTGGTTCGATGTTGTATTTTGGTCACTTTCCAACACAACCTAAAACCAACCAAATATCAATGTCTAATGATGTTACAGCTTAACGTTATGTGGACATTACCAATGTGACGTCTGTCAGACGTTGGATTTTGGTTGCCACACCTGACGAATAAATCAGTATTTGACGTCAATATGACGTTGGTTTAAGATGTTGGCTCGATGTTGTATTTTGGTCACTTTCCAACACAACCTAAAATCAACCAAATATCAATGTCATTTCATGTTGTTATTGGACGTCAAAATACTGTTGTAGACACTGGTTACCTAAATCTAACCTAATATTAATGTCTTATGGGATAAGATCATGCTAAATATGATCTTTATAAGTACAAATAAACAGCCAATATTGTAATAATAGACAGATAATAATTATAGTTATTATTGAGTACTGGTAATTAAATTAAAGTGTTACTGAATATATTTTTCTTGTTCAGAGTGCATTCATTAAGATACAATTTTTAATTGTAAAACTGTAATTGTAAATGTTGAAATTAACTAACTTTATAATAAAAAAATTATTTAATTATTAAATGTGAATTGTCATCAATTTGTATTTTATAAATCTAACCCTCCTTTTTTGTAAAGCATCACCTGAACCGCATGTCTTTGGACTTGTGGGGGAAACTGGAGCACCCGGAGGAAACCCACGCAAACACGGGGAGAACATGCAAACTCCACACAGAAATGCCAACTGACCCAGTGAGGGGCTTGAACCAGTGACGTTCTTGCTGTGAGGCGATCAAAATAGCTAAGCTTCAGTGTATTTGCATTGATACTAATGCGAATTTGATTGGCTGTTTAGGACATGTACAGTTGAAACCAGAAGTTTACATACACTGTATAAAAAGGCACATGACCATTTTAAAAAAAGTGAGATGTTGATGTAAACTTTTTCTCTTTTAGGTAAGTTAGGATTATCAAATTAGTTTCTGTTATGCTTAATAGCGGAATAATGAGAGAGATATTTTTTGAGAAATTGTTATAACTTTTCTTGAAAGTCAAGTTTAGATACAATAAGATTATAATGCCTCTGAAAAAGCTCAGATAATGGTGTCAAGGTTTTGGAATTTTCTGATTGGCTAATTGACAACATTTGAGTTAATTGGAGGCACAACTGTAGAATAGTATTTAAGGAAAACCTCAAACACACTGCTTCCTTGTGTGACAACATGGGAAAATCAACAAGCCAAAATCAACAAAAAAGCCAGATTACAATTTGCTAAATTACACTGAGAAAAGAATAATTTTTGGAGATATGTCCTGTGGTCTGATGGAACTAAGATTGAACTGTTTGGCCTTAATGCACAGTGTTACATTTGGAGGACAAAGGGGAAAGCTTACAAGCTTAGGAACACCATCCCAACCTTGAAGTATGAGGTGGCAGCATCATGTTGTGGGGCTGTTTTGCTGCAGGAGGGACTGGTCCACTTCACAGCATAGATGGCATCATGAAGAAAGAACATTATGTAGAAATACTGAAGCAACATTTCAAGACATCAGCCAGAAAATTAAAACTTGGCCACAAATGTGTCTTCCAAACAGACCATGACCCTAAGCATACTGCCAAATTAGTTAAAATGTGCTTTAAGGACAACAGAGTGAATGTTTTGGAGTGGCCATCACAAAGCCCTGAGCTCAATCCTATAGAAAATTTGGGGCAGAGTTGAAAAAGCTTGTGCGAGCAAGACAGCCTACAAATCTGACTCAGTTACACCAATTCTGTCAAGAGGAATGGGCCAAAATTCCTGCAAACTATTGTGAGAAGCTTGTGGAAGGATACCCAAAACATTTGACCAAGGTTATACAGTTTAAAAGCAAAGCTAAAAAAATACTAAGGAAATGTAGGTAAACTTTTGACTGTCTAGAAATTAATAAAAAATTCTCAAAAAAAAAACAATTCTCTCATTATTCTGGCATTTAGCAAATGTTAACAGACCTATAGTAAAAGTATAGTACGATTTACTATCAGACATTTTTTTTAAAAAATGGTTATGTTCCTTTTTTTAGAGTATATGAAAACTTCTGGTTTCAACTTTATCTGTAATTTAGGATTGTGATCAACAGGATATTTTTAAATGATACATGTAGCATTCACTGAAAAACAAAAATCTGTTGATTAACGGTTATGCAGTTTGTGATTCATCAATGTTTTCTTTTTATGTATGCTGATAAATTGCATTATGGGGTCTTGGATTCTGCTCCAACAACCTTTGATGTTGACAATTCTTGACAATTTCTGTAGCTGGAAACAATATACTGTGTCGTTTATGTAATTTTTTTGGTTATTGTAATGATTTATTTCTACATGTATTTTTCATGCAATTCATAGATTCAAACAACAAAAATATCTATTAAATTTACCGTTTAATTTACTGTTTGATTTTTAAATAATTATTTAATCATTATTATTATTATAATTTTTTGTATCTGATAGATTTTTTTGTCACCAAAATGCCCTCATATACAACATAGCATACCAGATCAAGTACATACATGCATGCACACGCACACTCACACGCGTGCGCACACACACACACACACACGAGCACGCACACTTACACGTGCACAGACACACATGCACACACACAATCTTAATGACAGATTATTGGAACAACAGCAAAGCTTGAACATCTCTCCATCTCATCTTTTGCATCTTATTGAATGTGCTGCATCTGTTTGGAATGGGAACATCTCATATTTGTAATATCATTATAGATAGTAATAAATGCTGATGGATTTAGACCTTATACAGTATGCTTCTGCGTTGGCTGGGGTTGTTATCTCTTCCACATCATCAGATCTGCACCAGATGCTCACTGCTGGCTGATTCTAGAAGCCTCTGGAACTTCATGCATACTCAAAATGGATGAACTCTTATTATTTAATTTTCCTGTACTTTATTTGACATACTTTTATTTAATGTTATATAATTCATGATTTTATTTTAATTGGTTGTGACAATAGTAATAACTAGCTCATAAAAGCATTCAAAACATGTGTCTGTGTGTGTGTGTGTGTAACAGACACATGTTTATCACACGAGTAGCAGTGGAATATGGCTGTATAGCGGCACTGGTGAGAGCATTGCATTGTATCCCTAGTGTCCCAGTGACAATATACAGCCCAATCGCACTGCTATGAGTGTGATATTGCGTTTATACAACAGTTCGATGGCATAACCGTGCATATGAAAAAGAAAATCAAACATGGAGAGTGTAAAAATAATTTTGTATGAGGAACTACTTCCCTCCGCCATTTAGTCACAAATGCAGCTGTTGTCAGAACAGCAGAAACCGTTGCTACTTTACCAACATCACTTTAGAGCTAGTATTGGAATGATTCTCTAGTGTAACATCTAAAGTGATAACAAAACAAGGGATTTTGCTGACATTTTAGGATTATAAGGCTGACCGGCATGAAATGCCATGAGTCTAGAGACATTTCCTAGTATTCATCTGTTGCAATCGGGAGATAACAATAATTAATCTTGAAAAATCCAAAGCAACGCAAACAGCGCCAGATTACTGTTGTGTTTGCGATAAGGAAAAACTCTAAACACATGCGGGTATTTCTTCTTTCTTTCTTTTTACTGAACTAGTCTGCAGTAACGAAAACAGGAGACTCATTAGAAACAAACAAATTGCCAACCAATAAGTAACTCAGGGTTATACAAAGAGTGGCCAACACAAAATACATACAATCCGGATATATGAGTCCCATCTCACACTCAATATACTACAATTATATGATACAAATACAGCACTACAACATACAAAAGTGGGAGATTGACTTGTGATCGAATGTCACTTACCAGTTTAATAATGATTTGATCAGCTATAGTTAGAAATTGGTAGTTTTTCCTTCTCTAAGGGCTTATTATGCAGTCTCTGTTGCCATCTTGTGGATGGACAACGTCAACCGCCTTTAATGGCTGCAGACGCGCTGTCTCTCCGAATTTATAAATATTTAAAATAGGCACTATCCTTATAAATAAACTGCATAGTTGCAATCTAAACAACTACATTCTCACCTAAAAAAGCCTCAAAATTACATTATGTTGTCTAACAGCAGCAATACTTGTCAAACTGTAGAGTGTCCTCTGCTTGTCGCTGTATGTGGGCGGAGTAATATACAAGGATGAAGGGTTAAGAGGCTGTATGAGCGCTGTTATTTGCAGAATATCGTACAGCTATCAGCCAATCAGATTCAAGAACCAGACAGAACTGTTGTATAAATATACGTATATATGGTCACCACAGCGTTATGAACTGCCAACTCTTCTAGCATATGTTTTACGCAGCCACAACCCAGTACTGGGAAACACCCACAGACTTGCATTCACACACAATTCACTTATACCGCATGTCTTTGGACTCGGGGGGAAACCAGAGCACCTGGAGGAAACACACACGAACACAGGGAGAGAATATATAGATTTTCAGTCAACCTTGTGGTATTTCTTAAATAAGTTGTGTGTGTGTACTGGTTTTGGTGGTTTGCAAGGACATGTAATCACATGTACAACATATTACAATGTTGAGCTGGTTTTATGAGGACATGTCCTGTGTCCTCGCAATTCAAAACGGCAAAGAATCTAGCTTAACAGGGTCTTTTTACATTCCAAATTTGAGTGAAGGGTCTGGGTGCAGACCTCGTGCAGATGCAATGCTTTTAATGCACACACCCAACTCAACCCCGCCCCTAACCCTACCCCTCACAGTGACATCACTAGCTCCATTGAGTGCATGCATTGTGTCTGAGACTGCATGTCTCAGCTTGCATATGCAAGTTTGCAGTCAGATACTATTGAAATTTGCCACAGGTTTCCTGTTAGGGTTGGGTTTAGGGATAGGGTTAGGATATGGCGATATAATAATACAATACACCAATAGAGAGTCCTCATAAACTGCGCGTGTGTGTCAGAAAATCCATGACAAAGTGCTTTAGGGTGGGTCTAAATAGACAAGCTCAATCTCATCGCTCTTTCAGTGTGATGCATCCAAGTCAAGGGATCAAAGGAGTGAGGATGCTGATGTGGATAAGAAGAGGAGAGGAAGAAGTGGGAGGTGTGCGTGTGTAAGGAAGGATGTCCTGTGAGATTGACGTGATCTAATCCATTCTGTGACGGTCTCACTGTGATATATAAGCAGGAAACCTTCACATTCCTGAATTACTTGGATTGAAGAAGAGACTCCAACCTCAAAAACACCTGTTGCTGAAGAGCACACGTCCAAAGACACATGTAAGTCTTACTGATTTAATCAACAGAGGTGATTTCTAAAACTCATTTCTTAACAGAAACTAGTCTGAAAACATGTGATGACAGTTTTGATTAGTTTGTAGTGCATAAAATATGCATTTTCTACCTGATGTTACCTTTAAATCAACTTTATGGGACTAACAATCTAAAAAATGTTTTCTTACTTAAAGTTTGTGTGGCGTTTCTAATCCAAATATCTATATTTTCTTAAAGCAACTAGCCTTTTTTTAGCAAGTAGAAAATATTCTTTTGATTTCAGAAACAAGTCATCAAAATTAAGTTTTTCCTTAAAGCAATCTATATTATATTATATTATATTATATTATATTATATTATATTATATTATATTATATTATATTATATTATATTATATTATATTATATTAATGTCTAAAATACAGCCTATTGTTCTTGTTTTCATGCAGCTGCTGTGTGTCGTCCAGTGCCCTGTATTAGACTCAGCATGCTGCTCACCGCCTTCACTCAGCCCGTGACTAAGTGCCTGATTGGTTCGCACTTGGGGACGGTTGCATTCCTGCTGCTGCTCATTCTGTCTGCCTCTGAGACCTCTGCACACGGCACCACAGTCGAGCATGACCTCCACATTGTCCACAATGTCGATAACAGAAGTAAGTTTTATTTCATTCTTCTTTTGTCATCGTAATGAACTTCATTCATTTAAAAGCTTCAAGAGACTTTGACAAATGAAAGCAAGAATGGCTGGCAGATGAGCTGCTCTTAGATGTTCATGATTTAAATTTTTTTATTATTATACATTATACTGCAAAAAAATTCTTCTTGTCTTGTTACTAGTCTCTCAAAATGTTCAAATCAAAAAGTATTTTTTAGACAAATAAAAATATTGTTTTCAGAAATACCAAAATTATGAGCAAAAAGAATTTGCCAATGGAGGTATTTTAAACCTAAAACAAGATAATTCCACTTGGCAGATTTTGTTCTTGTTTTAAGGATTTATTATTTCTGAAAAAAACAAGAATAACATTTTTTTTTTACTTTAGAAAATGCTTCTCGATTTTATTTTATCATTGTAGACGTTTTAACTAGAATCAAAACAAACGTAACAAGAGAAGCTTTTTTTGCAGTGTACAGTAGACTGAAATGCATTATACAGATATTCTACACTGTAAAAAATTTGACCTTAAATTCACAGTAAATTACTGCCTAATAATTACTTTCACAATAAAATACTGTATGTAAATTCACAAGATATGACTGTGAGATAGTTCACAGTAATTTACTCAGATTTTGTTACATTAAATTATTGCGAAATCTCAGCCATATAGCGTAATCTCACAGTAGATAGTAAAGTCCTTTACTGTGATTTCACAGTATTATCTTGTAGAATTAACTATATTTCACTCTGAAGCAGGCTTTCCTCGACTAGTCATTCTGACATTTACCCTGACTTTGAGACATTTTGGGTGTTTAACAGTGTTGGGTTTTATAAATCAATTACTTTTGTTCCAGTTTATTACGTTTTTGGCTAAGCACAAAGTTTTGTTCATTAAAAATTATTTCATAATTCCATGTTAACCCTATAAAATAAAATAAAAGTGCAGTGCACTCATAAATGAAAATTTACTATGACTTTCATGTCGTTTCAAAACAAGATGATTTTCTTTCAAGTTATTTTTGAAGATGTAACCAAATTGGGGCTGCAATAACATTCTTTTATTTCTAAATATCAAAAGAAGTGCCAATACTAGCATACAAGTTAATTCGTATTAATGTCTATGTTGACTGAAATAAAGAGAGTTTGAATTCCTAAAACTAACATGCAAGAGATATAGCCCTTTTCACAGTAATTTGCTGTAATCATGCTAATTTGATTAATTTCCCAATAAAATTCTGAATACAATACATTACTGTGAATATTTACAGTAACACCTTTAAAGTGATACTAATGTAATTTACTTTGAAAATTTACAGTAACGTTGTGAATATCTAGAATTTTCTTACCGTTTAAACTATGGTATAATAATATGTATTTTAATAACTGTATGGGATTAAATAAAAAAATGCCATCATAGTTATAAAACTAGCTCATAGAATGTTAAAATAAATTGTTGCTAAACTAACTGAAAAGAAATCTCACATTAACAGCTTTTAGTGCATGTATATTATAGTTCAAGACACTATATGCCAGACTTAAATCTGCTTTGTTGTTTAAAATGTACTGATAAAAAAAAGCAAATAGTAAAAGGTCAGCTAATGACTTAATCAAAATGTTTTCACATGAAACATTACAAATTACTTTACTGTAAAAACATTAAACAATGTATATTTTGACCTCCACATCTTCCACAATGTCAATAACAGAAGTAAGTTTCATTTCATTCTTCTTTTGTCCTAAAAACTTCAAGAGATTTTGAAAAATTAATGCAAGAATGGCTGGCAGAAGAGCTGCTCTCAAGTGTTCATGTTTTTCAAAAAATGTTCATTATACAGCAAAAAAATCTTCTTGTCTTGTTACTAGTCTCTGAAAATTTTCAAACCAAAAAAATGTTTTTTTAGACAAATAAAAATATTGTTTTTAGAAATACCAAAATTATGAGCAAAAATAATCTGCTAATGGAGGTATTTTAAACCTAAAACAAGATAATTTCACTTGGCAGATTTTGTCCTTGTTTTAAGGATTTATTATTTCTGTAAAAAACAAGAATTTTTTTTTACTTCTCTATAAAATGCTTTTCGATATTATTATATTTTTGTAGATATTTTAACTAAAACCAATACTTTTTTTTTACTTGTCTAGAAAATACTTCTTGATTTTATTTTATTTTTGTAGATATTTTAACTAGAACCAAGACAAAAGTAACAAGGAAGAGAAGCATTTTTTTGCAGTGTACAGTAGACTGAATTGCATTATACAGATATTCTAAACTATGGTATAATAATATGTATTTTAATAACTGTGAAATTAAATAAAGAAATGCCATCATAGTTATAAAACTAGCTCATAGAATGTAAAAACAAATTCTTGCTATACTAACTAAGAAACCTCTTACTAACAGCTTTTAGTGCATTTGTATCATAGTTCAAGACACTAAATGCCAGACTTAAATCTGCTTTGTAGCTTGAAATGTACTTATAAAAAAATTGTGAATAGTAAAAGGTCAGATAATGACTTAATCAAAATGTTTTCAGATGAAACATAGCTAAGAAAGCTTAACATTACAAGGCTTCATTTTAATTACCAAATATTTTACTGTAAAAACATTAAACAATGTATATTTGGACTGTGTCCAACTGATAATGTGACAATAAATGCAATTCATGTAATGTGAGATATATCTTTACAGTTAATTTACAAACACAGTCCTCTTAAATCTAAAAAGTTATTACTGAAATTAGCCAATTACCTCTTTTATAGTACTTTTAAAAAATATAAACAAATAAAACCACAACTGCACAATTATAGTTGAATAGTCAATGTCTTTCATTGCTTTATTCCTTAAAAACTTGTAATTTTTGATCAGTTTTTAATCATTTTTATTCTTTGTTGTTTTATATTTCTTATATTTGTTTCTTTTATTCTTGTTAAAGCACTTTGAGTTACCATTGTGTATGAAATGTGCTGTATAAATAAACTTGCCTTGCCTTCACTGGTGATTTAATCTTCAACCTGAATAAAATAATGTTTTTCAAAATCATGTTTTAAGTGTTAAAATGTTTTTTTAGATAATCTTTAATACAAGCTCAATTATTAAAAGCATTATAACATTGTTGTAATGGATTTTCTTTCTGTATTAAAAGCACATAAAATACTTGCAATATATTTAAATAATAATCAGTTTCATGTTCGAGTGCATCTACATGCAGATTCATTTTTGATATCAAACCACAAATATTTCTAATTTGTGCACCTATACATCAAATATGTACTAGTAATACTAAAACGTGTTCTGACCTGTCCCAATAAGGTCCAGAGATCGATCCATTCTGGTATGTGGGACGAGGTGTGAGACCCATCGGACGGTTTGGGAAGAGACAAAGTGGTGGTGGCTTGCAGCCGGTGGTCAAATCACTGGAGCTCCTATTGAACACACTCAGGAATAAGGAGAGCTTGCAGAGCGCGCTGGCACAGGAGGAGTCAGACTGGTTACCGTGATGCTACTGATTACAGCCACCTGCTTTCTGTAATATTTCAATGTATTAGTGTGTATAACTAATCACAGTTTTCTCATTTTCTCCCTGGCTGTGTGCATCCCCATATAGAAAATTATACATGGAAAAGACGTAAATGACATATATGAGATAATACTTACATGTTTGGATTTTATGAAATATATGTAATATTGTTCAAAATATTATAATGTATATAAATGGGTGCTTATGTATTTGTTCAACCATTGAAATGACAGATATACAGTTGAAGTCAAAATTAATAGCCCCCCTTTGATTTTTTTTCTTTTTTAAATATTTCCCAAATTATGTTTAACAGAGCAAGGAAATTTTCACAGTATGTCTGATAATATGTTTTCTTCTGGAGAAAGTCTTATTTGTTTTATTTCGACTAGAATAAAAGCAGTTTTTATTTTTTTAATTATTAGCCCATTTAAGGTACATATTTTTTCAATGGTCTACAGAACAAACCATCGTTATACAATAACTTGCCTAATTACTCTAACCTGCCTAGGTAACCTAATTAACCTAGTTAAGCCTTTAAATGTCACTTTAAGCTGTATAGAAGTGTCTTGAAAAATATCTAATGAAATATTATTTACTGTCATCATGGCAAAGATCAAATAAATCAGTTATTAGAAATGAGTTATTAAAATTAATGTTTACAAATGTTTACAAATGTGTTGAAAAAAAAATCTACTCTCTGTTAAACATAAATTGGGGAAAAAATAAACAGGGGGGCTAATAATTCAGGTGGGCTAAAATTCTGACTTCAACTGTATATATGGAAAGTTCAGATGCAAAAGGCTCGAAGTGCCATCTGAAATTTTCTTCTAAAATGACAATTTTTTTCAGGATCCTGTATTTATGACCAGTTATTTCACTTATAAGATGATGGATATTTTATTTTCATTGCCTTTAAAGTGAAATAACTGACCATAAACATAGGAGGCTGAGTAAAATGCAAATTTAGGAAGAAAAATTTAGATGGCATTTAGAGGCTTTTGCATGTAAACTCTTCATATATTAAAATTATAGCTAATACATTTGCGAATACTGTATATGTACATATTTGCATTTGCAATGTTGAATATATACAGTATATATACAGTTGAAGTCAGAATTATCAGCCCCCCTTAGAATTGTTTTCTTTTTTAAAATATCTCCCAAAATTAACAGAGCAAGGAAATTTTCACAATATGTCTGATAATATTTTTTCTTCTGGAGAAAGTCTTATTTGTTTTATTTTGGCTAGAATAAATTTTTTTAAAAAACCATTTGAAGGTCAAAACTATTAGCCTCTTTAAGCTATATATTTTCCGATAGTCTACAGAACAAACCATCATTATACAATAACTTGCCTAATTACCCCAACCTGCCTAGTTAACCTAATTAACCTAGTTAAGCCTTTACATGTCACTTTAAGCTGTAGAAGTGTCTGGAAAAATATCTAGTAACATAGTATGTGTTGTCATAATGGCAAAGATAAAATAAATCAGTTATTAGAAAAGAGTTAAACTATTATGTTTAGAAATGTGTTGAAAAAATCTTCTCTCCCTTAAACAGAAATTGGGTGGGAAAATAAACAGGGGGCTAATAATTCTGACTTCAACTGTACTCTATGTATGTGTGTGTGTGTAAGTGGCCATTTTTGCAATATTACGAAATATGTGTTGCATATATGGCATATTTTATATGTAAAATCCAAATATGAAATGTCATATATGTCATTTGCATATATTGCCGTATATTAGATTTGTATGTGGGCCTCAAAATTCATTTCAAATAAACTGACTGGCAAGTGACAAATATCTGTACATATTACAAATGCAATCTATATTAATAAATAAATCCACAAATGTATCTGTTTTTCTCTTATTGGTTGTTCACTGTAATGGATTATGCAAACTTTGCTTTACGATTAAATAAAAATAAAATGGTTAAAATATGTTCCACCAAAGAAAACGCAAACATCTCTGAGTCTTTTCAGGAATGCAAACTTTATTCATGTTTATTTGCACACTGTTTGTATCAGAACAAATTTGGCACGAGAATTCATTGGCTTTGCTTTATTTTCTCTAGAACATTTTCTTTTTCTTTTTACACTTTGCTTAAAACACACAGAGTTTTCTGACATTAGAAGACAAGCTAATGCCCTTTTATTCATGACAAACCCCAAAAAACAGTTAAGAGTCTTTGATATTTCATATCCGAATAACTTTTTCATTCAAATGTAAATATGCATTAGACTATTCAATTAGAAAAATACATGACACTGTAAGACAATTCAAATTTTATGACTGTGCTTTTCATGGGACTTTTTTGTTTTTGTTTTACATCTATTAGAAACAAAGTGATGCATGCTTCTATACACAGACATTGCCATAGACAACAACGAGGAGCAGGACCCGTTTGAAAGTATAAAAAGCTGAATAGCTCCTTTGTAGAGTAGAATGAAGAAGGCAAAGTATGGTGCAAATTAAATCTTACATACTAATTTATTCTCTATTGGCTCAGAACAAGAAGACAGTTCTGTGGAATATTTAAAAGTAACTAAAAAGAGCAAACTTAAGCTGCGGTCACACTACAGTTTGGGATTTCTACGGCGCTGCGAAAAGGGGCGGGATTAAACAAGATAATTAGACATTTAAAAAAGCAAGCGATTGGTCCATGT
Organism: Danio kyathit; assembly: GCA_903798195.1. Lineage (NCBI taxonomy): Eukaryota > Metazoa > Chordata > Actinopteri > Cypriniformes > Danionidae > Danio > Danio kyathit. The sequence goes on from LR812542.1 coordinate 13,726,389, forward strand.
TTTAAATTTCTGTCCAGTAAGGTCATGTTTTGATCCTCGATTGGTCTCACGTAGTCAAGTGATGCGATTTCGCAGGTCAGAGTCCACCAAGCTTGAACTTTGCAATGCAGCGAACTGTAATACTTGTTGCACAAGCTTGCGTTTCCGGTCTGACGCATTCACGTGTGTATGAATGAAAGTCTATGGGGGGAAGAGTCCAGCGTGACCGCAGCTTTCCTTGACCTGACTACCCATTGTGCAGCACAAACAATATGATGCAGTATTTTATATCACAGTTTTACATAGAAGGTAGACATGCCTGCTAAATCATATTCTTAAATTATTCATAAATTAGTCTTAACAGGTTTTCAAAGAAAGCCCCCGGCTTACCACTATAATCTCGCCCAATAACACATTTAAAAGGGATAATTCACCCAAAACTGAAAATTCTGTCATCATTTAGCTCCAATCCCAATGCTACCCCTTAGCCCTTCCCCTAACCCTCGTTGTGCGCGTTCCAGTGAAGGGTTAGGGGTGTCCAGTGCTTAATTTGTGAATTGTGAGGTCCCGGAATAGATCGAGGTAACAGATCCGGCATGTTACCGAAGGATGGAGAGGTGTCACGCATGAAAATGGGGAGCGGGGCAGAGTGTTGGTGCGGTGGATGGCGGAGGGGTATTCGGACGAAAGTGAGCGGGGCGGGGATGTCGCGGACGACAGTGAAGAGGGTTGAGGAGTCACGGAATAAAGCAAAAGTGAACAGCGGACGGGGAAGAAGGGCGGCTGAGAAGGGGGATCGGTAAAATGAGGTGCCGGATCAGATTTCAAAGGTGCCAGATCCGGCACAAATTAAGCCCTGGGGGTGTCCCAATTCTCTTTAGCTTGAAGGCGTAGGGCTAAGTAGAAGGGCTAGATAGCCCTTGAAACTGAGATTATCCAGGACCACACTCAAAACCAAGGGGTAAGAAAATTCCCCAGAATACACCATCTAAAAACAACAGCATGGCTGCACACGGAAGTAAAGAGATGCACAAATTAGTATTTTTTTGTCATTATTACGAATTTTTACAACAAACAAGCATTTGTTTTAATACATTCACAACTGTGTTTGTGTTTTACGAACATGCTTTAAAAAAAAAGCTAAAATAAAAACCGCTAAGTTTCACGATCGTCAATCTCAAATCCAGCAAGAGACCGTAATGACATATGATGACGTGTGCAGGTGTTGTAGTGCTGTCCCATTTCTTAGGGGTACATTTTGAAGCCCTTCCCCGTCACACTCTGTTTCAAGGGTCAAGGGGAAGGGGTAGGGGTACAAAAATAGAATTGGGATTAGGCCTTACTCACACTGCAGTTGTCACAAAAAGTTATTTTGGAAAATGCTGGAGACCTTAATGACTTCCATAGTATTTGTTTTTCCAGGTTTTCAAATTTCAAAATATCTTTCTTTGTCGTCAATAGAAAAAAGAAACACTTAAATGTATAAAACCACTTGAGTGATAGCAAATAGTCAGTAAATTTTCATTTTCGGGTGAACTACCCCTTCAAGCTTAAGCGATTTGCATTCTGGTACAACTATCCATACCTGTTGGAATAATACATATGATGATTATCTCTGTAGGAACATACTGTTGTGATCATACACATTGGTGGTTTGGCTTTTTGATTATGGACCCTTTTCACAAGACTGTTATGATGCATTTAACAGTAATCATAATCTTAAATCTTTGAAAGGTTTTAATATTTTGATTTAAAAAAAATGTATGAACATTTGTATGCATTTATGAACGTATTATATCATCTTTGCATCGAATTACAAAAGATGAATTACTGCTTGTGTGAGATGTTTCTAATGCAGTGTCTATGGAGCTGAGAGTAAATTTGACATTATTCTCTCCTCTGGCTGCCGTCATCAATCTCACACATTTGTTTTCCTTTTTTTAAAAGTCTTGATAACACCATCGAGGAGTTTTTCTTTTATTATTTCAGCAAATAGGATTGTAAAAAAAATATTTTTTGTACTCTCCCATTTACTACGATCTAAGTTTACTCAACTATAACGCCTTCTGTTACTGAGAAACCCAGAAATGTGAAAAGGGTCTATTGGCTTTTAACAAGCATGCAGGTATAACACTGACCTAATGTACCATAATGGTCATAATAACTATGCCCAAGGGTTTTCAACTGCACACCAATTTGCACTTGAGAAACAATACTGATTGTTATAGAATTTCAATAAATGATTATTTCAACTATACAGTACATTGCTAGGTGGATTGTAACTAAAAATGCATACAATAAAGGCAATAAAGAACAAATTATGTATTAAGTGCTTACTGAGATGGCAGTGATCTGATGTTCCTACTAAAAAGATCATCAGATATCTGAGGTTGGTTTAAATACAAGGGTGAATTCATTGCAGCACACTTTCAAACTCTTTATATGGCAGGGTGGTTGAGTGCTTTTAGATAATAATCCATCTTTCTTGACTCATTTTCCTTTGGCTTAGTCTCTCAGGGGTCGCCACAGCGAAATGAACCGCCAAGTATTCCGGCATATGTTTCAAGCAGCGAATGCCACTCATACACTACGGGCAATTTTGTTTCACCTATTTATCTAAAGCGCATGTCTTTGAGCTGTGGGGAAAACTGGAGCACCTGGAGGAAGCCTACGCTAACAGGGAGAAAACATGCAAACTCTACGCAGAAATGCCAACTGGCCCAGCTGGGACTCAAACCTTGCTGTGAGGCGACAGTGCTAACCACTGAGACACGGTGCCACACCTTTATTTCTATCTTTTTCTTTACATTTTTTTAACAACATAAAAATAAACACATGATGAATTTCACAGTTGTTGTGGACGTTGAATACAGCTTTGAGTAAAAAAAAAATAAAACACCTCAAAAATGACCTTCAGGAATAAAGGAAGCCTGAGATATTTGTGCCGTATTTGAAAAGAATAGAAACATGACATCAAACAGGTCCTGCAGGTATTTAGTTTGTACTTTCACTTCACACATTTAAAACGTTTACCGAATGTGCTCCAGCCTCTTTTTGCAAAAATAAAAACAAGGTTTTCTTCAGTAACATTTCTAACATACAGATTTCAAACATTTACACGACCCAGCAAACATTAAAAAAAGAACAGGAGGTGACGTCCCAGATTGTTAACATTTAGCACTGTGCATCAGTTACACATACAAGTAATTACATCGATTTAAATCTACAATTACAACCCTCTGTGATGTTTGTTGTAGGAGTTTGGTCTCCATTAAGGCAGAGAGAGATAATCGGATCCCCTGGTTACTGGAGGTGTTCCAAGGTTTGGTAAAGTTCTATGGGTGAAAAGTGAGATCAACCCAACATGGTTTGTGATCAGACATTAGTGCCAATCAAATTAGAGGACCAGAAGTTGGAGCAAGGCACTAGCGTGGAACAGCCTGATGGTCCTAGCATTCAGAAGCAGAGTGACGTGGAGCCACACAGGTTATTAGAGGATCAAAGAGTCATACATCCTCCTGCCATGGCCTCACAGATCTCATCTGTGACTCAGATTTGACTTCCTTTTCTGTGCAAATGAAAACCAGAACACCTTTTTAGAAAACATTTTATTTTTATGCAACACAGAGAGAGAACTGTAAATATATTTTCAGTATAATATTTTGCAGTGATAAGCTATTGTGCTTAAAGGGCACCTATGGTGAAACATCTACTTTTCAAGCTGTTTGGACAGACATGTGTGTACAGTTGGTATAGTGTATAGACCGTCATATTGGGGTGATATAAACACACCCAGTTCTTTTTTTTCAATTTAACAACATAAAAATTGTGGACCAATTGGAGCGGTTTTGAGATTGACCGCAACTTGACGTAGGAGTGCGGTCCCCCCGCCCACCAATATTGATTGACAGGCGCGCATTACCAAATCCTCAGTTTGTTGTTTCAAATCCGCCATTTTCAGAGTGTGAGTCAAAGCGATGTCACCAAAGGAACACCCTTGCTCTATTTTTGGATGTAAGGCTCATTGGGCTCAACACAAGAGCCTTCATTGTCTTCCTGTGAATGAGCAACAGAGATTTTACATTTAGCGGCCATCTGCGCTGAACACGCAGTGAATGCAACGTATCGAGATTTAGGCCATTAAAAACAGCTAATCCACTGAGTCTTTCAGCACTTTCTCCGAAAACACCCGATTGATCTTGGCTGGCGGATCAACATTCACCACATGATCGCTCTCATCTGCGCCATTGTTTGCACACCTGTGTACTTTTCATTGCGTCTTCCTTAAACTTCAGCCGTTTGCATTTCCCGCGGTGACAGAAGCTCCCTGTCATCTCAACTAGGTGTAAAGTGTGAGCGTGTTGCCTCGCATGCACGTCCCTCCATTGGAAATAACGAACTTGCCTTATTTATAGCCTCAGTCAAAGTTAATCCAGTGTGCGTGGTTATTGGTCTTGGTGTACAAGCTCGGAACTTTAAACTAGCAGACAGTTGGCATAACTTTGTTTAGTTGCCGCAGTTTTGTTCTGTGTATAAACACGGTATTGAGAAGCCTTTACGATTAATTAACCGTGATGAATTAAAGCGCGATTAATAGTAAAACTGGTTAATCGGTTGCATCCTTATATGGATGATCCATGCATCGTTACATAACAGCTGTAAAACTATACAAAGACACAAATGATTTTGTACCACTCTGACACATTCTGGCACATTAGGAATATTAATTCCTCAACAGTAGTCTCTGCTTAGCCTGTGTCCGAGTCCGGGTCGTACATGTACGGCTGAATGCTGGTCCTCTCACTCATGTTGCTTCTCTCTGTCTGCCTGTCTGTTGCCATACACAAAGCGGGGGAGCTCCTGGCTCTGCCCCCTTGTTAAGTTGGGCGGGAAGTTGAAACTAATTTTCATGTGAAGCAACACACCCCTAAAACAACAACCTGTGTACACGCCCCCAAATGACACTTTTTAACACATTATAATAATAAAAAAAAAAAAATCGGAATTGTGTTTTGAACTGAACCTAAACTGGCACACTCAGAAGAACCATAATATTAATATTAAATCTTAAAAATGGGGTAAAATAGGTGCCCTTTAATATTTATCTTTCTTAGCCCTGTATGGAAATGTACTTTTATTTAAGTCACCTTTATTTAATCAAATTACATACATCAATTTGACTAAAGAAACTGTTCTTGTAAAAATCCTAATAGGAGGTAAAGGCATTTATAAAATAATTTTTTTTTATGAAATATTTATAAATCAAAAAAATGATAATCTAGGCAGCAGGATCATTTAACACTAAATGAAAACCAATGACTGCTAAAAAGGCAGTGGCTCTATTTGAATGGTTTAATGAAATTACTGGAGGACCACCAACTGCATGTTTTGGACGTCTGCTTTGTATGTCCCACCCATTACAGTTCTTTTATTCTCTGATAATGAGCTGGTGTAGCTGAATAGGGTGTGTTTGGTTTAGAAGACATAGAAAATATCAGAGCTGATGGTCCCCCTGGAACATGGTTGAGAAACACAGATCTAAAACACATGATGCTCTTAAGGCATGTCCGAATCCACTTTTGCTATTTTAAGGATGGAAAAACAGTCACTGCACCAAGTGCATGGACTAAAAGGGTTGTCCTTCTTTTCTTCATGAGTTATGGGTGGATTTTGGGTATAACGTGCAATAAACCAATCAGGGTCTCATGTCTTATTCAATTTAAGAGTGAGCTGCGGTTGTCACCGCATGGTGGGTTTGCTGTGTACAGGGTGAACTTTGTAAGTGGAAAAATACTAGTGACACTTCACTAGTGAGGAATACGCTCATGTGCTTTAACTTTACAGACCATATAGAAACTGAGCTAAATTCCACTAAAGGTGAAGAAGGTGTAGAAGGTGAGCTAATTTTGATCTATTATGACATGTAGAGATTTTTATATTTATGTAGACAATAATAAATTTCCATATTTAAAGATCGTGTGCTGCTGCGCATCCCTGTGTGTAATAAGCAATACTTGCATTGTGTACACACCTATAGGTGCATATTATTAAAGCACTCTTTAAAAACTAAATACTACTACTACAAATAATAATAATAATAATAATTGTATAATAAACATGGCGCCATTTACTTTACACATTTTTAGTTTGTCAATGGTACAGTCTATTTCAGTTGCCTCAAAATAGCAATGCCTTAACAAAGAGCCTAAAGGCTGGTTTATACTTCTGCGTCGAGTGATGCGCCCTGTTTGTTTTATTTTTTCTGAACACTACCTTAATGTACAAGTAGCTAAAACTCTATCATTCTGAGGCGGGAACCGGCAGACGTGCAACAACTTTAATCATATAGTAAACACAAAACAAAAGTTTCCACCTGGAGCTCCTTTACAGGACTCGACACCTGTAAACACTCGCTCCAATGGGTTCGCGCAGGTCTCATGCCCGCCCACACGCGTCAGCGCTACCCAGCCGACCAATCACAGAGCTTGCACTACATGTCGTTGCAACATTACATTTTTTGAGAGATGCAGTCAGCGTCAGCATCAGCGAGGGCAAGGGTTATGCGACCGCGCGAAGGATGCGCCGGACCATACAGTGCATCTGGAAAGTATTCATAGCGCTTCACTTTTTCCACATTTTTTTATGTTATAGCCTTATTTTAAAATGTATTCAATTAATTTATTTCCCCAAAATTCCACACACAATACCCCATAATGACAATGTAAAAATATATATTTTTTGAAATTGTTGCAAATTTATTACAAATAAAAAACCTGAAAAATCACATGTACATAAGTATTCACAGCCTTTGCTCAATACGTTGTTGATGCACATTTGGCAGCATTTTTAGCCTCAAGTCATTTTGAATATGATGCCACAAGCTTGGCACACCTGTCTTTGAGAATTTTTGCCCATTCCTTTTTGCAGTACCTCTCAAGCTCTATCAGGTTGGATGAGAAACGACTGTGTACAGCCATTTTCAGATCTCCCCAGAGATGTTCAATAGGGTTTAGGTATGGACTCTGGCTGGGCCACTCAAGGACATTCACCGAGTTGTTGTGAAGCCACTCCATATATATTTTGCGGTGTGTATATTGTCCTGCTGGAAGATGAACTATCGCCCCAGTCTGAGGTCAAGAGCACTCTGAAGCAGGTTTTCATTCAGGATTTCTCTGTACATTGCTGCATTCATCTTTCCCTCTATCCTGACTAGTCTTCCAATTCCTGCTGCTGAAAAACATCCCCACAGCATGATGCTGCCACCATCATGCTTCACTGTAGGGATGGTGCTGATGATGATCGGTGCCTAGTTTTCTCCAAATGTAATGCCTTGCATTCACTCCAAAGAGTTCAATTTTAGTCTCATCAGACCAGTAAGTTTTGTTTCTTATGGTCTGAGAGTCCATCAGATGCCTTTTGGCAAATTCCAGGTGGGGAGTGGCTTCCGTCTGGCCACTCTACCATAAAGGCCTGATTGGTGGATTGCTACACAGATGGTTGTCCTTCTGTAACGTTACCATTGTGTGAGCGTTGAGTGACCATAGGGTTATTAATCACCTCCCTGACCATGGCCCTTCTCCTTCAATCCTGTCTTGGAGGTCTACAGACAATTCCATTGTCTTCATGCTTGGTTTGTGCTTTCACATACACTGTCAACCCTGGGACCTTATATAGACAGTTGTATGCCTTTTCAAATCTTGTCCAATCAACTGAATTTACCACAGGTGAACTCCAGTTAAGCTGCTGAAACATCTCAAGAATGATCAGTGGAAACAGAATGTACCTGAGCTCAATTTAGAGCTTCACGGCAAAGGCTGTAAATAATTATGTACATGTGATTTTTCAGGTTTTTTATTTTTAATAAATTTGCAACAATTTCAAAAAAATCTTTTTTCACATTATGGGGTACTGTATGTAGAATTTTGATTATATAAATTAATTTAATCCATTTTGGAATAAGGCTGTAACATTAAAAAAATATATAAAAAGTGAAGCGCTATGAATACTTTCCGGATGCACTGTATGCGTGTGCTTGATGCAGAAGTAAAAATCAGCCTTTTGAATACCTCCTTTTCAGACTAGCACACACATGGGCACACAAATGGGCAAAAATGCATTTGCTATTTAAACAATAAGGTGCAGGATGTGAAAATAACACCTGAACCAGGTTGAAATTAGCAACTAACCCTTGCATCATGCCTGCCGCCGCATTGCACCCAGTGTACTGTATGATAGGGCTCCAGGATTAACATCACAATAATAAACTCAAATTTAAAATAATAGTGAACTGTAATTTTTAATTATAATAATATTTCACAATATTACATTTTTTACAGTATTTCTGTTTAAAATAAGCTTTGGTGATAACAATAAGGAAAATAATAATGAATTTCAGTGCAGTGAGCTGTGAGTTGAGATTTTGTGATAGTTCACCCCAAAATGTACATGATCTGACCATTTCCTCTCCCCCATGTTGACTTCCATAATAAACTGATAAAATACTATGGAATTCAATGGGTACCATTAACAAGCAATCTTCTTTTGTGTTCAACAGAATAAAGAGAACCAAATAGGTTTTGAACAAGTGAAAGGTGAGTAAATTGTGACAGAGTTTTCCTTTTTTAGTGTAATCTCTCTTTAATTCTTGATGACTTAAGCCTTTAATGTACAGATTACTGTCCACATACTATATAACGTACACACATTTTGATGACAGATTTTGCTATACAGCACTAAAGAGTTTTGGGTAAAAAGAGCAAACAATGATAAAATGTGCAACGCTGGCTAAAGAACCACTTCAGGCCTCGTACAAGCTGTTACGGTCTCCTTATTTGGTAGGTTTGTGTGACTAACAACTGAACTGGAATAAGTATATTTGTCCTTCCAATCCGCAGCTAATGTGAAATAAAGGAATAAAGATGAATCATAGCCTTATCAATGGACAGCGCTAAACTGAAACCCTGCTAATTAGTAGGGAGATTAAGCAAAGGAAGACGAAGAAGGAACAGAGATAATACTACTGGCCGAATCTGGGTTTCTTCTCTAATGGACTCTTTTTTCTTTTCCCAGTGTCTCTACGTGGTGCATTAAGTCTTGCACCTTTTCACTGGTTGCTCATTTCACCTTTCTTTTCAAATCAAAATGTGTAATGTCAGTTGGTGTGAAAATAGATTTTCCCCCCTTGTTCAGCGTCAGAGGAAGAAAAAGGTGCTCATTCTCTGAACCACATGATATTGTAGCCTCTAGGATGTTAGCAGGTTCATACCATGTGATCACAGATAAAGCACACAGAGAACCTATAAGACGTGGGATTTATCCTTCTTTATGTTTCTGAAAATGTTCCTTACTTTATAGGAGGTATAGAGAAAATGATAACATGGAACTGTGAAAGGTGAAGCATAAAACAGTTTCCTAAAGATTTAGTGCATGATTCTTGTGAAAAGATGTGGACAAAATAGTCCATACAGATGTTTGACCCATACAGACTGATTGGTGTGTAGGCACATACAGCTGTGTGTAGGTGTGAAATCCTTCGGGGTATCAGCTGTCATGTGTATAAAATCTAGAATCTTCAAGGGAGGTCCAAGCAGTGTCATATCCTTTGTTGTAACTGGTATAAAGTTGCCACACACACACAGATAATTGGGTTGAGGTTCGTGAAAGACGACATGCTGACATCACTGCTGAAGAACTGTGAGGAACTACCTTCAACAGAGTTTTCTCCCCATATAAACCATGGCCAAGCTTATGTTACACATATTTCACACTATTAAACACTTATTTTGACTGCAGCTCTGCACAAGATGTCTGGCCATGGGAGAAATGATTGTGCCCAACTGAGCCAGGTTTCTATCGAGGTTTTTTAAATCTTTACTTTCGCCAATTGGTGAAGTTTTTTTTTTTTTTTTCTTGCCGCTGTCGCCACTGGCTTGCATGGTTTGTGATCTGTAGAGCTTCGATGGATTTGCTCTTCAATGTTTGGACTCTCAGTAGTGAATATTAACCCACATATTATCCACAAGCTAAAAACAAAAAACAAAATGCAACATTAAGACCATTCACTATTCAAGTCTAATGCGTCAGACAAAATAAGGTTGTAGTTGTTGTAAAAACATAAATGATTGGATAGAGAAGAGAACCCAGTCCAGAAGACTCGAAACAAGCAGAATTCCTTTATTGAGACGTGTTGGTTAATCTGAAGTCATACAGCGTCTTCAAGAGTCCATGTGTCTGCAGGAGCCTACTGGAGGTCTGCAGTCTGCAAGTTTTATCACAAGTCTGAATTGAGACAAAGATGTCCTGTCTATAATGTCTTCTTAGGAGGAGGGGAGATGGCTAAACAAAGCATGCAAATTCAGCATTTAGATCAGCATGATAACCGTAGGTGTAGGTGCTAGAAAACCTGCCCAGCTACTGACCACACAAGTCAATCAACAAAGGGGGTTTCTTTGGCCTGAAAGTATCACCCGAAGACAAAGGCAGATTCCTTAAAAGTCTGCCTGTAGCATTTGCATCACTGTGGCCCAGCCAGTAGTCAGAAAGACAAAGGTTAAATGTCCCGCATGGCTGGGCTGTTCATGAAATGATATAATTAAAAACCAAAGTATATAACTTTTCAGTTATATGTAGATTATTGTTCATTTGAAACTAGATTATATAAATTTATATTCCCACATACTATAAACACATACTTAAAAGTGGAAGTTAGACATGACTAGACCCCCCCCCCCCCTAAAAAAAAACAAAAAAAAAACAATGTCTGTCAATTATTAAATGTATGAATTCTGATCCAGTTTGTGTATTTTTGCTCATTGTTTGCTGATTGTGAGAGATTCATAAATAAAAAATGTCATGTGGGTCAATATTTGGAAATTGAGATTTATACATTGCCTGAAAGCTGAATAAATTGTTTGGATCGGTCAATATTTGGCAGAGAAAATCTGGAATCTGATGGTTCAAAAAATAAAAATACTAAGAAAATTGCATTTAAAGTTAAAACTCCAAAATAAGTTATTATCAATGTATTTACTAATAAAAAAATAAGTGGTTATATATTTACAATAGGAAATTTACAAAATATCTTCACAAAATGCAATTGTTACTTAAAGGGCACCTATGGAAATCAAATTTTGGAAACTGTTTAGACAGAACTCTGTGTAGGTATAGTGTGTCCACTGTCATATCGGAGTGATGTAAACACAACAAGTGTCTTATTCAAAATTTCCTGATGGTACCATATGATCCAAACCCAACAATTTTAAGGTCAATTGCAACGTCACATACGTGTGCATTTTTCCTTGCCCACTGAATTGACTGAAAGGCATGTATTAACATTATAGTATAATCATAGTAATGGGTTTATACATGTCAACAAAACAGAGTTAGCGAAAAAAAAAAAACTGGGATTAAAAGATCTGTTCCAACTCTCTGTGATCAGCTGCACCTTTAAGAATGAGTTTTACAAGTTAAAATGTTTTTTAAACAGTGTATGTTTACAATAAAATCTCTGTTTAAGTAATAACCACTGGAATCAGCACATGCCGCATAGAGGCTATGTGCCCTATCATACACCCGGTGCAATAAGGCACCAGCACAACCCATTCAGACCAGCACAACCCATAATTTCACGTTTTGCGCCACATTGTTTAAATAGCAAATACATTTGCGCCACATTGTGGACTCATGGGTGTGCTGGTGTAAAAAGGAGGTGTGTTACGGCGCATTGTTGGCGTGTTCCTATTTTGAGGAATTGAAATAGACCATGCCCTTGACCAACTAAAAGCTGGTTTAAAGTCCAGGGTGGAGCACTTTGGTTATGCCCCTATGCTGGTCCAAATGCTTACACATTGCTTAATACACACCGGACGTACAGCAACACACACATATCTTTACATATGAAAAAAATGTAAGAAATAAAATGATACAAAAATTATTGTTTTCTACATAAATATAAAAACTGCTACCTCCATGCCTTCTTCATCTCGGGGGGCTTTTTTCAGTTTATTCATCACAATTTGTATTCATATAATGTTATTATCATAAGTATTTTTTGTATGCATATTTATTCATTCATTCCGCCAGCACGTTTTTACGCAGCGGATGCCCTTCCAGCCGCAACCCATCACTGGGAAACATCCATTCACATGCATTCACACACATACACTACGAACAATTTAGCCTACCCAATTCACCTATAGCGCATGTCTTTGGACTTGTGGGGGAAACCGGAGCACCCGGAGGAAACCCACGCAAACGTGGGGAGAACATGCAAACTCCACATAGAAGAGCTTCTTGCTGTGAGGCGACAGCACTACCTACTGCGCCAACGCGTCACCCATGCATTTTTATATTTGTTTTAATTAAAAACAAGTTTAGATTTGTCCACCTGTTGGGATTTGGAGACGTATGCATCACCATATGGGGCATAAGAATAGGATGCGTGTTTGGATATAACTTTTTTACCACACTTCATTATTATTCATTTATTTGTTTGACTAAATATAAATATATAGACTAATGAACGACATCAGTGGAGTGAGTTTCCACCCTGTCCTTACTCCACGAAAGTAAAGAAGTAAAGAGTAAAAGTAAAGTAAAGAGAAAGTAAAAAGGCAGAATGGAGATGGCTCTTACTTGCGCTGCAGATGTTCTGTTTAACTGTTTTCTCGCTAGTGAAGCATTCAGTTTTTCCACTTACAAAGTACGGCATGTAAATAGCAACTGACTCTTAAAGGGAATGGGAGATGAGACTCTGATTGGTTTAATGCAGGTTATGCTCAAAACACACCCATAACTCATTAAGAGAATAAGCACAACCCTATTAGACCATGCACCTAGATCGGTAAAATAGAGCCCTACATGAGGATGCTTCAAGTAGACGTGCAAAAATAGTGTAGTTAAACCTGTGTGTGTACTGTGAACTTTGTAATGGCATTTGTTTGACTCATCATTGCAGAAAATTATGCATCGTTGAATGCATCATTAGAATGCAAATTAGAACTGAATTAAGAAATTGTTTTGAAACAAATCTTAACAAAAAAGTGAAATTAAATATGTAATAGATATGTTCCTTGGAATCCACTCTTGAAAGGACAAGGCTGAATGGAAAACCCTAGTTTCGTAGATGGTTTTTAAACTGTTTTCTCGCTAGTGAAGCATTCAGATTTTCTGCTTACATAGTCCACCATGTAAATAGCAAATGTGCCATGGCACAACACAACTGAATCTTTAAGAGAATAGGAGATGAAACTCTATTTAGTTTAATGCATGTTATGCCCAAAACACACTCATAACTCATTAGGATCATAAGGACAACCTTTTTAGACTACAGTATGTGCTGGCACACAGACCATTTTTTCCATCCTTAAAATAGCAAAAGTGGATTAGTGCTTGTGCACAATTTGCTTTAGACTATGCACTTAGATCATTAAAATAGAGCCCAATGTGTTTTCGACTATTTCCACAAATACACTCATGCAACAAAAGACACATTTTGAATACCATCTAACATACTGTAATTATGACATGAACACTGGTTTTGCTGTAAGCAAGTTTGACTGAATGTGAAATATCTACCCGATGAAATGTCAGAGCACATTTAAAAAGTTATTAAATGGTTAACTATAAATTTTGTCATTTATTATTTCCATTTTATATTCAATCACAATTTAATTTATTTTATTTAAGGTAGCATTCTCAGTTCCCCATTGGGAGCGTAACTTTAATGCTATGTGGAAACTTCCACTATGGGGATTTCGTCAGAAGCCAATCATATGAAAGAGTAATAAAACAGGCCAAAGAAATGCCAATGAGTTGGCAGCGACAGCGTGCACAGCTGGCATCAATTACAATCAGTATTGTATAAAAACGCCACTCATGCAACGCCAAGGCATCCTTTTCGCTTTCAGAGCCTTTCACAAAGCTTCTGAGAGAGTCTTTTGAGGGTTTCTCTGAGTGTTCTTCATAGAGAGAGAAAACAAGAAAGCAGGTTGCTTCTCCCGTTCCAGAGTGTGCAATACACGGCGACAGATGGTCGAGCTGGGTTTCTCCCTTGCCTGGCGTTTTTTGGGTCCGGTCCTCCAGAGCAGTTTGTATTTAGCAAGTTTCCTAAAAGAGCAACACGGTCGTGCAGCGTGTCTTTTTCAAGATGTCGTTCCGACCGTGCGTTTCTGGATGTGGTGGTTTCTTATCCCCCGATGATGGGCAGTGCATGCCGTCACTGTGATGGCATGTCTGTTGCGCAGTTAAGATCGCGGCTTGCTCTTGCAAAAGGGCGTCCCACCCCAGTTGTCCCCCGCAATGCGGTTGGTACTCGGGCAGATCTGAGGGTCACAGTGGGATTAAATGCGCCTCATCTCCCATCCAAGGCGTGTAGGTTATCTGCCTCCCTCAGAGCCTACACAGCTGTGGGCCAGGCTGCTTCTGCCTTGCATGAGATGGCCACCTACCAGTGCTACCAAGCACAGGTGCTGGTGCTGGCCCAACTGCACAAGGGTGGTTCCGACCCAGGCCTGATGCACGAGCTCTGCACCGCAAATGAATATGCTCTGTGCAAGGTCAGGGAGGACAAAGAGCAGGTATTGCTAGTTGCGCCTCTCTGGCCCAACCGGACCTGGATTTCAGAAATCTCCCTCCTCGCAACGACCCCTTCCTGGAAGATCCCTCTGAGAGAAGACCTTCTCTCTCAGGGACAGGGCACCATCTGGCACCCTCACCCAGATCTCTGAAACCTCCACGTGTGGTCCATAGACGCAGTGAGAAAGACTTAGGTAACCTACTGATGGCGGTGGTTAATACCATCACTCAGGCTAGAGCACCCTCTACGAGGCATGTCTATGCCCTGAAGTGGAGTCTATTCACTGAGTGGTGCGCTTCTCGTCGAGAAGACCCCCGAACTTGCCAGATCAGCATTGTGCTTTCTTTACTTCAGGATAGGTTGAAGCAGAGGCTGTCGCCCTCCACACTGAAGGTTTATGTGGCTGCCATTACCGCTTATCATGACGCGGTGGATGGCAGCACTGTGGGAAGGCATGACCTCATCATCCGGTTCCTCAGAGGTGTGAGGCGATTAAATCCACCCTGCCCCCCTCTCATCTCTCTGTATCTCTCTGTAGTGCTTGGAAGCCTGCGCAGAGATCCGTTCGAACCACTCGACTCAGTATCCTTGAGATTTCCTTGAAGACAGCTCTGCTGGTTGCGTTGGCATCGATTAAGAAGGTCAGGGACCTGGAGGCATTTTCGGTCAGTAACTCGTGCCTGGAATTCGGGCCGGCCTACTCCCACCTTATCCTGAGACCCCGGCCTGGATATGTGCCCAAGGTTCCTACCACACCCTTTAAGGACCAGGTAGTGAACCTGCAAGCGCTGCCTGCGGAGGAGGCAGACCCAGCCCTTTTATTGCTGTGTACTGTTTGCGCTTTGCGAATTTATGTGGACCGTACTCAGAGCTTTAGATCCTCTGAGCAGCTCTTTGTCTATTACGACAGTCAGCAGAAAGGAAGTACCGTATCTAAACAAAGGTTGGCCCACTGGATAGTGGATGCCATCTCCCTCGCTTATCAGAGCCAGGGCAAGCCGTGTTCCCCAGGGGTGAGAGCGCACTCCACACGGAGCATCGCATCCTCTTGGGTGCTAGCACACGGCGCCTCTCTAACAGACATCTGCAGAGCTGCGGGCTGGGCGACACCTAATACATTTGCGAGATTTTATAATCTGCGAGTGGAGCCAGTTTCCTCACGTGTGCTGGGAAACCCTGGTTAATGAGGAAATTTGGTTGGATGTTGTATCATGCTTACTGCGCCTTTCTCTCTAACACAGAGATGCATGTGCTTTCTTGATCTGTCTGCAGAGTTCCTCTAAGGCCCCCAGCATCTGACTCAGCGGAGGAGTCAGGTGCTTGGCCCGTTACGTGCTTGGTCAGCCCGCTGGTCAGCCTGCTGGTCAGCCCGCTGGTCAGCGGTCAGCCCGCGTTCTGGGTATAGGTGCCTGCTATGTGCGATCCCAGTTGGCAAACCTATATGCTTTACTGAGTGAAGGTGTAGTCCCCCCTCTTAGGCGGGCTTGTGTCTTCCCTCCCCGCTAACCATCTTTCATATGTGTACTCCCCCTTCTCAGGGCTAGTCCATATGTCTTCTTGCCACCAAGTCTCCCCTTCTGGGCAGCAGGTGGCCTCTGCAGCGTCCGCTTTCCCAACATACTGTCGTATCTTAAAGTCCTAGAATTAACTAGGTGCATTTTTACGACTCCCTGAAAAAAATATCAAAACCTGTGAAGCTTCTCTGGTAAGTGAGGTAAGTTATGGTCAGGGGGCACGTTGGAAGGCTACGCCTTTGGTGATGTAGGTGCGCTCACACTGTAGCCTGGCAAACTCCTCACCAGTGAGGTTCAATTGCTATAGCGTTTTCCATACATTTCCCCATAGTAGAAGTTTCCACATACTGTAGCATTGAAGGTCCCCTCCCGATGGGAAACAGAACGGTTACCAAAGTAACCCTCGTTCCCCAAGGGGGGAAACAGAAATGCTATGTTCCTTCGCCACAGCGATTGCCCCTTAGCCTTTAGCCGCAAAAGGCTCTTTTAGCTAGAAAAGGATGCCTAGGCGTTGCACGAGCTGCGTCTTTATACAATACTGATTGTAATTGATGCCAGCTGTGCTCGCTGACGCTGCCAACTCATTGGCATTTCATTGGCCCGTTTTATTACTCTTTTAGATTATTGGCTTCTGACGAAATCCCCATAGTGGAAGTTTCCACATAGCATTTCCCTTGCCCCCCTCGGGGAACGAGGGTTATCTTAGTAACTGTTTCGTTCTCAGCATGTTTTAGCAAGAAGATTACATAGAAAGCAAATGTAATGTACATGTACAATTGATATGTACACATCTCACACAATTCAACAGCACTTCAAACATGTGATGCAACTGATTAGACATCATTTATAGGATATGTGAAAATCATGATGAATCATTTTATTGATGAGTAACCTGGTGTAACATGTTTTGACATGTCATATTTGAACTGAATACAGAAAGGTGGGAAGTCATTAGTGGGCTGTTCCGCTCACAAAATAATCACAGGGCTAAAAGAGACCTGGATTCTAGCAGAAAAAAATGTATGGACTCTCTATTAGTCCCTTTAAACTAATTAATGTTAGTATATGTTCATACCTGATGACATGCTTCTGAGAGGAGGAGCAGGTAGCTTTCTCCTCTGATGGCGAGAAGAGTCCAGTGTTTGTGGCTGACAGGAAGAAAAAAATCACAAATAGCATGAGCCAAATTCATTTCATGTAGATGTATCCTGCTTGTCTCTAAAATTCAATCTTAAGTAGACTGAAACTCACCATAGGTTTAGATTTGTACTTGGAAAAACGTGTACACGCAGATACATTCAGACCTGCAGTTTTGAGAGCGGATATTCTTGCTTCAATATCTGATATCTGCAGAGAACAAATAGACATGAAAATTTGCACCTGAAAAGTCTAATATTGCAAAAGCAAAACCAATAGTAGGACTGCTCTGCATTATGCTGCAAGCATGTACCTGGAGCTCAGACTGCTGCACCTGGGCAGCAGCAGTGGCAACCTGGTCTTCTAAGAAGGCTAGTTCTGTGTCTGTGGTGGAGCTGCTGATGCTGCGTGCACATTCTTCTAAGTCACCCAGCGCCCCCTCTAGGCTGTACACAGCCCCTGCTGCCAAATACACCTGTACATAGAGAACAAGTTAACTGAAGTGAGATCTAAATCTGAACCTACTAGCTTAGCTACATTTTTCAGTAGCTTGACAGTAGCTACTTTTGACACAATATAACTTTTTCTAGCGTGTAGTGGAGTAGCTTGACAACAGCTACATTTCATTTAGTGAACCTGTAGTGATCTAGAGCAGCACAGCATTTTCTTACAAGATCACACAATACAATAGTGAACTGAAGCCATCTATTGGTAAATCACACATTTCATGATTTTACATTTGTTCATCTACAGTATTTACAGTGGGTACAGAACGTTTTCAGACCCTCTTAAATTTTTTTACTCTTTTTTACATAGCAGCCATTTGCTAAAATCATTTAAATTCGTTTTTTTTTAATTACCTCATTAATGTACACACAGCACCCCGTATTGACAGAAAAACACAGAATTGTTGACATTACTACTGATTTATTAAAACGAAAAACTGAAGTATCACATGGTCCTGTATTCAGACCCTTTGCTCAGTAGTTGATCTAATACAGTCATTGAGTCTTATTGAGAAAGATGCAACATGTTTTTCACTCCTGGATTTGGGTATCAGGTTGGATGGTAAATGTTGGTGGACAGCCATTTTTAAGTCTCTCCAGAGATGGTCAATTGGGTTTAAGTCAGGGCTCTGGCTGGGCCATTCAACAACAGTCATGGATTTGTAGTGAGGTCCTGAGCACTCTGGAGAAGGTATTTGTCCAGAATATCCCTGCACTTGGCCACATTCATCTCTCCCTCAATTGCAACCTGTTGTCCTGCCCCTGCAGATGAAAAACACCCTGACAGCATGATGCTGCCACCACTATGCTTCACTGTTGGCACTGTATTGGACAGGTGATGAGCAGAGCCTGGTTTTTCTACACATACCGCTTAGAATTAAGGCCAAAAAGTTCTATCTTGGTCTTATCAGACCAGAGAATCTTATTTCTCACCATCTTGGAGTCTTTCGGGCTGGCTCTCATGTGTCTTGCACTGAGGAGAGGCTTCTGTCAGGTCACTCTGCCATAAATCCCCGGCTAGTGGAAGGCAGCAGTGATAGTTGACTTTCTACAACTTTCTCCCATCTCTCAACTGCATCTCTGGAGCTCAGCCACATTGATCTTTGGGTTCTTCTTTAGCTCTCTCACCAAGGCCTCTCTCCCCCGATAGCTCAGCTTTGCCAGACGGCCAACTGGGTACTGGTCATCCCAAATGCCTTCCCTTTAAGGATTATGGAGGCCAATGTGCACTTAGGAAACTTAAGTGCAGCAGAATTTTTTTGTAACCTTGACCAAATCTGTGCATTGCCACAATTCTGTCTCTGAGCTCTTCAGGCAGTTCATTTGACCTCAGGATTCCCATTTGCTCTGACATGCATTGTGATCTGTAAGGTCTTATATAGACAGGTGTGTGGCTTTCCTAATCAAGTCCAATCAGTATAATCAAACACAGCTGGAATCAAATGAAGGTGTAGAACCATCTCATGGATGATCAGACGAAATGGAGTTAAATATATGAGTGTCACAGCAAAGTGTCTGAATACTTAGGACCATGTGGTATTTCAGTTTTTCTTTTTTAATAAATCTGCAAAAATGTCAACAATTCTGTGTTTTTCTATCAATATGGGTGCTGTGTGTACATTAATGGGGAAAAAAATGAACTTACATGATTTTAGGAAATGGCTGCAATATAACAAAGAGTGAAACATTTAAGCGGGTCTGAATACTTTCCGTACCCACTGTATGTATGCATGCATGTGTATGTACTCTATGTATGTGTGTTTTTTTGTAAATGCTATTTTTCAACAGTTGAAAATCAACCCATAAAAAATACTAGGAATATATACAGCTGGAAATTAGCCTGAAGTACAGTAAGAACACTTTATGATTATAGTTGAACTAATGAAGTCACATGGACTGTTTTGACAAAGTTTTTAGTTCATTTTCTGGACATTGAAGGTCTCATGTCTGTTGCTGTTTATGGAAGGTGGGGGAGCGCTCAGATTTTATCTTAATTTGTCTTTCAAAAATGAAGAAATGAGGGTGAGTATTTAACAAAAATTTAATTTTTTTGGTTGAAGTAACCCTTTAAAATCTGTTGTAAAGTTCATGGTTGTGGCCTGTTCAAATGATTGGATGTACAGAGATTTAATCCCCTATAAATTTGATAAAAAATTAAAGTCCCTATAAATCTGTTAAATGATTCACATTGTGCTAAATAACCAGTTTCCCTTAAACATTGATATTAGAATTTGTAATATTCATGTGCTCAAAACAACGCTACAACATTTCCAACAGGGAACCTTACATTTTCCTCCATCTTAGTGAGTTGATGGTCCAGCTTCTTGTTGACAGGACCTGAGGATATGGGTGTGCCAGCTGGAGAAGGATCATGAACTTTGCATTCTGCCTCACCAAGCAACTCCTCTGTGGCATTCAGGACCTTCAGAACCTCTGTGGTGATGCTGCATAAAGACGCAGCAGAGTACTTCTGCTCCACATCCACCAGAGAACACATGAAACAGACAAAACCACTGATAAACAAATATTATACCCAGCAAGCACACAACATCATAAGACGTTAATATTAGGTTGGATTTAAGTCATGATGTCAGGTGACCAAAATTCAATGTCTAGCCAGCGTCTAAGGACAAGATTATTTTGACGTCCAATAACGACATCAAATTACATTGATATTTGGTTGATTTTAGGTAGTGTTGGAAAGTGACCAAAATCCAACGTCTTATAGATGTCATAGTGGTAACGTCCACACAACGTCAAGGTGTAACATGATCAGACGTGGATATTTGGTTGATTTTAGGTTGATTTTAGGTTGGACATTGGACATTGAGGTTGGCCTGACGTTGGGTTCTGACGTCAACCTGATTTTCATTTCCAAACAAAATCCAATGTCCCCATGACGTTAGGATACGTTAGAGTACAACGTTAATATGGCGTCATGTTGATGTCCTGTGTCTGTAGGGTAGTCTTTCTAAATGAAAGTCATGAAAACATATAATAAAAGATAATAAACTACCTCCTCTAAATTAAGCATGGGTGTATACAGTTGAAGTCAGAATTATTAGCCTCACTTTGAATTCTTTTTTAAATTTTTCCCAAATGATGTTTAACAGAGCAAGGAAATTTTCACAGTATGTCTGATAATATTTTTTTTCTTCTGGAGAAAGTCTTATTTGTTTTATTTCGGCTAAAATAAAAGCAGTTTTTAATTTTTTAAAAACCATTTTCTGGACAAAATTATTATTCCTTTTAAGCTAATTTTTTTTTCCGATAGTCTACAGAGCAAACCATCATTATACAGTGATTTGCCTAATTACCCTAACCTGCCTAGTTAACCTAATTAAGCTAGTTAAACCTTTAAACGTCACTTTAAGCTGTATAGAAGTGTCTTGAAAAATATCTAGTAAATTATTATTTACTGTCATCATGACCAAGATAAAATAAATCAGTTATTAGAAATGAGTTATTAAAACTATTATGTTTGAAATGTGTTGAAAAAATCTTCTCTCCATTAAACAGAAATTGGGGAAAAAAATAAAAAGGGGGGCAAATAATTCAGGGGGGCTAATAACTCTGACTTCAACTGTACCTTGTCATGCTCAGATGTTGGATCAATGAACAGAATAAGAGTACAATGGGAGAAAAAGAAGGTGACCTGGACATATGTTAATGAAAGGGGTATTGAGAGGTGAAAAAACATTGTTGAGGGCAATTTGAAATTAAGACAACCCCATTATAGGGTAGTTTATCCAAAAAAACAAACATTTCTTCATTATTTACTCATCATCAAATGGTTATTTATTTTGTAGAACACAAAATAAGATATCAGAAACAAATGCTAAAGAAATAAGTGGTTACAGGATTCCACCTTTCTTCAAAATATTGTTTTTGTTCAGCAGAAGAAAGCAAGTCAAACAGGTTTGGATCAAGTAAAGCTTGGTAAAGTAAATGATGACAGAATTTTCAGTTTTGAGTTAACAATCCCTAACATACTCTTGAGAAAAAAAAATAACATAAAAAAATAATGACCAAATATTCATTTCTGAGAGATAATTCTATAAGATCAAAATGTTCTTCCTTGAGAACGTAAAAAACCTCTCAGACTTAGATCTGACCACACGTCATCCCAAGATTGTGAAAGGATATGACACATCCACTATCGTCAATAAGTTTTTCAAAGTGTAATGGGATCAGAGTTCATCTACACTACCAGGTCATCAATATGAGATGCGCATGTTTACTTGCGTGTGTTTGTAAGACAGTAAGTACACATGAGAGAGGGTAATAAGAAGAGGATAAATGACTTTTCAAGACGAGAAAGTGAGAATGAAAGAGACAGGAAGAAAGACTGTGATTCAGTAATGAATACTTGAGGAATCAATTAATGGTTCGGTTGGTTTAGGCTTTGATCACAGAAATAATTGATCCAAACTCAGCCCTCAGAGTATGAGTGGCTCTAGCTGTCAAAGGGGTGTGTGTGTGTGTGTGGGTAAAATGATGTATAGGGAGGGAACAGGGAAAAACTGGCAGTGTGCAGCATTGGATAAATATAACACCAAACGTTAAATGATAAACAACATACAAAGTGCACGTCTTCTAGAAGGGACTGTTTGGCCAAAAAACGAAAATGATGTCCTCATTTACTCACTCTTCACTTGTTAAAAACCTATTTGAGTTTGTTTCTTCTGTTGAATACAAATGAAAATATTTTGAAAAAAGCTGGTTGCTGGGACCCTTTGCCTTCCATAGCATTTTGTTTTTGTTTGTGGTCAACAAAAAAAGAGACTCATAAAAGTTTAAGAGTAAATGTGAGAAAAAAATAATAAAAAATTAGGTGTCAAGCACCGAAGGTGTGTAGGAACCTATTGGATCTATTACAGTTTTTCCCAATTGTTTACACACAATTACTTGTACTTCAGACACAATGACTACAACATGTAACTGATGCACCGACCCCCTGAACCAATTCTGCTAAACTACAAGCACAATTCCTGCTTTACACTCAAATTGCAGATTTAAAACACACTTTTTTCAAAACACTACACACAATTCTCTGCATTTGGCACAAATTCCATGCAGAAAATCTCTTGTTTTCACAAGGAACACACTGTCATTCACAATTGTACAGTCAGTTGTCCTACTTTGCATACTAACTCATCACACAGGTAAACACCTGTCATATTTAATCACAATTTAGAAATCAGAGCTCATCTCAAATTCTCCATTTCTCAATCCTATTGAGGAATTTTTTTCTGCCTGGGGATGGAAAGTGTATGAGCGAAATACACACTTTTTTTTTTTTTTTACTGTAACTATTCTGTAAATCCTTCTGTTGATGGTATTTGTAGACCACCTTATGTGCAACTTTGTGTTGGTTGGGATGAACACTGTGTACACTGTTTTTGTGGGAAAAATACAGTTACTGTAAATATATTTGGTAGCGTGTATTTGTGTGTTTTGTATAAAAATAATATTCTGAAAAAATTTACAATGCACTTCTGTAGGGCCTATGTACTGTCTGTAGTGTAACACTGAACAAAAAAAGGCTTACAGTAAATTATGAAATTCATTATGAATAATGAAACCCATTATGATGAATGGAGAAGAAGTGCTCATAGTGTTTTACATTAAGCACATCAGTGATCAAATGCTTCTTATAAATGTCTATTCATGTGATGGTTTGTGTGTGTCATTTGAAAACAAAACAGCATTTTGTGAAGAAAGCACATTGTTTTGAATGCAATGTTTCATTTTGCAAGAGAATTGCAGGGTTTTGCCTAATGTGTGTGTGTGTTGCGATTTGTGTGTAGAGTTCTGACAATATGAGACATGCTTTCAGAAAATGTGTGAAAACAACTGGGAAAAACTGTAATAACCTATTATTATTCTTCCGGCTTCCTCTTTTTTTGCTCTCGGAGTCTATGGCAGCCCTATGAACCGTTTGCAGCATTTGTGCAAACTTTGGCACATGGATAGAGGACAGTCTGATCTTCAACCACAACAAATTTGGACTCTCTAACTCACACTCTTTAGCGCCACCACTTGTCCAAAGTTTCACTTATGTTTATCTTTATAACTTTTGAACCGAATGGGTCAATCAAAATTCTTTTTCCTCTGATTCCTTGGCTCAAGCTGATTCAAATGCACTCTTTGACATCATTATCATGAATTTTTTTTCACTATTTAGAATTTTTCGTAAAACGAACTCGTCCTAAGCTGTTTTTCTGATTTTCACCAAAATTGAATCACAAGATCTACAGACTATGCTGACCAAAAGTTATAAAATTCGAGTTGATTAGACTAACCGTTTTTGATTAACCTGCAAATTTAATGTAGAAATTGACTTCAGGTGATATCTTAACGCATTAACGTATTCACACCAAACTTGGTGTTTTCACAACCATGGTTTGAAGTTACAGTAGCTGCAGCGTTTCGGCATACTGCCCCCTAGTAATCCAGAGATTAAAAAAATGGCCTTTTTTGCTTATAACTTCTCAACCTTTTGTCCAAAATGACATCTTTACAGCCGGCGGAGCATGTCGAGTCGAATGATGTCTGATTTTCCCAGGTCAGCCATTTTGGCCATCGGCCATTTTGAATTATGTCAAAAATTGCTATATTTTATGGACGCATTGGCGAATTGTTATGAAAGTCGGTATGTGTCTTCGAGACTGTGCCCTAAAGGTGCTCAAAAAGTTTTGTCACATCGTGACCTTTTGGTCAAACGTTATAACAATATTTCTAAAAATGCTAAAAACTTTTGACTAATTTTGCCTATTGTTATGAAATAATGTAACAGTTTTTGTTTACTGCACCGACAAATGTAATGACATGATGCCAAATTACATCTGAGGTGTATCTCTGTGATAGTTAAAGATAATGACACCAAATGGTAGGTCTGTTATTGTCGCCTCACACTGATCCCACCATAAAAATTTGATGACATCGCCACCTATGGGTCAAGAGTTATAAGGCATTCATTAGCCATTATTATTTTTTTTTTAAAATGAAATTTTTTTTTTATTGTTTTTTTCCTGATATAACATACAGTACCATACAAACATATAAAATGTATACAAGTTCTTCACAATATTTAAATTTGTTCATTATTCATTCATTCATTTTCTTGTCGGCTTTGTCCCTTGCGGGGTCGCCACAGCGGAATGAACCACCAACTTATCCAGCACGATTTTACGCAGCGGATGCCCTTCCAGCCGCAACCCATCTCTGGGAACTTCCACACACACATTCACACTCATACACTATGGACAATTTAGCTTACCCAATTCACCTGTACTGCATGTCTTTGGACTGTGGGGGAAACCGGAGCACCCGGAGGAAACCCACGCGAACCCAGGGAGAACATGCAAACTCCACACAGAAACGCCAACTGACCCAGCCCAGCCGAGGTTCGAACCTACGACCCAGCGACGTTCTTGCTGTGAGGCAACAGCACTACCTACTGCGCCACTGGGTTGCCCAATTTGTTCATTATTTAGAAAAGAAATAACTCAACAATCAGTAACAAAAGTATAAACATACTAAAAATAATAGTACAGAGCATATCAGGATAGATACATTCATATTTCAAGTGAGGAAGTGAAAATCTCCCATATATCTATTTCTTTGTAATCACCATTCATTTTGGCCAACATTTTCTCATATGATACGTTCTCAAGCATGGATTCCATCCATAATTTAAGTGTAGGGCATTGAATATCTTTCCAAAACCTCAGTATTATACGTGCTGCTGTAGTAATTCCCATAGTTATTAGGGTGAACTCATCATTTGTAATATGTGGAACCTCAGTTTTGTCACCCAAAAGGCATATCCTGGGTGAGAGAGGGATATTAAATCCCAGACATCTACCTAATTGTCTTAACACAGATTCCCAAAAGGGTTGAATCTTTGTACATTGCCATAATGTATGAAAGTATGTACCAATCTCCTGTTTAGCATTTCAGCATTTATTATTGTCTGAGCATCCCATTCTAAAAAGTCGCACTGGAGTGTAATAATACCTATGAAGTATCTTATACTGTATAAATTTACCTCTTGCTTCTTTTATATATTTTCCACTGTGAGAAAGAATTCTGTCCCATGTATCTTTATCTATATCACTACTAATATCTTTTTGCCAAATCAGTCTTAAATTTTCACAGTTTTTATCATTAATTTTTGAACTAAATTTGTAAAACGTAGATACTTTTTGAAGCTGTTTTGGGAAGTTGTAAAATTTCTCCAATATATTTATATTCTGTACCTTGGGGACCTTTGTTTCAAAACAGTGTCTGATTTGTAAGTATTTCCAAAAATGCTCTTCATTAGCCATTATTAATGAAACTTACAAATTTGGTAATAACTTTTGACTGCATTTGCTTATTTTGATGAATTTGGTCTTAAATTATTTCCTGGGTCATGCTGACAACACAGATACCAGTTATGCCATAATCTGCCAAACTTCCTGTCTGCCATTTTGATTTTGTTCAAACCATTCTTTTTTAAGCTCCTCCTAGACCGTTCAATTTTCACCAAATTTGACTCGGATAATTTTCGTACCTTGTAGACCAAAAGTTATGGAATTCATGTCGATAGACAAAACTGTTGTCATTTAGCATATGCACAAACTTGATGTAATGCTGCCTGATGACATTAGATGCTGCATCACTGCAATGGCTGACCATTGAACAAACTTTGACCAAACTACGTAATTTTGCCTCCGAATTTGGCTCAGAACATGGGGCAAAAAAGTTATAGAATTCCCCCGTTGCTCTTTAGCTTGTTGTAGTGCTTGTTTATGATGTGGTCGCTGGGCTGCTTGGCCCCGATAATTGCTGTTTGCAGCTATATTTTTAATTATTTTTGGTGTGAACTATCACTTTTGCTGCATTATTTATTTACAAAAAAAAAATCCTAAAACATTTCCTTTGCTGTTCTCTATAATATTAATTATAAATGTGTGCAAACAAATCTGCAAATATTGTATATGCTAATAAAAATAAACAGGACATGCAATGCTTAGTTTGATCTTTTGCAGTGGACAACATTATATAAATAAACAACATTTATTGAAGGTCAAGTGCCATCCTCTGATAAAATTTAAAACCTATTGATTGCATTTTAACAGTGCTGTGAAAAGAAAACCTAACAGCTCAGAACCAGGGTAAAGGATTTTGTCCATCATGTCCTGCTTTCAATGTCTCCACCAGTACTGAAAATTCAGAAAACTGTATAGACACAAATAAGCTCTCAGGCAGGATTATGAATGGACTACATGTTTGATTCAAGAGGCATCTCTCCAACTCTACCAAATTTTCAAATCATGATGTGTCTCACCTGATGTAAGAGAGAGGAGAGTAACTGAAGCCTCTGCTGTAGAGCATGATCACTCAGACCCTC
Source organism: Danio kyathit (assembly GCA_903798195.1). Lineage (NCBI taxonomy): Eukaryota > Metazoa > Chordata > Actinopteri > Cypriniformes > Danionidae > Danio > Danio kyathit. Next base: position 13,753,500 of record LR812542.1, read on the forward strand.
CTGAACCAACAGGAAGGGAGTGGAGAGAGAGAGAGAAAGAAAGAACGAGAGAGGCAGAGGCAGAGAGATTGGACAGAGAGCGACAAATGAGAATAAAGACACTGGCAGAAAAAAGGAGTGAAGGTAAAGATAAAATAATCAACAAACAAACAAACAAACAAACAAACAAACAACTAGTTCACCAAAGCGTGAAAACATTATTATTTATTCACCCACATGTCATTCCAAATCAGTATTACTTTTCCTTTCTTTCTTTCTTTCTTTCTTTCTTCTTTCTTTCTTTCTTTCTTTCTTTCTTTCTTTCTTTCTTTCTTTCTTTCTTTCTTTCTTTCTTTCTTTCTTTCTTTGTGTGCATCAAAGGTATTATAGTTTAGCATTTATAATTATTATAATTATTGTTTTTATTTCGATACAATTTTTACAATTTATGTAAATTTTAGTTTAGTTGTAGTTAATTTAATTAATGTTTTTTTAGTTTTAGTTTAGTCTTTATTTTTATTTTTTGTAACAAATTTCTATTTAGTATTCATATTTTTTGGTCCAGTTTTCATTTTAGCAATTGAGTTAACAGAACATGTCCACTGTTGACCTATAAGCAAAGCTTAGTGTTTGCACAGATTACATTAACTCTTGTGCAAACCTCTTAGTGATAAAATAAATTGTTTGACACTGAACACGAAACTACAGAAATGCAGCTTTAACAAATACAATTAAAACTATGAGTAATAAAGACACACTTCTCATATTAAAAATCATGTATGTAGTTTGCACATTTTTTGGCATCTGAGGAAACTGCAGATTTTGGTCCATTTAGTCCCGTTCCACCTCATCCCAAAGGTGCTCTATTGGATTGTGATGTGGTGATTGTGGAGGCCATTTGAGTGCAGTGAACTCATTGTCACATTCAGGGAACCAGTCTGAGATGATTCGTGCTTTATAACATGGCACGTTATCTTGCCGGAAGTAGCCATCAGAAGATGGACACGTTGTGGTCATAAAGTGATGGACATGGTCAGCAACAATACTCATGTAGGCTGTGGCGTTGACATGATGCTCAATTGGTACTAATGGGCCCAACGTGTGCCATGAAATATCCCCTACACCATTACACCACCACCAGCCTGAACCATTGATACAAGGCAGGATGGATCCATGCTTTCATGTTGTTGACGCCAAACTCTGACCCTACCATCCAAATGTCGCAGCAAAAATTGAGACTCATCAAACCAGGCAACGTTTTTCCAATCTTCTATTGTCCAATTTTGGTGAGCCTGTGCGAATTGTAGCATCGGTTTTCTGTTCTTAGGTGACAAGAGTGGCACCCGGTGTGGTCTTCTGCTGTTGTAGCCCATCTGCCTCAAGGTTGGATGCGTTGTGCGTTCAGAGATGCTCTTCTGCATACCTCGGTTGTAGCGAGCGGTTATTTGAGTTACTGTTGCCTTTCTATCAGCTTGAACCAGGCTGGCCATTTTGCTCTGACCTCTGGCATCAACAAGGCATTTGTGCCCACAGAACTGCCACTCACTGAATATTTTTGGTTGTGCAAGAAAATCCCAGTAGATCAGCAGTTTCTAAAATACTCAGACCAGCCCATCTGGCATCAACAGCCATGCCACGTTCAAAGTCACTTAAATTACCTTTTTTTCCCAATGGACTGAGTTGCTGCCATGTGATTAGATGATTAGAAATTTGCGTTAACAAGCAGTTGGACAGGTGTACCTAATAAAGTGGCCGGTGGGTGTATTCCTTTGTCTGATGTGTTTGGTTGTAAAAGCGCATCTATACAGTTACTTCACTAAACAGCTGCAAATCAGATTTTCCATCACAGTATGAGGGCTTATTAATTCTGAAAGTGATTATTATTTTTGCTATTATCATTTTATTCCACTTTGTTTTTCAGTGACTTATTAGTTTCAGTTAGTTTGAGTTTTTTTCATTTATAGTGAATGTATTATTTTATTTCAGTTAAGTAGAATGTTTTGGTTCAGTTTTGCTAAGGTTGATCACTGAATATTAGGTGGTCTACATTAGTCAGATTTTATTTTTAATGATTTTTAACAAGATACTCTGTAAACATAAGAATATTAAGTATATGATAGATTTCTCATGGAAAGAGAGGTGACAGAGCCAACCTTTGTGTAACGCCACGCCAGCAGAGGGAGCCCTCGCCCGACTACTGACTCAGCTCCGCTCCCTCTGTGGTTACTTCCTGTTTGTGCTGTATTTCAGCGAGAGCTCAGGCCATGCTTCCTTGCGAAGTATTGCCAGTTTACCTGCCTTACCAAGTGTTGTTCCAAGTGACTTTCATGTCTGCGATCCTGTGTATGACCCTGCCTGCCTTGATCACGTATGTTCTCTGTCTTTGCCCTTTTGATCTGTTTTGGACTGATTGATGTTGTACTGAACTCCTTCCTGCATTATCACTATGTCTTCTAGATTTGCCCCCTTGTTTGTCGATTGGATTGGACTGCTTTCCTGTTCCTGACTATTTGCCTGTTTACACGTTGATGTCTCTGCCTAAGCCTTTTAATAAACTTCTGCATATGGATTTTAACATTGTCTCAGACTCCCCGTTACACTTTGTTTTTTAAAATGTGGAGCACTGGATTAAAAAAAATTAAAAACCGATTCATACTGGTTTGGAATGACATGAGGGTGAGTAAATAATACAATAATTACCATTCTTTGTTTAAATAAATAAACCTTTAACATAATGGACAAGAAACAGGGTGAAAAGGAAATGACAGGACCAGATATAAGGTAAAAAGGATCCATACAGTCCTTTCCCTTATGCATTCCTTAGTCAGAAGCCTATAAATATTCTCACTGGAGAGGTTTTGTATTCATTTCTGCAGGCTGGATCATGCATCATACAGTGCATTGCTTATGCTACAATGGCAGCACAGAATTAAGCTTTCATCCGGCATGCTTTTCTGTGTGCACTTTTCATCTGCAATGAAAGCAAAGGTCTTTCAATCATCAACAGATGCATTTGAGGGTTCGAGAGAGAGAAAGAGAGCTGGAAGGTTTTCTACAAGCAAGCATCTTTTGAGGGTGCTCAACCTCTTATAAGACACAACATTATATTACACAAGTAGGACATCAACATCTTTTTATGTTCTTGCAACCACATTCAACCAATCACTAGCTTCTGGTTTGAGGTGCAAGGCTATGATTGGTTATAAAGAATGTTGATGTGAAAAAAGATGATCCACAAACATGTCGCGCTTAAGTAATCATGTTTAGACTTAATTATGTGCTGATGGGAAGGTTGGGAGCATAATATCACTTTTCACAAATCCTAGTTAACCCATTCACACTCAGAGTGACCGGGGACTCCACTCCAAACCACTGTGAACTGCCTACATGCTCCAATAAAAATATTGTGCCTGTACTGTACCATGATACATTGATTGCATTCAATTGAAATGCATAGCATTTTGAAAGAAACCAGATTGTTTAACTGAGATACTTAAAATATATACAATGATGCTAAAGACATGATGCAAAGTTCATTTATTCTGTTGAACAGAAAGGGAGATATGAAGAATGTTGGAAAAAATGAGTGGTGGAAAGAGTACTGATAAATCACACTTAAATAAAAGTACCTTTACTTGCCTAAAATTGTAGTGCAAGTAGAGTAAAAGTATCTGTTGTAAATATTAATCAAAGTATGAGTAAAAAGTAGACCTTTCAAAAGTACTCAAGAGTAGTGAGTAGTAAGTATTGTGCTGTAAAAAGCTGATGCATTTACATGTAACTCGTGGTTGTGTGTAAACGTAACATTCTGTAGTGCATTTAGTTATTGCCCAGCAGGCACACAACGTCATAAGACATTAATATTAGGTTAGATTTACAGTGGGGATTTAAAGTCTGGGCACCTTTAAGAAGATATGGAAAGATGTAAAAATCTCCAAAAGGCATCAAATTGATTGGAAATTCTTATAATGTCAAAAAAGTTAGATTTTATTTCCATCTTTTACACTTTCAAAATAACAGAAAACAAAACAAATGGCGTCTGCAAAAGTTTGGGCACCCTGCAGAGTTTATAGCATGCACTGCCCCCTTTGGAAAGCTGAGACCTGACAGTGTCATGGATTCTCAATCACAAAAATCAGCGTTTGAACTTAGCAAATGAACATATAGACAAGCCTGGTGCAGTTTGGAAACAAGCTCTGTGGACCGATGAGGCTTAAAATAGAACTTTTTGGCCGGAATGAGCAAAGGTATGTTTGGAGAAGAAAGCGCACAGAATTTAATGAAAAGAACCTCTGTCCAACTGTTTAGCATAAGGGTGGATCAATCATGCTTTGGGGTTGTATTGCAGCCAGTGGCACAGGGAACATTTCACGAGTAGAAGGAAAAATAAATTCAATAAAATTTCAGCAAATTTTGGATGGTAACTTGATGCCATCTGTGAAAAAAGCTGAAGTTAAAGAGAGGATGGCTTCTACAAATGAATAATGATCCTAAACACACCTCAAAATCCATGGTGGATTAAATCAAAAGACATAATTGAAAATCAATGGATAGACCTTAAAAGAGCAGTGCGTGACAGACAGCCCAGAAATCCCAAAGAACTGGAAGACTTTTGTAAGGAAGAATGGGCAAAGATACCTCAAACAACAATTGAAAGAATCTTGGCTGGCTACAAAAAGCGTTTACAAGCTGTGATACTTGCCAAAGGGGGCAGTACAAGATATAGTGTAAATGATGAAAATAAAATATTACTTTTTGACATATTATAAGAATGTCTAATCTGTAATGTGATGCCTTTTGGAAAGTTTTCCATCTTTCCTTGGCTTCTTTATGCACATTAATGCTAATTTTTTACCTGGGGTGCCCATACTTTCGATTTCCACTGTAGGTTGTGAGGTCAGGTGACTATAATTCAATGTCTAGCCAGCTTCTAAGGACAATGTTGTTTTAATGTCCAATAACTACGTCAAATGACGTTGATATTTGGTTGATTTTAGATTGTGTTAGAAAGTGACCAAAATCCAACGTCGAGCAAACATCTTGTCTTGACATCTCTATTGATGTCAAATACTGACATTTATTCATCAGGTATGGCAACTAAAATCCAACATCTGATAGACGTCATAGTGGTAGCGTGGCCAAAACATCAAATTGTAACATCATTAGGCGGTGATATTTGGTTGATTTTAGGTTGGAGGTTTTCTAATCCCCATAGACAAGAATAAATAAAGTAGTGACTGCAGGTTGAAGGAAAGTAGTGGAGTAAATGTACCAATACTGCACTAAAAATGTACTTAAGGAAAAGTGAAAGTACTCATTTTTAAAACTACTTAGTAAATTACAATTCCTGAGAAAAACTACTCATTTACAGTAGTTTCAATGTTTGTAATTTGTTACTTTACACCACTGGAAAAAACAGCCATTGACCTCCATATTATTTTTTCATTCCTATACGATGGATATCAATAGCTGCTTTTTCCCCAACATTCTTTAGAATAGCTGGTTTTGTGTTGAACAGAAATCATAAATTCAGTGTGAGTACATGGTGAGTAAATTATTTTGGTGGCTCAGTGGTTAGTACTGTCGCCTCACAGCTAGAGTGGGGGCTGAACGATCCCTATAAGGAAAATCCGCTTTTAATAATACTAATACTAAACCTACTACTCAAGCTTTATTTAACGTAGTGCTTTATTTTATATAGTTACATCTGAAAGGGATGTAGATAATAAATATAGATGAATACAAACAAAACATACAGTTGAAGTCAGAATTATTAGCCCCCCTTTTAATTTTTTATCTCTTTTTTAAATATTTCCCAAATGATGTTTAACAGAGCAAGGACATTTTCACAGTGTGTCTGATAATATTTTTTCTTCTGGAGAAAGTCTTATTTGTTTTATTTCGGCAAGAATAAAAGCAGTTTTTAATTTTTTAAACAAAATTTTAAGGACAAAATTATTAGCCCCTTTAAGCAATTTTTTTTTGATAGTCTTCAGAACAAACCATCGTTATACAATAACTTGTCTAATTACCCTAACTTGCCTAGTGAACCTAATTAACCTAGTTAAGCCTTTAAATGTCACTTTAAGCTGTATAGAAGTGTCTTGAAAAATATCTAGTCAAATATAATTTACTGTCATCATGGCAAAGATAAAATAAATCCATTATTAGAAATGAGTTATTAAAACTATTATGTTTAGAAATGTGTTAAAAAAAATTTCTCTAAACAGAAATTGGGGAAAAAAATAAACAGGCGGGCTAATAACTCAGGGGGGCTAATAATTCTGACTTCAACTATACATGTAAAACAAATCATGCATTTTAGATAAAATAAACACATGTAAGTCCGTAAAACAAGTATGTTTTAATATATTTAAATATGCTAAAAGACTGAGCATGTCAAATTTCCGTGGAAAGAAAATTCCAAGTTTTGCGACACAAGAAGAGGAAGAAAATAAAGTGATTAACCAGGGAGTGTACACAAGTTGGAAGTAGAGTTATCCAGAAGTGGATAACTCTACACTACCTGACAAAAGTTTTGTCGTCGATAAGAGTAAAAAATAATAACAACTTCTAGTTGATCATTTGGAAAAGGGGCAGAAGGTAGATTTTTCTGATGAATCATCTGTTGCATCCCAATCAATCATCACAAACACTGCAGAAGACCTATTGGAACTCGCATGGACCCAAGATCCTCACAGAAATCAGTCAAATTTGGTGAAGGAAAAATCATGGTTTGTGGTAACATTCAGTATTGGGGCGTGCGAGAGATCTGCAGAGTGGATGGCAACATCAACAGCCTGAAGTCATTTGTGCTGCCCATTACATTACAAATTACAGGAGAGGGCAGGATAGTGCTCCTCATACTTCAGCTTCCACATCAAAGTTCCTGAAAGCAAAGAAGGGCAAGGTGTTCCAGGATTGGCCAGCCCAGTCACCAGACATGAACATTATTGAGCATGTCATTAAAGACGAAATCAAAGAATCTTGATGAACTCTGGGAGTCCTGCAAGAACACTTTCTTTGTCATTCCAGATGACTTTATTAATAAGTTATTTGAGTCACTGCAGAGATGTATAGATGCAGTCCTCCAAGCTCATGGGAGTCATACACAATATTAATTCTTTTTCCACTGCACCAAAACTTTATATTCTATACTGTGCATTATTTCTGTTAAGTGACAAGACTTTTGTCTAAGCAAAGTCAGACCTTACTGTCATAATTAAATAATTACAAATAAAAAAAATGCTAAAATAAGCTAAATCTAGAGGCCTTCGCTTTTTTATATAAGCCACTTCTGATACCAAATGATCAACTAGAAGTCAAGTTATTATATACTGTTCCTAAAACTTAGGATTTTTGTCAGGCAGTGTAGTTACAGTTGTTCAGAAATGGATGCTTTAATTCTGACAGATATTGTAGAGCCATACCATGCAGTGGCTTACAGGTAACCATACACAATCAATCCCACACCTAGGGAGCAAATGCAATGACTCCACATTTTGAGTGATGCGCTCACTTCTTGTTCTTGTCTGATTCTAGAACATTTTGCACATACAATTTGTTTAAGGCTGATTTGGGGATGCCCAAATGGTGTTTCAGATTGTTAAAATTGGCTAAACTGTCAATAAGACATTTTGGAGTCTGAGTAGGCAGTTCGCTACAGTTTAGAACAAAGCCTGGGTGAAATATGTAGGAGAAGAACTGTTAGTAAAACAGGCTAAAGCCAATACATACCTCTGATGGAGACTTTGGCTCCTCCAGACCACAGGGGGCGCTTTCTGGGGATGTAGTTAAAGACCTTGTTGTCTTTATATCAAGCTTCTTTCTTTCTGCAGCCGTTTCTGATTTGCTTCTCTGTGCAGATATTCTGTTCACTTTTTCTTTCTCGGTTTCATATTTGTCTTCCTCCAAACTCTTATTTCGCTTCAACGCTCTACCTGATGCTTCCTCTGTTTCTCTAACCAATTCCTGTTCATGTTCTCTGGAATTCCCACTGACTAATTTCTCTTTTTCCAGTCGTATGCTTTTCCTTTTCTTTTCTAAATCTCGCTCAATCTCTGATTGTCTCTCTTGTTCTTGTTTCAGTTGTTTCTCCATTTCTTTCTGTCTTTCCTGTTTCTTCTCAACCTGCATCTCGATCTCTCGTCGTCTTTCTCTGTCCTTCTCTATTTGTTTCTCTAGCTCTCTTTGTCTCTCTCGCTCTCTCTCTACCTGTCTTTCAATATCTCTCTGTCGCTCCCTTTCTTTTTTCATTTGTCTCTCAATATTTATCTGTCTCACAGCATCACTTGTATCCATCTGTTTAACTGTTTGTCTTTCACTTTGCTTCTCCATTTCCCTCAATTTGCTTTCCCGCTTGCTCTCACGCCTCTCCTTGGCTCTCCCACTGTCTTTCTCCCTTGCTCTGTCCTCTTGCTTGTCGCCCACTTCACTGATTGGCTCAAAATTCGATGATTTTACATCCCCCTCGCTGACTTGGCCAATCAGCTCACTGAGTTTGTATTTCAGCTCCTGTTCCAGTGTTTCATTAACAGGGGAGGCCCTGAGCAATGGGTCCTGAGGGGCGAACCCTGGATTGTTGGACCCCAGCTGGCTCAGCAATGGCAGGCTGGCAGCACTGGAGTTATGAGCTACTGTGTTCTGATATTCAGGTTCAGGAGACATGCTGTTAAAGGTCAGAAGGTCTGGAGGGGTCACAGAGTCTGGAGTTTGGTAATTCAGAGGGACTGTGTATTCCTGGCTATGTTGGCGGCGCATCATCATGGCGTTGAGGAGGACGGTACTGTTTTCCTGAGATGTGTAAAAAGAGGTTGACAAGAGTGGAGAGAGACAAAAATAACATGGGAGAAAAAAAAGAATATAAAATCAATCTTCATGACTGAGCTAAATGATGTTTACATCATTTATACCAATTAAAGCAAAACATTGCCCTGCAGTGCCACCTGCTGAAATAGAATATGAACTACATTTGCAAACAAGATTTCTGGTTTTCTCCCTTTAATCCGAGGACGTAGAATTGGCATGGATGGAGGTGATGTGTCCCCACCAACATCCACCAATTACTAAAATGTCCCTACCAATAATTTAATCGACTTCAACATAAAATAATGCTCCGTCAACCCTTAGTAATCTACATGTGGCTAAAGTCAAGTTCGCTACAAGTTCACTGTAATACTATTAACCAAGGCAGTGCAATTAATTCAGTAAATTTCAATAAATCGAAATTCAGTTTCGATTTTGGCCTCCATGATTATGAAAAACAATGATAAAACAGTTAAACTGAGTCACACAACTCTCTAAATTTCTCATACCTCCACAAAGCCCTATTGCAGTAAAATCATGTAAATTGAATTTTGCAGCATAGGGCTTGATTGTTATTTGTATTATTAAGTGTTTAATTTACATTATTGAGTACTTTTATCATGTTTTTAAAAGCGCAAAAATAACTTGCGCAATGCATCTCGGGATGTATGTCCACACCAATGTCAAGAGGAAATCTACGTCCTTGCTTTAATCATTTTATAATTTTTGCCTATATTGTAGCAACTCTTACACAACTTGTCATTCTCATTTTGTATCTAAAATGATGATAAATAATGATCTGTCACTTCTAAAAAAAAGGGTCAAATAAAATGTTTTACAGAATAAATGTTTAAATGAATAAACTCTTTCACATTTTTTGTTGTTGAATTTATATATTTATTTATTAGATTTTTTTTGAGTAAGCAGTAACTTTTCTGTACCTGTATATTTTAAGTTTTATAGCTACCTATTGCTTCAACATCTTAGCAGCATCAAAATGTTGATCTTTATCATACAATAGTCGAAGCATGACCACTAAACAGTATGTGTCAGGATTCTCTATTTTACAATCGTTTTGCCACCAATTTCAGAACCCTGGTGTAAAACTCTAGATACAAAATTCACAACCATGCCAAAATTGCACATTTTTGCCAAAGTCAAAATGCCAAAGTTTCAAATGCTTAGATACAATGCACACACAGTTGAAACCAGAAGTTTTCATACACTCTAAAAAAAGGAACATAACCATTTAAAAAAAATTATCTGATGGTAAATCAAACTAAACATTTATTATTTTAGGTCCGTTAGGATTACCTAAATGATTTACATTTGCTAAATGCCAGAATAATGAGAGAAATTTTTTTTTTTTGTGAGAATTTTTTATTAATTTCTAGACAGTCAAAAGTTTACATACATTCCCTTGGTATTTTTTGCTTTGCTTTTAAACTGTATAACTTTGGTCAAATGTTTTGGGTATCCTTCCACAAGCTTCTCACAATAGTTTGCAGGAATTTTGGCCCATTCCTTCTGACAGAATTGGTGGATTTGGGAAACGCAAATCAACAAACTATGTAACGACGGAACTTGCAATCTTAGTTGGCTAATGATGGTTTTGGGAAACGCACCCCAGGTTAGGGTAATTAGGCAAGTTACTGTATAACGATGGTTTGTTCTGTAGACTTTCAATGCAAAAAAGTCAGATTTTGGTGACACTTCCTAAAAATGCTCAAGACAGCACTATTACTATTGCACAGCCATTTGAAAACACAGAAAAGTTAGAATACCTCACTAAATGCAGTGATGTCTTGAGTATAAGACACTGAATATGTATGTTTCACATTTTTACGGCATTTGCTCTTTGCAATTCTAATTTATTCACAGCATTGTGCAAAAGAATGAATACACCCTTATTTACAACAAACATAAACTTCCTTTGGGGTAAAGCTGTGCACAACAATATTGCAGTACATATTGGAACTGAATTAAATTTTTTTTAGAAAAATTTGTTTGACAGATTTTGACACTAGTTCAACATTTTTGTAAGTATGACTCAAGTAATGAATGAGGACTAGTAGTTTTATATGGACTTTAGTTAATTTTGACTGACATGACATAAGCAAATGAAATGTTATAAAACTCAGAGAGTTGTATGAAAGCAGTTGATGCATGTCCAAAGCATTTGCAATTTGTTGGAAGGAAAGAAAAACTGCTACTATGATGTGCACAAATGACTAATTGTTTTGAGAAATGCATTAACTGTTGTGCAAATGTAAATAGTGTTGTGAGAAATGCACCAAAGCCACTGAGAAAAACTGTAAACAACAATATTAAATGATTGTTAATGATTGCTTATTGAAACAATGTTTATCTTGTGTGCTGGTGACCTAAAGTTATGTTCCTGTAGTATTTGTATGATAAAAAGAGTATGTGAATGACTTCTTTAATGAAATGAACGCAGCATGCAGAGTTTTTGAACACTGGAGAGTCTGTGTTATAAGTAGTGACTGTTTAGAGTTTTGTATCTAGAGTTTTGAAAAATTGACATCAGGGTTCTGAAATTTGTGGCAAAACGATTGTCAAAAAACTGTAATAAATCAAAAGTCTGTTGTTTTACTCACCGCAGTGGCAGCACTGTACAGTGCATTATGTGCTCGGCTGTGCTCTGATGTCTCGCGTTTGCTCTTTCTACGCCTCCGTGATCTTTTGATCTGCTCGCTCCGCTCCTCCCCATCACTACTGTCGCCACCCAGACGGGGGTTAAAGTTCACATCCAGGATCTCTGGCTTCAACCGAGGCAAAGCTACGCTGTCTGCAGGGTGCCTGTAGTGAGGATACAGGTGTGTTTCAGCTGGCCCTTTTTTCATCTGGGGTGGTCTGCGGGCTCTAGTTGACGGGGAAGGAGATGTCTCTGAGTCAGAGTTCAGGGTTTCAGTGTTGGTGTACTGACCAGATGAGGGTGATGTAATGGGCGGATGTTGAGTGAATGTCCATTCAGGGTCGTGTTGAGAGTCAGTATAGTATGTTTCATCAGAGAGACGTCTGCGAAACTGTAACAAGGCAGCCCCCCATCCACCCTGATCCTCAGGGTCTGAATCTGAGCCCATTTCATCATACGCAGACACCACGCCTGATTCTTTCTCAAGCACCTGAAACAAGGCTTTTGCGCTTAGTCAGTAGGCTGGGCCGGGAGTGCTGGAAGCTCTGCAGGGCAATCCAGTTACCATCAGAGGACTGCAGGACTGAAGATGCACCTGTGGAGACAGACACACAACACCTGGACAGACAAATATAGAGGATGTGTGTGTTGTGTTTGTGTGTGTGTGTGTGTTGTGAGTGTGTGTGTGTGGTTGTGTGTTGTGTGTGTGTGGTGTGTGTGTGTGTGTGTGTGTGTGTGTGTGTGTGTAGTGTGGTGTGTGTGTGTGTGAGTGTGTAAGCGCACCACATACACAAACACAAAATGGAAAAAGTCAAAATTATTAAAAGATGTGTGGTAATATTCAAGGTGATCTGTGTAAGCTTTTCAGTAACAACCACATGCTAAATTATTTTTGCAATTATGTTTTGTGCAGAATAAACACTTTTGGTCATTCTACAGAAACGGCCTCCTTTGGTATGGCAAATGTTTCACTATCTTTTTTTTTGGCTTACTCCCTGCTTTATCAGGGGTTGCCAAAGTGGAATATGAACCGCCAATTTCTCTGGCAATGGTTTTACAGACCAAATTCCCTTTCAGCCACAACCCAGCACTAAGAATACAACAATCAGCAACACAGGCTTATTCTGAAAACGTACCTCTATACACATTTCTGGAGACCGCCAAATACATCCCAGGAGCTACGTAATTTTGCAGTTTTTATTTTCGAGAATCCATCAGAGGCTGCTGTGTACACTTTTTGGGGTTTCAAATGTCTCTCGCAAGTGCCATTTGCGCTTGCTGTTTTCACCTAAATCCACCAGAGGCTGCTGTCAACTGACTGCTTGACTGACTGAATGACTGACCAATCGACTGACCCACCCTCCTCCTTCGCTAAACCCAACCAATAATATTTTCAAAAGACAGATTGACCCGCCCACCCACTTCCCAAAACACAGAAAAAAAACCCTCGCCCCATTTTTACTATGTATATGTATATGTATATATATTATTTTGTCTTAAACCTGGTTTATACTTCTGCGTCGAGTGATCGAAGTGACCCACGGTGCATGCCTTGCGCGTTGTCGTGCATTTATACTTCTGCGCGCTGTTTGAGTTGCTCTGCATAAGACTTCCGAAATGCTGCTGGCAGTGAGGTTTTTATGTTCCTCTGGTCGAGTTTCTTCGTTGATGTTTTTTTTTTCGGAACGCTACCGTAATGTAGAAGTAGCTCAAACTTGCTCATTTTGAGGCGGGAATCAGGGGACGTGGAACAATTTTAATTATAAGGTAAACACAAAACAAAACTTTCCATTTGGAGCTCCTTCACGGGACTCGACACTTGTAAACACTCGCTCCAATGGGCTGGCGCAGCTCTCGGTCCCACCCACTCGTCAGCCCTAACAATCTTGCGATACGCGTCGTTGCAACGTGTAGTTACATTTTTGTAAGGTGCGCATCAGAGTCACGACGGCCACGGCAAGGGATATGCTAGAGCACCTGGACGAAACCCACACCAATACAGGGAAACATGCAAATTCCACATAGCATGTCAACTGACCCAGCCGGGACGCGAACCAGTGACCTTCTTGCTGTGAGGTGACAGCGCTACCCACTGTGCCCCCCATGTGACCTCTGTGTGTATATCAATTAAGAAAATGTATATAAGCTTTAGGGGGGACCGCCATAGGGAGTGCCCCCCCCTACACTTTTTGTAAACATCGCGCCCATCCCCCTCCCCCAGCTCCTCACTTTGGCCTGACCTTAAATAACTTGTCCCAGGTGAAAATGCGGTCCCAGTCCGCCCCTGTAAGCATTTAAATCTAATCTTCTCTTTCATCAGATGGGGTTCAGGTAGTGCCTCTGTCCTGTTGCACTTCAGCAAAATTCATCATCACAAGTTAAATGACCACCTTATGTCATATAACATATATAGATCAATCAGCGCGGTTGTCAAGGCAGAATTTCAAGTGCAACCAATCATTTTAAACAGAGACATGGAAGATGGTGAATTAAAATGTTAATTAAACGTTTTTTGCTACCTAATGAGTAAGTTAAACACACCTGTTTAAGTTTTGATGCCAAAACTTGGTATTATAAGTAATGTCAAGTTATATTAACTTAATATCTTTAGCAATGACAAAGCAGGGTTTACAATGCAGAAAAAAGTGAAAATGCAACAAATAAGGAGATTAGGTTTTATTTGTTTTTATCAGGTTGCTGTAGGTGTTATTTAATGATCTTAGTTCATTGACATACAGTAGTCATACATTTGCTATAACAATAAAAATCTGCAAAGGTATCAAACCAAACTCGACAATCATTATCACTAAATTAAGTAGATTAATCCATTCATATTCTAGTTTTGTACAATTCCCCAAAATAAATGAGGTCACAGAAGTGACACCAACTAAAAGCCAAATTACAGAGATAACTGACAAATTTCTGTAAATGACAGTGGAGTTCTTACAATGGACTTCTTCATGGATCTTTAGGAAATAGGAATAAGTAAAGTTATGTCTCCAGAGTGATTTAATTTAGAAATAATGGATTCCTATTCAATGGTAACACCAGTGACACAACTCCAAGGACCATTACTTTCATTATATATTAAAAATATATATTTTTGGTAACACTTGAAAACAATGTTCCATTAGTTAATGCTAGTTAATGCATTTATATACATGAACAAACAATTCATTACTTATTTATTCATCTTTGTTAATGTTAGTTAATGTTATTTCAGTTAATAATGTTAGTTCAGGTTAGTTTATGTTAACTCACAGTGCATTAACTAATGTTAACAAGCACAGCTTTGGATTTAATAATGCATAGTTAATGTTGAACTCGTTTATTTCATTTCTTTTCGGCTTAGTCCCTTTATTAATCTGGGGTCGCCACAGCGGAATGAACCACTAACTTATCCAGCATGTTTTACGAAGCGGATGCCCTTCCAGCCGCAACCCATCTCTGGGAAATGAATGTTGAACTATGATTAATAAATGCTTTACAATATTATTTATCTTAGTTAATGCTAGTAAATACCTTAACTAATGGACCATTATTTGAAAGTGTTACCATTTGTTTTAATGTCATATGCATCATAATTTGATTGTTATAAATACAATACTATTTTTATTATAGAAAATCTGTTTTTAACCTCAAAATAAAGTGGTTTTTTTAGTATTTTAAGCAATCAACAAACAATTATTTCAAAATTATTTTATTTTATAATTTTTAACATTATTTTAAATGATTTTATTGACTTAAAAAGGTATAATTGTTGAAATAACAGACTTGATCAACATATTATTTAAAAATGTAAATAAATTGTAAACCTAAAGAGTGTAATAATCAAATGTAATATTCCTGTTAAAGCTAGGGACAGAAAAACCCCTGACATTCTGTAGAATGACCTTTTTTTTAGAATTATTTTACACACAGTCGCCTCACACACTAGTGTCTCAAATTGAGTCCGTCCTCATTACCCTTTTTTATTTATTGTCCATATGTTGGTAAACCTGTTAATTTTCATTGTTTGGGCACATCAATTATCTTTCATCCCAAAGAAAAGAAGCCAGAATGAACGAGGTGAGTAAAAGATTACAGAACTTTTACTTTAAATAATACCTGACATTTTAAATAAATCACTATACAGCTGTGAATGTGAGTAAAGTGTGAAGAAAAATGCTACGGAAGTGTGAGCAAAGAACTAACACACTGTAAAACCCAGCAGTCAACTTAATCAAACAAAATGAGTGTAGTTAACTCAAAATCAGTGGTATAAAGTACTTGAGTAAATGGACTTCGTTTTTTTACTTAAGTATTATTTTGGCTACTTTGTACTTGTACTGAGTATCAAAAATATAAGCAACTTTTACTCTTTACTTGACTACATTTTTGATTGAATATATGTACTCTTTACTCCACTACATTTGAACAGATGCTTACCGTTACTCATTACATTGTGATTGTGCACGACAAGTCGGCATCTTTATCTATCACAGCTAATTTGTTGGGCGGATGAGGCGTATTGCCATCTGCAGGGTGCTGAAGGTACTGTATGCTATTTATGAGCTAAATCATGTGAACGTGAATTAGCAGCTTGCCTAATACCAGGTGTTTAATTAGCAACATGGCTGCAGCCAGTGATGAAGCCGAAGCTTGAATTTATGTGTAGTTTACTAAGTTGAAAAATAACAGTGCTCCTCTTTGTTTAATTTTAATACAGAGAAAACATAATTAATCAATTGAAAAACTACTCAAAATAAAAATATTGCCTCCCTGATACTGAGAGATGAAAGCTCTGATTTTTTACTACATTTTACAACTTTTTTTTTTTTTGATAAATTGTTTGTGCCTTTTTTGAACATTTGAGTTTGACTGTGACTTTTTGTTCTATTTTTTAAATATATTTTGTTCTGCCATTTTGAAACATTAAGGTGTTAAATTTATTTATATATTAGGAAAATTAAACCTTTCTTGGTGTTCTTTGAGCCTACATCAGTATGAGTAAAATACTTAAGTTCTTTTAAAATCGGATACTTTAATACTTTTACTCAAGTCTTATTGAAATTGGTGACTTGTAACTTGTAATGGAGTAATTTTTACAGTAAGGTATCTGTACTTTTACTCAAGTATGGTTTTCAGGTACTCTTACACCTCTGCTCAAAATTGACTGAAAGTTAATTCTAATCATTTGAGAAGAGTTTTAAACTCAGTGTTGAAGGTAATGAGATAAATACCTCACTACTTCAACTTAAATGGAGTTAGTTCACAGTACTCATGCAGATAGTTTTTTTTAACTCAAATGGTTTGTTGCGTTCGGTTTCCTCAAATGTTTGAGTTGCCTTAAATTATTGGGTTTTACAGTACTCAGTTAGTTTGAATTCTCTTCATTTATTGGGTTTTACTGTGCTCAAACTGCTTTGTTTACTCAAATGATTAAGTTCACAGTATTCATTAGGATTTGTTTTTGAACTCTTAAATGGTTTGTTGCAATCGGTTTCCTCAAACGGTTGTGTTACCTTAAATGGGTTTTACAGTGCAGTTGAACTCATCTAACAGTTGTGTTTGTCTGTTATATGCTCTTACTGGAGTTTTCAAGGCGGTCAACACTCTTCCATCCAGGAAGTGATAATGCTCTGGATTCCCTCCTGAGTGATGAGTAATTCTGTATGTCTGTCTCTACCTCAGCTCTTTGGAACCCCTGGGGCCATGCCCCCTCAGGGCCCTTTTCTGGAATCGTCACTCGAGAACGCTGATCTTGACCTCTAAACACGCCAACCAAACCACATGCACAACAACTATCATTTCAAGAGCTGAAAATATAAATGTGAACAAATATATTAAAATATGAATATCTATTGTTATGTTTTTTTAATCATTGCATTTATTACATATTATTTCTTGATGCTCAAAGTGCTTTACAGAATCTTTAAAGAAATCATTACTTTAATTCAGCATGCAGGGACACATTAAACTAACCAAAAGTGACATTAAAAACATTTATGTTAGACAACTAAACTTTTACAAACTCTTCAGTCAAATATATGTGTGAACAGTTATATAGTAACACAGAAACTCTCGAAATTGTTGTATGCACAATTGCCTTTGGTTAAAACAACAACAACAACTGTTTAAAGTGTTTGTAGCTGTAGAAGCAAGCAGGTTGCAGGAAATTAATCTCACCAATAGGGGGCGCTTAAGACTTACAATATGACTGGCTGATTTCTTGATCGCCTGATAGAAATCTTTGTACAAGGGCAATACTGAAAACACTAAAAAAACAGCGATTAATGAATAAGCTTGTATCGTGCATTTCAAGTATTCTGATATAGTATTATCTTTCTGTTTTGCTTTTCTTGCATTGTTTTTGTATGGTGCTGTAGAAGGAATTGCGCATGTGTTAAAGATGAGGTTAGTAATGCTGAATAAGCACTGTAAAACAAATGGAAACACCATTTTACAGACGCTTGCATGCTTCTTACCCACAGTGAATAGGAGCTGGTGATGTCACTCTGGGCTACTGCGCCTGGCTGAGAGGTGGGGTGTGAATTCTGCGTCGCAAGTGGGTTTTGTGTTGAGGTAGGAGACGTAGCTCACTTTTCTGATTCTGAGGCCATACAAACTCATACTCTGCCTGTATCTCTGGCTTTTCCTTTTTTCTTTCTTTTTTTTTCTTTCTTTTTTCTTTCTTCTTTTTTCTTTCTTTCTTTTCTTTCTTTTTCTTTCTTTCTTTCTCTTTTCTTTCTTTCTTTCTTTGTGCATCAAAGGTATTATAGTTTAGCATTTATAATTATTATAATTATTGTTTTTATTTCGATACAATTTTTACAATTTATGTAAATTTTAGTTTAGTTGTAGTTAATTTAATTAATGTTTTTTTAGTTTTAGTTTAGTCTTTATTTTTATTTTTTGTAACAAATTTCTATTTAGTATTCATATTTTTTGGTCCAGTTTTCATTTTAGCAATTGAGTTAACAGAACATGTCCACTGTTGACCTATAAGCAAAGCTTAGTGTTTGCACAGATTACATTAACTCTTGTGCAAACCTCTTAGTGATAAAATAAATTGTTTGACACTGAACACGAAACTACAGAAATGCAGCTTTAACAAATACAATTAAAACTATGAGTAATAAAGACACACTTCCTCATATTAAAAATCATGTATGTAGTTTGCACATTTTTGGGCATCTGAGGAAACTGCAGATTTTGGTCCATTTGGTCCCGTTCCACCTCATCCCAAAGGTGCTCTATTGGATTGTGATGTGGTGATTGTGGAGGCCATTTGAGTGCAGTGAACTCATTGTCACATTCAGAGAACCAGTCTGAGATGATTCGTGCTTTATGACATGGCACGTTATCTTGCCGGAAGTAGCCATCAGAAGATGGACACGTTGTGGTCATAAAGTGATGGACATGGTCAGCAACAATACTCATGTAGGCTGTGGCGTTGACATGATGCTCAATTGGTACTAATGGGCCCAAAGTGTGCCATGAAAATATCCCCTACACCATTACACCACCACCAGCCTGAACCATTGATACAAGGCAGGATGGATCCATGCTTTCATGTTGTTGACGCCAAACTCTGACCCTACCATCCAAATGTCACAGCAAAAATTGAGACTCATCAAACCAGGCAACGTTTTTCCAATCTTCTATTGTCCAATTTTGGTGAGCCTGTGCAAATTGTAGCATCGGTTTTCTGTTCTTAGGTGACAAGAGTGGCACCCGGTGTGGTCTTCTGCTGTTGTAGCCCATCTGCCTCA